>CM038679.1:580787033-581416906 GCA_021605205.1 Aegilops longissima | reverse complement strand
CGTGTCGGTGCCCCCTCCACCATATTCCACTTGATCATATCGTCATGGAGCTTAAGCGAAGCCTGCTCGCGGAGAAGTCATATCATCGCGGAGCTTAAGCGAAGCCTGCGTCGGTGGAGCATCATCATCATCCTGCCCGTCGTCTTGTGGAACTCATCCCGACACTTTCTTTGGATCGGTCGGGGATGCGTCATCGAGTGAGCGTGTGCGAGAACTTCGGAGGTGCCGTATGTTCGGTGCTTGGATCGGTCGAATCATGAAGGCGTCGACTACATCAACAGCGTTGTTATAACGCTTCGCTTTCGGTCTCACGAGTGCGTGGGCGGACCTCTCCCCTCGTTGCTATGCCATCACCATGGTCTTGCGTGTGCGTAGGAATTTTTTTGAAATTACTACGTTCCCCAACAGAGCATGGCTACAGTCCTGCCGCTTGGCGGACGCTCACTGTAGCCACACACCGTCTCATCTGGTTAATGGTGTGCAGACTCCAAGGGGGAGAAGGGCCGCCTCCTAGGAGTCGGCCCGCCCTCGTTGCTGCATGCTTGGAGTTCACCGCCTTCTGGTGGCTTGCAGGCAGGTAGGGCCCACCGCCTGTGGGCTGTACCGACCGCCCATCATGGGGAGCGTGGCTCCCTCTGACGTAAGTGATGTCACGGGCTGCGTGGCAACAGTGCCGCGCCGGGCCAGGAGTGTTCGCTTGGTACACCGCACTGTGGCAATGATCCGCTCTGGATTCGGGGGTGGCGGGTCGCACTGTAGCCATGCCCCGTCCCGTCGCGGTTATGTGGGTGCAAACTTTGAGGGGACGAGGGGCCGCCTGCTAGGAGTCGGCTCCCCCGTGGCCGCCTTTTGATGTCTTGTCATCTTCTAGCAGCGGACCTTCTAGACCAGCCGGCCCAAGGAGTCGGCCGTTCCTCCAGGAAGTGTGGGGGCGCAGCTAGCCCTGATGTCTTGAATTACCATGGGGGGTCGATGAGGCTACCCGTGGTCATTTACTCCGACAGTAGTCCCCGAAGCTGATGGGGCGCCACGGCTGAAAAACCGAGGAGCCTCAACAGCTTCCTACTCTGAGTGTCCTGGTAATCTTGCTTCGTCCGTCTTTGGGAGGTGCCGACTGCCAGGATCTGGCCGGGGCCGGACTGGCCGCTTGGTGAATTCGAATCATCTTGGTGGGGGATGGGTGGCTAGCCTGCCGGGTGGTAGGCTTGCCGCCCGTTGCTTATCCGCCATGCGGCGTCAGCGGGCCAGGCCGGCCTGCCAGCCCACGCGTGCGACGGGACGTCGCCGCAGGCCGGGCCCGTCACTACTGGGCCTCGGCACGCGCGCGGATCCGCTGCGGCCGAAGCGGGCGGTTGAGCTTCCCAGGCACGTTAAATACACGTCGTTATGGCGCGGGAGATGAGAGGTCGTGGGGGAGTGGCGCGATTAATCCCCCCGCGTCTCGCCCCCTCGGCTCCGCCGTCGGGGGGCTATATGTAGGGGGAGGATGGAGCGGCAGAACGCACACGCGCCCTCCTCGTCCTACGTCTTCTTCTTCCTTTGCTTCTTCTCGCTGCCGCTGCGCCCTCTCTCGTCGCCTGAGCGCAGCTGCAGCCCGCAGTCGCCGGATTTCTCTGCATCGCCGTGGTTTTGCCCTCGCACACCTCGCACCGTCGCCGAACACGGGGCCCATGGCGCACGGCGGCCGCTAAGCCGACTGGGACGGCTCCAACGTCCATGATCACCACCTGGAGTTCCTCTGCCAAACGCGACGGCTTCCCCACACGTCGAATGTGAAGGTGTGCGTTCCTCCTTAGGAGGAGATCTCACTGGAGCCGGAGGACGGCGAGTGCGTCGTCTTCCGGTTGCATTTTCTTTGCGGCTTCGGCCTGCCGGCGAGCGGTTTTCTCCGCTCGTTTCTCGACTTCTACCGCCTCCAGCCGCACCACCTCACGCCAAACACGGTGGTGTCGTTGGCCGCCTTCGTCATCCTCTGCGAGGGATATCTTGATGTCTTGTCGACGCTGGAGCTGTGGGGAGAGCTCTTCTACCTCAAGCTCGGCACCGCCGCCAAGGACAATGGCTCGGTCACGGGGCATGCATCGCGATGCGGCGCTTGCGGCGGTGGGAATCGCTTCGGCCCTCGCCTTCTGCTGCGATCAGCCAAGCTATGGCAGAAATCTTATTTTTACTTCCAAAACATCCATGCATCGCGGGATTACATCAACCTGCCAGTTTACACAGCTGGCCCACCTGCTGAGCCGCACACTAACTAGAAGTTCCGGCCGAAGAACCTGTCGATCGCCTCCTCCACCGCTCTTGCCCTAATCCAGGAGATGACGGAGTCGGAAGGCCTCAGACCTGCTGGCCGCCTTCGTGGAGCGTCGGGGGCTGCCCCTTCAAGCCCGGCCCCACATAATCAGTTGCATGAGCGGGCGCCGGGACCCCTGCCGGATGTGCACCAAAGTGCTGCCGGACGTGGAGGTGGTCCATCTGGTGAATTTCTTCTCCGACCGCAAGCTCTCGAAGACGGACTGGCGGTTCGGCAAGGAGCCGTACAGCCGTGCCAACCCGCCGCCTGTGGTAAGCTTTTTAGCTCTCTTTTTTCTTTGTTTGCTTGGGTTTCTTCTTGCCGCCTGACCACTTGGCCGCCATGCAGTGCTTTCCAGGCCAAACGGAGAACGACGCGCTGGCACCAGGCCAGCAATACCTGGTGGACCGCGGGGAATGCGACTTGGACGACCCCGAGATGGGGGTGGCCGCCATGGAGGAGGATGACGCCACTAGAGGTGGCAGCGAGGGAGCAGGCGGCTCCTCAGGAGGCCGCCTCGGGGAGTGGCCGGACGACGACGAGGATGATGACGAGCCGCGCCACGCCTTTGGCACCGGCAGGAGAGGCGCCAGCTCCTCGTCCGCGCCGACTGCAGCAGGTGGCGTGCCGAAGAGTCGGGCTGACGCCGGGTTGTTCAGCAGTCGGCCCCAGAAGATCAAGACCTCGTCCGACATGACCAAGTGGCAAGAGGCCGCCACGAAGGCGGCCCTCCTCCAGAAGGGCCCAAAGTGGCTCCCGCTGGTGTCCGCGTAAGTGTCTTGACTTTTCTTGCATTTTGTTTTGCGCTCGCTTTTCTTCTCTTCTATCTTTGCGATTTTCTTATTTCCTTCTCTCTTTGGTGCATAGTTCCCCACTTTCCTTGTCGCGACCCTCGTTCGGCTCGGTGATTGGGGCGGCAGACGGCTCCGTAGACCCCTGCCGTGCGGACCCACTTTCCGCCCTCCAGGAGGCGACGGAGAGGAACGCGCGGGAGGTGCGAGAGGAGCTGGAGGCCGCGGCCTGAGAGAAGATGGAGGCGGCCAAGGCAGCGCAAGCGGAGGCTGATGCGGTGGCCAGGGCTCAGGCAGACGCAACAGCCAAGGAGTAGGTGGACGCGGCTGCCAAGGCGCAGGAGGCGGAGGTGTCCCGCAGCTGTGCTCCAGAGTCCACAGGCCCACATGCGAGCCGCCGGTGCCGGAGAGCCAGGCGTCGACAGGAGGGGCCGGCGATAACCAGCCGGCCTTGGAGAGGGGAGGAGGCGGCCCTGTTGTTCTGGAGGCGGAGGTGCCCCCGCGCCCGCCGACTGCTAACGCGCAGGGCAGTCGACCTGAAGCGTCGCTGGTGCCGCCATCAGGCGGCGAGTTGGTGGTGGGTCCGACTCCCACGGTCCTCGTTCCCGCTCGCTAACGCCCGGCGAGGGCGATCTCGGAGCCAAGGCCGTTGGAGTTCGGGGCCGCTAGCATGTCGTCGCCCGACACCGAGGCCACCAGCTCTGCCCCACCGGACTGGACGTCTAGGGGCGACACAGGTGTCTTGAATGTTTCCGTGCAGTATGTCTTGGCCCGATTCAACACCCAAGGCGCCACCCTCCAGCAATCCATGCAGGAGTTCTTGGCAACGTGGGCGGCCGTCCGGCTACGTCATTTACTTCTTGTTTTTTAATTTTTGCAATCTTAGTAGAGGCGTGCTCCACTAAGTGTAACCCAGAGGTCGGGCCATTGCTGGCGGCGGCTCAGAACTTCAAGGTATGCTCCGAGTGCTAACTTGTTTTTTCTTCTGCTGTCTTCGTTGCAGGACTACCACAACCTCCGCATGGCATCCTACAACCCAGAACCAGGAGCTGGCCAAGTGGACCGCCGACCTGAATCAGAGCCGGAGTAAGCATTCCGTCTTCTTTCTTGCAGGCGCATCAGCACTCACCAGGTGTAACCCACAGATTGGGCTGGCTGCTGGCGGTCGGGCGGATCTCCGGCACTTCTTGTCTTTGGTTGGTGTTGACGCTATCTTTCTTATCTTTCCAGAGGCCGCCGCAGATCTGCGGAAGCTCCTGGGCGAGGCTGAGTTCGCGCTCCACACCAAGGAGTAGGAACACAGCCAGGCGGCTCAGGAGCGCGACCGCCTGGACAAGGAGCCGGCGGCCCAGGCGGAGCGGCACAAAGCGGAGCTCCACAAGATGAAGGAGGGCGAAGACCTCCTCAGGGCCGAGTTCGAGACTCAATGCTCGAACTGGGCCAAGATGGAGAAGTTCTTGACCGACAGCGAGATCGAGGATATGATCGATGGTAAGTTAATTTTTTCTTTCTACCAGCCGCCGACTACTGCATGAGCCGGCTTCTGCCTTCTAATTTCTTGATCTTCTCTTTGCGCAAAATTCTTTCCCGGTCATTCCATCGCCGTCAGCCAGGCCATCGAGGCGCGGCGCGATGTGAGGAGGAGGGCGGGCGCGATATTGCATGCGTGCCCGGAATGCAGGCGAGCAACCACGGCTGTCAAGATGCTGCAGCAGCTCATTGGATGCTCGCCGCTGCGCAGCCTTGCCGGGTCTCAGGTGTCGACCGCCCTCGGCGGATGCTCGGACCCGCACCCAGCCGGTGCCGGCTGGTGGAGATATGATCGGGCGCTTGAGGCTGGAAGGCGCCCAGCGGCTCAAGCGGGTGCTCGAGCGGCCTTAGAGTTCATCAAGGCATGATATCCGGGGCTGGATCTTGCCTAGCTGGCCACCTTCCGGCAGGAGGCCGCACCAGACTGGCGGCGGCGAGCCGCGCGCTCACCCAACGCGTGGCGGCCATCGTCGAGTACGCCAACACCACCATCTTCATCCCCGAGCTGGATGAGGAAGGCGCTGAGGTGCCGCCCAACTAGTTCGGGCTGAACCCGGAGGATGGGGAGGACTCGGCGGAGGAGATCGCCTGCAGCGACAAGGGCGAGGAAGAAGAGGACGAGGACGGTGAAGACATCACGCCGGACGACGGAGCGGACAGCCGGCCTTAGCCTGATCAAGCCTCGACCAGCGAGCCGCGCGCAGCCGCGCCGACTGCTCGCAGTGCCGACCAGGCCGAGACCCACCAGTCGGCCGCTCCACCACCCGGCGCCTCTGCTTCCACCGACCTGTCGGATCCGCCTGCTGCTCCTCTAGCCTAGGCAGCCACTTTATCTTTCTTGCTTTCCTGTTCTTGTAATCTTTTGAACAAGTTAAATTCTCGCAATTCCACCCACTAGGGGTGTATGTTCAAACTTTGTTGAATGCTGGCTGTGAGCCTTTGCTATGTAAATTAACTTATTCTCGCACAAGTTGTGTTTTGTCGGGTTCTAACTTTTTTTTGCTTTTCTGTTCTTTTTGGCTTTTTTTCCTTTGCTGCCTTCCTTTGGCTGCCGGCCTTACAGCCGCTCTGCGGTCTATGGCTGGGTCAGGGAATTGGCCGTTTAGGATAGACAAGTACTTCGGCCGCTTAGAACGTAGCAAGTCAAGTGAGAAGCCGGCCGGCTGCTCAGCAGCCGGACGGTGAGGCGAGGAGCCGGCTTGGCCTATGCTGATGTTTTTCCTTAGTCATTTTTCGTGTGGAGACCGTTTCCTGCCTTTAGCTCTTGCCAGCCGGACAGTCGCTCTGTGAGCTGCAGCTTAAGGCAAGAGAGGGCTTAGATGTCGGCACACTACTTGTCCGGCTGCAGGTGGCATCAACGTAGGACAACGCGGAGAGCCCCTGGGCAGACTGGTCGGACCCGGTGCCGGGCGGAGGAATGAAATAATACATTCACAGGCATAATCTTATCATATAGATAAAAAGGGTAGCCCCCAAGTGCTCCTCGAGGGACCCGATGTCTTTGCTCTTAATACAAAAGGTAGCGTGATACATACTGCATTAACTATCAAATCTTCGGAGATGATTTGCGTTCCATGGGCTATCTGTTTCCTTGCTGGAATCGTCCCCTCTTGTGCGCCCTGGGCTTCTGCGCGTCGATGAGGTAGTAGGAGTCGTTGCCCAAGGCTTTGCTGATGATGAAGGGCCCTTCCCAAGGGGCCGAGAGCTTGTGCTGGCTGGCTGTTCGCTGGATCAGCCGGAGCACAAGGTCCCCCTCTCAGAAAGATCGTGGCCTGACCTTCCGGCTGTGGTAGCGACGCAGGCTCTGCTAGTAGATGGCGGACCGACTGAGTGCCAATAGCCGGCCCTCTTCCAAAAGATCGACACCATCTTCTCGCGCCTCCTTCGCCTCCGCCGCCGTGTACATGGTGACGCGAGGCGAGTCAAACTCGATGTCTGTTGGGATGACGACCTCGGCCCCGTACACGAGGAAGAAGGGAGTGAAGCCGGTTGATTTGTTCGGCGTGGTCCAGAGACTACAGAGGACAGTCGGCAACTCTTCGATCCAGCAGCCAGCCGAGCGCTCCAGCGGCTCGACGAGTCAGGGCTTGATGCCGGACAAGATGAGGCCGTTTGCTCGCTCGACTTTGTCGTCTGACTACGGATGGGCAACAGACGCTAAGTCTAGTCGGATGCCCTTCGTCGCGCAGAAATGGGCCAAGGCGCCTTTGGCAAAGTTTGTGCCATTGTCGGTGATGATGCTGTGTGGTACACCATACCGGACGGTGATGTCTGCGATCAAGGTCACAGCAGTCGGACCGTTCAGCTTCTTGATTTGCTTCGCTTCAATCCACTTAGTGAATTTGTCCACGGCGACGAGCAGGTGGGTCATGCCGCCGCGTGCTGTCTTCAATGGCCCCGCCATGTCCATCCCCCAGACGGCAAATGGCCAAGTGAGGGGGATGGTCTTGAGTGCAGAAGTCAACAGGTGTTGCTTGGAGCTGAATTTTTGGCACCCTTTGCACTTCTTGACCAAGTCCTTGGCGTCATCCAAAGCATTCGGCCAGAAGAATCCATGGTGGAAAGCTTTGGCGACAAGGGATCTGGAGGCCGCATGGTGGCCACACTCGCCTTGGTGGGTGTCTCTCAGGATTGCCCTGCCTTTCTCTGGCTCTACGCAGCGCTGGAAGACGACAGTCACGCTGCGCCTGACAAGCTCTCTGTTCACTATTGTGTATGCTGCTGCCCGGCGTTGCACCTGCCGGGCCAAGATCTCGTCGGCTGGTAGCTCTCCACTCACCAGTTGAGAATGGGCTGCGCCCATGATGGTGCTTCGACCACTGTCATCACGACCACTAGTATCAGGGCGGTTGGGTTGGGAGGCGGCGAGTTGGAGTCGGCCGCCGCTTGCTGCGTCGTTGAAGTCCCCGGGCCGACTGCTGCAGCCCGGGCGAGTGCGACTCTTCGAGTCCCCGAGCCACCGCCAAGTCCCGTGCGCTGCTACAACCCGGGCAGGGTTCTCGAAGCTCTGTGCGGTGCGATCTGCGATCCCCGAGCCGCCTGCCGAAGTCCCCGTGCCGACTGCTGCGGTCCCCAAGCCGGATCCGACTGTTCCAGGGACAGCTTGATGGATGGCTTGCAGAGGCACTGGAGGGAGACGCCGGCTGGTATCGCTTGCTGGGTGGAGCCGATCCGTGCCAGGGCATCAGCTTGCTCGTTGTCGGCCCGTGGCACGTGAAGGAACTCGCACCCGTTAAAATATGCGCCGATCTGCTGGACGAGGAAGCGGTAGCTCGCCATGTTTGCATCCTTGGCGTCCCAGTCGCTAGACGACTGTTGGACCACCAAGTCCAAGTCGCCGTAGCACAGCACTCGGCGGATGCCAATTTCTTTGGCCAGTCGGATCCCGTGGACGAGTGCCTCATACTCGGCCACGTTGTTGGAGGCGTCAAAGTGAATTTGCAGTGTGTATCTAAGCTTGTCGCCTTTGGGAGAGGTGAGCAGGATGCTGGCTCCCAAACCGGTTTGCAACTTCGAGCCATCAAAGTGCATCCGCCAATAGGTGGAATCCGGCGCTGGCGACAGGTACTAGGTCTCGGCCTAGTCGACGAGGAAGTCGGCCAGTGCTTGGGACTTGATGGCGGTGCGTGGCTGGTAGAGGATGGTGTGGGGAGCTAGCTCTGGCCTGATCCATCTCTGCTGCCTATGATCTCGGCAAGTGGGGTAGTGCAGACGACCGTGATGGAGTGCTCTTGAAAGTACTGCTTGAGCTTCTTGGCGGCAAAGTACATGCCATAGCACATCTTCTGGTAGTGGGGGTAGTTCTGCTTGGAGGCCGACAACACCTCACTCAAGTAGTAGACGGGCCTCTGGACCGGCTGTGACTTGCCGTCTTCTGGGCGCTCGACGACGATCACTGTACTCACCACCCGGCTGGTGGGGGCGATGTAGAGGAGCATGGGCTCCTTAGCAGCCAGAGCCGCCAGGACAGGCGGCGTGGTCAGCATCTTCTTGAGCTGGAGGAAGGCCTCGTCCGCCTTGTCGTTCCACTCGAAGTGAGTGGTTTTCTTCATTAACTGGTACAGGGGAAGAGCCTTCTCGCCTAGCCGACTAATGAAACGACTGAGGGATGCCAAGCACCCGGTGAACTTCTGGACGTCATGCAGCCGTGTGGGTCTCTCCATCCGCTCAATGGCCTTGATCTTCACGGGATTGCACTCGATGCCGCGTTCAAAGACAAGGAAACCAAGGAGCTGGCCGGATGGGACTCCGAAGACACACTTTTCTGGGTAGAGCTTGATTTGAAAATGGCGCGGATTATCAAAGGTCTCCTTGAGATCCTCCAGGAGGGTGCCTCGCTTCTCTGTCTTCAGCATGATGTCGTCTACATAGACGTGGGCATTTCTACCGAGTTGCTTGAGGAGGCACTTCTTCATGCAACGCTGAAACGTGGCACCGGCATTTCTCAAGCCGAATGTCATGGTCAGGTAGCAGAAGGCTCCAAATGGTGTGATGAAGGCGGTCTTCAGCCGATCGGCCAGTTTCAGCTTGATCTGGTGATAGCCGGAGTAGGCATCAAGGAAAGACAGCAGCTCGCATCCGGTTGTGGAGTCAATCACTTGATCTATCCGGGGCAGAGCAAACGGATCTTTGGGGCAGGCTTTGTTGAGGCTGGTGTAGTCAATACACATGTGCCACTTGTTGTTCTTCTTCGGTACAAGGATCGGGTTGGCAATCCACTCCGGGTAAAACACTTCCATGATGAAGCCGACTGCCAGAAGCCGGACGATCTCTTCACCAACAATTCTTCTCTTCTCTTCCGAAAGGTGGCGGAGGGGTTGCTTGGCTGGTTTTGCGTCAGATCTGACATGTAGCTTGTTCTCGGCAAAATCCGTCGGAATACCCGGCATGTCTTTGGGAGACCATGCAAAGATGTCCCGATTCTCACGGAGGAAATCAATGAGCTCGTTTTCGTATTTGCTATCAAGGTTGGTCCCCACGATAGCGTGCCTCTCCGGGTGCTCCGGATCCAAGGGTATCTTCTTGGTTTCTTTGGCTGCCTGGAAGGAGCCCTGGGTTTCCGACTCCTTGGGGTCTGGAGACAGGTTCGGCTGCTTGCTAGCCATGGCCACAACCCGGTCAAGGAGCCGCTTCTCTACGGCAATCACGAGGGACTCGGCCAGCCGACTGCTGGCGCATCACATGCGACCGACTTCTTGTAGTCACCGGCTATGGCGATGATGCCCTTGGTACCCGGCATCTTCATCTTGAGGTAGGCATAGTGTGGCACCGCCATGAACTTGGCTAGAGCTGGCCGACCTAGGAGCGTGTGGTAGGGGCTCTCCAGGTCGACCACCTCGAACCAGATGGGCTCACGGCGGTGATATTTGTCTCCAAAGAGGACGTCTATCTTGATCTTGCCGATTGGAGAGTAGGAAAGGCCAGGTACAATGCCGTGGAAGACAGTCCGACTGGGCCGGAGCTGCTTCTCCTTGATGCACAACTTCTCTAAAGTGTCGTGGTAGAGGATGTTGATTCTGCTAACGCCGTATATCAAGACTCAGGGGAAGCGACAGGCTCGCCTCTCCGTTGAAAAGGTGGCATCTAGCACCATGGCGTAGCAACCCAGAGAAGGCATCACCTCCGGGTGGTTGGCACGGCTCTAGCTGATGGGCCTCTCGGACAAGTGCATGAACTCTGGGACTTCAGAGGCGACAACATTCACCTCACGGTGCTGCTGACGTCGACTGTGCTTGTCGTCGGCCACACTAGTGAAGACGACGTAGGCTCCATGCTCTTCAGGGAATTCATCTTGGATGGCAGTAACAGGAAGGGCCGCCGGCTGCTGAGGAGGCGGAGCCGGCGGGCCGGCAGACAGAGGCGGTAGTCCTTCTCCCTAGGCAATGCGAGTGAGTCATTGGCACTTCCGAGTGGTGTGGTTGGATGGCTTCGCACCGCTGTGGAACTTGTAGGGAGCATCGAGGGTCTGTTCGAAAGAGAAGGCGGGCAACCAAGCAGGCTTGCCGCCCTTCTGGTGCTTGGGGCCGGGTTGACCCTCCGGCTGCTGATCTTCAATTGTGGCCACTTGCCGGCTGGTGGAAGCCGGCTGCGGGGCCTTGCACTTGTTGTCGTTCGACTGCTGGCGCCGACTGGAATCACCAGCCGGCGTCTGAGGAGCCAGTGGGAGCACCTTCTGGACGCGCGTCACCCGAGTCCGACTTCATGGAGGAGTCGGCGATGGCGTTTGTTGCGCTATGATCAGCACTCGTCGAGTGTGGCTGGCTCGTCGCGCAGGAGTCGGTGTTGAGTAGCGTGCCTTCTCGGCACCCGGCAGTGAAGTACTCTATGGCTTGCACCTCGTGCACCCCTTCGCAAGAGTTGCGCAGTTCAACCCACCGCGTCAAGTAGTCGCAGGTGGACTCGGTCGGGCCTTGGACGCACAGGGAGAGCTGGCGGGGCTTGGGCGGCCGCTTGTAGGTGCTGGTGAAGTTGCAGATGAAGACATCGGCGAAATCCAGCCAGCTGTTGACGCTGTAGGGCTTGAGGTTGTTCAGCCATGTCCGGGCCGTGCCCTGGAGCATGAGCGAAACGTACTTCACGGCAACGCGCTTGTTGCCGTTTGCTATGCTGACGGCGGTGGAGTAGTCGACCAGCCAATCCTCTGGCTTCACGGAGCCGCTATACGTGGGCGTATCTCGAGGGAGCGAGAACCCTTTGGGGAAGGGCTCGTCGCGAATGCGGGGGCCAAGACAGGCCGGTCCGATTGCATCTTCTTCTTCTACCGCCAGGGACCGAATCAGTCGGTCGATCCGGTGACGAGCATCGCTTTCTTCGCCTCCTTCATGGCGGCCTAGCCGGCCTCTGAGAGTCGGGTGCTCAACAGGCTGCGGGGAAGTGCGCCTCTCCCTGTGCGGGGGAGGCAGAAGATCGTCCCGTCGTTCCACTGCTCGTGGGCGGCCGTCTTGGTCGCGCTCGATGGTGATGCGTGTGCGGCTGCGGCTAGCAGCCGGCTTTTGGTCTCATCGGTCGCGGGCGCTGACTGTCGGCGACCGGGAGGTTGCGCCGTGCTCACTTGGGGGGGAGGTGATTCTCAGCTTGCACGCCGGGTTCCAGCACACGGCGGTGAGCTTCCTGCTGCATGGCGGCCGCGTCGAGGAGCTGTTGAACGCGCGCCGTCAAGCAACGCTGCTCGTCGCCCTCCAAGTGGTCCAGCTCGGCTGCCGCCACCTGCGCGGCGCGTAAGTTCTCCAGGGGCATGGCGTGGGCAGGCGGTCACCCAAACATCTTTGGCGATGGCCACACCGCTGGCTGATCGTGCCCGTCTTGGCTGGTTCACCGGCAGCCGGCGTGCCGCAGACGCCGCCGGTCGATCTCGCGCTGGTAGGGCTCGTTGAGACGTCTCATGGCCACCAGCTTGCTGGCGCTGTCGAGGAGCGCAACACGGCATGCTTCCAGCGTTTCTCCATTTGCACCAGCGCTATGGACGCGGACAGGTCCCGCATCACCGCCTGCAGCGGGTCCTGGCCGGCTCCATCGGAGGCTCCGTCGTGGCTGATGACCAGCACCTCTATGACGGTGCTGGCGCCGCTATCTGCGCGAGGGAGAGGGTCGTCGATGATCACCACGTCTCCAGGGAAGGCATCAGAGGGCGCGGTGTCGGCGTCGATGACCATGTCGACAGGCGGGTCGGTGGAGCCGATGTACTCCAAATCGGAGGCGGGCTCATTGGCGATGTGGAGCTTGCCGAGGAGGTCGATGAGGCAGCTCTCAGAGCTGGCTGCCCCCTCGCTGGGCGCAGGCTGGTCGGAGAGGCGGATCCCGCCTATGAGATCAGCGAGGCAGCTCGCAGCGCAAGCGGCCTCCGCGCCGCGCAGCATGTCGATTCAAACGCCATCGGGCGTGTCGGGCTGGCTGCGCTCGCCAGGAAGGAAGAGGGTTCCCATCCAAAACGTGTTTTCGGACGACGGTGCACCTTGCCCCATGGTGGGCGCCAAATGTCGGGGATATCTAGCGATATATGCCAGGGGGTGGCTAATCATGGATGGGGACAAGAATACGTCGCCGAGCTCTAGAAGCGGGAGTGAGCAGGAGTGAGCGAGACCGCATACACCCGCGAATCTTACCTAGGTTCGGGGCTCTCCATGGAGATAACACCCCTAGTCCTGCTTTGTGGGGTCTCCGCATGATGACTATCGTCAATAGAGTAGCTACAAGATTGCTCCTTGAGCTGTTCGGCTAGAGAAGGAAGAAGGGCAAGGCTAGCTCTACTCCTCTCTCTATATGGGTGTGTGTGATCTCGAAGGTTCTCAACCCCTTGCATGGGGGAGCCTAGGGGGTTTATATAGGCCTACCCCCCAGGGATACAATTGTAATCCGGCCGGGTGTAGGACCCTGCCGTCAGTGTCTCTGGGCGCCGGCTTCTCCGCCGGCTACTGGGGCCCGCCACTTGGTGGGTCCCGCCGGCTGCCGTGATGTCGGCCGGCAGTGTAGGCCGTCGCTGCAGCCATCTTGATCGCTTTATCAGAGCCCTCCCGATGACGGAGGCTTTGTCGGGGAGCATGGCTACAAGATCGCCGCCATGACGCCACCTTAGCCACACCCCGTCTCATCTAGTTAATGGCGCGCAGACTCCGAGGGGGACAAGGGCCGCCTGCTAAGAGTCGGCCCGCCCTTGTTGCCGCCTGCTTGGGGGTTCGCTGCCTTCTGGTGGCTCGCGGACAGGTAGGGCCCGCCGCCTGCGAGCCGTACCGACCGCCCATCATGCGGAGCGTGGCTCCCTCTGTCGTAAGTGATGTCACGGGCTGCGTGGCAACAGTGTCGCGCCGGGCGAGGGGTGTCCGCTTGGTACACCGCACTATGGCCACGATCCGCCCTGGATTCGGGGGTGGCAGGTCGCACTGTAGCCACGCCCCATCCCATCACGGTTATGTGGGTGCAAACTTTGAGGTGACGAGGGGCCGCCTGCTAGGAGTCGGCTCCCTCGTGGCCGCCTTTTGATGTCTTGCCGTCTTCTAGCAGCCGGCCTTCTAGACTAGCCGGCCCAAGGAGCCGGCCGTTCGTCCAGGAGGTGTGAGGGGCGCAGCTAGCCCCGATTCCTTGAAATACCATGAGGGGTCGATGAGGCTACCCGTGGTCATTTACTCCGACAGGCATCATTCTAGGAGTTGGGGCAGGATGGAGGGACTTGTGGTTGGACCACTCGTGTAACAACGACAACGACTTCACCATAATTAGAGTTGCTTGGTTGTTGTGGTGGTGCTCATTTGAGATGGCTGGTCGGCATGTGTTTGGTGTTGTTCTTCGATGGATCTTCGCTTAGACTTTTTTTCACACTGAAGTCAGAGTCACCAGGTCATGGGCGCGATAGGTAATGAGACGATGTTGTGTGCAACGTTGATGTGGGGGTCTCTCGGTGGCCTGTGTTGAGTTTTATGAGGTGGCCAACGAAGGTAGTTTTCACCTTAAAAAAATACAGCCGCCTCTAAATGACCTAGAACATATGGTTTTTCCTTTTTGAGTACCAAAGCCATGCGGTAATTAGAAGGAGACTACTCCTAATAATTCACTAAGACGAGTCATGAAACGAAACCGCCTCTGTAAATAAACCTAGGGTGAAAGCGAATTCGTGTAGAAAACCACCTCTAGCAACCCTAATAACATCTGGCGCTGGATTTCTCTTTTGTCTTTTCTCAGATTCTTCTCTTTCCCTTTCCCCTTCCCATTACTTCTCTTGGTCGAACAACACCAAACCCCTAACCCTCCCGATATTAGCCAATCGACTCGTCCTCGTCCTTCGCCAGCTCCGGATCTGCGAGTGCGGTGTCACTTGGAAGATCCTCCACGGGGCTTATGACGGATGTTGGACGTTATACGTGTCACCACAATCATTCGATTAAATCCGCATTCGAAAGAGATTTTCAATGATATAATTTATAATTTTCCGTGTCATGTTATTACTATTGGTTTGGTTTGTCTAGTATAAATGATTTTAGTAGGTAGGATAGGATAGGATAGCTGGCTACTTGAACTTGTAGACAAAAACTAAATCGAACCCTGAACTTGTAATCCCGAAAATCAACACACCAAACTTTCTAATCTCGGTCTATTTTAAACCTTGAGGATGTCTAGATGGGATCCACTGAGGTGGCAAGCATCTAGCTCGAAATTAGGATGAATTGGGCCGGCCCATTAGCGAAGTCGCTCGCTGGCTCTACTCTGTTTTCTTCTTCTTTTTCTTTCATTTTCCTTTTTTTCTTTGGTTTCATTTTCGTAATGATAATAAATTCTTTTACATTTCATATTACAATACACATTTTTTTTAAACTACACGTACCCACTGTCTTCTATTGGGAGCGACAGAAAATACCAGCAGCCGCAAAAAATGGGCCTAGAAGGACTCTAACTCAGGACATCGAACTAGCAGTGGCTGCATGTAGCAAATCGGCCTGCGGGCTTCTAGTGATTTTATATAGCATGTCTTATGTAACAACACCAAAATGGATTTCCGACAGAAGCGTTCAGCATTCCTGAAAAATTACGAAACATTTCTTTAAATAAAATATGAACAATTTAGAAATACGATTATACTTTTAAACCCAAATAATTTACAAATTTCCCAAAATATCGACAAATGTGACACAGTAACATTTTCCAAATACAAGGTTTATATTTTCTTAATGACAATAAACATTTTATAAAACAATACAAACATTTTTCAGGTTTTAATTTTTGTTCCCATTTTTTAAAATTATGTTTCAAATAGTGTTCACTTTTTCAGATTGTGTTTTCAAAAGAAGCGTTCATTTTTAATAAAATTATTCAGATTTTTCAAAAATTGTTCCCCCTTTTAAAAAAGGATATTTCAAAAATTGTTCAGCCCTGCATGTTTTAAATATTTGTTTGCCCTTCGAAAAATGTTTCAAATAGCGACGCTGCTCTATGTAGTTTAATTGTTCGGGCCTTTCAGTATACTCCATCCGTCCGGAATTACTTTTTGCGGAAATGGTTAGAACTTGATGTATCTAAAACTAAATTATGTCCAGATACATTCATTTCTCCGACAAGTATTTCCAGACGAAGGGAGTAGTAACAAGAGCCAATTGTTGTAGTGGGAGGAATTCGGCAGCGGCAAGTTGCAAGCTCGAATCCTTGTATTTTTTTCTCTATTTTTACCTTGCGTGTTTTACGAAAAATAAAATATCACTTCGCGTCTATTCGGCCGCCCAGTCACGACCACACCCTTTCGGTATTTTTACCTCGCGTTTTATGAGAAGGGAAAAAAACTTGTTTTGCGTCTGTTGGGCTGGCCCAGTCGCAACTGTAGGGATTCGACCTGCCACGTCAACAATCCTTGTTTGAGAATGCTGTCAAGATTCAAAATAGGTCGGATCGAATAGTTTGTTGTGCTGATTTCCGAGATAATTCAGGGTTCAACTTAGTTTCCGTCTACGAGTTTAAGGTTCGTTTTGGATTTTTTCCGATAGCTGGCTGGAAATCCTGACCAGTATGTTTGACATTTCCCCCATAAAAAACCCTTGTTGCACTACAGCATATCGTGGCAAGCTTGTCACGGGCGAGGGGCGACTAACAACAGGGAACGTGCGCGTCGTACCACCACCACCTCCTCCGCGACCCAGCCCGCCCCCAACCACCCCGTGCACACTCAAGGCAACGCAGCCGCCTCGCCGTGCCGTGCCGTGCTGCGCTGCGAGCAACCAACAAACCAGCCCGTACTTCCGCACGCAGGCCCCAACCTCCCCGTCCCGAAAGTTGGCTGGCACGATCTCTCTCCACCTCCCTTGGACTCTCCTGCTCCTCCTCCTCCCCCTCCCCACGGCGCCATGGAGCGGCTCATCTCCAGGACGGCGGTCTCCCCGGCCCAGCCCCGGATCCACCTGCCCAGCAGATCCCCCTTCCTCACCACCCGCCGCGCCGCCCCCGCCTCCGCGGGTGCTGGGAGCGCCGCGCCATGGACCCGGCTGTGCGCGCAGCCGCCGCGCCTCAGTGCCGCGGTCGCCGACGCGGTGCGGCATGACGGTGCTTCTGCCCCGGCACCCGTCGAGGAGGTGGCGGCGGCGGCTGGGCCTCCGTTGAAGCTGCTCGGGAGCCTGCTCCCCAAGGTGAGAAGAAATTTCAAATTTCTGTTCTCTTATCCAGATATAGATATTCGGTTCTCAGGGTTGTAGGATTGCTTAGATGGTTCCCCAGCTCCGCTGTAGAGGAATTTAGTCCTAACTAGTGGCCTATACACGAAAATTTTACAAGAAATAGGCACGAAATTGCTCGGAATTCTACTCCTCAGATCCTGAAAGCTTGGAGTATTTAATGCGCATGTGGAGGAGATAGTAATCTCCCCTTTTCCATGGAATACCTTGCCTGGCTTCCTCCACACAAGCTTATTTCCGTCTAGGTTCGAAAATATTATAGTATATTTAGATCCTATATAGATGGAGGAGGAATCGAAACTGTGTGCTTGGTGACAAGTTGAAATTCTCTTCGTGTTGTCGCTTGGCCTCTTTAGTTGAAAAGAGGAATGTGTCAGCTGGGCTTTAATTTGCAGTTTACACCTAGGAAGAGAAAGGCAATGCACAGGAAACAATCTTAGGTGTGTTAAACCGGAGGAAATGTCCTGTGGATTTTACTGTGATGAATTGTGTTGAAGGCGATGTATCTGAAAGAAATGAAACAGTAACTAAAATCATATCTGTGAAACATGTATATGGCACGATACAACAAGAATCTTCTTCTAGAATCATTTGAACTGCAGCTTATTATTACAAGGACAGGGTTGCAGCACTTCACTGAACCTGTGAACCATGATGTTGCAAATACTAAGCTTCTAAAACGGCGCATCTGCTTAGAATGATTAATCCCACTGAATATCTTTGATAGTTGTTAACTGATGTGAGCTTTAGTTATTATATTCAAAATTCACTGCGAACATTCACTCGGCAATTTATTTTCCAAAGACATTAAACACTTAATCATGTGAACTAGTTATTTTGCAAGTTTTTAGGATGATAGTTGCGAGTTTTTCTGAAATATATTAATAAAATCAAGGTAGTTTTTAGGAGTAGTTTCCACAGGTACCATACTCACCCAAAAAGCCTGCTCACCCTAGGACAACTGAAAAAGTAAGATATAGCCATCTAAAACAAAGTGTTTCTTATTAGAGATCAGGCCTGTTACCACAACAACGATGGATAAACATGTAAATAATGAGTACATTATGGCATATCATTATCTCATCCACTTCAGGCGACCTTTGGGCAACTATGGCCTTCAACCATTTATAGTCAACTAATTTCTTTTGGCGGATAAACATGTAACTAATTTCTTTCTTGCACCTGTTTCTTGGCACTAGCATGCGCTTTGGTACTAAGGCCAGTTCTTTTGGCGGTTTAAATAATAAGCCGCCTCCTCCCCAGCTTTCCCCATAAGCCGCATCCCTCATTCATTGGGGCTTCTGAACTAGTTATGTGATAACTAATTTAGAATCCTCAACAAATTTAGGGAGCAGCTTATTTTTTAAGCTGGGTAGAGGCAGCTTATTTTTTAAGCCACCCAAAAGAACTGGCCCTAAGAATCTCCTTTTTATGCCCATGCAAAAAGAACAGTAATATTTTACCTTAAGACGTTAAGGTACAGAATAGCACATGGTCTTGAATATTGCTAGATGAAACAAATAGTAATTTTAGAATGGAAGTATGAAGCATTCATTTATGAAGTGGGCCAGGGCTTATGTGCAGATTTGAGATTCTATATAAGTTATGGTATAGTATTTTGTCGTACTGTATGATGTTCTGGCCCTAAATCTGAATGCACGCTTCATCATCTGAAATTAATTAACCATTAGGATCTTCTTGCTTTCTGCTCTATTTTGTTGTGTTTATGCACGAAACTGTGACATCTATTCCATAACAGCTTATGCCATTCTTATTAATTTTCTTGGTGATTCTTTTGCACCTATTTTCAGATTTAACAGTTATTTTCTGTTCCACAGGCTTCTACTGCTGCCCTTGTCCTGCTTATGACACTTACTGCAAGTGCCTTGCACTCTAGCATTCCCCATCCTGCCTATGCATCGGTGCAACCAGTAATCAAATCTGGTGGACTCCTCTCAACAGAGTTATTGAGCAGTGGCTGGGCTGGTTTCTTCGCGGGCTGCTTACATACCTTATCTGGGCCTGACCATCTTGTTGCATTGGCACCACTATCAATTGGGAGATCAAGACTGGAGAGTGGACTAGTTGGTGCCCTTTGGGGCTGTGGCCATGATGCTGGACAAATAATTTTTGGCCTGCTCTTCTTGTTACTCAAGGATCGTTTGCACATTGAGGTTCTCCGTATATGGGGAACAAGAGTTGTAGGTCTGACCCTTCTTTTGATTGGCGCGACTGGCATCCGGGAAGCTTCGGAGGTCCAAGAGTCAGGGCTAATTCTGGAGGGTGTAGACATGAGTGGCAGTGAGCCCTTGCAACAGGCCCCTGCTGTTGCTCCCAGGAAGAAGAAAGTTGGCTTCACAACATTTGCCACCGGAGTCGTTCATGGCCTCCAGCCAGATGCGCTGCTGATGGTCTTGCCTGCTCTTGCTCTGCCATCACGCTTTGCAGGCGCGGCCTACCTCGGTATGTTCTTGGTCGGGACTGTATTTTCGATGGGTAGCTACACTGCTTTTGTAGGTTCTTGTAGTGAGGCTCTAAAGGATAGGATACCTAAGATAACGGAGAAGCTGACCTGGGCTGCTTCCCTTGTAGCTGTATGCATGGGGTTAGCTCTTCTAGTTGGGCAGTTCTTTGGGTTCACCCTATATTGATTCATGTCCTAGTTCTACGTTCTTGTTACTACTTGTCAACATTGTTTTGATTGTGATTTGTTATCCTTATCAGCAGTTGAGCTCAGATCAGTAATTGATTACTACACGGTTGATATTTTTAGACTGCAAAACTTTTACTGTACATGTGACTCCTGCTTCTGGGGAAAGGGTTTACTAATATTTTTTGGAAGTTTTGAGATGGTATCGATTTGTTTGACTAACAAAACATGTGTTAGGTCATAACTACCTCCTTCCGAAATTACTTGTCGCTCGAATGGATGTATATGGCAAATAATTCCGGACGGAGGGAGTATATGACACATGTTTTGTTTATCAAATTGAGTACCATAGAATTTGATCTGGATCCAACTCGAATGGTTTCGTCCCGAGTCCTCTGGATGTGAAAACACATGTTCAAGAAACACGGGATGGGCTACGAGATGAGCTGCCCATATGGCCGTTCGGGGACGTTGCCTACCCTGGTTGCGGCGGCGTTGTGATGTGCGTCGAAGATAGAGCTGATAACGTAGAGCGTCGCAGACGACACGCCGGAGGTGGAGGCGCACGTTTCTGTAGGGCAGCCACCATGCGGGATGCGTGTGTAACTGATGGACAGCCACCATGCGGGAAAGGGCGACCGACCGTTCCGAGGAGTTAACTGTCGCTGAAATGAGTGTACGATACACTCATTTCAACTACAGTTCAACACTCATTTCAGCGATAGTTTATTTCGGACGGAGGTACTAACATAATATGGGATGGTTAAAAAAATCATGACAAATCGATATTATTAAATTTCTTTCGACGTTGCTAACTTTGCTCTGGCTAGGCACATATGAGCTTTACATATTGATTGGTTGGTTATTACTGGGGAATATATACATGTATTATTGCTTAGAGCGAAGATGTGAGAACTACTTTGTATCTCTCACGTTTGTATGTAATCTACTGGCCTTTAGGCATTTTATATTGATTTTTGAGGTAAAACTAGTAAATGTGCGTGCCGGATGCAGCTGGCTGAAATATGCGTTCTAACTTCTAAGCCATGAGGCTGGCGGCCAGTAGGACGACAAGGCCAAATCCTGCTGTGGCCCCGACAGAGGTTGCGGTAGAGGAGGGTGGTGGCGGGTTGGTCGCGCCAGGACCGGCAGCCGGCATGGGTGAAGACGGTGAGGAGGAACTCGGGACGACGTCGATCACGACCTTCATGCTGGCGGCGGCAGTGGGGCTGCAGTGGCTAGGGATGCCGCAGATGAAGTACCGGGTGCCGGTGGCGTTGAGGACGACGACGTCGTTGCCGGAGGTTAAGGTGATGATGGCGCTGGCGGTGCTGCAGGAGTCGTAGCCAGCCTTGCTCACCTCGACCACGTTGTGCGCCGGGGTCGAGTACTTGAAGACGATCTCGTCACCCGGGTGGAACTTCTTGTTGGACACCCAGTTGCTGTAGTCGGTGTTGAGGGTCCATGAACCTCCCGGCTCGCCGACACCGTAGGTCGCCGCCGACGCGGTGCCTAGTAAGACTGCCGAGATTGCGGCCACGGCAAGGAGGGTGATCTTCATGGCGGCCATTGATTGCGGTTGGAACTGGAAGGAGGAATGCAGAGCAGAGGAGGTAGAAGGCAAGACTGTGCTGATGCTTAGCGGGCGTTGGGGTTTGCTGCTGTGCTTGTGCTGCCGTGCGCTTTATATACAACCAAGCGCCAAGCGAGATGGGGTTGGTGGAATGGCATTTGAATATTGGATTTTGGGGTTGAGTAGTCATGTGCGTTTGAACAAAAGCCAGTACTAGTATTATACTACTGCTCTACTAGTAGGTACCTGGTCATACGCGGCCGTGCTTGGGTTGGTGGCCTGCTGAATGCTGACCTCTTCACAATTGGTTGTGGCTCATGCTGGAGCAACCTTGACTTTCTGGCTCGTGTAGCCGCGCAAAGGAATGCCGCTCGTACCTTCGTCCACAACCAGGATCTCGGTCTCGCAAAGTCTCTTTTACCGGATCCTCGAGGTACCGGCAAGCCATTCACCGTTCGTCTGGTTTGCGATTCGTGCGCTCACGTGTCCCACCTCTCGTATAGCACTAGTATTTTCATAACCCATCCTTCGTATAGCATTTTTGGATGTCAGATGGCTGGTCCACCTCTTTTCACCACTTTGCACTAGTATGTCAGCTACAGATACTTCTTTTGCCAGTGCACTGTACGCATGCGTGCAACTTCTTTCCTCTTTCTACCCTTCCAAACAAATGCATCTTTTTATTTTTGCTTACAATTTTAGATGGTCACTATCTTTCACATTAAAAATCCATTATTGATTTTTTTATATATTCAAATTCCTTGCAACATGATCTTCAGAACAAGTTCAAACTTGAATATTTTTCAACTAGATTTAGAAATAAAGAGTTTCACATTTCACTTTGTCCAAAAATAAATTTCACTAAGTTAATAGATATAAATTATTTCGAATAATTGAAACATATATTTCAGTGTGTATATTGTGGGTGTAATTTTTTTTCTGAAACTAGTGAAATGAGTGAAATCTATCTTTTGTAACGAGTGAAATCATTTTTCTGAAACAACTGAAATTAGTTTCAAAAAAGTGATTTCACTCATTACAAAAATAAGTGAAATCTATCTTTTGTAATGAGTGAAATCACTTTTTGAAACAACTAAAATAAGTGAAATTGTTTTTTTTATGAATGAGCGAAATCTGTTTTATGAAGTGAGTGAAATTGTTTTTCCATTTGATAACTTTTGAATTGTGTGAAATAGGTTTTTGAAATAATTGAAATCAGTTCTTTGCATCAAGTGAAATCAATTTTGAAATATGTTTTCTCAACTAAGTGAAATATATTTTCACAAGTGAGTAAAATTATTTTCTTCAGATGAGTGAAATATGTTTCTTCAGATGAGTGAAATTGGTTTTTGAACATAAACAAATGAGTTTTTCTAATGATTGAAATCAACTTTCTGAAATAAGTGAAATACGTATTTTAATTCATTGAATCCAGTGTTTTGAATGAGCCTAAATCCATCTTTTGATAATGAGTGAAATAATTTTGAATGAGCCTAAATCCATCTTTTAAAATGTGTGAAATAAATATCATTTCACAGCGAAACAATTTTGTGTTTTATGAAAGTCAATTCAAAGATAACTGAAATATATAAAATAAAAAGAAGTTTAAATATATCCAAGATTGATCTTGTTCTGAAGATCTTCTCATCACGATTCAAAATATATAAAAAGTTTCAAAAATGGATATTCCATTTAACAGATATCAATCATGCAAAATATAAGGATGAAATTAAATACAAGTCACTTGTATGGAGAGACAGAGAATGCATGCAGCGCACATCTCTCGCTTCTAAGTCTCTCTCTCTCCTGCAAAAAGCTGTCAGACACTGTTTTGTCTCAGGTGTGCAGTTGTATTGACCGGATATAGCAGTGGGAATTAATTTACAACTTATACAGAGTCTGATAGCATGAATCTTGATGAAACAGGATGGATGGCGGATGGTGCGCCGGTACCTCCCGCCACGGGTAAAATTACTTTTTTGATCTCGGTCTTCCTTCCAGATAGCATGTGTCGGTCTCCTTCTAGATCTAGGCGAGGGTTTCGTGCTTGGAAGACAAAAGTATTATCTCCTGCGTAGGAATTTTAGCTTGAGTTTTCCAGATAGGAGTATTTATCTAGAATCTATTTTTATCTATTACACCATACTAAATAAATGTTGGGAATGTTGTTGGGAACGTAGTAATTTCAAAAAAATTCCTACGCACACGCAAGATCATGGTGATGCATAGCAACGAGAGGGGAGAGTATGTCCACGCACTCGTGAGACCGAAAGCGAAGCGTTAGCACAACGCGTTGATGTAGTCGTGCGTCTTCATGATCCGACCGATCTAGTACCGAACGCACGGCACCTCCGAGTTCAAGACACGTTCACTGATGACGTCCCTCGAACTCCGATCCACCCGAGTGTTGAGGAGAGTTTCACAAGACGACGGCGTGGTGGCGATGATGATGTTCTACCGACGCAGGCTTCGCCTAAGCACCGCTTCTGATGATATCGAGGTGGACTATGGTGGAGGGGGCACCGTGCACGGCTAAAAGATCAAACGATCAATTGTTGTGTCTCTAGGGTGCCCCCGCCTCAGATTAAAGGAGCAAGGGGAGGTGCGACCGACCTAGAGGGGGCGCCAGAGGAGTCCTACTACCACCGGGTAGGGCTCCCCTTCCTAGTTGGATTAGGACTTGGGGGGAGAGGTGGAGGAGAAGAAGGAAGGGGGCGCCTCTCCTTGTCCTATTCGGACTAGGGGGAGGCGCGCCCCTTGCCCCGCCGCCTCTCTCTTCTCCACTAAGGCCCACTATGGCCCATTAATCCTCCGGGGGTTCCGTAACCTCCGGTACTCAGTAAATCCGATTTCACCCTAACACTTCCAATATCCAAACATAGGCTTCCAATATATCAATCTTTATGTCTCGACCATTTCGAGACTCCTCGTCATGTCCGTGATCACATCGGGACTCAAACAACCTTCGTACATCAAAACATATAAACTCATAATATAACTATCATCGAAGCGTTAGCGTGCGGACCCTACGGGTTCGAGAACTATGTAGACATGACCGAGACACGTCTCGGTCAATACCCAATAGCGGAACCTGGATGCTCATATTGGCTCCTACATATTCTACAAAGATCTTTATCGGTCGACCGCATAACAACATCGTTGTTCCCTTTGTCATTGGTATGTTACTTGCCCGAGATTCGATCGTCGGTATCTCAATACCTAGTTCAATCTCGTTACCGGCAAGTCTCTTTACTCGTTCCGTAATACATCATCCCGCGACTAACTCATTAGTTGCAATGCTTGCAAGGCTTAAGTGATGTGCATTACCGAGAGGGCCCAAAGATACCTCTCCGACAATCGGAGTGACAAATCCTAATCTCGAAATACGCCAACCCAACAAGTACCTTCGGAGACACCTATAGAGCACCTTTATAATCACCCAGTTACGTTGTGACATTTGGTAGCACACAAAGTGTTCCTCCGGTAAATGGGAGTTGCATAATCTCATAGTCATAGGAACATGTATAAGTCATGAAGAAAGCAATAGCAGAATACTAAACGATCGTGTGCTAAGCTAACAGAATGGGTCAAGTCAATCACATCATTCTCCTAATGATGTGATCCCGTTAATCAAATGACAACTCATGTCTATGGCTAGGAAACATAACCAAGTTTGATCAACGAGCTAGTCAAGTAGAGGCATACTAGTGACACTCTGTTTGTCTATGTATTCACACATGTATTATGTTTCCGGTTAATACAATTCTAGCATGAATAATAAACATTTATCATGATATAAGGAAATAAATAATAACTTTATTATTGCCTCTAGGGCATATTTCCTTCAAACGTAGCATGCAATTTCAAAAAAAATCCTACGATCACGCAAGATCTATCTAGGAGATGCATAGCAATGAGAGGGGGAGAGTGTGTCCACGTAACCTCGTAGACCGAAAGAGGAAGCGTTAGCTTAACGCGGCTGATGTAGTCAAACGTCTTCGCGATCCAACCAATCAAGCACCGAATGTATGACACCTCCGAGTTCTGCACACGTTCAGCACGATGACGTCCCTCAAACTCTTCATCCACCAAAGTGTCGAGGGAGAGTTTCATCAGCACGACGGCATGGCGACGGTGATGGTGATGTGATCCGCGCAATGCTTCGCCTAAGCACTACGACAATATGACCGGAGGAGTAAATGGTGGAGGGGGGGGGGGGCACTGCACACGGCTAAGAAACAATTGATGTGCTTTCGGGTGCCCCCATGCCCCTGTATATAAAGAAGGGGAGGGGAGGGGGCCGGCCTAGGGGGCGCGCCAAGTGGGAGGAGTCCCACTTGGACTCCTAGTCCAATTCGCCCCCTTCCTTTCTTCGGAGGGGGAAAGGGGGAAGGAGAGGGAGAGGGAGAAGGAAAGGGGGGCCGCGCCCCCTTCCCTTGTCCAATTCGGACTCCCCATGGGGGGCGCCACCCCTTGTGGGCTGCCCTCTCTCTCCCATATGGCCCATTGTGGCCCATTACTTTCCCCGGGGGGTTCCAGTAACCCCTCGGTACTTTGATAAATATCCGAAACACTTCGAAACCATTTCGGTGTCCGAATACTATCGTACAATATATCAATCTTTACCTCTCGACCATTTTTAGACTCCTCGTCATGTCCGTGATTTCATCCGGGACTCCGAACAATCTTCAGTCACCAAAACACACAACTCATAATACAAATCGTCATCGAACGTTAAGCGTGCGGACCCTACGGGTTCGAGAACTATGTAGACATGATCGAGACACATCTCCGATCAATAACCAAAAGCAGAACCTTGGTTCCTACATATTCTTCGAAGATCTTTATCCGTCTAACTGTAATGACAACATACGTCATTCCCTTTGTCATCGGTATGTTACTTGCCCGAGATTCGATCGTCGGTATCTTCATACCTAGTTCAATCTCGTTCTACGGCAAGTCTCTTTACTGCTCCATAATGCATCATCCATAACTAACTCATTAGTCACATTGCTTGCAAGGCTTATCATGATCTGCATTACCGAGAGGGCCCAAAGATACCTCTCCGATACTTGGAGTGACAAATCCTAATCTCGATCTATGCCAACACAAGAAACACAATCGGAGACACCTGTAGAGCATCTTTATAATCACCCAATTACGTTGTGACGTTTGATAACACACAAGGTATTCCTCAGGTATTCGGGAGTTGCATAATCTCATAGTCAAAGGAATATGTATAAGTCATGAAGAAAGCAATAGCAATAAAACTGAACGATCAATATGCTAAGCTAACGGATGTGTCTTTTCCATCACATCATTCTCCTAATGATGTGATCTCGTTCATCAAATGACAACACATGTCTATGGTTAGAAAACTTAACCATCTTTGATTAACGAGCTAGTCTAGTAGAGGCTTACTAGAGACACAATGTTTTGTCTATGTATCCACACATGTATCAAGTTTCCGGTCAATAAAATTCTAGCATGAATGATAGACATTTATCATGATATAAGGAAATATAAAATAACAACTTTATTATTGCCTCTAGGGCATATTTCCTTCAGTAAATTGATCTAGGTTCGTCATGCTATTTTGCACTAAACCTCCTGATTCTTCTGATAATCAACCCGTGGTCCAGTTCTAATTTTAATTTTTGCTTTAGCAGAAACCACCAGATGTTTCTGGTAATAAACCTGCAGGTTATTTTTAATTCAAATTCTTGTTTTTGCTGGAAACCCTATGATAATTAGGTTAATCAACCTGCAATACATATTATATGCTTTTTAAAATATCTATGTCTTTTAAACTTTAATTCCAAATTTAACTTGTCATATATGGAATTTCATTTGAAAAATGTGTATAATTTTAATACGATGTTATTTTACCAGTTAAAAATTCTTTTTCGGGTGCAACCTTAATCAATAGCGCATTATCCGTTTTTCTTTCATACTAGTACCGATCCATATTGGAAATGAACACCTTAGCAAAATCAGAATTGGAGACTAAAACACCATCTATAACTATGCATGCACGCCTCGCCAAAACCTCACAGAAAAAAGTAGATTTCTCATCTTATGTCACGAGAGAGATGCCTTAGGATTGACAACATTCAAATGCATTGTGATTGTGTGAGCACTTAGGCCACCGTCGGCGCGGGTGGGAAGGGGGATACGTGACAACACAGATGGGATGCCATGCGTGGAAAGAGAGGACGTGGACAAATCAAAGTCTTGACTCATGGTTTTGTTAGACATCTAAGTACTTTTTATTGCAAGGTGATTACCATATTATCTTTTACAAGAGGATTAACAATCTTTACGGGTGGATCATCAATCCTCCCCGCACACACTTTACTTCTAGTTAGTTTGGCTAAATCATGGGAAGCACAATTATTCTCACTATGAGCATGCTCAAAAAATAATATGCGGGAAATCACACGCAAGGTGATATATATAATTGATACGTCTCCAACGTATCTATAATTTTTTTATTGTTCCATGCTATAATATATTCTGTTTTAGACATTAATGGGCTTTATTATACACTTTTATATTATTTTTTGGACTAACCTATTAACCAGAGGCCCATCCCAGAATTGCTGTTTTTTGCCTATTGAGTTTCGTAGAAAAAGAATATCAAACGGAGTCCAAACGGAATGAAACCTTCGGGAACGTGATTTTTGGAACGAACGTGATCCAGAGGACTTGGACCCTACATCAAGACATCAACCAGGAAGGCACGAGGTAGGGGGGGGGGGCGCCCTCCACCCTCGTGGGCCCATGTTGCTCCACCGACGTACTTCTTCCTCTTATATATACCTACGTACCCCCAAACTACCAGATACGGAGCCAAAAACCTAATTCCACCACCGCAACCTTCTGTACCCGTGAGATCCCATCTTGGGGCCTTATCCGGAGCTTCGCCGGAGGGGGCATCGATCACGGAGGGCTTCTACATCAACACCATAGCCTCTCCGATGATGTGTGAGTAGTTTACCTCAGACCTTCGGGTCCATAGTTATTAACTAGATGGCTTCTTCTCTCTTTTTGGATCTCAATACAATGTTATCCCCCTCTCTTGTGGAGATCTATTCGATGTAATCTTCTTTTGCGGTGTGTTTGTTGAGACCGATGAATTGTGGGTTTATGATCAAGATTATCTATGAACAATATTTGAATCTTCTCTGAATTCTTTTATGTATGATTGGTTATCTTTGCAAGTCTCTTCGAATTATCAGTTTGGTTTGGCCTACTAGATTGATCTTTCTTGCAATGGGAGAAGTGCTTAGCTTTGGGTTCAATCTTGCGGTGTCCTTTCCCAAAGGATGAGGGGCAGCAAGGCACGTATTGTATTGTTGCCATCGAGGATAACAAGATGGGGTTTATATCATATTGCATGAGTTTATCCCTCTACATCATGTCATCTTACTTAAAGCGTTACTCTGTTCTTATGAACTTAATACTCTAGATGCATGCCGGATAGCGGTCGATGTGTGGAGTAATAGTAGTAGATGCAGGAAGGAGTCGGTCTACTTGTCGCGGACGTGATGCCTATATACATGATCATACCTAGATATTCTCATAACTATGCTCAATTCTGTCAATTGCTCAACAGTAATTTGTTCACCCATCGTAATACTTATGCTCTCGAGAGAAACCACTAGTGAAACCTATGGCCCCCGGGTCTATTTTCCATCATATTTAATCTCCCGTCAACAAGCTATTTCTGGCGTCGTTTTTATTTTGCTTTCTTTACTTTGCATCTTTATCTTAAAAATACCAAAAATATTATCTTATCATATCTATCAGATCTCACTCTCGTAAGTGACAGTGAAGGGATTGACAACCACTTTATTGCGTTGGTTGCGAGGATTTATTTGTTTGTGTAGGTGCGAGGGACTCGTGCGTGGCCTCCTACTGGATTGATACCTTGGTTCTAAAAAACTGAGGGAAATACTTACACTGCTTTACTGCATCAACCTTTCCTCTTCAAGGGAAAACCAACACAGTGCTCAAGAGGTAGCAAGAAGGATTTCTGTGGCTGTTGCCGTGGAGGCTTACGCAAGGTCAAGTCAAGATTTGGACTCCTGACAACGAGCCATTTCTGGTGCCGTTGCCGGGGAGTCTACGCAAAAGTCAACATACCAAGTACCCATCACAAACCCTTATCTCCCGCATTACATTATTTGCCATTTGCCTCTCGTTTTCCTCTCCCCCACTTCACCCTTGTCGTTTTATTCGCCCTCTCTTTTCTGTTCGCCTCTTTTTCGCTTGGTTCTTGTTTACTCGTGTGTTGGATTGCTTGCTTGTCACGATGGCTCAAGATAATACCAAATTGTGTGACTTTACCAATACCAACAATAATGATTTCCTTAGCACTCCGATTGTTCCTCTTACCGATACTGAATCTTGTGAAATTAATGCTGCTTTGTTGAATCTTGTCATGAGAGATCAATTCGCCGGCCTTCCTAGTGAAGATGCCGCTACCCATCTAAATAGCTTCGTTGATTTGTGTGATATGCAAAAGAAGAAAGATGTGGACAATGATATTGTTAAATTGAAGCTCTTTCCTTTTTCGCTTAGAGACCGTGCTAAAGCTTGGTTCTCGTCTTTGCCTAAAAATAGTATTGATTCTTGGAATAAGTGCAAAGATGCTTTTATCTCTAAGTATTTTCCTCCCGCTAAGATCATCTCTCTTAGAAATTATATTATGAATTTTAAGCAACTTGATCATGAACATGTTGCACAAGCTTGGGAGAGGATGAAATTAATGATACACAATTGCCCTACACATGGTTTGAATTTGTGGATGATTATACAAAAATTTTATGCCGGATTGAATTTTTCTTCTAGAAATCTTTTAGATTCGGCCGCGGGAGGCACTTTTATGGAAATCACCTTAGATAAGCTACTAAACTCCTAGATAATATTATGGTTAATTATTCTCAATGGCACACTGAAAGATCCACTAATAAAAAAGTGCATGCGATAGAAGAAATTAATGTTTTGAGTGCAAAGATGGATGAACTTATGAAATTATTTGCTAATAAAAGTGTTTCTTTTGATCCTAATGATATGCCTTTGTCTACTTTTATTGAGAATAATAATGAATCTATGGATGTGAATTTTGTTGGTAGGAATAATTTTGGTAACAACGCGTATAGAGGAAACTTTAATCCTAGGCCGTATCCTAGTAATTCCTCCAATAATTATGGTAATTCCTACAACAATTCTTATGGAAATTTTAATAATATACCTTCTGAATTTGAGACTAGTGTTAAGGAGTTTATGAATTTGCAAAAGAATTTCAATGCTTTGCTTGAAGAAAAATTGCTTAAAGTTGATGAATTGGCTAGGAACGTTGATAGAATTTCTCTTGATGTTGATTCTTTGAAACTTAGATCTATTCCACCTAAGCATGATATCAATGAGTCTCTCAAAGCCATGAGAATTTCCATTGGTGAGTGCAAAGAAAGAACCGCTAGGATGCATGCTAAGAAAGATTGTTTTGCGAAAGCGTGTTCTTCTAGTTTCTATGAAAATAAAGATGAAGATCTAAAAGTTATTGATGTGGCCCCTATTAAATCTTTGTTTTGCAAAATGAATCTTGATAATTATGGGACTGAATATGATCCACCTTTACCTAGAAGGCGTTCCAAAAATTCGGAGTTTTTAGATCTTGATGCAAAAATTGGTAAAAGTGGGATTGAAGAGATCAAAACTCTTGATATTAGTGAACCCACTATTTTGGATTTCAAGGAATTTAATTATGATAATTGCTCTTTGATAGATTTTATTTCCCTGTTGCAATCCGTGCTAAATTCTCCACATGCTTATAGTCAACATAAAGCTTTTACTAAACATATCGTTGATGCTTTGATGCAATCTTATGAAGAAAAACTTGAGTTGGAAGTTTCTATCCCTAGAAAACTTTATGATGAGGGGGGAACCTACTGTTAAAATTAAAATTAAAGATCATGAATGCTATGCTTTGTGTGATTTTGGTGCTAGTGTTTCCATGATTCCAAAAACTTTGTGTGATTTGCTAGGTTTCCGTGATTTTGATGATTGCTCTTTAAACTTGCACCTTGCGGATTCCACCATTAAGAAACCTATGGGAAGAATTAATGATGTTCTTATTGTTGAAAATAGGAATTATGTGCCCGTAGATTTTATTGTTCTTGATATAGATTGCAATCCTTCATGTCCTATTATTCTTGGTAGACCTTTCTTTAGAACGATTGGTGCAATTATTGATATGAAGGAATGGAATATTAGATTCTAATTTTCGTTAAGGAAAGGCATGGAACACTTCCCTAGAAAGAAAATAAAATTACCTTATGAATATATTATGAGGGCCACTTATGGATTGCCTACCAAAGATGGCAATACCTAGATCTATCCTTGTTCTTATGCCTAGCTAAGGGCGTTAAACGATAGCGCTTGTTGGGAGGCAGCCCAATTTCATTTTTAGTTTTTTTGCATTTTGCTTCTGTTTAGGAATAAATATTTGATCTAGCCTCTGGTTAGATGTGTTTTTATGTTTTAATTAGTGTTTGTGCCAAGTTTAACCTATAGGATCTTCTTGGATGATAGTTATTTGATCTTGCTGAAAATTCCAGAAACTTTCTGTTCACAAAAATAATTGTTAAAAATCACCAGAACGTGATAAAATATTGATTCCAATTTATTCTGATCAATAAACAAATTTTCTAGGTTGTCCTATTTTTGCTGAAGTTTTGAAGTTCCATAAGTTTGCGTTAGTTACAGGTTACTACAGACTGTTCTGTTTTTGACAGATTCTGTTTTTCGTGTGTTGTTTGCTTATTTTGATGAATCTATGGCTAGTAAAATAGTTTATAAACCATAGAGAAGTTGGAATACAGTAGGTTTAACACCAATATAAATAAAGAATGAGTTCATTACAGTACCTTGAAGTGGTGTTTTGTTTTCTTTCGCTAACGGAGCTCATGAGATTTTCTGCTGAGTTTTGTGTTGTGAAGTTTTCAAGTTTTGGGTAAAAGATTTGATGGATTATGGAACAAGGAGTGGCAAGAGCCTAAGATTGGGGATGCCCATGGAACCCCAAGATAATCTAAGGACACCTAAAAGCCAAAGCTTGGGGATGCCCCGGAAGGCATCCCCTCTTTCGTCTACTTCCATCGGTAACTTTACTTGGAGCTATATTTTTATTCACCACATGATATGTTTTTTGCTTGGAGCGTCTTGTATATTTGAGTCTTTGATTTTTAGTTTACCACAATAATCCTTGCTGCACACCTTTTGAGAGAGACACACATGATTGGTAAATTGTTAGAATACTGTATGTGCTTCACTTTTATCTTTTGAGTTATATAGTTTTTGCTCTAGTGCTTCACTTATATATTTTAGAGCACGGTGGTGGATTTGTTTTATAGAAACTATTGTTCTCTCATGCTTCACTTAGATTATTTTGAGAGTCCTACAAAACAGCATGATAATTTGCTTTAATTATGATAGGCATTCAAGACTAGTAAGAAAATTCTTATGAGTGTGTTGAATACTATGAGAAGTTAGATGCTTGGTAATTGTTTTGAGATATGGAAATGATAATATTAGAGTCATGCTAGTTGAGTAGTTGTGAATTTGAGAAATACTTGTGTTGAAGTTTGTGATTCACGTAGCATGCACGTATGGTGAACCTTTATGTGATGAAGTCGGAGCATGATTTTTTTATTGATTGTCTTCCTTATGAGTGGCGGTCGGGGACGAGCGATGGTCTTTTCCTACCGATCTATCCCCCTAGGAGCATGCGCGTAATACTTTGCTTTGATAACTTGTAGATTTTTGCAATAAGTATATGAGTTCTTTATGACTAATGTTGAGTCCATGGATTATACGCACTTTTCTTTCTTCCACCATTGCTAGCCTCTCTAATACCGCGCACTTTTCGCCGGTATCATACACCCACCATATACCTTCCTAAAAACAGCCACCATACCTACCTATGATGGCATTTCCATAGCCATTCCGAGATATATTGGCATGCAACTTACCACCGTTTCGTTTACTATGACACGCTCCATCATTGTCATATTGCTTCGCATGATCATGTAGTTGACATCGTATTTGTGGCAAAGCCACCGTTCATAATTCTTTCATACATGTCACTCTTGATTCATTGCATATCCCGGTACACTGCCGGAGGCATTCACATAGAGTCATATTTTGTTCTTAGTATTGAGTTGTAATTCTTGAGTTGTAAGTAAATAAAAGTGTGATGATCATCATTCTTTAGAGCATTGTCCCAAGTGAGGAAAGGATGATGGAGACTATGATTCCCCCACAAGTCGGGATGAGACTCCGGACTAAAAGTAAATAAATAAAAGAGGACATAAAAAAGGAGAAAAGGCCCAAATAAAAAAATAAGAGAAAAAGAGAGAAGGGACAATGTTACTATCCTTTTACCACACTTGTGCTTCAAAGTAGCACCATGATCTTCATGATAGAAAGTCTTATATGATATCACTTTCATATACTAGTGGGAAATTTTCATTATAGAACTTGGCTTGTATATTCCAATGATGGGCTTCCTCAAAATGCCCTAGGTCTTCGTGAGCAAGCGAGTTGGATGCACACCCACTTAGTTTCTTTTGTTGAGCTTTCATATACTTATAGCTCTAGTGCATCTGTTGCATGGCAATCCCTACTCACTCATATTGATATCTATTAGTGGGCATCTCCATAGCCCGTTGATACGCCTAGTTGATGTGTGACTATCTTCTCTTTTTTTGTCTTCTCCACAACCACCATTCTATTCCACATATAGTGCTATGTCCATGGATCACGCTCATGTATTGCGTGAAGATTGAAAAAGTTTGAGAACATCAAAAGTATGAAACAATTGCTTGGCTTGTCATCGGGGTTGCACATGATTTAAATACTTTGTGTGGTGAAGATAGAGCATAGCCAGACTATGTGATTTTGTAGGGATAACTTTCTTTGGCCATGTTATTTTGAGAAGACATAATTGTTTAGTTAGTATGCTTGAAGTATTATTATTTTTATGTCAATATTAAACTTTTGTCTTGAATCTTTTGGATCTGAATATTCATACCACAATTAAGAGAATTGCATTGAAATTATGCCAAGTAGCATTCCGCATCAAAAATTCTGTTTTTTATCATTTACCTACTCAAGGACGAGCAGGAATTAAGCTTGGGGATGCTTGATACGTCTCCAACGTATCTATAATTTTTTATTGTTCCATGCTATATTATATTCTGTTTTAGACATTAATGGGCTTTATTATACACTTTTATATTATTTTTGGGACTAACCTATTAACTGGAGGTCCAGCCCAGAATTGCTATTTTTTGCCTATTTCAGAGTTTCGCAGAAAAAGAATATCAAACGGAGTCCAAACGGAATGAAACCTTCGGGAACGTGATTTTTGGAACGAACGTGATCCAGAGGACTTGGACCCTACGTCAAGACATCAACCAGGAAGGCACGAGGTAGGGGGGCGCCTACCCCCCTAGGCGCGCTCTCCACCCTTATGGGCCCCATGTTGCTCCACCGACATACTTCTTCCTCCTATATATACCTCACGCACCCCAAACTACCAGACACGGAGCCAAAACCTAATTCCACCGCCGCAACCTTCAGACTGCGTGAGATCCCATCTTGGGGCCTTTTCCTGAGTCTCCGTCGGGGGGCATCGATCACGAGGGCTTCTACATCTACACCATAGCCTCTCCGATGATGTGTGAGTAGTTTACCTCAGACCTTCGGGTCCATAGTTATTAGCTAGATGGCTTCTTCTCTCTTTTTGGATCTCAATACAATGTTCTCCCCCTCTCTTGTGGAGATCTTTTCGATGTAATCTTCTTTTGCGGTGTGTTTGTTGAGACCGATGAATTGTGGGTTTATGATCAAGATTATCTATGAACAATATTTGAATCTCCTCTGAATTATTTTATGTATGATTGGTTATCTTTGCAAGTCTCCTCGAATTATCAGTTTGGTTTGGCCTACTAGATTGATCTTTCTTGCAATGGGAGAAGTGCTTAGCTTTGGGTTCAATCTTGCGTGTCCTTTCCCAAAGGATGAGGGGCAGGAAGGCACGTATTGTATTGTTGCCATCGAGGATAACAAGATGGGGTTTATATCATATTGCATGAGTTTATCCTCTACATCATGTCATCTTACTTAAAGCGTTACTCTGTTCTTATGAACTTAATACTCTAGATGCATGCCGGATAGCGGTCGATGTGTGGAGTACTAGTAGTAGATGCAGGCAGTCGGTCTACTTGTCGCGACGTGATGCCTATATACATGATCATACCTAGATATTCTCATAACTATGCTCAATTCATCAATTGATCAACAGTAATTTGTTCACCCACCGTAATACTTATGCTCTCAAGAGAAGCCACTAGTGAAACCTATGGCCCCCGGGTCTATTTTCCATCATATTTAATCTCCCGTCAACAAGCTATTTCTGGCGTCATTTTTATTTTGCTTTCTTTACTTTGCATCTTTATCATAAAAATACTAAAAATATTATCTTATCATATCTATCAGATCTCACTCGTAAGTGACCGTGAAGGGATTGACAACCCCTTTATTGCGTTGGTTGCGAGGATTTATTTGTTTGTGTAGGTGCGAGGGACTCGTGCATGGCCTCCTACTGGATTGATACCTTGGTTCTCAAAAACTGAGGGAAATACTTACGCTGCTTTACTGCATCACCCTTTCCTCTTCAAGGGAAAACCAACGCAGTGATCAAGAGGTAGCAATAATCAAAAACTGTCGCTGATAGGCCGAAAGAATGACCTCCATTCTTTATCGTCTCTATCACCTCGATGTTGCCGGAGTTCACTTCTATTAGATTACAGCCGACTGTAGTTTCCAAACTGAGACCAAACCCTAAGACGAGTGCCAAAAAAATTCCACGAAAAATTCGCTTAAGGAAACTTGCTTGGCAGGTTAACTTTTTTTCCACAGAGGCCAGCCAGCTACATCGACAACTCAAAACCAAGGTGGTGCACCACTTCAGAAGCAGTCTAGCATAGAGACCAGCTGCAAGAGGCATCACTATACATGAAAAAAACTTCAAACCCGTGGCTTGGCAGGTTAACCTTTTATTCTTTCCTCAGGTCGGCCGGCCGCAACCGACCTGAGTCTCAGGGGCCGTTGCACTGCAATTCTATTTCTAAAATATGCTGCTGAGCAAGGATATGAATCTCAGGGGCTACTGAGACCATTAGTTTTATTCTTTCCTTCATGTGCATACCGAACTTTAGGCCGACACACGCCTTGAGGGCTACTGCTATTCATCTTGACAGAGAATAAATTGCATCAATCAAAATTATTCCACGAAAAGTTCGCTCACGGAAACTGGCTTGGCAGGTTAACTTTTTCCACAGAGGCCAGCCAGCTACATCGACAACTCAAAACCAAGGTGGTGCACCACTTCGAAAGCAGTCTAGCATAGAGACCGGCTGCAAGAGGCATCGCTATACATGGAAAAAAAACTTCAAACCCATGGAGTGGCATGAAAAATTAAGGCATTTGATAGATATCGAGAACCTAAAGAGGCTCCTTAGATGCCCGGCGTGTATACTCATATGTGCTTCGGCTATCCTCAAGATCAGAAGTGGGAATACTTGTTGAATCAGCTTTCAAGACCGATGACTGAGGACAAGGAGTAGTTCTGAAGAGTCGAGGAGCATCTCCTAGCCAGGTGGGCTGGGCCAAGGACCCCCATGGCAGTTCATCAAGGGGCCACGTCAAGAAGTCCCACGATGCATAGGAGAAATATTTCAAAGTGTTGTTGTTCAAGACAATGACGCCTAATCCATGGAGGACTCCTCTCCAACGACATAGCCCAGTAGAACTCCTGTTATCCTAGGCCTCTAGTACATTATATAAATCGAGGCCAGGCTAGCCGATAGATCATATTCTAGATATTCATAACTATCACACACACACGATCTTGTGGTAGATCAACATGTACTCTGTACTCCTTCAAATCAATACAATCAAAGTAGGACGTAGGGTATTATCTTTTCAAGAGAGCCCAAACCTGGGTAAATCTTGTGTCCCCAGTTACCATCATGCCAAGGCTATCGGCTCGACCCTCTACGCGAGATCTATTGGATTTGACTCCATCACTCAAGGCAGAGGAGGAACAACCACAGCCGTTTGCGCCTCAAGAGGAGCAGCGGTACAACCTATAGCTCCTCGTGCAGCACCGACATGCAGAGGGACAGATCACCATCATGCAGGTGAATGAGGATGTCGTTGTATCCATGGTCGCGGAGAACCCTGAAGGAAATATTCCCTAGAGGCAATAATAAAGTTGTTATTTATATTTCCTTATATCATGATAAATGTTTATTATTCATGCTAGAACTGTATTAACCGGAAACTTAGAACATGTGTGAATACATACACGAACAGAGTGTCCCTAGTATGCCTCTACTTGACTAGCTCGCTAATCAAAGATGGTTAAGTTTCCTGACCATATACATGTGTTGTCATTTGATGAACGGGATCACATCATTAGAGAATGATGTGATGGACAAGACCATCCGTTAGTTTAGCATAATGATCGTTTAGTTTTAATGCTATTGCTTTCTTCATGACTTATACATATTCCTCTGACTATGAGATTATGTAACTCCCGAATGCCGGAGGAACACTTTATGTGCTATCAAACGTCACAACGTAACTGGGTGATTATAAAGATGCTCTATAGGTGTCTCTGATGGTGTTTGTTGAGTTGGCATAGATCGAGATTAGGATTTGTCACTCCGTGTACCGCAGAGGTATCTCTTGGCCCTCTCAGTAATGCACATCACTATAAGCCTTGCAAGCAATGTGACTAATGAGTTAGTTATGAGGTGATGCATTATGGAACGAGTAAAGAGACTTGCCGCTAACGAGATTGAACTAGGTATGAAGATACCGATGATCGAATCTTGGGCAAGTAACATACCGATGACAAAGGGAATGATGTATGTTGTTATGCGGTTTGACCGATAAAGATCTTCGTAGAATATGTAGGAGCCAATATGAGCATCCAGGTTCCTCTATTGGTTATTGATCGGAAATGTGTCTCGGTCATGTATACATAGTTCTCGAACCCGTAGGGTCTGCACGCTTAACGTTCGATAATGATTTGTATTATGACTTATGTGATTTGATGACCGAAGTCTGTTCGGAGTCCCGGATGAGATCACGGACATGACGAGGAGTCTCGAAATGGTTGAGAGGTAAAGATTCATATATTGGAAGGTTGCATCGGACATCGGAATGGTTCTGAGTGATTCGGGCATTTTTTCGGAGTACCGAGTGCTGGGGAACGTAGCAGAAATTCAAAATTTTCTACGCATAACCAAGATCAATCTATGGAGTAAACTAGCAACGAGGGAAAGGGGAGTGCATCTACATACCCTTGTAGATCGCTAAGCGGAAGCGTTGCAAGAACGTGGATGAAGGAGTCGACTCAGTGGCGATTCAGATCGCGGTTGATTCCGATCTAAGCGCCAATCACGGCGCCTCGCTGCTCAACACACATGCAACCCGTGACGCCTCCCATGCCTTGATCCAGCAAGGAGAGAGGGAGAGGTTGGGGAAGACTCCGTCCAGCAGCAGAGACGACGGCGTGGTGGTGGTGGAGGAGCGCATGATACTCAGCAGGCTTCGCCAAGCACTACGAGAGACGAGGAGGGAGAGAGGTAGGGCTGCGCCTTGGGAGAGAGAGACTCGTGTGTTAGGCAGCCCCAAAACCTCCACTATATATAGGGGCAAAGGGGAGAGGGAGGCGCCCTAGGGTTTCCCCTAGGGGGGGCGGCGGCCAGGGCAGATGGGATCTCCCCTTTGGGTGACTTGGCCTCCAAGCGAGGAGGTGCGAACCCAAGATGGGGCGCCCCAAACCCCCTGGTCACGTTTTTTTTGAGGGGTGATAAAAACTTTATTCATCAAACTCCACATGAAGTGGGATACGGTTCTGGTTGTAAGGAACGCCAAACCACACGTGGCGACCAGGACCTCTACTAAGAGAAAACTTTGCTAAACTATGTGCTTCATAATTTGTAGCACGACCCTCGAAAGTAAAGATACATGGAAAAGTTGCAGCTTTGAGTTTGATCTCGCTAATTATGGCTCCATATCTTCCTCTTGCGCTTTGATCGATATCTCGCCACAACCTGTTTACAATCCGAAGCAATAACAAAACTTCGATATTCAAATCCTCCGCCAGCACAATGCCTCATGCACGCCAAGGCTTCCAAAGGACGCTGGATCTCACTCCTCGATAACCAAAGCCGATGCCCCAAGATAGTTCCTTCTCCATCTCTGCATCTGCAGCAGCGCCGATCCTCCTTTTCTAGCGCGACGTCAAGGCCGACATGTATTTTGCAATGTCCAGAGGTGGCCTCTTTGGGCTCTTTTCGTCGCTCACTTGTCGGAGCCCCACTCGCCTTTGGGCTAATACTTCCATCATTGATAAAGGCCGAAGTTCATCAATGAACCTGTTGATGAATATATGTGTCCGGTGGGGCTTTGAAAGATTGCCTCGTGAATGGCTTTGCGGCGGCATGCCAGATTGACCACAGCGTGATCGCCAGACGGACGGACTTGTCGTGCGGCAAGCTTTCCATCAAGGTAAACAACCAATTTTTTGCATTTGGCTCAGTGGTGGCTATGATTGTATGTGTTAGTTCCTCTTCTCCCAACGCCCAAACACTTCATGACGCGCTGGTGCATTCCAGCAGCGAGTGTCTCCACGAGTCCTGAACCCCGCAGAAGCCACATCGGCTAGAATCTGTCATATGGCGGTGCGCCCTTATATCATTTGTCGGCAACGATTGCTTGGATAATCTCCATGAGAACATCCTGACTTTGCCCGGGACTTTGGTATTCCACAATGACTTCCATGCCCCTTTTTCCGCCCCACTGCTTGACGGGCCTGCCCTTCCCTCCAACCAAGCCTCTCTACGCTGCCTGGTTGCAACAAGCTTTTTATACGCTGACTTCACTGAGAAAATACCATGTTTTTCGTAGTGCCACGCCCAAAAGTCATCCATATTCCGAGTACATAACTGAATACCCAGTATCGTGTCTGCATCCATTGGCATGAAAGTGGAATGCATCACTTGCTTGTTCCACACTGCCGTTGCAGGAGTTATAAGTTCAGAGACAAAAGTCGGGGGGTTTTGTGACAGACACCCATATGGTCTAAGCATTTCGTCTCTTGGCAGCCAATTGTGTGTCCATATGTTTGTTGTCACTCCATTCCCTATTCGTCTAATCAGCCCTTGTTTCAAAATATCCCTTCCCTCCAAAATTGCTCTCCATACTTGACTAGGCCGACCTCCGAGTTCAGCATCAAGAATGTCGAGGATGGATAGTAGATGCTCTTCGATACGGGCACATAGTGTGTCCGGATTTTGCAGCAGCCGCCACGCTTGTCTTGCCAACATGGCGAGGTTGAAAAGCTCAAAGTCTTTGAACCCTGCACTTCCATGTCCTTAGGTTGCGCCATAGATTTCCATGAGACCCAATGTGGTTTCCGCTTTCCTTCCTTGCTACCCCACCAAAATTTCCGGATGAGCATGTTGAGATGTTCACACAACCCTCTAGGTAGCTTGAAACATGACATCGAAAAAACGGGCACTGCTTGAGCAACAGACTTAACTAGCACTTCCTTGCCTGCTGATGACATCGTGCTCTCTATCCACCCCTGAACCTTGCTCCACATACGGTCTTTGAGGTATTTAAAAGCACCATTCTTAGAGCTACCAACATCCGAGGGCATCCCCAAATACTTCTCATTCAGAGTTTCGTTAGGGACATTGAGTGTTTCCTTTATTTCCCCCCTTACTGAGTCTGGCACTCCTTTGCTGAAGTATATTGAAGATTTTGAATAGTTAATACGCTGCCTAGTTGCCTGACAATAAGTATCAAGAACTTGGTACACCTCGTTTGCCCCCACACCATTGGCCTTGAAAAACAGCAGGCTGTCATCTGTGAATAGGAGATGGTTCACCGGTGGCGCCGTAGGTGCCACCTGTATACCATGAAGATTGGATGACTCACTTTTAGATTTTAAGAGGCACGAAAGGCCCTCTGCTGCTAACAAGAACAGGTATGGAGATATCGGGTCCCCCTGTCTGATTCCTCGTGAAGGAGTAAATTGGTGAAGCTTCTTCCCATTAAAGAGAACAGAGAATTCAACTGTTGTTACCAGGCCCATGACTATGTCAACCCATCGGTCAAGAAACCCAGCTTGAGCATAATGGCCTTTAGATAAGCCCACTCGACCTGTCATACGCCTTCATCATATCCAGCTTGAGAGCACATGATTGATTTTTCTTTGCTTTATTCCTCTTCATAAAATGCAAGCACTCATAAGCCGTGATTATGTTAGCTGTGATTAACCTGCCCGGTACAAAAGCTGATTGTTTGTCTGAGATGATATCCGGCAGAACCAACTTTAATCTGTTGGAGATTACCTTTGAAGCAATTTTGTATAAAACATTGCATAGGCTAATTGGGCGAAACTGGGACAAAAGTGTTGGGTTTTTTACCTTCGGAATAAGCACCAAAATCGTTTCATTAATGCACCTTGCTGATTCAGTACCCTCCACGATCCTGAGAACCGCTTGAGTGACTTCATTGGCGCACACCTCCCAATGGTGCTGAAAGAAATGTGCTGGATATCCATCTGGTCCTGGAGCCTTGGCGGGGAACATTTGGAACAGAGCTGCCTTAACTTCATTCTGGCTATAAGGAGCATTAAGAAGATCATTCATCTCCTGTGTTACTTTAGTTGGTACTGTCTCGAGGACCTGATCCATGTTATGAACTCCTTCTGATGTGTAAAGCTGCTGATAGAAAGAAGTGGCCATTTGTTCCATCTCCGAATATTCTCTCGTTAGTTGACCATCTGGTTTTTGGAGTGCCTTGATCTGGTTCTTCCTTCTCCTCCGACTCGCCTCGAGGTGAAAAAGTATGTGTTTTTGTCTCCATGGATTAGCCACTCCACCCTTGCACGCTGGCGCCACAAGATTTCCTCTCTATGATAAAGTTCAGTTAATCTATCAACAATTTTTATTTCTACATGCGTTGGTCCTGTCCGGCTAGGATCCGACCGAATCTCCTGTAGGTCTCGCTTTTGGCGCTGAATCTCTTGCCTGATGTTCCCGAAGTGGATCCTGTCCCAGTTTGTCAAATCCTCCGAAAGCACAGAAAGTTTGTCTTTTATCGCCTGGACTGATCCCCCCAGCGCTGTTCCATGCATGCTGTACCACTGGCGCTAGGCCCGAGTCCCTCTCCCAGGCCACCTCATATTTAAACCTCCGTGGGGCCCTGTTGCATGCATTTTCATGCACGTACCGGACGTAAAGCGGAGCATGGTCGCTTGTTGCTGCAGTTTTGTGCTCCAAAGTAGCCGAAGGGAACGCTAGTGTCCACGCCGGATTTGCAACTCCACGGTCTAGCCTCACCCTGGTATATGTTCCTCCTGCAACTTTTTTCTCAAAGGTCCAAGGGTTGCCCATATATCCAATGTCCGAGAGCCCACACGTATCCAAGGCGTCTCTAAATGCATCCATTTGGGCCTGACTTCTATTCCCCACTCCATCATGCTCATGAGCGTACAAAACCTCATTAAAATCACCCAAAACTAGCCATGGCACATCGTCTGCGCCTACAATACCCCTCATCATATCCCAGGTCTTATATCGTTCAATAACCTGTGCTTCTCCATAAACAAAAGTCACCCTAGTTCGGACGTCAACTAGGTCAGTGATCAATGTATCAATGTGATACTGTGAATAACCAACAATCTCAAGATTTATTTCATCATTCCAAAAAACTCCTAGGCCACCACTACGGCCAGAACTGCTAACAGCATAACTCTTATTGAATCCTAAAGAACCAACCAAGTTTTCAACTCTCGTTCCCTCTATTTGAGTTTCAAGGATACAAAGTATAGAGGGGGCAAACTGCTTCGTCATTTCACGAAGCTCACGAACTGTCGCGGGATTGCCAGCACCACGACAGTTCCAGCATAGTAGACTCATTGTGCTTGGCGCGAACCCCCTTGGAGGCCCGCCACACGCGCATCGGTTTTGTTTAGAGCTGTGTTCTTGCCATTAACCCTGTCATTACTTGAGGAGGATACTTTGTTCCGCTTTGTCTCCTGTTTCGACGATGGGCTCAACGGATCCTCCAGGGGTGGGGGCGTCAACAGAAGCTTGCTTGCACCATCTGCTATGGCCAGTTTCATAGCTGTAGTCTTCGGTTCCTGGGCTGTAGCACTTCTCTTTCTATTCTCATCCACCTCCTCCATGTAGATGTCCGAATCAACCGAGGTGTTATGCTGTTCTTGGCCACGTCCTCTGCCTGTTCTGCCAGCTTGGCCCCTGCCTCGGCCACCTCTAGTGCTGTTGCCGCCTTGTCCTCGTCCCTCCCCTGGGCCTCTACCTGGCCCTCTAAACCATGCTGCCTTCAAATCTTTGAACACTAGGGCCGTTGGGAGATGGACACCATCACCACACTCCTTGAAAAGGTGTCCCAAATAGCCACAGATCACGCACCAATCAGGTAGACGTCAGATTTGACTCGAAGATAAGCGCTGCACGGTGTCCTTCTTCTTTATTAACAGAGAAACTGCATTTTGAGGGGCTTTGTGACATCAATTTTAACTCGCACTCCAACAAAATTACCGTCAAAATCATGCGAACTTGGCTCAGCAGAGAATAGGTGAGGGGGCGACAGCCCTTAGTGGGCTGGTTTGACCCTCCCTTGGCCCATGAAGCCCCCCAACACTTGTCGGGCTCCCAAACACCTTTCGGTCATGCTTTGGTCATCACCCGTACCTCTGAACACTTTCGACTCCAAAACCCTTCGTCCAATATATCAATCTTCACCTCCGGACCATTCCGGACTCCTCATGACGTCCGGGATCTCATTCGGGACTCAACAACATTCGTAATCGCAGTACATACCTTCCCTATAACCCTAGCGCCATCAAACCTTATGTGTAGACCCTACGGGTTCGGGAACCATGCGAATATGACCGAGACAACTCTCCGCCAATAACCAACAGCGGATCTGGATACCCATGTTGGCTCCTACATGTTCCACGATGATCTCATCGGATGAACCATGATGTCAAGGATTCAAGCAATCCCGTATGCAATTCCCTTTGTCTATCGGTATAGTACTTGCCCGAGATTCGATCGTCGGTATCCCGATACCTTGTTCAATCTCGCTACCGCAAGTCTCTTTACTCGCTCCGTAACACATCATCCCGTGATCAACCCCTTGGTCACATTGTGCACATTATGATGATGTCCTACCGAGGGCCTAGAGATACCTCTCCGTCACACGGAGTGACAAACCCAGCCTCGATTCGTACAACCCAATGACACTTTCGGAGATACCGTAGTGCACCTTTATAGCCACCCAGTTACGCCAGGACGCTTTGGTACACCCAAAGCATTCTTACGGTATCCGAGAGTTGCACAATCTCATGGTCTAAGGAAATGATACTTGACATTAGAAAAACTTTAGCATACGAACTACACGATCTTTGTGCTAGGCTTAGGATTGTCTTGTCCATCACATCATTCTCCTAATGATGTGATCCCGTTATCAACGACATCCAATGTCCATGGTCGTGAAACCGTAACCATCTATTGATCAACGAGCTAGTCAACTAGAGGCTTACTAGGACATGGTGTTGTCTATGTACCCACACATGTATCTGAGTTTCCTATCAATACAATTATAGCATGGATAATAAACGATTATCATGAACAAGGAAATATAATAATAATAACTAATTTATTATTGCCTCTAGGGCATATTTCCAACAGTCTCCCACTTGCACTAGAGTCAATAATCTAGTTCACATCGGCATGTGATTAACACTCACAGGTCACATCGCCATGTGACCAACATCCAAAGAGTTTACTAGTGTCAATAAAGTAGTTCACATCATCATGTGATTAAGACTCAATGAGTTCTGGGTTTGATCATGTTTTGCTTGTGAGAGAGGTTTTAGTCAACGGTCTGCAACATTCAGATCCGTATGTACTTCGCAAATCTCTAGGTCATATTGTAAATGCTGCTTCCACGCTCCACTTGGAGCTATTCCAAATGGTTGCTCCACTATACGTATCCGGTTTGCTACTCAGAGTCATTCGGATAGGTGTTAAAGCTTGCATCGATGTAACCCTTTACGCCGAACTCTTTATCACCTCCATAATCGAGAAACATGTCCTTACTACTCCAAGGACAATTTTGACAGCTATCTGGTGATCCACTCCTTGATCACCTTTGTACCCTCTTGCCGGACATGTGGCAAGGCACACATCAAAGCGGTACACAGATAGCATACTATGGAGCCTACGTCTAAGCATAGGGGACGACCTTCGTCCTTCCTCTCTATTCTGCCGTGGTCGAGCTTTAAGTCTTAACTTCATACCTTACAACTCAGGCAAGAACTCCTTATTTGACTGATCCATCTTGAACACCTTCAAGATCATGTCAAGGTATGTGCTCATTTGAAAGTACCATTAAGCGTTTTTGTTGTATCCTCATAGATCTTGATGCTCAATGTTCAAGCAGCTTAATCCAGGTTTTCTATTGAAAAACACTTTTCAAACAACCCTATATGCTTTCCAGAAACTCTACAACATTTCTGATCAACAATATGTTAGCAACATATACTCATCAGAAATTCTATAGTGCTCCCACTCACTTCTTTGGAAATACAAGTTTCTCATAAACTTTGTATAAACCCAAAATCTTTGATCATCTCATCAAAGCGCACATTCCAACTCCGAGATGCTTACTCCAGTCCTTAGAAGGATTGCTGGAGCTTTGCATACTTGTTAGCGTCTTTCAAGATTGTCAAAACCTTCTGCTTGTATCACATACAACCTTTCCTCAAGAAAATCATCGAGGAAACAATGTTTTTTGACATCCTATCTGCAAGATTTCATAAATAATGAAGTAACTGCTAATATAATTCCAACAGACTCTTAGCATCGCTACGAGTGAGAAAGTCTCATCGTAGTCAACTCCTTGAACTTGTCGGAAAACATCTTAGCGACAAGTCGAGCTTTCTTAATGGTGACACTTACCATCATTGTCTGTCTTCCTTTTAAAATCCATCTGTACTCAATAGCCTTACGACCATCGAGTAGTTCTTCCAAAGTCTACACTTTGTTTTATACATGGATCCTCTCTCGGATTTTATGGCCTCGAGCCATTCGTCGGAATCCGGGCCCACCATCGCTTCTCCATAGCTCGTAGGTTCATTGTTGTCTAGCAACATGACCTTCAAGACATGATTACTGTACCACTCTGAAGTAGTACGCATCCTTGTCACCCTACGAGGTTCGGTAGTGAATTGATTCGAAGCTTCATGATCACTATCATAAGCTTCTACTTCAATTGGTGTAGGCGCCACAGGAACAACTCCTATGCCCTGCTACACACTAGTTGTAGTGACGGTTCAATAACCATATCAAGTCTCCACCATCCTCCCACTCAATTCTTTTGAGAGAAACTTTTCCTCGAGAAAGGACCCGTTTCTAGAAACAATCACTTTTGCTTCCGGATCTGAAATAGGAGGTATACCCAACTGTTTTGGGTGACCTATGAAGATGTATTTATCCGCTTCGGGTTCGAGCTTATGAGGATGAAACTTTTCCACATAAGCGTCGTAGCCCCAAACTTTCAAGAAACGTCAGCTTAGGTTTCCCTAAACCATAGTTCATACGGTGTCATCTCAACAGAATTACATGGTGCCGTATTTAAAGTGAATGCGGTTGCCTCTAATGCTTAACCCATGAACGATAGTGGTAATTCGATAAGAGACATCATGGTATGCCCCATATCCAATAGGGTGCATCTATGATGTTCGGACACACCATCACACTATGGTGTTCCAGGCGGTGTTAGTTGTGAAACAATTTCCACAATGTCTCAATTGTGTACCAAACTCGCAACTCAGATATCCATCTCTATGATCATATCACAGACATTTTATCCTCTTGTCACGAAGATCTTCAACTTCACTCTGAAATTACTTGAACCTTTCAATAATTCATACTTGTGTTTCATCAAGTAAATATACTCAACATCTACTCAAATTATCTGTGAAGTAAGAACATAACGATATCCATCAGACGCCTCAAAGACTCATTGACTACACACATCAAAATGTGTTACTTCCAACAAGTTGCTTTCTTGTTCCATCTTACTGAAAACGAGGCTTTTCAGTCATCTTGCCCATGTGGTATGATTTGCATGTCTCAAGTGATTCACAATCAAGTGAGTCCAAACGATCCATCTGCATGGAGTTTCTTCATGCGTACATACCAATAGACATGGTTCACATTTCTCAATCTTTTCAAAAACGAGTGAGTCCAAAGATCCATCAACATGGAGCTTCTTCATGCGTTTTATACTAGTATGACTGAAATGGCAGTGTCACATGTATGTGGTACTATCATTACTATCTTATATCTTTTGGCATGAACATGTGTATCACTACAATCGAGATTTAATAAACCATTCATTTTAGGTGCAAGACCGTTGAAGGTATTATTCAAATAAACAGAGTAACCATTAATCTCCTTAAATGAATAACTGTATTGCGATAAACATAATCCAATCATGTCTATGCTCAACGCAAACACCAAATAACAATTATTTAGGTTTAACACCAATCTCGATGGTAGAGGGAGCATGCGATGCTTGATTACATCAACCTTGGAAACACTTCCAACACACATCGTCATCTCACCTTTAGCTAGTCTCCGTTTATTCCGTAGCTTTTTATTTCGAGTTACTAACACTTAGCAACCGAACCGGTATTTAAATACCCTGGTGCTACTAGGAGTACTAGTAAAGTACACATCATAATGTATATCCAATATACTTCATCGACCTTGCCAGCCTTCTCATCTACCAAGTATCTAGGGTAATTCTGCCCAAAGGATCGCTCCCTTATTACGTAAGCACTTAGTCTCGGGTTTGGGTTCAACCTTGGGTTTCTTCACTAGAGCAGCAGCTGATTTGCCGTTCCATGAAGTATCCCTTCTTGCCCTTGCCCTTCTTGAAACTAGTGGTTTCACTAACCATCAACAATTTATGCTCCTTCCTGATTTCTACTTTCGCGGTGTCAAACATAGCAAATATTTCAAGGATCATCATATCTACCCCTGATATGTTATAGTTCATCACGAAGCTCTAGCAGCTTGGTGGCAATGACTTTCGAGAAACATCACTATCTCATCTGGAAGATTAACTCCCACTTGATTCAAGTGATTGTTGTACTCAGACAATCTGAGCACAAGCTCAACGATTGAGCTTTTCTCCCTTAGTTTGCAGGCTAAGAGACTCGTCGGAGGTCTTATACCTCTTGATGTGGGCACGAGCCTGAAATCTCAATTTCAGCCCTCGAAACATCTCATATGTTTCGTGACGTTTCAAAATCGTCTTCGGTGCCTCAACTCTAAACCGTTTAACATTACTGAACTATCACGTAGTTATCAAAACGTGTATGTCAGATGTTCGCAACATCCAGAGACGACGTTCGAGGTTCAGCACAGCGAGCGGTGCATTAAGGACATAAGCCTTCTACAAAGCAACGAGGACAATCCTCAGTTTACGGACCTAATCCGCATAATCGCTACTATCAACTTTCAACTAAATTTTCTCTAGGAACATATTTGAACAGTAGAACTAAAGCGCGAGCTTACAACATAATTTGCAAAGACCTTTTGACTATGTTCAGGATAATTAAGTTCATCTTATGAACTCCCACTCAGATAGACATCCCTCTAGTCATCTAAGTGATTACATGATCCGAGTCAACTAGGCCGTGTCCGATCATCACGTGAGACGGACTAGTCATCATCGGTGAACATCTTCATGTTGATCGTATCTACCATACGACTCATGCTCGACCTTTCGGTCTCTTGTGTTCCGAGGCCATGTCTGTACATGCTAGGCTCGTCAAGTCAACCTAAGTGTTTCGCGTGTGTAAATCTGGCTTACACCCGTTGTATGTGAACGTTAGAATCTATCACACTCGATCATCACGTGGTGCTTGGAAACAACGAACTTTCGCAACGGTGCACAGTTAGGGGGAACACTTTCTTGAAATTTTAATGAGGGATCATCTTATTTACTACCGTCGTTCTAAGCAAATAAGATGCATAAACATGATAAACATCACATGCAATCAAAAAGTGACATGATATGGCCAATATCATTTTGCTCCTTTTGATCTCCATCTTCGGGGCTCCATGATCATCATTGTCACCGGCATGACACCATGATCTCCATCATAGTGTCTCCATGAAGTTGTCTCGCCAACTATTACTTCTACTACTATGGCTAACGCTTTAGCAATAAAGTAAAGTAATTGCATGGTGTTGTTCATTGACACGCAGGTCATATAATAAATTAAGACAACTCCTATGGCTCCTGCCGGTTGTCATACTCATCGACATGCAAGTCGTGATTCCTATTACAAGAACATGATCAATCTCATACATCACATATCATTCATCACATTCTTTTGGCCATATCACATCACATAGCATACCCTGCAAAAACAAGTTAGACGTCCTCTAATTGTTGTTTGCATGTTTTACGTGGCTGCTATGGGTTTCTAGCAAGAACGTTTCTTACCTACGCAAAACCCACAACGTGATATGTCAATTGCTATTTACCCTTCATAAGGACCCTTTTCATCGAATCCGATCCGACTAAAGTGGGAGAGACTGGCACCCGCTAGCCACCTTATGCGACAAGTGCATGTCAGTCGGTGGAACCTGTCTCATGTAAGTGTACGTGTAAGGTCGGTTCGGGTCGCTTCATCCCACAATACCGTCGAAACAAGATTGGACTAGTAACAGTAAGAATATTGAACAACATCAACGCCCACAACAACTTGTGTTCTACTCGTGCATAGAAACTACGCATAGACCTAGGTCTGATACCACTGTTAGGGAACGTAGCAGAAATTCAAAATTTTCTACGCATCACCAAGATCAATCTATGGAGTAAACTAGCAACGAGGGAAAGGGAAGTGCATCTACATACCCTTGTAGGTCGCTAAGCGGAAGTGTTGCAAGAACGTGGATGAAGGAGTCGTACTCGTAGCGATTCAGATCGCGGTTGATTCCGATCTAAGCGCCGAATCACGGCGCCTCCGCGTTCAACACACATGCAGACCGGTGACGTCTCCCATGCCTTGATCTAACAAGGAGAGAGGGAGAGGTTGGGGAAGACTCCGTCCAGCAGCAGCACGACGGCGTGGTGGTGGTGGAGGAGCGCGGTACTCCAGCAGGGCTTCGCCAACCACTACGAGAGACGAGGAGGGAGAGAGGTAGGGCTGCGCCTTGGGAGAGAGAGACTCGTGTGTTAGGCAGCCCCAAAACCTCCACTATATATAGGGGCAAAGGGGAGAGGGAGTTGCCCTAGGGTTTCCCCTGTTGGGGAGTTGCATAAAATAAAAAATTTCCTACGTTCACTAAGATCAATCTATGAGTTCATCTAGCAAAGAGAGAGGGGTGCATCTACATACCCTTGTAGATCACGAGTGGAAGCGTTCAAGAGAACGGGGTTGAAGGAGTCGTACTCGACGTGATCCAAATCACCGATGATCCTAGTGCTGAACGGACAACACCTCCGCATTCAACACACGTACGGAGCGGAGACGTCTACCGCGCCTTGATCCAGCAAGGTGGAGGGAGAGGTTGAGGAAGAGATCTCCAGCAGCAGCACGGCGGCATGGTGGTGGTGGAGAGGCAAGATTCTCGGCAGGGCTTCGCCAAGCTCTTAACGGAGGAGGAGAGGTGTTGGGAGGGAGGGCTGCGCCTTGGATGTTCTCAGGCAGCGCCCCCTCGCCCCTCTAGTTATAGGGAAGGGGAAGGGGCGGCCCCTCTAGATGAGATCTAGAGGGGGGGGGGGAGGGGCTTGCCCCCAAGCAAGGGGGGCGCCCACTAGGGTTCCCCAACCCTAGGCGCATGGGCCCAAGGGGGATGCGCCCAGCCCTCCAGGCTGGTTCCTGCCCACTACGGCCCATGAGGCCCTCCGAGAGGTGGCCCTCCCGGTGGACCTCGAACCCCTCCGGTGGCCCCAGTACAATACCGATATGCCCCTAACCTTCCGTGATCGTATGACAACTTCCCATATATAAATCTTCACCTCCGGACCATTCTCGAACTCCTCGTGACGTCCGGGATCTTATCCGGACTCAACAACATTCGTAATCACATACAAGTCTTCCTAATAACCCTAGCGCCACCGAACCTTATGTGTAGACCCTACGGGTTCGGGAGACACGAGACATGACCGAGACGACTCTCCGGTCAATAACCAACAGCGGATCTGGATACCCATGTTGGCTCCTACATGCTCCTCGATGATCTCATCGGATGAACCACGATGTCGAGGATTCAAGCAACCCGTATACGATTCCCTTTGTCATCGGTGCGTTATTTGCCCGAGATTCGATCGTCGGTATCCCAATACCTCGCTCAATCTCGTTATCGCAAGTCACTTTACTCGCATCAGTAATGCATGATCCCGTGACCGCACACTTGGTCACTTTGAGCTCATTATGATGATGCATTACCGAGTGGGCCCAGAGATACCTCTCCGTCATACGGAGTGACAAATTCCAGTCTCGATCCATGTCAACCCAACAGATACTTTCAAGATACCGTAGTATACCTTTATAGTCACCCAGCTTACGTTGTGACGCTTTGGTACACCCAAAGCACTCCTACGGTATCCGGGAGTTACACGATCTCATGGTCTAAGGAAAAGATACTTGACATTGGGAAAGCTCTAGCAAATGAACTACACGATCTTGTGCTATGCTTAGGATTGGGTCTTGTCCATCACATCATTCTTCTAATGATGTGATCCCGTTATCAATGACATCCAATGTCCATAGTCAGGAAACCATGACTATCTGTTGATCAACGAGTTAGTCAACTAGAGGCTCACTAGGGACATGTTGTGGTCTATGTATTCACACGTGTATTACGATTTCCGGATAATACAATTATAGCATGAATAAAAGACAATTATCATGAACAAGGAAATATAATAATAATCCTTTTATTATTGCCTCTAGGGCATATTTCCAACAGTCTCCCACTTGCACTAGAGTCAATAATCTAGTTGCATTGTGATGAATCGAACACCCATAGAGTTCTGGTGTTGATCATGTTTTGCTCGCGGAAGAGGTTTAGTCAACGGATCTGCGACATTCAGATCTGTATGTACTTTGATAATATCTATGTCTCCATCTTGAACATTTTCACGGATGGAGTTGAAACGACGCTTGATGTGCCTGGTCTTCTTGTGAAACCTGAGCTCCTTGGCAAGGGCAATAGCTCCAGTGTTGTCACAGAAGAGAGTGATTGGCCCCGACGCATTGGGTATGACTCCTAGGTCGGTGATGAACTCCTTCATCCAAATTGTTTCATGCGCTGCCTCCGAGGCTGCCATGTACTCCGCTTCACATGTAGATCCCGCCACGACACTCTGCTTGCAACTGCACCAGCTGACTGCTCCACGATTCAACATATACACGTATCCGGTTTGTGACTTAGAGTCATCCAGATCTGTGTCGAAGCTAGCATCGACGTAACCCTTTACGACGAGCTCTTCGTCACCTCCATAAACGAGAAACATATCCTTAGTCCTTTTCAGGTACTTCAGGATATTCTTGACCGTTATCCAGTGTTCCTTGCCGGGATTACTTTGGTACCTTCCTACCAAACTTACGGCAAGGTTTACATCAGGTCTGGTACACAACATGGCATACATAATAGATCCTATGGCTGAGGCATACGGGATGGCACTCATCTCTTCTTTGTCTTCTGCCGTGGTCGGGCATTGAGCCGAGCTCAATCTCACACCTTGTAATACAGGCAAGAACCCTTTCTTGGACTGATCCATATTGAACTTCTTCAATATCTTATCAAGGTATGTGCTTTGTGAAAGACCTATGAGGCGTCTCGATCTATCCCTATAGATCTTGATGCCTAATATGTAAGCAGCTTCTCCAAGGTCCTTCATTGAAAAACACTTATTCAAGTAGGCCTTAATGCTATCCAAGAGTTCTATATCATTTCCCATCAAGAGGATGTCATCTACATATAATATGAGAAATGCTACAGTGCTCCCACTCACTTTCTTGTAAACGCACGCTTCTCCATAAGTCTGCATAAACCCAAACGCTTTGATCATCTCATCAAAGCGAATGTTCCAACTCCGAGATGCTTGCACCAGTCCATAAATGGATCGCTGGAGCTTGCATACCTTGTTAGCATTCTTAGGGTCGACAAAACCTTCCGGCTGCATCATATACAGTTCTTCCTTAAGATAGCCGTTAAGGAATGCCGTTTTGACGTCCATCTGCCATATCTCATAATCATAGTATGCTGCAATTGCTAACATGATTCGGACGGACTTCAGCTTTGCTACGGGAGAGAAAGTCTCATTGTAGTCAACCCCTTGAACTTGCCGATAACCCTTAGCGACAAGTCGAGCTTTATAGATGGTAATATTACCATCCGCGTCCATCTTCTTCTTAAAGATCCATTTGTTTTCTATCACTCACCGATCATCGGGCAAGTCTGTCAAAGTCCATACTTTGTTTTCATACATGGATTTTATCTCGGATTGCATGGCTTCAAGCCATTTGTTGGAATCTGGGCCCGCCATCGCTTCTTCATAGTTTGAAGGTTCACCGTTGTCTAACAACATGATTTCTAGGACAGGGTTGCCATACCACTTTGGCGTGGAACGTGTCCTTGTAGACCTATGAAGTTCAGTAGCAACTTGATCCGAAGTACCTTGATCATCATCATTAATTTCCTCTCCAGTCGATGTAGGCACCACAAGAACATTTTCCTGAGCTGCACTACTTTCCGGTTCAAGAGGTAGTACTTCATCGAGTTCTACTTTCCTCCCACTTACTCCTTTCGAGAGGAACTCTTTTTCCAGAAAGGATCCGTTATTGGCAACAAAGATCTTGCCTTCGGATCTAAGGTAGAAGGTGTACCCAATGGTTTCCTTAGGGTATCCTATGAAGACACATTTTTCCGACTTGGGTTCGAGCTTTTCAGGTTGAAGTTTCTTGACATAAGCATCGCATCCCCAAACTTTTAGAAACGACAGCTTAGGTTTCTTCCCAAACCATAATTCATACGGTGTCGTCTCAACGGATTTAGACGGAGCCCTATTTAAAGTGAATGTAGCTGTCTCTAGTGCTTATCCCCAAAATGATAGCGGTAAATCGGTAAGAGACATCATAGATTGCACCATATCCAATAGAGTGCGATTACGATGTTCGGACACACCGTTATGCTGAGGTGTTCCAGGCGGCGTGAGTTGTGAAACGATTCCACATTTCCTTAAGTGCGTACCAAATTCGTGACTTAAATATTCTCCTCCACGATCTAATCGTAGGAACTTTATCTTTCGGTCGCGTTGATTCTCTACCTCATTCTGAAATTCCTTGAACTTTTCAAAGGTCTCAGACTTGTGTTTCATCAAGTAGACATACCCATATCTAATCAAGTCGTCAGTGAGAGTGAGAACATAACGATATCCTCCGCGAGCCTCAATGCTCATTGGACCGCACACATCAGTATGTATGATTTCCAATAAGTTGGTTGCTCGCTCCATTGTTCCGGAGAACGGAGTCTTTGTCATTTTGCCCATGAGGCATGGTTCGCATGTGTCAAATGATTCATAATCGAGTGACTCTAAAAGTCCATCAGCATGGAGCTTCTTCATGCGCTTGACACCAATGTGACCAAGGCGGCAGTGCCACAAGTATGTGGGACTATTGTTATCAACTTTACATCTTTTGGTATTCACACTATGAATATGTGTAACATCGCGTTCGAGATTCATTAATAATAAACCATTGACCATCGGGGCATGACCGTAAAACATATCTCTCATATAAATAGAACAACCATTATTCTCGGATTTAAATGAGTAGCCATCTCGTATTAAACGAGATCCAGATACAATGTTCATGCTCAAACTTGGCACTAAATAACAATTATTGAGGTTTAAAACTAATCCCATAGGTAAATGTAGAGGTAGCGTGCGGACGGCGATCACATCGACCTTGGAACCATTCCCGACGCGCGCCGTCACCTCGTCCTTCGCCAGCCTCCGCTTATTCCGCAGCTCCCGCTTTGAGTTACAAATATGAGCAACGGCACCGTATCAAATACCGTGAGCTACTACGAGCATCGGTAAGGTACACATCAATTACATGTATATCACATATACCTTTAGTGTTGTCGGCCTTCTTGTCCGCTAAGTATTTAGGGCAGTTCCGCTTCGATGACCCTTCCTTTGCAATAAAAGCATACAGCCTCGTGCTTGGGTCCATTCTTTGACTTCTTCCCGCAATCGGCTTATCGGGCGCGGCAACATCCTTGCCGCCCTTCTTGAAGTTATTTTTACCCTTGCCTTTCTTGAACTTGGTGGTTTTATTGACCATCAACACTTGATGTTCCTTTTGATTTCTACCTCTGCTGACTTCAGCATTGAAAATACTTCAGAATAGTTTTCACCATCCCCGCATATTGTAGTTTATCACAAAGCTCTTGTAGCTTGGTGGGAGCGATCAAGGATTCTGTCAATGACCGCCTCGTCCGGAGGTTAATATTTAGTCTGGGACAAAGCGGTTCTGCAACCCAGACATTTTGAGTATGTGCTCACTGACAGAACTATTTTCCTCCATCTTACAACTATAGAACTTGTCGGAGACTTCATATCTCTCGACCTGGGTGTGAGCTTGGAAAACCATTTTCAGCTCCTCGAACATCTCATATGCTCCGTGTTGCTCAAAACGCTTTTGGAGCCCCGGTTCTAAGTGTAAAGCATGCCGCATCGAACAAGGGAGTAATCACAAGATGTGACTGCCAAGCGCTCATAACATCTTGGTTCTCTCGATGGGTGCTTCACCTAGCGGTCCTTCTAGGACATATGCTTTCTTGGCAGCTACGAGGATGATCTCGTGTTCCGGACCCAATCCGTATAGTTGCTGCCATCATCTTTCAGCTTGGTTTTCTAGGAACACGTTGAAGTTCATGTTGACATGAGCGTTGGCCATTTGATCTACAAGACATTTTGCAAAGATTTTAGACTAAGTTCATGATAATTAAATTCATCTAATCAAATTATTTAATGAATTCCCACTCAGATTAGACATCCCTCTAGTCATCTAAGTGTTACATGATCCGAGTCGACTAGGCCCTGTCCGATCATCACGTGAGACGGACTAGTCATCATCGGTGAACATCTTCATGTTGATCGTATCTGCCATACGACTCACGCTCGACCTTTCGGTCTCTGTGTTCCGAGGCCATGTCTGTACATGCTAGGCTCGTCAAGTTAACCGAAGTGTTTTGCATGTGTAAATCTGTCTTACACCCGTTGTATGTGAACGTTAGAATCTATCACACCCGATCATCACGTGGTGCTTCGAAACAACAAACTGTCGCAACGGCGCACAGCTAGGGGGAACACTTTCTTGAAATTATAATGAGGGATCATCTTATTTACTACCGTCGGTCTAAGTAAACAAGATGCAAAACATGATAAACATCACATGCAATCAAATAGTAGTGACATGATATGGCCAATATCATATAGCTCCCTTGATCTCCATCTTCGGGGCTCCATGATCATCTTCATCACCGGCATGACACCATGATCTCCATCATCTTGATCTCCATCATCGTGTCTCCATGAAGTTGCTCGCCAACTATTTTTTCTACTACTATAGCTAGGGGTTTAGCAATAAAGTAAAGTAATTACATGCCGTTAAATCGTTGACACGCAGGTCATACAATAATAAAGACAACTCCTATGGCTCCTGCCGGTTGTCATACTCATAGACATGCAAGTCGTGATTCCTATTACAAGAACATGATCTCATACATCACAATATATCATTCATCATTCATCACAACTTTTGGCCATATCACATCACAAAGCAATTGCTGCAAAAACAAGTTAGACGTCCTCTAATTGTTGTTGCATCTTTTACGTGGCTGCAATAGGGTTCTAGCAAGAACGTTTTCTTACCTATGAAAAAGCCACAACGTGATTTGTCAACTTCTATTTACCCTTCATAAGGACCCTTTTCATCGAATCCGCTCCAACTAAAGTGGGAGAGACAGACACCCGCTAGCCACCTTATGCAACTAGTGCATGTCAGTCGGTGGAACCTGTCTCACGTAAGCGTACGTGTAAGGTCGGTCTGGGCCGCTTCATCCCACAATACCGCTGAAGCAAAATAAGACTAGTAGTGGAAAGAAAGTTGACAACATCTACGCCCACAACAGATTTGTGTTCTACTCGTGCAAAGAGAACTACGCATAGACCTAGCTCATGATGCCACTGCTGGGGAACGTTGCATAAAATAAATTTTTTCCTACGTTCACCAAGATCAATCTATGAGTTCATCTAGCAACGAGAGAGGGGTGCATCTACATACCCTTGTAGATCCCGAGCGGAAGCGTTCAAGAGAACGGGGTTGAAGGAGTCGTACTCGACGTGATTCAAATCACCGATGATCCTAGTGCTAAACGGACAGCACCTCCGCGTTCAACACACGTACGGAGCGGAGACGTCTCCCGCGCCTTGATCCAGCAAGGTGGAGGGAGAGGTTGAGGAAGAGATCTCCAGCAGCAGCACGACGGCGTGGTGGTGGTGGAGAGCAAGATCGGCAGGCTTCAAGCTCTTAACGGAGGAGGAGAGGTGTTGGGAGGGAGGGCTGCGCCTTGGATGTTCTGTGCAGCCGTCCCCTCGCCCCTCTATTTATAGGGAAGGGGAAGGGGCGGCCCCTCTAGATGAGATCTAGAGGGGGGCATTGCCAAGGAGGGGCTTGCCCCCAAGGGGGCGCCCCACTAGGGTTTCCCCCCCAACCCTAGGCGCATGGGCCCAAGCGGGGATGCGCCCAGCCCTCCAGGGGCTGGTTCCCTGCCCACTACGGCCCATGAGGCCCTCCGAGAGATGTGGCCCCTCCCGGTGGACCCCCAGAACCCCTCCGGCGACCCCGGTACAATACCGATATGCCCCCGAACCTTTCCGGTGATCGTATGACAACTTCCCATATATAAATCTTCACCTCCGGACCATTCCGGAACTCCTCATGACGTTCGGGATCTTATCCGGGACTCCGAACAACATTCGGTAATCACATACAAGTCTTCCTAATAACCCTAGCGTCACCGAACCTTAAGTGTGTAGACCCTACGGGTTCGGAAGACACGTCGACATGACCGAGACGACTCTCCGGTCAATAACCAACAGCGGGATCTGGATACCCATGTTGGCTCCCACATGCTCCTCGATGATCTCATCGGATGAACCACGATGTCGAGGATTCAAGCAACCCGTATACGATTCCCTTTGTCAATCAAGACGTTATTGCCCGAGATTCGATCGTCGGTATCCCAATACCTCGCTCAATCTCGTTATCGCAAGTCACTTTACTCGCATCAGAATGCATGGTCCCGTGACCGGACACTTGGTCACTTTGAGATCATTATGATGATGCATTACCGAGTGGGCCCAGAGATACCTCTCCGTCATAATGGAGTGACAAATTCCAGTCTCGATCCATGTCAACCCAATGAGATACTTTCGGAGATACCCGTAGTATACCTTTATAGTCACCCGATTCGCCAGGACGCTTGGTACACCCAAAGCACTCCTACGGTATCCGGGAGTTACACGATCTCATGGTCTAAGGAAAAGATACTTGACATTGGAAAAGCTCTAGCAAACGAACTACACGATCTTGTGCTATGCTTAGGATTGTCTTGTCCATCACATCATTCTCCTAATGATGTGATCCCGTTATCAATGACATCCAATGTCCATAGTCAGGAAACCATGACTATCTGTTGATGAACGAGCTAGTCAACTAGAGGCTCACTAGGGACATGTTGTGGTCTATGTATTCACACGTGTATTACGATTTCCGGATAATACAATTATAGCATGAATAAAAGACAATTATCATGAACAAGGAAATATAATAATAATCCTTTTATTATTGCCTCTAGGGCATATTTCCAATATCCCCTAGGGGGGCGGCGGCCAGGGCAGATGGGATCTCCCCTTTGGGTGACTTGGCCCCCAAGCCAGGAGGTGGGAACCCTAGATGGGGCGCCCCAAACCCCCTGGTCACGCGGGAATAGGTGAGGGGGGCGCACAGCCCCTTAGTGGGCTGGTTTGACCCCTCCCCTTGGCCCATGAAGCCCCCCCAACACTTGCCGGGGCTCCGGAAACACCTTTCGGTCATGCTGGTCATCACCCGGTACCTCTGGAACACTTCCGGACTCCAAAACCCTTCATCCAATATATCTATCTTCACCTCCGGACCATTCCGGGACTCCTCGTGACATCCAGGATCTCATCCGGGACTCCGAACAACATTCGGTAAGCGCGTACATACCTTCCCTATAACCCTAGCGTCATCAAACCTTAAGTGTGTAGACCCTACGGGTTCGGGAACCATGCAGACATGACCGAGACAACTCTCCGGCCAATAACCAACAGCGGGATCTGGATACCCATGTTGGCTCCCACATGTTCCACGATGATCTCATCGGATGAACCACGATGTCAAGGATTCAAGCAATCCCGTATGCAATTCCCTTTGTCTACCGGTATAGTACTTGCCCGAGATTCGATCGTCGGTATCCCGATACCTTGTTCAATCTCGTTACCGCAAGTCTCTTTACTTGTTCCAGAACACATCATCCGTGATCAACCCCTTGGTCACATTGTGCACATTATGATGATGTCCTACCGAGTGGGCCCAGAGATACCTCTCCGTCACACGAGTGACAAATTCCAGCCTCGATTCGTACAACCCAATGTACACTTTCGGAGATACCCATAGTGCACCTTTATAGCCACCCGATTACGCCAGACGCTTGGTACACCCAAAGCATTCTTACGGTATCCGGAGTTGCACAATCTCATGGTCTAAGGAAATGATACTTGACATTAGAAAAGCTTTAGCATACGAACTACACGATCTTTGTGCTAGGCTTAGGATTGGGTCTTGTCCATCACATCATTCTCCTAATGATGTGATCCCGTTATCAACGACATCCAATGTCCATGGTCAGGAAATTGTAACCATCTATTGATCAACGAGCTAGTCAACTAGAGGCTTACTAGGGACATGGTGTTGTCTATGTACCCACACATATATATGAGTTTCCTATCAATACAATTATAGCATGGATAATAAACGATTATCATGAACAAGGAAATATAATAATAATAACTAATATATTATTGCCTCTAGGGCATATTTCCAACACCGAGGGGATACCGGAACCCCCCGGGGGAATATTGGGCGTACATGGGCCATAGGGGAGATGAGAGGCAGCCCACAAGGGGTGGCCGCGCCCCCTCCCTATAGGGAGTCCGAATTGGACTTGGGAGGGGGTGCGCCGCCCCTTACCATCTCCTCTTCCTCTCCCTTCCCTCTTTCCCCCTCTCCGGAAAAGGAAAGGGAGTCCAACTAGGATTAGGAGTCCTAGTTGGACTCCCCTCTTTGGCACGCCCCCTAGGCCGGCCGCCTCCGCCCCTCCTCCTTTATATACGGGGGAGGGGGGCACCCCAAAGGCACAAAATGTCTTCCGCTTTCGGTCTACGAGGGTACGTGGACACACTCTCCCGTCCCATTTCTATGCATCTCCTAGATAGATCTTGCGTGATCGTAGGAATTTCTTTGAAATATTGTGTTCCCCAATAGTGGCCGATGAGCCAGGTCTATGCGTAGATGTTATATGCACGAGTAGAACACAAAGAGTTGTGGGCGATAATAGTCATACTGCTTACCACCAACGTCTTACTTTTATTCAGCGGTATTATTGGATGAAGCAGCCCAGACCGACATTACTTGACCGCGTTCATGAGACTGTTCTACCGACGTGCTTCGCACACAGGTGGCTAGCGGATGTCTGTTTCTCGAAGTTTAGTTGAATCAAGTTTGACTACGGCCGATCCTTGTTGAAGATTAAAACATCACACTTGATGATAAATTGTTGTGGTTTTGATGCGTAGGTAAGAACGGTTCTTGCTAGAAGCCTGTAGCAGCCACGTAAAACTTGCAAACAAAGTAGAGGACGTCTAACTTGTTTTTGCAGGGCATGTTGTGATGTGATATGGTCAAGACGTGATGAGGTATAAATTGTCGTATGAGATGATCATGTTTTGTAGAAGTTATCGACAACTGGCAGGAGCCTTATGGCTGTTGCTTTATTGTATGAAATGCAATCGCCATGTAATTGCTTTACTTTATCACTAAGCGGTAGTGATAGTCATAGAAGCGGCGAGATAACAACGATGCTACGATGGAGATCAAGGTGTCAAGCCGGTGACGATGGAGATCATGACGGTGCTTTGGAGATAGAGATCAAAGGCACAAGATGATGATGGCGATATCATGTCACATATTTTGATTGCATGTGATGTTTATCCTTTATGCATCTTATTTTTCTTAGTACGGCGGTAGCATTATAAGATGATCCTCACTAAATTTCAAGGTATAAGTGTTCTCCTAAGTATGCACCGTTGCTACAGTTAAATGTGCCGAGACACCACGTGATGATCGGGTGTGATAAGCTCTATGTTCACATACAACGGGTGCAAGCCAGTTTTGCACGTGCATAATACTCCGGTTAAACTTGACGAGCCTAGCATATGCAGATATGGCCTCGGAACACTGAGACCGAAAGGTCGAACATGAATCATATAGTAGATATGATCAACATAGTGATGTTCACCATTGAAAACTACTCCATCTCACGTGATTATCGGACATGGTTTAGTTGATACGGATCACGTGATCATTTAGATGACTAGAGGGATGTCTATCTAAGTGGGAGTTCTTATGAAATATGATTAATTGAACTTTAATTTATCAGGAACTTAGTACCTAATAGTTTTTGCATGTCTATGTTGTTATAGATCAATGGCCCGTGCTACCGTTCCCTTGAATTTTAAAGTGTTCCTAGAGAAAGCTAAGGTGAAACATGATGGTAAAAACTACACGGACTGGGTCCGTAACTTGAGGATCATCCTCATTGCTGCACAGAAGAATTACATCCTGGAATCACCGCTAGGTGCAAGACCAGCTGCAGGAGCAACTCCTGACGTTATGAACGTCTGGCAGAGCAAAGCTGAGACTACTCGATAGTTCAGTGTGCCATGCTTTACGGCTTAGAATCGGGACTTCAAAGATGTTTTGAACGTCATGGAGCATGTGAGATGTTCCAGGAGTTGAAGTTAATATTTCAAGCAAATGCCCGAGTTGAGAGATATGAAGTCTCCAACAAGTTCTATAGCTGCAAAATGGAGGAGAATAGTTCTGTCAGTGAACACATACTCAGAATGTCTGAGTACCACAACCACTTGACTCAGATGGGAGTTAATCTTCCTGATGATAGTGTCATTGACAGAGTTCTTCGATCACTGCCACCAAGCTATAAAGGCTTTGTGATGAACTATAATATGCAAGGGATGGAAAAGACTATTCCCGAGCTCTTCGCGATGCTAAAGGCTGCAGAGGTAGAAATCAAGAAGGAGCATCAAGTGTTGATTGTTAACAAGACCACTAGTTTCAAGAATAAGGGCAAAGGGAAGAAGGGGAACTTCAAGAAGAACGGCAAGCAAGTTGCTGCTCAAGTGAAGAAGCCCAAGTTTGGACCTAAGCCTGAAACTAAGTGCTTCTACTGCAAAGGGACTGGTCATTGGAAGCGGAATTGCCCCAAGTATTTGGCGGATAAGAAGGATGGCAAAGTGAAAGGTATATTTGATATACATGTTATTGATGTGTGCCTTACTAATGCTCGTAGTAGCGCCTAGGTATTTGATACTGGTTCTGTTGGTCATATTTGCAACTCGAAACAGGGGCTACACATTAAATGAAGATTGGCTAAGGACGAGGTGGCGATGCACGTGGGAAATGGTTCCAAGGTTGATGTGACCGCCGTCGGCACGCTACCTCTACATCTATCGTCGGGATTAGTTTTAGACCTGAATAATTGTTATTTGGTTCCAGCGTTGAGCATGAACATTATATCTTGATCTTGTTTGATGCAAAACGGTTATTCATTTAAATCAGAGAATAATGGTTGTTATATTTATATGATTAATATATTTTATGGTTATGCAACCTTGATGAGTGGTCCTGTAGCGACCTGACCCAAAATCGGTCAAATCTCTGTGTCTGTACCATCCCAAGATCATGCTGGTACTCACAGTACATCGATAAAGTAATCAAAGTTCAATCACACCTGAATAGCATTAATCGATTCTCATATAGAGTCTTTATTACAAGGGAATAAATTCGGCTCAAGGCCAACTCATGAGAAATAAACTAAAATGCTGCGGAAGCGTCGAAGATAAGCGAGTCCATCCGACTCCAAAGGGCAATCGCCAAGCGCGGAGCGTAGCCTCACTCCTGATCGGAATATATCTCTGCAACATAATACGTTGCAGCCATGTAGGTCAGCTTTTGGAATAAGCTGGCAAGTCAAGAAGAATAACAATAATAAAGTTACTAACACTATATGCATTTTGGTGTGGAGCTCTAAGTTTCATCATTTTGCGAAAAGCCAATTTTATCCTACTACAAAGGACTTATTTGCAAATTACTACAAATTGTTGGTAGTTATTGAGATGGTTCCGCCAACCAATATCTCGCTCCCAAATTATTATTAAGTCATAAACCCTCAAATTAATTCATTAGTTTTAGTGTTGAGATATCCGAATACTTCCAAGGTCCAGAGGCTCAAATGTCCGTAATCGGGACACGGCTAATCGATTAGGTTATAACACTCTGCAGAGGTTTATGACTTTCCCATAAGAATCATTCCCTCCTTTTAAAGTCTTCGCACTTCATGGTGTTTGAAGACGGACGAATGAAACAGGTCTTCCAAAGAGTTCTTCCGCCACCGCCGTACCCATCCAATCCTACCGCTCGTCTACTTCTCGTAGTACCGCCCAGCCAGCTTCACTACAAGGGTCAACCCAGCCAGAGCCCATAATGGCTTGCGGCTGCACGTAAGCTTCCGTCATGGGGCATCCATCCTTCTCTTCGTGGCTGGGTGAAGCTTTCCGCAGGATGTCATGGCGCTTCTCCATGCATCCCGCCACCACTGGGTGCTCCAGGTGCCCGCCAACCGCCCTCCACCCAAGAGTGATTTTCCAAGTCCATCTTGATCATTGTAGTCCATGGGTTGTCATCATCATTGACTCTCACATCTTGCTTATGAATTTCACTCATCCCAAATCCGTCTCACGAGCATAGCAAAATAACTACTACGTCCCCGGTCATGGTAACAAGGGATTGGTTCATCCTACCACATGATACTACTCAAGTTTAATGACTTCAAGATTTCACTACTGCATGCAATGGTGGGGTGGTGACAACTTCTAATGCACAAAACATAGGTATAGAAATAACATGATCAAAACTTGCCTTGCTGATGATCCTCGTAAGCTAAAGAGTCGAGTAGCAAGCTTAGACTCGGAAACTCTACCGAGACAAACAATAACATAATAAGTATAAAGCAAGAGGATCACACAAGATGACAATGGTAACATAGCACAACAAAACAATCAAAACCAAATCCAAAAGAAAAACTCAAAGAAACCAAATTCAAAGTTTTTCCCTACACCATACAATAGAAAAAATAGTTTTAAATAACAAAATTCTTCAATAAAACCTAATCATGGTTTTAGGTTAACTTAACAGAAAAGGATTAACTAAACAATTAGGAGCAAAAAGAATTAATTAAAAAGCTATTATAAAACTCATTTTAGGCCTAATCCAATTTCCATTAAGAAAATAATTTAAAAACTTTTATTAATTATAAATAAAAGTTCATCCAATGGAATGACAGAAACTAACCTAGAATAACTAATCACAAGTTAAAATAAATTAATTTACTAATTAATTAATTAGGAAAACAGGAACTAGTCAATTAATTAGGATTAATAGGATTCTGTCTAAAATTAATTATTTATTAATCCTAAAATACTCAAATTAATTTCTAGGGTTTGACAATATCAAAACAAAGTGATGGCAAAAGAATCATGCAAAAATAATTTTATAGCTAAAATTATAACAGATTTGCTATTCTGACTAAAACAATATTAAAGCATTTTTATTATTTTTAACATAGCTAAATATATGTTTTCAGAAACTACATAAAATTTGCAATCCAACAAAAAAGAATCACTCAAAAATATTAAACAGAATAAAAGATATACATTTTGAAAATTGAAACTATTCGCTAAAACAGAAAATCAAATAAAAAGAAAAAAAACCTAATGGGCCTAAACTGTGCCCTGTGCGTAGTTTAGTCTAAACGGGCCTAGGGTTTAAACTAACGAACCGGCCTAATAAAAATAAACCTAAACTAAATAATAAACCGATCGGGCTGTCCGGTTTTCTAATAAAAACATACCCCTTCGGGGGTTCTAATCGTGGCCGTAGGTTTACGATCGGACGGGGGAGGGTGTTGCCGGGGACTCACCGGACTCCGGCGACGGCGGCGGCGGCGGCGAGAGTGCTCCGAGGGCTTGAAGGTCGGCGAGCTTGGCAAGAAGTCGTCGGGAGACGCGCACGAGCACGGGAAGGGTTCGGTGGTGTTGGGGAGGGTCGGGGTGGACCAGGGTGGCGTCGGCGGCGGTTTTGGCGGCGGTGGCGAGCTCGGGACTCCGGTGAGCTCGGGAGGGAGAGGGAGAGGGGTTCGGCGTCGCTAGGGGGGAATGGGGTGCGGAGCCTCGGCTTTATAGCCGGGGTCGGGCGAGGCGGAAAGGCATCGGGCGATCGGGATCCGGATCCTTCGGATCCGGTGGATCTCCGCGAGGCTCGAGGCGTGGGCGAGGGGAAGAAGACGGGCGGGCCCACGGGTCGATGAGAGAGAGAGGGGAGGTTCAGGGGGTGGCCGGGCCTAGGGAATCAGGCGAGGCGAGGCCGGTCGGTGGGCTGGGCTGGCTCGCTCACTGGGCTGGCCTCAGTGGGCCGGCTTAGGCTGGGCCAAAGGCTGAGTGCGGAGGGTGAGGTGGCGCTGGCTGGGCCTAGGTGGCTGGCGGGGCCCGAGGGGGGTTTTTTATTTTTTAATTAAAACAAAACAAAAATAAAACCTAAACTATAAATATTTTATATAGGGTATATATATACCAAAATGATCAGGGGAATATTCCCTTTCATTTGAACATTTTTCCAAAGGCAAAATCCAAACTTTATGAAAATCCATTTTTTTCAAATTCAAATAAATTTCAGATTTGAATCCAAATCTTTTGGCATTGTTTCCTCTGATATTTTTGGAGTGTCATGTTTGCTCCTCTCATACTTTTGATCAAGTATTTATCAGGCTTAGTTTTTGAATTGTTTCCCACATGCCAAAGTTTGGAATTCAAATTCAAATAACTCTGAAACTTCAAATGGCATTCAAATTCAAACAGGATGCATAGGATGCTTAGCTATAGTTGTAAAACATTCCAAATAGGAAATTTGGGATGTTACAAACCTACCCACCTTAAGATGAATCTCGCCCTCGAGATTCGGGTTGGCTAGCAAATAGGTGCGGATGGTCTCGACGAAGATCTTCTTCGCGTTCCCAGGTGGCTTCTTCCTCGGTGTGGTGACTCCACAAAGACCTTGCAAAACTTGATGACTTTGTTGCGGGTGACTCGCTTGCAGTCTCGAGAATTTTAACGGTTTCTCCTTGTAAGTCAAATCACCGTCAAGCTGTATGGCCTCTAGGGGCACTTGTGTCTCTCAACGGAACATCGGCCATGTCGGCATGGCACTTCTTCAACCGAGAAACGTGGAAGACATCATGAACTCCGACAATCCTTCCGCAATTCCATCTTGTATGCAACTTCTCCACGACGCTCGAGGATTTTGTAGGGGCCAATGAATCGGGTGCTAACTTTCCTTGACTCCAAACCTCTTGATCCCACGAAGTGAGACACACGAAGATATGCTCGGTCTCCCACTTCGTAAGTCACCTCCTTGCGCCATCGTCGGCATAACTCTTCTGTCTCGATCGTGCTATCTTGAGCCGGTCTCGAATCAGCTTGACTTTCTCTTGAATCCTTGATAAGATCGGAACCGAAAAGTGATCGATCTCCAACACTATCCCACAAAGAATGGTGTCCTGCACCTCCTTCCGTATAGAGCTTCGAAGGGCCATCTTCAAACTGGATTGATAACTGTTGTTGTATGAGAACTCTGCGTCGGCAAATTATCATCCCAGCTAGACCCATAGTCTAGCACACAAGCTCTCAACATGTCCTCCGAATCTGATTGACTCTCTCGGTCTGTCCATCATGCTCATGGATGAAAAGTCTGTGCTGAATTCCAGCCTCGCACTCCAAAGTTTCATGCAATTGCTTCCAAAACTTTGAGGTAAACTCATGTTCCTCTATCGACACGATTTTCCTCGGAACTCCATGCGGACATACGATCCTGGTCATGTATATCTTGGCCAACTTGGCACCGGTATAGGTAGTCTTCACGGAATGAAGTGAGCTACCTTAGTCAAACGATCAACTACTACCCAGATAGAATCATAACCTGAACGGGTCTGGGTAATCCTGTGATGAAATCCATACCAAGTTTCTCCCATTTCCAATCGGGAATCGGCAAAGGTTGAAGTAACCCTGCTGGCTTCGATGTTCTGCCTTTACACGCTGGCAAACATCGATACGGCTACGTACTCGGCAATGTCCTTCTTCATACCGCCCACCGAAACTTTGCTTCAAATCCAGTACATCTTGGTGTTGCCGGGTGAATCGAGTACGGGAATCATGAGCCTCTGAAGAATTAGCTTCTGAGCTCGGGATCATTGGGCACATAAATCGATCCTCAAACCATATAGTTCCATGTTCATCCTTTCGAATCCTTTAGCTTTACCTTCCTCCATCTTTTGCTTAAACTCATCAATTTCCTTGTCCGACTTCGGGCTTCACGAATCCTTTCGGTCAAGGTGGACTGAACTTCGAGTTGCGACAAATCCTTTCGAACTATCTCCGCCGGAGATCTCGAGGTCATCGACCAACTCCTGGGTAATCCTCCTGCGTAAGAGTGTTCACATAACTCTTACGGCTCAAAGCATCTGCTACAACATTGGCTTTACCGGGGTGGTAATGCAATCTCATGTCGTAGTCCTTTATCAACTCTAGCCATCTCCTTTGCCTGAGGTTCAATTCCTTCTGCGTGAAGATATATTTCAAACTCTTGTGATCTGTATAGACATCACAACGTTTTCCAATGAGGAAATGTCTCCAGGTCTTGAGTGCATGCACTACAGCTGCTAACTCCAAATCATGCGTGGCATAATTCATCTCATGAGGCCGTAGCTGTCTGGAGGCATAAGCTACAACCTTGCCTTCCTGCATCAATACTCCTCCGAGTCCTTGACGAGAAGCGTCACAATAGACCTGGTATTCCTTATGTATGTCTGGCAATATCAACACTGGAGCTGTGACCAACCGTTTCTTCAACTCCTGAAAACTGGCTTCACATTCCTCGGTCCAAACATACTTGGCTTCCTTCTTCAACAGCTCAGTCATGGGTTTGGCAATCTTTGAGAAGTTCTCAATGAACCTCCGATAATATCCTGCGAGTCCGAGAAAACTGCGGATCTCCTTGACTGAGGTGGGTGACTGCCAATCGGTGACTGATTCAACCTTGGCGGGATCAACTGCTATTCCTTCTCCTGAAATAACATGTCCGAGGAATCCAACTTCCTTCAACCAAAATTCACATTTGCTGAATTTGGCATACAAATGATGTTCTCGAAGTTTCTCGTAACTAGACGCAAATGTTCCTTATGCTCTTCCTTGCTCTTGGAGAATATCAATATGTCATCGATGAACACCACGACAAACATGTCCAAATACTCCATGAACACCTTGTTCATCAAATTCATGAAGTATGCAGGAGCATTAGTCAATCAAATGACATGACGGTATACTCGTATAAACCATACACGTGGTGAATGCTGTTTTGGGTATATCCTTTTCACGAATTTTCAATCGATGATACCTCGATCAAGATCGATCTTAGAGAATACCTTGGCTCCTACAAGCTGATCAAACAAGTCATTGATCATCGGCAGAGGGTACTTGTTCTTGATGGTTACTTCGTTCAATGCACGATAATCCACAACCATCCTCAAGCTTCCATCCTTCTTCTCTACCAAAAGAACTGGGGCTCCCCAAGGTGATGAGCTTGGACGAATATATCCTTTCTCCAATAACTCATTTATTTGATCCTTGATCTCTTTCAACTCATTCGGTGGCATCCGATAAGGTCTCTTGGATATTGGGGCTGTGCCGGCAATAACTCAATCGAAACTCAATGTCTCGTCCGGTGGCATTCCCCGGTAATTCCTCCGGAACACATCGGAAATTCTTGCACCATCGGGCACTTCCTCCTGAACAACTCCCGTGAGGGAATGCCCTGATTCTTCATCCGGCTGTGCTGGCTACATACTTGACCCTCTTCTCGCTCCGGGTGGTGAGCGAGAATAGACTTGCTTGCACAGATCAATGTTCCTTCATACTTTGACAACCAATCCATGCCTAGGATTACATCCAAGGTCTGTGTTTCCAACACTATGAGTTCTACGGAAATTTGTGGTTCCCGATGTTGAGGTTTGCAGGACAACTTAAACCTGCCATCATTTCTCCTCCTGCGAACCGACGCGAGGGGCTTCTAAGGGTTCTAGTGCGAATCCGTACTTATCCACAACTACCCTTGATATGAATGAATGCGTTGCACCAGAATCAAACAGAACCAAAACTGAACGTGAATTCAATAAAAACTTACCAACCACAGTGTCTGGCTGATCATAGACGTTCTCCACGTCGATGTGATTCACTTGAGCACGAGGGAAGGGATTGGGCTTCTTCGCCGAGCCTCCATTGCCATTCCTGCTCTCTGCTTGGCCTCCGGCAGTCGGTGGCGTAGTGCCCGCCTTCCGGCACTTGAAGCGGTGATGTGGCTCAGATCCTTCGGAGCCGGGGCAGAACGGTGCTGATTGCCATTACCATTGCCATTGCCATTGCCATGGCCTGACTTGTTGTCCTGGCTGCGGTTGTTTCCATTTCCACCATGGTTATGAACTCCATGGTTATGATGGGTGTGCCCTCCTGAGTACGGTGCATAGCGGGGCTTCTGCTGAGCTCCTGAATTGTGCTTCCCCTGGCTGTACTTCCGCTTGCTTTCTATCTGCTGCTGCTTGCCTTCCGAATGGTGGCCTTGTCTACCAGCTCCGGTAGTTGTTGAAAGTAGCCACAATAAGCTGCATGCTCAATTCATCATTGAGTCCCTCAAGGAACTTCTCCGCTTGGCGGCATCGGTGGCCACATCATCGGGGCATAGCGAGCAAGCTTGCTGAATTCCTCCACGTCTTGTGCCACGACGATTTCCTGGCGTAAGTTGCGAAACTCACGCTTCTTCGCACTCATGGCTCCAGATGAGACATGAGCGGTCTGAAGGCCTGCTGGAATTGATCCCAAGTGATGCCACCCAAGGGAAAAGTGGCGGTGTAATTCTCCCACCAAGAAGCTGCAGGTCCATCCAATTGATGCGCGGCAAAGCGCACCTTCTCAAAGATCGGTGCATCCAACGGTGACTAGCTCTCTTCCAATCTTGCGGAGCCAGTCATCAACCACAATCGGCTCGGTGCTACTAGAGAACACCGGCGGATTCAACCTCGTAAATCGAGTCAAGTTGTCCACGGTGGGTGGTGGTGGTGGTGGTGGATTGTTGGCGATGTTGTTCGATTCGAATCGAGCTGCATCAAGCATTCTGCTGCCGGAGCAGCTGGGTGAGCTCCGCGGAAACCAAAGGTCACGTCTCGGAGGCATCTGGTGTTTTTGGAGTGGGTGAGAAGATTAGAATAGAACAATGGTCTATGAGAATAACACTACCCATATGAATGCACAATCATAACACACCAGACATTTATTCATTCCACTCAAACATGGTTCAAACTCGATTACAAAAGCTCATGACTAATCGAAGGAAAACATCGGCCTAACTGATCGATTTAAAAAGAAATAAAAGATAACATGGTGGTCGACTAAAAGTCTTCATCGGTGGCGCCTCCTCTTGGGGTTTCCTTCTGGTACTCCTTCAAATCCTGATCATTGCTCACGAGGGTGCTTCATCTCCACTCGGGTAAGGTCCTCTCCCAAGTCCATCTTTTCCTCAATCACGGCAAGCTTCATCTTCGGTCGTCGACTATCTCCATGAAGTCCGTGATTTCTTCCTCATGGCCAAGGAAGTCTGCGTGCCTTCTCCTCCGCCCAGTTCATGGAACAAAAGCTTCCGTGTGTCTTGAATTACGGCGAGCCTGAATCTCCCGCTTCTCGAGAAGACACTCCAAGTCTGGATGTACGAGAGGGTGGAATCGCCCTCGATGGTACGGATGATATCTCCATTCCTTGCCCTGCGAGAAACCATGGCGAGTCCGAGTGATCGAGCTCGATCCTGACTCCTCTCGGAGATGTCCAAGTGCTCGATAGATCGCCACGTCCCTTCCGATGATCCAGTTGAACTCGGTGAACTCAAAGTTGATAGGCTCCGTCGTCCTCCAAAGGTTCTCCACAGGATATGCACCTCAATCCTGTAGCGGGTGTCCGCTCGGAAGTGCATTAGTGGGTTTCCCAAAGTGATCGAGGGCGAGCAATCTTCAGCAGCTTCACCATCTGGACCAGCTTCCTTCCAAGGGCATCGCCTCATCGGGCTGGCGTAACTCCGTAGCAAAACTGGGGTGAACTCGACGCCATCTAGAATGTTGCAAAGGGAGAAGAGTCGAATAGATCGGGGAAGAATTATAGAATGAAAGGAGGTTCAAAGTAAATGGTCTCGCTATGGCTATCCGATCCTAGGGGTTACGATCCTCACGGTCAGCGTGTGCTCGATACCATCTCAGAGCGACCGACCCAAAATCGGTCAAATCTACGTATGCATACCATCCCAAGATCATCTTTGGTACTCACAAGACATCGATAAAGTAATCAAAGTTCAATCACACCTGAATAGCATTAATCGATTCTCATATAGAGTCTTTATTACAAGGAATAAATTCGCTCAAGGCCAACTCATGAGAAATAAACTAAAATGCTGCGGAAGCGTCGAAGATAAGCGAGTCCATCCGACTCAAAGGGCAATCGCCAAGCGCGGAGCGTAGCCTCACTCTGATCGAATATATCTCGCAACATAATACGTTGCAGCCATGTAGGTCAGCTTTTGGAATAAGTCGGCAAGTCAAGAAGAATAACAATAATAAAGTTACTAACACTATATGCATTTTGGCTGTGGAGCTCTAAGTTTCATCATTTTGCGAAAAGCCAATTTTATCCTACTACAAAGGACTTATTTGCAAATTACTACAAATTTTTGGTAGTTATTGAGATGGTTCCGCCAACCAATATCTCGTTCCCAAATTATTATTAAGTCATAAACCCTCAAATTAATTCATTAGTTTTAGTGTTGAGATATCCGAATACTTCCAAGGTCCAGAGGCTCAAATGTCCGTGAATCGGGACACGGCTAATCGATTAGGTTATAACACTCTGCAGAGGTTTGCGACTTTCCCATAAGAATCATTCCCTCCTTTTAAAGTCTTCGCACTTCATGGTGTTTGAAGACGGACGAATGAAACAGGTCTTCCAAAGAGTTCTTCCGCCACCGCGGTACCCATCCAATCCTACCGTTCGTCTACTTCTCGTAGTACCGTCCAGCCAGCTTCACTACAAGGGTCAACCCAGCCAGAGCCCATAATGGCTTGCGGCTGCATGTAAGCTTCGGTCATGGGGCATCCATCCTTCTCTTCGTGGCTGGGTGAAGCTTTCCATGAGGATGTCATGGCGCTTCTCCATGCATCCCGCCACCACTGGTGCTCCAGGTGCCCGTCAACCGCCCTCCACCCAAAGAGTGATTTTCCAAGTCCATCTTGATCATTGTAGTCCATGGGTTGTCATCATCATTGACTCTCACATCTTGCTTATGAATTTCACTCATCCCAAATCCGTCTCGACGAGCATAGCAAAATAACTACTACGTCCGGGGTCATGGTAACAAGGGGATTGGTTCATCCTACCACATGATACTACTCAAGTTTAATGACTTCAAGATTTCACTACTGCATGCAATGGTGGGGTGGTGACAACTTCTAATGCACAAAAAATAGGTATAGAAATAACATGATCAAAACTTGCCTTGCTGATGATCCTCGTAAGCTAAAGAGTCGTAGTAGCAAGCTTCGCACTCCGGAAACTCTACCGAGACAAACAATAACATAATAAGTATAAAGCAAGAGGATCACACAAGATGACAATGGTAACATAGCACAACAAAACAATCAAAACCAAATCCAAAAGAAAAACTCAAAGAAACCAAATTCAAAGTTTTTCCCTACACCAAACAATAGAAAAAAAATAGTTTTTAAATAACAAAAATTCTTCAATAAAACCTAATCATGGTTTTAGGTTAACTTAACAGAAAAGGATTAACTAAACAATTAGGAGCAAAAAGAATTAATTAAAAGCTATTATAAAACTCATTTTAGGCCTAATCCAATTTCCATTAAGAAAATAATTTAAAACTTTTATTAATTATAAATAAAAGTTCATCTAATGGAATGACAGAAACTAACCTAGAATAACTAATCACAAGTTAAAAATAAATTAATTTACTAATTAATTAATTAGGAAAACAGAACTAGTCAATTAATTAGGATTAATAGGATTCTGTCTAAAATTAATTATTTATTAATCCTAAAATACTCAAATTAATTTCTAGGGTTTGACAATATCAAAACAAAGTGATGGCAAAAATAATCATGCAAAAATAATTTTTCTAGCTAAAATTATAACAGATTTGCTATTCTGACTAAAACAATATTAAAGCATTTTTTATTATTTTTAACATAGCTAAATATATGTTTTTCAGAAACTACATAAAATTTGCAATCCAACAAAAAAAGAATCACTCAAAAATATTAAACAGAATAAAAGATATACATTTTTGAAAATTGAAACTATTCGGCTAAAACAGAAAATCAAATAAAAAGAAAAAAAACCTAATGGGCCTAAACTGTGCCCTGTGCGTAGTTTAGTCTAAACGGGCCTAGGGTTTAAACTAACGAACCGGCCTAATAAAAATAAACCTAAACTAAATAATAAACCGATCGGGCCGGCCGGTTTTCTAATAAAAACATACCCCTTCGGGGGTTCTAATCGTGGCCGTAGGTTTACGATCGGACGGGAGGTGTTGCAGGGACTCACGGACTCCGCGACGGCAATGGCGGCGGCGAGAGTGCTCGAGGGCTTGAAGCGTCAGCGAGCTTCATGAAGTCGTCGGAGGCAGACGCACGACACGGGAAGGGTTCTGTGGTGTTGGGGAGGTCGGGGTGGACCAGGTGGCGTCGGGCGGGTTTTGGCGGATGGCGAGCTCGGGACTCCGTGAGCTCGGGAGGAGAGGAGAGGGTTGGCGTCGCTAGGGGGGAATGGGGTGCGGAGCCTCGGCTTTATAGCCGGGGGTCGGGCGAGGCGGAAAGGCATCGGGGCGATCGGGATCCGGATCCTTCGGGATCCGGTGGATCTCCCATGAGGCTCAGAGCGTGGGCGAGGGGAAGAAGACGGGCGGGGCCCAGGGTCGCTGAGAGAGAGAGGGGAGGTTGGTGGGTGGCGAAGCCTAGGGAATCGGGCGAGGGGCGAGGCGGTCGGTGGGGCTGGGCTGGCTCGCTCGGGCTGGCTGGCCTCAGTGGGCCGGCTTGGCTGGGCCAGTGCTGGGTGCGGAGGGTGAGGTGGCGCTGGCTGGGCTGGGTGGCTGGCCGGCGCCGAGGGGGGGTTTCTTTATTTTTTAATTAAAACAAAAACAAAAATAAAACCTAAACTATAAATATTTTATATAGGGTATATATATACCAAAATGATCGGGGATTATTCCTTTCATTTGAACATTTTTCCAAAGGCAAAATCCAAACTTTATGAAAATCCATTTTTTCAAATTCAAATAAATTTCAGATTTGAATCCAAATCTTTTGGCATTGTTTCCTCTGATATTTTTGGAGTGTCATGTTTGCTCCTCTCATACTTTTGATCAAGTATTTATCGTGCTTAGTTTTTGAATTGTTTCCACATGCCAAAGTTTGGAATTCAAATTCAAATAACTCTGAAACTTCAAATGGCATTCAAATTCAAACAGGATGCATAGGATGCTTAGCTATAGTTGTAAAACATTCCAAATAGGAAATTTGGGATGTTACAGGTCCATTTTTGTTGAATCTCGATTGTAGTGATACACATGTTCATAATATTGAAGCCAAAAGATGCAAAGTTAATAATGATAGTGCAACTTATTTGTGGCACTGCCGTTTAGGTCATATTGGTGTAAAGCGCATGAAGAAACTCCATGTTGATGGGATTTTAGAATCACTTGATGCTTGCGAACCATGCCTCATGGGCAAGATGACTACGACTCTGTTCTGCGGAACAATGGAGCGAGCAACTGACTTGTTGGAAATAATACATAGTGATGTATGCGGTCCGATGAGTGTTGAGGCTCGCGGCTGGTATCATTATTTTCTGACCTTCACAGATGATTTGAGCAGATATGGGTATATCTACTTAATGAAACATAAGTCTGAAACATTTGAAAAGTTCAAAGAATTTCAGAGTGAAGTGGAAAATCATCGTAACAAGAAAATAAAGTGTCTGCGATCTGATCATGGAGGAGAATATTTGAGTTATGAGTTTGGTCTTCATTTGAAACAATGTGGAATAGTTTCACAACTCACGCCACCTTGAACACCACAGTGTAATGGTGCGTCCGAACGTCGTAACCGTACTTTATTAGATATAGTGCGATCTATGATGTCTCTTACTGATTTACCGTTGTCGTTTTGCAGTTATGCTTTAGAGACAGCTGCATTCATGTTAAATAGGGCACCATCCAAATCTGTTGAGACGACACCATATGAACTGCGGTTTGGCAAGAAACCTAAGCTGTCGTTTCTTAAAGTTTGGGGCTGCGATGCTTATGTGAAAAAGATTCAACCTGATAAGCTCGAACCCAAATCGGAGAAATGTTTCTTCATAGGATACCCAAAAGAGACTGTTGGGTACACCTTCTATCATAGATCCGAAGGCAAGATATTCGTTGCTAAGAATGGATCCTTTCTAGAGAAGGAGTTTCTCTTGAAAGAAGTGAGTGGGAGGAAAGTAGAACTTGATGAGGTAATTGTACCTTCTCCCGAATTGGGAAGTAGTTCATCACATAAATTAGTTCCAGTGATTCCTACACCAATTAGTGAGGAAGCTAATGATGATGATCATGAAACTTCAGATCAAGTTACTACCGAACCTCGTAGGTCAACCAGAGTACGATCCGCACCAGAGTGGTATGGTAATCCTGTTTTGGAGGTCATGTCACTTGACCATGATGAACCTACAAAGTATGAGTAAGCGATGATGAGCCCAGTTTCCGCAAAATGGCTTGAGGCCATGAAATCTGAGATGGGATCCATGTATGAGAACAAAGTGTGGACTTTGGTTGACTTGCCCGATGATCGGCAAGCCATAGAGAATAAATGGATCTTCAAGAAGAAGACTGACGCTGTCGGTAATGTTACTGTCTACAAAGCTCGACTTGTTGCGAAAGGTTTTCGACAAGTTCAAGGAGTTGACTACTATGAGACCTTCTCACCCGTAGCGATGCTTAAGTCTATCCGAATCATGTTAGCAATTGCCGCATTTTATGATTATGAAATTTGGCAAATGGATGTCAAAACTGCATTCCTTAATGGATATCTTAAAGATGAGTTGTATATGATGCAACCAGAAGGTTTTGTCGATCCAAAAGGTGCTAACAAAGTGTGCAAGCTCCAGCGATCCATTTATGGACTGGTGCAAGCCTCTCGGAGTTGGAATATACGCTTTGATAGTGTGATCAAAGCATATGGTTTTATACATACTTTTGGAGAAGCCTGTATTTACAAGAAAGTGAGTGGGAGCTCTGTAGCATTTCTAATATTATATGTGGATGACATATTGTTGATTCGAAATAATACATAATTTCTGGATAACATAAAAGGATACTTGAATAAGAATTTTTCAATGAAAGACCTCGGTGAAGCTGCTTATATATTGGGCATCAAGATCTATAGAGATAGATCAAGACGCTTAATTGGACTTCCACAAAGCACATACCTTGATAAAGTTTTGAAGAATTTCAAAATGGATCAGTCAAAGAAAGGGTTCTTGCCTGTGTTACAAGGTGTGAAGTTGAGTCAGACTCAATGCCCGACCACTGCAGAAGATAGAGAGAAAATGAAAGTCATTCCCTATGCTTTAGCCATAGGTTCTATCATGTATGCAATGCTGTGTACCAGACCTGATGTGTGCCTTGCTATAAGTTTAGCAGGGAGGTACCAAAGTAATCCAGGAGTGGATCACTGGAAAGCGGTCAAGAACATCCTGAAATACCTGAAAAGGACTAAGGATATGTTTTTCGTTTATGGAGGTGACAAAGAGATCGTTGTAAATGGTTACGTTGATGCAAGCTTTGACACTGATCCGGATGACTTTAAGTCGCAAACCGGATACGTATTTATATTGATTGGTGGAGTTGTCAGTTGGTGCAGTTCCAAGCAGAGCGTCATGGCGGGATCTACGTGTGAAGCGGAGTATATAGCTGCTTAGGAAGCAACAAATGAAGGAGTCTGGATGAAGGAGTTCATATCCGATCTAGGTGTAATACCTAGTGCATCCGGTCCAGTGAAAATCTTTTGTGACAATACTGGAGCAATAGCCTTGGCGAAAGAGTCCAGATTTCACAAGAGAACTAAACACATCAAGAGACGCTTCAATTCCATCCGCGATCAAGTCAAGGAGGGAGACATAGAGATTTGCAAAATACATACGAATCTGAATGTTGCAGACCCGTTGACTAAGCCTCTCTCACGAGCAAAACATGATCAGTACCAAGACTCCATGGGTGTTAGAATCATTACTATGTAATCTAGATTATTGACTCTAGTGCAAGTGGGAGACTGAAGGAAATATGCCCTAGGGGCAATAATAAAGTTGTTATTGATATTTCCTTATATCATGATAAATGTTTATTATTCATGCTAGAATTGTGTTAACCGGAAACTTAGTACATGTGTGAATACATAGACAAACAAAGTGTCCCTAGTATGTCTCTACTTGACAAGCTCGGTAATCAAAGATGGTTAAATTTCCTGACCATAGACATGTGTTGTCATTTGATGAACGGGATCACATCATTAGAGAATGATGTGATGGACAAGACCCATCCGTTAGCTTAGCATAATGATCGTTTAGTTTTATTGCTATTGCTTTCTTCATGACTTATACATATTCCTCAGACTATGAAATTATGCAACTCCCGAATACCGGAGGAACACTTTGTGTACTATCAAACGTCACAACGTAACTGGGTGATTATAAAGATGCTCTACAGGTGTCTCCGATGGTGTTTGTTGAGTTGGCATAGATCAAGATTAGGATTTGTCACTCTGAGTATTGGAGAGGTATCTCTGGGCCCTCTCGGTAATGCACATCATTATAAGCCTTGCAAGCAATGTGACTAATGAGTTAGTTACGGGATGATGCATTACAGAACGAGTAAAGAGACTTGCTGGTAACGAGATTGAACTAGGTATGAAGATACCTACAATCGAATCTCGGGCAAGTAACATACCGATGACAAAGGGAATAACGTATGTTGTTATGCAGTTTGACCGATAAAGATCTTCGTAGAATATGTAGGAGCCAATATGAGCATCCAGGTTCCACTATTGCTTATTGACCGGAGATGTGTCTTGGTCATGTCTACATAGTTCTCGAACCCGTAGGGTCCGCACGCTTAACGTTCGATGGCGATTTGTATTATGAGTTATGTGATTTGATGACCGATGTCTGTTCGGAGACCTGGATGAGATCACAGACATGGTGAGGAGTCTCGAAATGGTTGAGAGGTAAAGATTCATATATTGGAAGGTTGCATTCGAACATCGGAATGGTTCCGAGTGATTCGGGCATTTTTTTTTGGAATACCGATGGGTTACCGGAACCCCCCGGGGGAATATTGGGCCTACATGGGCCATAGGGGAGAGGGGAGGCAGCCCACAAGGGGTGGCCGCACCCCTCCCTATAGGGAGTCCGAATTGGACTAGGGAGGGGAGCGCACCCCCCCTTACCTTCTCCTCTTCCTCGCCCTTCCCTCTTTCCCCCTCTCCGGAAAAGGAAAGGGAGTCCAACTAGGATTGGGAGTCCTAGTAGGACTCCCCCTCTTTGGCGCGCCCCTAGGCCGGCCGCCTCCTCCCCTCCTCCTTTATATACGGGGGAGGGGGGCACCCCAAAGGCACAACAAGTCTTCTCTTAGCCGTGTGCGGTGCCCCTCTCCACAGTTTAACACCTCGGTCATATCGTCGTAGTGCTTAGGCGAAGCCCTCCGCCGGTAACTTCATCATCACCGCCGCCACCCCGTCGTGCTGACGGGACTCTCCCTTGACCTCAACTGGATCAAGAGCTCGAGGGATGTCATCGTGATGAACGTGTAAACACGGAGGTGCCGTACGTTCGGTACTTGGATCAGTTGGATCGTTAAGACGTTCGACTACATCAACCGTGTTACTAAACGCTTCCGCTTTCGGTCTATGAGGGTACGTGGACACACTTCCCCGTCTCGTTGCTATGCATCTCCTAGATAGACCTTGCGTGATCGTAGGAATTGTTTTGAAATACTGCGTTCCCCAACAAACCCGATGTCGGTGTCAAAACCGGCGGATCTCGGGTAGGGGGTCCCAAACTGTGCGTATAGGCGGATGGTAACAGGAGACGAAGGACACGATGTTTTTACCCAGGTTCGGGCCCTCTCGATGGAGGTAATACCCTACTCCTGCTTGATTAATATTGATGATATGGGTAGTACAAGAGTAGATCTACCACGAGATCAAGGAGGCTAAACCTAGAAGCTAGCCTATGGTATGATTGTTGTTAGTCCTCACGGACTAAAACCCTCCAGTTTATATAGACACCAGATAGGTTAGGGTTACACAGAGTCGGTTACAAAGGTAGGAGATCTACATATCCGTATCGCCAAGCTTGCCTTCCACGCCAAGGAAAGTCCCATCCGGACACGGGGCGAAGTCTTCAATCTTGTATCTTCATAGTCTTGGAGTCCGGCCGTGATGATAGTTCGGCTATCCGGACACCCCCTAGTCCAGGACTCCCTCAGTAGCCCCTGAACCAGGCTTCAATGATGACGAGTCCGGCGTGCATATTGTCTTCGGCATTGCAAGGCGGGTTCCTCCTCCGAATACTTCATAGAAGGTTTTGAACACAAGGATAGTGTCCGGCTCTACAAAACAAGTTCCACATACCACCGTAGAGAATAACTTTTGCACAGATCTGCGGCGTATTCAGCGGCATGACACCACACCACGGCCAGGCCTTTATATGAATCGTTTTTCTTGTTCCATCTCAGCGTTTAGCGGGCGGTTTCCACAGCACGTCTTATCAAAGCATAGATCGTGCCCCTTATTCCAGGATTCCCATCAATACGGACGTGGGTAACCCATCCGCACCATTGATTCTGGCGCTTGGGAGATAAGCGAGTTTTACCAGTGGGTGGGGGGGATAGCTTCGTCCGTCCATATAAGGGATAAGGATCCACCTTTTCACCTCGCCTTCTTCCTCCTTTGCTCATCCATTTCTGCTTTCGAGCTCTAGCGCCCAAGTCCGCACATCCCACCTCAACCTTCTCCAACTATGTGCGGAGGCGGGAGGCAGGTGGATGGCCTCCTCCGTCACGGAGGCGCATCACAAAGCTGCGGAGGCGGATACTTGTCCAGCAACATCACAAGACCGGCTGCCCGACGCCAGGCAGCTCATTCCAACCCCTGGCCCCATGAGAGGGTGGTGTTTCTCCCCCACTTCCTCCACGGAGCAGGTTTTCCACTTCACCCATTTGTCCGGGGGCTCATGTTCTACTACGGCCTGGACTTCCACGACCTGTCCCCGAATTTCATCCTCAACATCTCGGAGTTCATCGTCGTGTGTGCGAGGCCTTCCTCTGCATCCAGCCCCACTTCGCTTATGGCTGAAGATCTTCAATGTTAGGCGAAGGTAGTGGGCGGCCGTCAAGCGAGTCTTGGGCGCCATGGTTGGCAAGATGGCCAAAGTCCTATGGCTCGAGGCTCCTTCGTGGAGACAATAAAGGGTGGCAATCGGGGTGGTTCTATATCACCGAGCAGCGACCCCAAATGGGCGGCGGCCCCAATTCAGATCTGGCTTCCCACACGGCTCTCGTCATGGAAAGAGACGGGCTGGCGTGGGGAATTCGGATGAGCTATCCGGACTCCAAACATGCGTCACGAAACCTGGTGGACAAGAATCTCGGGCTTGTCAGCGTAATCCGTGATGCTCATCCGCGGATTCTCCCATGCCAACAACGGGCCTTCAAATTGTGGGAGTTCGATCCGCACATCACCCAACTCTAAAAGGCTCTTGACACTACGTGCGAAGATGCACGGAAGGTGCTGTTCAAGGCGCCGAGGCTCCCACATCCGCTACCAAGATCGCGGATTCAGGCGGCAGCGTCAAGCCAGCGAGTAAGTTATTTTACCCTTTATGGGACTCTTTTTCATAGTTTGGATCTATCGGGATCTAAAACTCCCTAACCTTTAACAGATGGCTGAAGACGTCCGGACAGGTTAACTGTCCGGCTCCTTTGCCGAAGACCCAGCGGACGCTTTGATTGACAGGGCTGCTGGCTCCGGTACCTCATATGGTGTCGGAGAAGAAGGCCAAGAAGGAGGCAGCGGAACTCGAAGGAGCTCCGGCGCTGGTCTTGTCGATTCTGAAGCGAAATCTTCTCCCGAGAACGAGGAGGAGGAAAAAAGCCTCTCCCAGGTGAGGAGGAGAGGAAAGGAAGGCCGCCCCAACCGGGGAGGCGGAGGGTCCAGAAGGAAGAACCCTTCCTCCGGACTTCTCCACCAGCGTCGACAACGACGAGGAGGATTGGCCAACAAGGGCCAAGCCCTGGCGAGATCGTAAGTGTCCGGATACCCATGACTTTTTATTGCATAGTGTTCTCTAATGCGAACAATCATGCAGCCCGCCCAAGGGCGAGTTCGCCGCTTCATCGGCGGGTCCACGAGTTCGCCGGAAATGGAGAGTACTTCACTTCCGGCCGCCTCATCGCCTCACGCTGCAGGACGGCCGAGGTAGTGCCCCAAGGGGGCCTGGTCAAGAGGAGGTGGCGCAGGAGGCGCCGCAAGGCAACCTCCCGGACTCGGTAGCGTGGGGCGAGACCCCGAGGGCTCTAAGCCCGACCCTCGTCCGGACTCCATGCCGAACCTTGATGGTTCCGAGTCCGCAAGCGGTCCCTTCGTAGGAAGGGTAAGACGCCGTGTCCTCCGTCCCAACGGAGGCACCGAATAACTTCTTGGGGCGCTTAACAGCGCCTCCATCGAAGGAGCACCGCACTATTATGAGTGCGGTGATCCGGACAGATTCGATCCGCCAAGAGCGGGCTAACGAAGCTGTACTAGCCTTCAACAGGCTTTGAGGTAAGTTTAGAATATGTAAAAATATCACCGCATAGACGGTAGCCCTGATGCTTAGTTCGGTGTTCGGAAGAAAAGTCGGACTAAGGATCTAAAAAGATATCTGCAGGAGTCCAACATAAGTATGTCAATATGGGAATGCAGGCTGCTGCTGCGACCTCTGCCAGACCGATGCTGGAGGTCAATGCATTGAAGCGAGCTTGGCGGTCGAGAACGAGCTCGGCCTTGCCAAGAAGCAGCTCGAGGAAAAGGAAGGTAAGTAATACCTTATGAAAGAAATACCTTATAGAAAGGTTTCGGTTGCAAAAAATAACAGGAATAACATGGGTACTGCAGGGGCCACGAACGAGGTGGCGACCCTGAAGGAAGCGGTGTCCGTGGCCGAAAACAAAGCGGCTGCGGAACGCACCGAGCGAGAGAAGGGGGAGGCGCAGCTGGCGGAGGTGCGGCAAGACCTCCAGGCTCTCGTGTAAAAACACGAGGGTTTGGAGCGTGACTCGAAGACTCGAGAGTCCGAGCTCGCCTCGGCTCTTGAGAGTGCCAAAGCTGCTAAGGCCGAAGCCCAAAAAGCCCTCCAAGAAATTGAATCGTTAAAGAAGATAGCGGCGGGTAAGGCATTCTTTATGCAAAGCAAGCATGTGAAAGTGAATTACCTATTACTTACCCGGATTCGGAGCTCTCCAGGAGCGTTCACAGATCTGCCTTGTAGTGTATTGGATGCTGCCGCGTTCTATCGCGCCAAGGAGGGGAGCTCGATGGAGAAGGTGTTCTGGTCTCAGTATGCTGAGGCCGAACGTCTGGTGCCCCTGAGCGACCAGCTGAAGCAGCTGGTCGAGCTCCACAAGGTCGCCGAACAGGCCATGAAGGGCCTTATAGTTCGGCTGTGGCCGTTGGAAGCCATGCCTGTGTAGCGACCTGACCCAAAATCGGTCAAATCTCTGTGTCTGTACCATCCCAAGATCATGCTGGTACTCACAGTACATCGATAAAGTAATCAAAGTTCAATCACACCTGAATATTATTACACGATTCTCATATAGAGTCTTTATTACAAGAGAATAAATTTGGCTCAAGGCCAACTCATGAGAAATAAACTACTAATGTTGCGAAGCGTCGAGTAAGCGAGTCCATCCGACTCAAAGGGCAATCGCCAAGCGCGAACGTAGCCTCACTCTGATCGAATATACCTCGCAACATAAGGCGTTGCAGCCATGTAGGTCAGCTTTTGAATAAGCTGGCAAGTCATGAAGAGAATAACAATAATAAAGTTACTATCACTATATGCATTTTTGGCTGTGGAGCTCTAAGGTTCATCATTTTGCGAAAAGCAAATTTTTCCCTACTACAGTGGACTTGTTTGCAAATTACTACAAATTGTTGGTAGTTATTGAGATGGTTCCGCCAACCAATATCTCATTCCCAAATTATTAAGTCATAAAACCCCTCAAATTAATTCATTAGTTTTAGTGTTGAGATTTCCGAATACTTCCAAGTTCCAGAGGCTCAAATTGTCCATAACCGGGGACACGGCTAATCGATTAGATCTTTAACTCTGCAGAGGTTTGCGCACTTTTCCCGCAAGAATCATTCCCTCCTTTTAAGTCTTCGCACTTCATGGTGTTTGAAGGCGGGACGAATAAACAGGTCTTCCAAAGAGTTCTTACAGCTCTGCCGTACCCATCAATCCTACCGTTCTTCTACATCTCGTAGTACCGTCCAGCCAGCGTCACTACTAGGGTTAACCCGATCGAGCCCATAATGGCTTGCGGCTGCACAGTAAGCTTCGGTCATGGGGCATCCATCCTTCTCTTCGTGGCTGGGTGAAGCTTTCCAAGATGTCATGGCACTTCTCCATGCATCCCGGCCAACCACTGGGTTCTCCAGGGTGCCCGTCAACCGTCCTCCACCCAGTAGTGAATTTCCGAAGTCCATCTTGATCATTGTAGTTCATGGGGTTGTCATCATTATTGACTCTCACATCTTGCTTATGAATTTCACTCAACCAAAACCCGTCTACGAGCATAGCAAAGTAAACTACTTCGTCCCGGGGGTCATGGTAACAAGGGGATTGGTTCATCCTACCACATGATACTACTCAAGATTAATAACTTCAAAATTTCAACTACTGCATGCATGGTGGGGTGGTGACAATTACTAATGCACAAAAACATAGGTATAGAAAATAACATGATCAAAACTTGCCTTGCTGATGATCCTCGTAAGCTAAAGATTCGTAGTAGCAAGCTTCGCACTCCGGAAACTCTACCGAGACAACAATGATTACAATAAGCATATAGCATAGGATCACATAACACAATGGCATAACAAAAGTAACATAACACACCAAAACAACCAAATCAAAATCCAAGGGAAAACTCAAAGAAAACCAATTCAAAGTTTTTCCTACTTCAAACAATAACTAAAATAGTTTTATTTAACAAAACTTTTCTAACATAACCTAATCATGGTTTTATGTTAACTAAACAGAAAATATTTCATTAAGCAACTAGGAGCAAAAAGAATTAATTTAAAAGCTATTATAAAACTCCTATTAGGCCTAATCCAATTTCTATTAAGAAAAATAAAATAAAAATTTTATTTATTATAAATAAAAGTTCATCTATTAGAGTGACAGAAACTATCCTAGAATAATCAATCACATGTTAAAAATAAATTTATTTACTAATTAAACTAATAGGAAAACAGTAGCTAGTTGATTAATTAGGATTAACAAGTTCCTGCTTAAAACTATTTATTTATTAATCCTAAAATACCCAAATTAATTTCTATGGTTTGGCAAAGTCAAAATAAAGTTGGGACAAAAAGAATCATATAAAATAATTTTTCTAACTCAAGTTATAGCAGATTTACTATTCTGACTAAAACTAAAATAAAGCAATTTTAATTAATTTTAACATAGCTAAATATATATTCTACAGAAACTATAGAAAATTTGCAAACCAAGAAAAAAAGAATCACCTAAAAATATTAAACAGAATAAAATATATGAATTTTTCAAAACAGGAACTATTCTGTTAAAACAGAAAATGAAAAATAAAAGAAAAAGGCCTAATGGGCCTAAACTGTGCACTGGGCGTAAAATAACCTAAACGGGCCCTAGGGTTAAACTAAAACGGGCCGGCTAAATAAAAATAAACCTAACTAAAATAAACCGGAGACTAAACCGGGCCGGTTTTATTTTAAAACGCGTACCCCTTCGGGGTCTAATCTACGCCGCTCATCACGCATCGGACGGGGAGGATTCAGCGACTTACGGACCTCGGCGGCGGCGGCGGCGGCAACGAGTGTGTTGAGGGCTTCGGTCGTCGGGAGGTCGACGGAGTGGCAGGCGGGTCTTGGGAGCTCGGGAGGCTTTGGTGGAGTCGGGGAGATCGGGAGTGGCTAGGGGCGGCAGCGGCGACAATGGCGGCGGGGTGGTTCGGGCTCCGTGAGCTCGGGAGAGAGAGGGGGGTCCGCGAGGGGCTAGGGGGTGAATGGGGTGCAGGCGTCTGCTTAAATAGGCGGGGCCTCGGCACCTGTGAAGCGATCGGGAGGATCGGGATCCGGATCCTTGAGATCCGGCGTGCGGACGAGGTGGCGTGGGCGAGGAAGAGGGAGGTGGTGGGGCTGCTGTCGGTGAGAGAGAGAGGGGGGGCGGCGGCGCGACCGAGCCCAAGGGTTTTCAGGCGAGGGTGAGGTGAGGCCGGTGCTTGGCTGGCCGATTGGCTGGTGGGCCAGGCCGGTGGGCCAGTGGTGGGGGTTCTCTGTATTTGGGCAGAGGGCTGGCTGGTGCCAGGGGGGGTTTCTCTTTTTTGAATTTTTTAAAATAAAACAAAACAGAGTATATCTTTTAAAATATAAATATTTTATATAGGGTATATATATACCAAAATGATCAGGGAATATTCCTATCATTTGAACATTTTCAAAGGCAAAATCCAAACTTTATAAAAATCCATTTTTTTCAAATTCAAATAAAATTCAGATTTGAATCCAAAACTTTTGGCAATGTTTTCCTCTGATATTTTTGGAGTGTCATGTTTACTCCTCTCATACTTTTGCTCAAGTATTTATCAGACATAGTTTTTGAAATGTTTCCCACTTGCCAAAGTTTGAATTCAAATTCAAAACTCAAAATCCTCTGAAACTCCAAATGGCATTCAAATTCAAACAGGATGCATAGGATGCTTAGCTATAATTGTAAAACATTCCAAATAGGAAATTTGAGATGTTACAAACCTACCCACCTTAAGATGAATCTCGCCCTCGAGATTCGGGTTAACTAACAAATAGGTGCGGGTGATCTCGAAGAAGGTCTTCTTGGCGCTCCCAGGTGGCTTCTTCCTCGGTGTGGTGACTCCACAGCACCTTGCAAAATTTGATGACCTTGCTGCGGGTGACTCTGCTCGCAGTCTCGAGAATTCGGACGGGTTTCTCCTTGTAAGTCAGATCACTGTCAAGCTGTATGGCCTCTAGGGGCACTGTGTCTCTCAACGGAACATCGGCCATGTCGGCATGACACTTCTTCACCGTGAAACATGGAAGACATCATGAACTCCGGACAATCCTTCCGCAATTCCAACTTGTAAGCAACTTCTCCACGACGTTCGAGGATTTTGTAGGGGCCAATGAATCGGGGTGCTAACTTCCCTTTGACACCAAACCTCTTGATTCCACGAAGTGGGGACACACGAAGATATGCTCGATCTCCCACTTCGTAAGTCACTTCCTTGCGCTTACTGTCGGCATAACTCTTCTGTCTCGACTGTGCTATCTTGAGCCTGTCTCGAATCAGCTTGACTTTCTCCTCGGAATCCTTGATAAGATCGGAACCGAAAAGTGATCGATCTCCAACACTATCCACACAATGGTGTTCGCACCTCCTTCCGTATAGAGCTTGAAGGGGCCATCTTGATTTGGATTGATAACTGTTGTTGTATGAGAACTCTGCGTGTGGCAAATTATCATCCCAGCTAGACCCATAGTCTAGCACACAAGCTCTCAACATGTCCTCCGAATCTGATTGACTCTCTCGGTCATCCATCATCTCATGGATGAAAAGCTGTGCTGAATTCCAGCCTCGTACCCAAAGTTTCATGCAACTGCTTCTAAAACTTTGAGGTAAACTGCATTCCTCTATCTGACCCTCGGAACTCCATGCAGACATACGATCCTGGTCATGTATATCTTGGCCAACTTAGCACTGGTATAGGTAGTCTTCACGGAATGAAGTGAGCTACCTTGGTCAAACGATCAACCACTACCGGATAGAATCATAACTGAACAGGTCTGGGTAATCTGTGATGAAATCCATTCCAAGTTTCTCCCATTTCCACTCGAGAATTGGCAAAGGTTGAAGTAACCTGCTGGCTTCGATGTTCTGCCTTTACGTTGACAAACATCGCATCTTTCTACGTACTCGGCAATATCCTTTTTCATACCGCCCACGAAACTTTCCTTCAAATCCGGTACATCTTGGTGTTGCCGGGTGAATCGAGTCTGATGAATCATGAGCCTCTGAAGAATTAGCTTCCTGAGTTCGGGATCATTGGGCACATAAATACGATCCTCGAATCATATAGCTCCGTGTTCATCCTTACGGAATCCTTTAGCTTTTCCTTCATCCATCTTTTGATTTATCTCACCAATTTCCTTGTCCGACTTCTGGGCTTCACAAATTCTTTCGGTCAAAGCGGACTGAACTTCCAGAGTTGCAACATATCCTCTCGGAACTATCTCCAGTCGGAGATCTCTGAGGTCATCGACTAACTCCTGGGGTAATCCTCCTGCTGTAAGAGTATTCACATAGCTCTTACGGCTCAAAGCATCTGCTATAACATTAGCCTTACCTGGGTGGTAATGCAATCTCATGTCATAGTCCTTGATCAACTCTAGCCATCTCCTCTGCCTGAGGTTCAATTCCTTCTGCGTGAAAATATACTTCAAGCTCTTGTGATCTGTGTAAACATCACAGCGGTTTCCGATGAGGAAATGTCTCCAGTCTTGAGTGCATGCACTCGGCTGCTAACTCCAAATCATGTGTGGCATAATTCATCTCATGAGGTCGTAGCTATGCGGAGGCATAAGCTACAACTTTACCTTCCTGCATTAATACTCCTCCGAGTCCTTGACGAGAAGCGTCTAATAAACCTGGTATTCCTTGTGTATGTCCGCAAAATCAACACTTTGGGGCTGTGACCAACCGTTTCTTCAATTCTTGAAAACTGGCTTCACATTCTTGGTCCAAACATACTTTGCTTCCTTCTTCAACAGTTCAGTCATGGGCTTGGCAATCTTGAGAAGTTCTCAATAAACCTCCGATAATATCCTGCGAGTCCGAGAAAATGCGGATCTCCTTGGTGAGGTGGGTGACTGCCAATCGGTGGTGATTCAACCTTGGCGGGATCAACTGCTATTCCTTCTCCTGAAATAACATGTCCGAGGAATCCAACTTCCTTCAGCCAAAATTCACATTTGCTGAACTTGGCATACAACTGATGTTCTCGAAGTTTCTCGAAACTAGGCATAAATGTTCCTTATGCTCTTCCTCGCTCTTGGAGAAAATCAATATATCATCGATGAACACCACGACAAACTTGTCCAGATATTCCATAAATACCTTGTTCATCAAATTCATGAAGTACGCAGGAGCATTAGTCAATCCAAATGACATGACGGTATACTCATATAAACCATACCTGGTAGTGAATGTTGTTTTGGGTATATCCTTTCACGAATCTTCAACTGATGATACCCTGATCGAAGATCGATCTTAGAGAATACCTTGGCTCCTACTAGCTGATCAAACAAATCATTAATCATCGGCAGAGGGTACTTGTTCTTGATGGTTACTTCGTTCAACGCACGATAATCCACAACCATCCTCAAGCTTACATCCTTCTTCTCTACCAAAAGAGCTGGGGCTCCCCAAGGTGAAGAGCTTGGACGAATATATCCTTTCTCCAATAAATCATTAATTTGATCCTTGATCTCTTTCAACTCATTCGGTGGCATCCGATAAGGTCTCTTGGATATTGGGGCTGTGCTTGGGGCAATAACTCGATCGGAAATTCAATGTCCTGTCCGGTGGCATTCTGGTAATTCCTCCGGAAACACATCGGAAAATCTTGCACTCTGGCACTTCCTCTGAACAACTCCGTGAGAAATTCACTGATTCTTCATCTGGCTGTGCTGGCTACATACTTGATCCTCTTACGCTCCGGGGTGGTGGCGAGAATAGACTTCTGAGCACGATCTATGTTCCCTTCAAACTTCGTCAACCAAGCCATGCCTAGGATTACATCCAAGGTCTGGGTTTCCAACACTATGAGGTGCATGGGAAATTTATGGTTCCCGATGTTGAGGTTGCATGACAGCCTAGGCCTGCCATCATTTCTCCTCTGCTGAACCGACGCGAAGGGGGCTTCTAAGGGTTTTAGTGGGCAACCCGTACTTTTCCACAACTACCACGGATATGAATGAATCGTTGCACGAGAATCAAAGAGTACCAAAACTGAGCGTGAATTCAATAAAACTTACCAACCACGATTATCGGCTGATCATAGGCGTCCTCCACGTCGATGTGGTTCACCCGAGCACGAGGGAGCGGATTGGGCTTCTTCGCTGAGCCTCCATTGCCGTTTCCATGCCTCTGCTTGGCCTCCGGGCAGTCGGTGGCGTAGTGCCTGTCTTACGGCACTTGAAGCGGTGATGTGGCTCAGATCCTTGAGCCGGGCAGAAACGGTGCTGATTGCCATTACCGTTTCCATTGCCATTGCCATGGCCTGACTTGTTGTCTGGCTGCGGTTGTTCCCATTTCCTCCATGGTTATGACCTCCATGGTTATGATGGGTGTGCCCTCCGAGTATGGTGCATAACGGGCTTCTGCTGAGCTCCCGAGTTGTGCTTCCCAGGCTGTACTTCCGCTTGCGGCTTTCAATCTGCTGCTGCTTGCCTTCAAGTATGGTGGCCTTGTCTACCAGCTCACGGTAGTTGTTGAAGGTAGCCACAATAAGCTGCATACTCAGCTCGTCGTTGAGTCCCTCAAGGAATTTCTCCTGCTTTGGCATCTGTGGCCACATCATGCGGGGCATAGCGGCGAGCTTGCTGAATTCATCCACGTCTTGTGCCACGATCACGGTTCCCTGGCGTAAGTTGCGGAACTCACGCTTCTTGGACTCATGGCTCCACCGAGACATGGCGGTGCGGAAGGCTGCTGGAACTGATCCCATGTGATGGCACCAATGGGATAAGTGGCGGTGTAGTTCTCCCACCAAGAAGCTGCAGGTCCATCAAGTTGATCTTGTGACAAGCGCACCTTCTCGACATCGGTGCATCCAACGGTGATTAGCTCTCTTCCGACTTTGCGGAGCCAATCATCAAGAACAATCGGCTCGGTGCTACTAGAGAACATCGGCGGATTCAGCCTCGAGAATCGAGTCAAGTTGTCCACGAGGGGTGGTGGCGGTGGATTGTTGGTGTTGTTGTTACGATTACGGATGAGAAGCTGCATGAGTGCATTCTGCTGCTGGAGCAGCTGGGTGAGCTCCAGCGGAAAACCAGTGTCACGTCTCGGAGGCATCTGGTGTTTTTGGAGTGGATGAGAAAATTAGAATAGAACAATGGTCTATGAGAAATAACACTACCCATATGAATGCACAAACATAAACACACCAATCATTTATTCATTCCACTCAAACATGGTTCAAACTCGATTACAAAAGCTCACGACTAATCGAAAATATCGGCCTAACTGATCGACGAAAAAGTAAAAATAACATGGTGGTCGACTAAAAAGTCTTCATCAATAATCCTTGCGTCCTCTGTTGTGGCGCCTCCTCTTATGACTTCCTTGGTGGAACTCCTTCATAATCCTGATCATTACTCACGAGGGTCCTTCATCTCCACTCGGAAAAGGTCCTCTCCCAAGTCCATCTTTTCCTCTATCGCGGCAAGCTTCATCTTGGTCGTCGATTGTCTCCATGAAGTCCGCGACTTCTTCCTCATGGTTAAGGAAGTCTGCGTGCCTTCTCCTCCAGTTCCCAGTTCACGGAACAATAGCCTCTGTGTGCCTTGAGTTCGGCGAGTCCGAACCTCCGTTTCTGAGAAGACACTCCAAGTCTGGATGTAAGAGAGTGGAGTCGTCCTCCACGATGCGGATGATATCTCCATTCCTTGCCTGCGAGAAACCATGGCGAGTCCGAGGGATCGAGCTCGGCCTGTACTCCTCTCGGAGATGTCCAAGTGCTCGATAGATCGCCACGTCCTTCCGATGATCCAGTTGAACTCGGTGAACTCAAAGTCAATAGGCTCCGTATGTCCTCCGAAGGTTCTCCACAGGATATGCACTTCAATCTCAGAAGCGGGTGTCCGTCGGAAGTGCGTTGGTTGGCTTCCGGTGATCGAGGGTAGAGCAATCTTCAGCTTCTTCACCATCTGGACCAACTTCTGCCAAGGGCATCGTCTCATCGGGCTGGCAAAACTCCGTAGCAAAACTGGGGTGAACTCGACGCCATCTAGAATGTTGAAAATCGGAGAGGAGTTAGAAATGAGCAGGGAGAATTACGGAAAGATAAGGATATAAAGTAAATGGTCTCTTCCTATGGCTTTCCGATCCTAGGGGTTACGATCCTACGGTCAGCGTGTGCTCTGATACCATCTCTATAGCGACCTGACCCAAAATCGGTCAAATCTACGTATGCATACCATCCCAAGATCATCTTTGGTACTCACAAGACATCGATAAAGTAATCAAAGTTCAATCACACCTGAATATTATTACACGATTCTCATATAGAGTCTTTATTACAAGAGAATAAATTTGGCTCAAGGCCAACTCATGAGAAATAAACTACTAATGTTGCGGAAGCGTCGAAGTAAAAGCGAGTCCATCCGACTCCAAAGGGCAATCGCCAAGCGCAGAGTGTAGCCTCACTCCTGATCGGAATATACCTCTGCAACATAAGACGTTGCAGCCATGTAGGTCAGCTTTTTGAATAAGCTGGCAAGTCATGAAGAGAATAACAATAATAAAGTTACTATCACTATATGCATTTTGGGCTGTGGAGCTCTAAGGTTCATCATTTTGCGAAAAGCAATTTTTTCCCTACTACAGTGGACTTGTTTGCAAATTACTACAAATTGTTGGTAGTTATTGAGATGGTTCCGCCAACCAATATCTCATTCCCAAATTATTAAGTCATAAAACCCCTCAAATTAATTCATTAGTTTTAGTGTTGAGATTTCCGAATACTTCCAAGTTCCAGAGGCTCAAATTGTCCGTAACCGGGGACACGGCTAATCAATTAGATCTTTAACTCTGCAGAGGTTTGCGCACTTTTCCATAAGAATCATTCCCTCCTTTTAAGTCTTCGCACTTCATGGTGTTTGAAGATGGGACCAATGAAACAGGGTCTTCCAAAGAGTTCTTCGCTCTGCGGTACCCATCAATCCTACCGTTCTTCTACATCTCGTAGTACCGTCCAGCCAGCGTCACTACTAGGGTTAACCCAGCCAGAGCCCATAATGGCTTGCGGCTGCATGTAAGCTTCGGTCATGGGGCATCCATCCTTCTCTTCGTGGCTGGGTGAAGCTTTCCGCAAGATGTCATGGCACTTCTCCATGCATCCCGCCAACCACCTGGTTCTCCAGGTGCCCGTCAACAATCCTCCACCCAATGAGTGAATTTCCGAAGTCCATGTTGATCATTGTAGTTCATGGGGTTGTCATCATTATTGACTCTCACATCTTGCTTATGAATTTCACTCAACAAAACCCGTCTCTGAGCATAGCAAAGTAAACTACTTCGTCCCGGGGGTCATGGTAACAAGGGGATTGGTTCATCCTACCACATGATACTACTCAAGATTAATAACTTCAAAATTTCAACTACTGCATGCATGGTGGGGTGGTGACAATTACTAATGCACAAAAACATAGGTATAGAAAATAACATGATCAAAACTTGCCTTGCTGATGATCCTCGTAAGCTAAAGATTCGTAGTAGCAAGCTTCGCACTCCGGAAACTCTACCGAGACAACAATGATTACAATAAGCATATAGCATAGGATCACATAACACAATGGCATAACAAAAGTAACATAACACACCAAAACAACCAAATCAAAATCCAAGGGAAAACTCAAAGAAAACCAATTCAAAGTTTTTCCTACTTCAAACAATAACTAAAATAGTTTTATTTAACAAATTTTTTCTAACATAACCTAATCATGGTTTTACGTTAACTAAATAGAAAATATTTCATTAAGCAACTAGGAGCAAAAAGAATTAATTTAAAAGCTATTATAGAACTCCTATTAGGCCTAATCCAATTTCTATTAAGAAAAATAAAATAAAACTTTTATTTATTATAAATAAAAGTTCATCTATTAGAGTGACAGAAACTATCCTAGAATAATCAATCACATGTTAAAAATAAATTTATTTACTATTTAAACTAATAGGAAAACAGTAGCTAGTTGATTAATTAGGATTAACAAGTTCCTGCTTAAAACTATTTATTTATTAATCCTAAAATACCCAAATTAATTTCTATGGTTTGGCAAAGTCAAAATAAAGTTGGGACAAATAGAATCATATAAAATAATTTTTCTAACTCAAGTTATAGCAGATTTACTCTTCTGACTAAAACTAAAATAAATCAATTTTAATTAATTTTAACATAGCTAAATATATATTCTACAGAAACTATAGAAAAGTTGCAAACCAACAAAAAAAGAATCACCTAAAAATATTAAACAGAATAAAAGATATGAAATTTTCAAAACAGGAACTATTCTGTTAAAACAGAAAATGAAAAATAAAAGAAAAAGGCCTAATGGGCCTAAACTGTGCACTGGGCGTAAAATAACCTAAACGGGCCCTAGGGTTAAACTAAAACGGGCCGGCTAAATAAAAATAAACCTAACTAAAATAAATCGGAGACTAAACCGGGCCGGTTTTATTTTAAAACGCGTACCCCTTCGGGGTCTAATCTACGCCGTTCATCACGCATCGGACGGGGGCAGGGGATTCCGGCGACTTACCGGACCTCGGCGGCGGCGGCGGCGGCGACGACGAGTGTGTTGAGGCTTGATCGTCGGGAGGTCGACGGAGTGGCCGGCGGGTCTTGAGGGAGCTCGGGAGGCTTTGGTGGAGTTGGGGAGATCGGGAGTGGCTAGGGCGGCGACGGCGACGACAATGGCGGCGGCGGGTGGTTCGGGCTCCGGTGAGCTCGGGAGAGAGAGGAGGGGTCCCGAGGGCTAGGGGGTGAATGGGGTGCGGGCGTCTGCTTAAATAGGCGGGGCCTCGGCACCTGTGAGGCGATCGGGAGGATCGGGATCACGGATCCTCGGGATCACGGATCCTTGAGATCCGGCGGCGACTCGGCGAGTGGTGTGGGCGAGGGAAGAGGGAGGTGGTGGGGCCTGCTGTCGGTGAGAGAGAGGGGGGGGGGCGGCGGGCGACCGAGCCCAAGGGTTTTGAGGCGAGGGTGAGGTGAGGCAGTCTTTGGGCTGGCCGGTTAGCTGGTGGGCAGGCCGGTGAGGCAGTGGTGGGGGGTTTTACTGGGTGGGCAGGGGGCTGGCTCGCGCTGGGGGGTGGGGGTTTCTCTTTTTTGAATTTATTTTTTAAATAAAAAAAAAAGCAGAGTATATCTTTTAAAATATAAATATTTTATATTGGGTATATATATACCAAAATGATCAGGGGAATATTCCCTATCATTTGAACATTTTTCCAAAGGCAAAATCCAAACTTTATAAAAATCCATTTTTTTCAAATTCAAATAAAATTCAGATTTGAATCCAAAACTTTTGGCAATGTTTTCCTCTGATATTTTTGGAGTGTCATGTTTACTCCTCTCATACTTTTGCTCAAGTATTTATCAGACATAGTTTTTGAAATGTTTCCCACTTGCCAAAGTTTGAATTCAAATTCAAAAACTCAAAATCCTCTGAAACTCCAAATGGCATTCAAATTCAAACAGGATGCATAGGATGCTTAGCTATAATTGTAAAACATTCCAAATAGGAAATTTGGGATGTTACAGCCCGGGAGCTACTTCGGCTTAGTGCAGCGGCTGGTGGACGCCTGTCCACGGATTGAAGTCATCAAGCGCTCCGTCTGCATTGAAGGTGCCCGTCGGGCCCTTGCCCGTGCTAAAGTGCACTGGGGCAAGCTGGATGCGGAGAAGCTTGTGACGGACGGGCCACCGAAGGGCAAGGAGCATCGCACGCCTGAAATGTACTATGAGGGCCTCCTGAAGGGTGCCCAACGAATAGCGGATGAGTTCTCCAAAGATGTAATTTTTGAATAGACTCGCATTTGTTATCCTGTACGCTGAAAAACTTGTTCATATGCGCTAAGCAATGCTTGTTAATTTAAAATATTATCTTCTGTGCGGCCGTTTATCAAATTTGAGAGATGGCAAGTCGTTAGCTTCAGCCCCCATGCCACGAGTGCTTTGGGGTGCTCGGGATAAACTTGAGCACTCTTGTTCCCATTCTTGGGTCCATCTAGGAGGCGCTCAGCATAGCGAAAAAGGCAACCGGACTTATAATGCTTGAACACTCTCCTTAGCCATAGAATTCTATAATTTTAAATTTCGGTGAAGCCCTAGTATTCGGAAGACCGAGTTAGGGCGCTATCCACGCCTGGCGGACAATTCGGTTCCTCGCTCTAAGCGGCATAAGTCTTTAGGGACCGAAAAAACCTCTCGAGCAGTGACCGGCTCTCGCCCTATCATGACAGTCAGTTTAGCTTTCTCAAGCGAGGTGCTCAACCCAGCTCAACCGGGCACAATCGCAGTGGTTCTCCTAGTGCTACCTTAGCCGATATAGCGGGCGTAAGGTACCAAAACATAGGAGTCGGGCAAACCCAACTATTGACCCAAGACATGATTGAGCCGATGCATATAATGCTATAAGTTCGGGGTGCCGCACTTGTGGAAGTGTTCGGACTTATCACACCATGATTTTGGGGTACTTAAGCCCCTGGTGTATTGGCCGTACCAAAGTGTACGGGTGCAACATGTCATGAAATGAACATATAGATATAGAAAGGAGTGCAATAATAGGCAAGAGCTATATATTGGTTATTAAAAGAAACTCCAAATAAAAGCAGAACGATACAAATTGTGCGATAAGCAAGGGATGGGACTATTTAACATGTCCCCCTCCAGGGGTAAGCTGCGGGATGGTATGTAAAACAGGTATAATGCTCGTATTAGAGACCACCTGGACACTCGACGTAGCTTTTTGCTTCCCTGGCTGTTGCATCGTGAGTTCGGCAATTCAAGTGCCGGACAGGGCTTCTGGAAAACGGAGTCCTGAAAGTAAGAAAAAAGAAGAAAAGAAAAAAAGAATGACACAATTGGGGCCCACAGTGCGGTTGAGCCGCGTGCAGGCGTGCGTGGTCGTGCCCTTCCCTATGCCCATGGTATCTCGGGCGTAGTTATGTACAGCGTAATCTTGCTTCGCAATTTCGCGAGGGCTGGGGTTGGGGCCGTATTGCTACGCGTTCTTGAATCGTGCCAGGCGGTCTTGTTGTAGGTTACTCCAGGCGCGCTTGACGGTGTCCGGACGTTTAGTGGTCGGACTCGAGAATTGCTGTGAGAGGCTGCTTTGTACCTCCGCCGCGAGGGCCGCCGTGTGCTCCTCCGTTCGGAGAGAGCGTTCGGTGTTTCCATTGACCGTGATTACTCTTCGAGGGCCTGGCATCTTGACCTTGAGGTATGCATAGTGCGGCACCGCATTGAACTTTAAATGCGGTGCGTCCAAGCGATGCGTTATAGCCGCTGCGAGCGGGACTATGTCGAAGATTAACTCTTCGCCGGAAGTTATCCGGGATCGAAGACCACTTCGAGTGTAACGAGCCTGTACAATTGGCCTCTACACCGGTATGGCGCCTTTAAAGGTCGTCTTTGTAGGTTAATCCTTGAGGGGTCTATGCCCATTTTGCGCACTGTATCCTGATAAAGCAGGTTCAGGCTGCTACCGCCGTCCATCAGGACTCTGGTGAGGTGAAATCCGTCAATGATTGGGTCAAGAACCAATGCGGCGAAACCGTCGTGACGGATGCTAGTGGGGTGGTCCCTTCGATCGAATGTGATCGGGCAGGAAGACCATGGGTTGAACTTTGGGGCGTCTGGCTCCATCGCATATACGTCCCTTAGTGCACGCTTCCGCTCCCTTTTGGGTATGTGGGTTGCGTATATCATGTTCACCGTCCGCACTTGTGTGGGAAAGCCCTTCATCCTCTATTGTTCGACGGCGGGGCTCTTCCTCGTCATCGCTATGCAGCCCTTGTCATTGAGTTCGCACTTAACTTGCTCGCTTGCTTGAACACCCAACAATCCCTGTTGGTGTGATTGGCTGGTTTTCGGGGTGCCATGTATCGCTGCGATCGAGTATTCGGTCCAAGTTGGGCGGGCCCTGGTATTTCTTTTGAATGGCTTCTTCCGCGACGGGTTTAGAGCCTCGAATCCGGCATTGACTGTCGTATCTTCAGCATTATCGCCGTTAACGCGGCGCTTGTTCTTGTTGCGACGCGACCTGCCATTTCTGTCCTTGGTATCCGAACTACCGGGTTTTTGTTCAAGTTGTTACTACTGAGCTAGCCAGCTGTCCTCTCCAGCATAAAAGGGTCATGAGTGTGGTGAGGGCTGCCATGGATTTGGCTTTTCTGTCCTAGGTGCGGGCTAGCCACTCGTCGCGGATGTTATGTTTGAAGGCTGCAAGGGCCTCTGCATCCGGACGATCAACGATTTGATTTTTCTTTGTTAGGAACCGTGTCCGTAATTGTCCGGCGATTCTTACGGCTGCTGAATTATATGGCTAAGTTCATCGGCGTCGGTGGTCGCGTATGTGCCACGGAAGTTATCAAGGAATGCGGCTTCCGTGTCCTCCCAACAACCAATTGATTCTGCTGGCAAGCTGTTGAGCCAATGCCGAGCTGGTCCTTTAAGCTTGAGTGGGAGGTATTTGATGGCATCTAGATCATCACCGCGGGCCATGTGGATGTGGAGGAGATAGTCCTCGATCCGGACCGCAGGATCTGTGGTACCATCGTATGATTCGATGTTTACGGGTTTGAAGCCCTCGAGGATTTGATGATCCATTACTTCATCATGAAGCATAGTGGGTGTCTTGGCGCCTCAGATTTGGGCTATATCACGGCGTAGCTCATATGAGCTTTCTCTCTGTGTTCGGCCCGGCGGGTTTGTTTGTATCCGCGCGACGGTAATCATCCCGAGTCGTTGGGCGCACGCGATCCGTAGATCGATCTTGTATATTTTGCCTTATCCTCAATATATCTCGCAAGTCGGCGCGTTTTCCGTGCCTTGGTACTTTTGAGCGGCATCGGGGTGTGGCTTGGCGGAGGGCCAAGAGGCTTCTCTGTCGCGACCACGGGTGGCCGATCTGCCATGTCGTCTTGCTGGTGACTTGGGTGTTTCCTCCTCGATCGAGGCAGCGGCCTGCGTTTGGGGTAGCTTTTGGAGGGCGTTGAGTTCATACTCTTCGGATGCAAGGACTTGATCCATCCGCCGCCTAGCGAGCCTTGGTCAGCTCTAAGCTGTTGCTGCTTTTTCTTGAGGCTGCTTGCCGTGGCTATAAGCGTGCGTTTGAAACGCTCCTGTTCGGCGGGATCCTCAGGCACGACGAATTCGTCGTCGTTGAGGCTTGCCTCATCTTCGGAGGGAGGCGCATAATTATCGTCCTCTACCTCTCTTTACGCCGCCTTGTCGTGCGGACTTGCTTCTCCTCCTCCTGCGCCGAGTCCTGCTGGAGGGGTTTTCTTCGCACTTGTCCGGGTGTTATTATCTCCCGTGCCGGAATCACCGTTTTTGCCGTGGCGGGATTTAGAGCGGCGCCGCTGACGTCGGCGCTTCGGTTGCTTCTTGGAGGGGTCATCCTCCGTTGTTCCATCGCCGTTCCCATCTTTTGGGATGTCCACCATGTATATGTCGTATGACGAGGTGGCCTTCCAGTGCCCTGTAGGCGAAGGGTCTTGGTCGTCTCCGGCATCGTCGTCCATACCGTCGATGTCTTCGGAGTCGAAGTCGAGCATGTCGGTTAAATCATCGACAGTGGCTACAAAGTGGGTGGTGGGTGGGCGTTGAATTTCTTCGTCGTCCGCATCCTAACCTTCCTGTCCGTAGTCCGGCCAGGCTCTCCGGATAAAGAGAGACTTTAGTGAATTCAGGATGTCGCCAAAGGCGAGTCTGAAAGATGTCATGGCGTGAACTCCATGACCGGCGCCCAATCGGATTCGATTGGCAGGGGCGCGGAGGGTTCGGAGTCCGGAGAGGAGTCCGTCACCCTGGAGTTACGAGCTTCGCCAAGGACAGGGATGGAGTTCGGCTCAATTTCCGTAGAGATCGTAGCCCCCGAGGTGGTGTCCAACCACTCGTCCTCGACCGGGGAGTCCGGCTCCGGACTAAGGGCAGGCGGATCTTTGGTGCGGCCTCGAGGCACCTTTCGTTCGCGGCAGAGCTAGATCATACCCATCGAGACAGTGCGGCACGCTCGGCTGTGGCTCGAATCCGTCGAAGATCAAGTCTCCGCGGACGTCGGCCGTATAGTTCAAACTTCCAAATCTGACCTGATGGCCAGGGGTGTAGCTTTCGATCTGCTCTAGATGGCCAAGCGAATTGGCCCGCAGTGCAAAGCCGCCGAATACGAAGATCTGTCCGGGGAGAAAAGTCTCACCCTGAACCGCGTCGTTGTTGATGATCGAAGGAGCCATCGGGCCTATCGGTGACGGCACAGAGGAACTCTCAATGAAAGCACCAATGTCGGTGTTAAAACCGGCGGATCTCGGGTAGGGGGTCCCGAACTGTGCGTCTAGGCGGATGGTAACAGGAGACGAGGGACACGATGTTTTTACCCAGGTTCGGGCCATCTCGATGGAGGTAATACCCTACTCCTGCTTGATTAATATTGATGATATGGGTAGTACAAGAGTAGATCTACCACGAGATCAAGGAGGCTAAACCCTAGAAGCTAGCCTATGGTATGATTGTTGTTCGTCCTACGGACTAAAACCCTCCGATTTATATAGACACCGGATAGGTTAGGGTTACAAAGAGTCGGTTACAAAGGTAGGATATCTACATATCCGTATCGCCAAGCTTGCCTTCCACGCCAAGGAAAGTCCCATCCGGACACGGGACGAAGTCTTCAATCTTGTATCTTCATAGTCTTGGAGTCCGGCCGTGATGATAGTTCGGCTATCCGGACACCCCCTAGTCCAGGACTCCCTCACCCGACCTTCGTGGATGAGCGGCGGGCACTGTATGAGTCCATGCACATCGCCCGCGACAACCGCTGTGAGTGGTGGCGACCGTGCATCATGGCAGCGGAGTGTGACACCCTATTCGATGAGATCAAGGCGAAGGCGGACGTAGAGACGACGTAGGCGATCGCGGGCGGGAATGTTTCCAACGTCAGCAGCTCCGCGTCCTTCGCACCGGTCCACACTGGCCAAGAGCCTGGTGCATCCACGTCACCACGACCGGAGATGTCCATGGCCGGGCTGCGGACCGCGGAGGGGGAAGAGTAAGACATGGGAGACGGAACCATCTAGGTCCGGCAAAGATCATGTCCTCTTTCATTTAATGAAAATTTAGACTAGCATAGCTTTTGGTATGTTAAAGAAATGCATGTCCGCTTTCATTTAGTGAAAATTTCGAACTTTTTATGAATTCAGTCCGGTTTAAATGTAAATCATCTGGTTTGCATTAAATTTGGTTTTTGAAGAAAAAGGAAATATATTAATATCGCGAAGATACCAATTACACCCAGCCTCTGCACCAACAAGATGTCATAAAGACACCCAGGATGCACACAGTTCGAAAAGAAAAAAAGAAAGGAAAAAAATTCAAAGGCCTCGCGACAATGATCAACTCCTCTTAGCAGTAGAACATAAACCACCACCAAAAACAACACCTGAAAAACATAATAGGTCTCGAAAATTGACGCCTTAAAAAAGAAAACAATGCACAAGCACCATCGTCGCCCGATCCAAGATTTTAGATTTTCACCTGGAGGAAGTCCGAGCTCTCAAAACTATGCAATTAGCAATGCAATTGCTAGGCATAACTAATGAAGGTTAGACCTTATGTTTTCACCCTGAAAGTCATCCGGCACCTGAGGATCACCACCAAAAATAAAATCCTTCAGTGTTGCCGCCCCCACTTGTCACTGCCGCTTCTAAGAGTTATCAAACACCTGGCTGACTCCCGCCTCCAAGGCCCCCTCCGCCTTACTGTTCCTCCATCTCAGTTACCATGACCATCTACATTGCTGTCTACGCCATGGAAATCAAGATATCGACATGTCCCATGGTATGAACAAGCAGTAGAGCTTTGTATCGTGCCCTCATGGAGCCGTGTAGGCTGATATGCACGCGCACAACTGGATTCTATCCGATTTAGATATCCTTGGGCTAGATCTCCGACAGCAGTTTTGGAACACGTCGCCAGCCAGATCGAAGAGGACAAATCATGCAAATCATTGTCGTGATGCGATAAGAGCACTAGGACCGCCACCACACCGTTGCCTCCACCACGCCGATGCCATCGCTACCACGGTGGAGAACACTGGCCCGCCCTGCCCACATCCCGCGCCACCGGCTGAAGACAGGCGCCAAATCAGGATCCGTCGCCACCCCTCGCCTGCAGGATCCGCCACCTCGAAGCCTGCCGTGCACCGCCGGTCCCGAGCACCGCCGCAACATCACGACCCTCGCCATCACGGTGTCCCGGCCTAGCGGCACCTCCCCATGGCGGAGGCCCTGCGCAAAAGGCAAAACGCCCCGCCGCTGCCTAAACCCTAAATAATCCGCTGGCCAGGCTTTGCCCGACCGCGTCCTTTGGCGGCGGTGAGGGAGGAGGGAGGGAGAAGGAGGGTGTTGGCGGCGGCGAGAGCGCCCTGCCCGTCGCCCACGGGACCAACGTGGGAGGGTATGTGAAATTTGTTTGGTTTATTCAATTCATATTTGAAATGTGGACGGATGTTTCGGGACACGACGTTGGATGGCCTTCTCCTGTATTCATGTCCACCGACGCATCTGGATAGATTCATGGACGGATGACTTTGATTTAGGGGACCGTGTTGGAGGTGCCCTTACAGTACATCCTGTAAGACGGGAAACAGTCTGAATCTTGGAGAGAACAATCATGTCAGATAACCAAAGCATTTGTGCTCGTCTGCAGATTGGCACTTGAGTTCTCGCTTCTGAAGGTGTACCTATTATTTTGGGTCAATGGTTGGATAAAATTGAGAGGACTATTGATTCTTTCTTTTTAGTTAGAAGACTATTTTTTGAAAGATAGTTAGAAGACTATTGGTATTGCTATGCATGCACTGACGCACCCTTATAAAATAATTATCTAGAATCATTATATAAAAAGACATGAAGGCCTGCAGATTACATATAGACGTGATAGATACAAGTAACTATCACATTCTCGCTCTAAAAAAGAATACATGTATTCACCCGTGATAATAACTACAGCATAGTAGTTATAACAATATAAAAGCTCGTATGTGCGCGCGGCAGCTGATCAATATATGCGTTCAAGCCATGAGACCGGCCGCCAGTAGGGCGACGAGGCCAAATCCTGCTGTGGCACCGACGGAGGTAGCCGCGGAGGAGGGCGGCGCCGGGGTAGAGTTGCTCGCGCCAGGACCTGCAGCTGGCATGGGTGACGACGGCGAGGAGGAGTCCGAGGAGACGTCGATCACGACCTTCATGCTGGCGGCGGCGGTGGGGCTGCAATGGCTAGGGACGCCACAGATGAAGTATCGGGTGCCGGTGGCGTTGAGGGTGATGACGTCGTTGCCGGAGGCCAAGGTGTTGATGGCGCCGTCGGTGCTGCAGGAGTCGTAGCCGGCCTTGCTGACCTCGACCAAGTTGTGCGCTGGGGTCGAGTACTTGAAGACGATGTCATCACCCACGTTGAACTTCTTGCCGGACACCCAGCTGCTGTAGTCGGTGCTGAGGGTCCAACCGCCCTGATCGCCGACGTTGTAGGTTACCGCTGACGCGGTGCCTAGTAAGACGGCCATCGCGGCCACGGCGAGGAGGGTGATCTTCATGGCAGCCATTGATTGCGGTTGGAATTGGAACTGGAAGGAGGAATGCAAAGCAGAGGAGGTAAAAGGCTGATGCTTAGCGGGCGTTGGGGTTTGCTGATGTGCTTGTGCTGCCGTGCGCTTTATATACAACCAAGCGCCAAGCGATATATATATATATATATATATATATATATACCAACAATATAATATTTTTATTAAACTAGCTTAATATGTGATTAGATTTTGATTAGGTTAATTTGGGATTAGGTGGAAGTGGTAGACAGGTATTCTTTTTATCTTGAATAGTATTTACTATTCAGCACTATTCACAATAGTGCTCCTATTAAATACACTATTTGGAATAGTATTCCACTATTCACAATAATATTTAATTCAATATGATTACCTTCTAACTTGATTATATATTTAATGCAGGATCTATTTAGAGGCTGTGAGGCCAACAATTAATCGTGATGTGCTAAAGGTGTAAAATCCTACTCATTACTCACCATATTTTTCATTATGTTGCATCAGATGTAGCTAATTCGTTCATTAGCAGTTTTAATTGCAAATTTATGGGTTAAATTCCTATCGTCTTCGGCAGTTCCACGGAAAACACTTCTCTCTACAGGTTCTCATTCAGCACGCCTCTGGGCTACGAGAACTACACAGAGAGGTTTCTCCTATAGGATCCCTAGCATAAGAACTCGTCCCATAAATTCATAAGTAAAAATACCAAGTGAAACCAAGAAACTACATCATTTCAACAACATAATTTACATATGGCTTTCCCTTTGGGAGGCGAAGGATTACACAAACTAAAGAAAATTACCTTCTAACTTCCTTCTTGAGCCTTACACTCTGGATATGGTGGCTCTTATTGCAGGATGAAACTACTACTACTACTACTACTGAGCAGCAGCTTGCTAGCTGGGTTGCAGCTCTTTGCTCTATCGGTGGCTGGTGGCTCTTCTCCGTCTGGTGCCTCTCTCTGCAGCAAGTGTCTCCTTTTATAGGCGAGAGCAGCTCTCTGGATGGCTTCAGGAGAATGCACTCTTATTTTATATGTAGTAGGGATGCATCGTGTCCCTCTAGGTGATGGATAGGCGAGAGGATAGTGCGACAAACTTCAATCTTCAGGAATCTATCAAATCTTTGCTTTGTTCACGTGGGCATTGTCTCTCTGAATAATTGGCTGCTCTTCTTCTTCTTCGCTTGCCAGTGATGCACTTCATGCCTTGAGATAGGTAGCTCTTCCTTAGGAATCCTTGTGTCGGTGTCGTACATACATGCCAAGGCTGTAAATATTCAACACTGCTTATTTATTTAATTTAAATTTAATTTTAACTTGATTAAATATTAGACATGGCTTATTATTATTATTATTTTTTTTTTATAGGGGGTGTCCTCCTGCCCATATAATTGATAATACCTTATCAATATTTAAAAGATCTATTATGAAATTTCTATCAATATTGAATTGGGTATAGGTCCTCCGCGCCGAATAATTGATAACAATATCAATATATGCAATTTGGGCTTTATTCAGTGCCCATGCCTGCTATGTCCATATGATCCTCATCATTTAATAGATTGAAATCAAATTTTTCATCACATTCTTTCTTTATTTCTTCAAATTTTCATCCATTTCTTGCCTTAATTCTTTTAATATTTCCTCCTTTAATTCTTTCTTTATTATCTTTGAAAATTCTTCAAACCTTTTATCCATTTCTTGATCCATGTATTCACTGTCTCTAAAGGTCAAGCCCCTTTAGAAGGCATTCTTGGTATGTCTTATATTTTGGGGATTCTTCCTTCTTTATATTTTTGAGCTTGATGCCTCCCCTTTGTGGGAGTTGGTGAAGCAGGTATGCCTCTTTTCATTTGGATATAGTCTTTGGCCTTTGGGTCAATATAATAATCTGGTCCTAATACCTTTCTTGCCCAAAGTAAGGCCTCATCTATCTGTAATATCTTTTGAATGTTAAATCTCCTCCATTTCTTTTTGCATCTATTTTTCAATCATAATATTTTCCCATTCCAAATATATGCCAGGTTTATTTCCATCGAATATGAGATATAGAGTTTCTCCTTTTGTACTTCAACCTTTCTTTGCTTTGGCACATTTTGTTTAATTCATTAAAATATTCAGCCAAACTGTTGAGAATTGATAAAAAATACTTGTTCGTCTCTTTTACGAGCATATTGGAACCAAAGTTATCAATATGCATCTTTGGGCTTCATCGAGCTTAATATGGGATTTTGGCTTAAAATTGAATGTATTTGGCTGAAACATTTTCAGCCTATTTTCTTCTCAAAGAAGAGATATTCATCCTTGTTGGCGAATAATCCTCTCTTCATTCCTGCAAATTTGATGCGAGAAAATATATCAGGTAAGGTATTGTCCTTCCCTTTAATATGCTCAAAAATAACTTTATAACCATTCCCAGCTATGGTGTCTTCAAATAAGACCCATCTTCTGGTTGAGCTTTTCTTACTATTAATTTTATTGTAGTATCGACATATGGCTTCACAGTCTGTTAATACTGTAAATTCTTTAAATCCTAGATATAACCTAAATGCATTTATTGCATTTTACTGCAAATTTCTCTATCAATATTATTTACCGTCTTTAATTTGTAACTTCCTGAAGCATATCTGCATATTTTTGTCTGCCTTTGGAGAGTATTTATTGGGCTTTTGTTTTAGTATCACTTTTATCCTACCTTAGATGCATCTGTCTCAATTATAAAATAATTGTCTTCTAGAGGCAATTCTAGGGGTTTTAAATTCTTGACCTTTTCCTTGATGGCCTTTACTAATTTTATATCTTGAATTGAAGTATCTTTGACCATTTTTCTTAATTTAGCATATAAAGGTCCTGCTAGCTTTGCTAAGTTATCTATATAGTTTATAGTTTACAATTCCTAAGAACTGTTGTAAAACCTTTTATCACTCATATTATCAGGAAACTCTAGTATTTTCTTTGCAATATGTTCTTGTAGATATCTCCTTCTCCTATTTCATGACCAAGAAAATTTATTTTCTCTTTGCAAATTCCATCTTCTTTTTAGATAGTATGAGCCCATTTTGTTCTACCTTTGAAAGAACACTTCAAGATGGGCTATATGCTCTTGTATGATTTTGAGAATACTAACAAATCATCTCGTATACTAATATAAATGCTTGATTCTCATTAAATATATTTTGCATCTTTCTTTGAAATAGTGCAGGTGCATTCTTTAGGCCTAATGGCATTACTAGCCATTCATAATGGCCTTGTGGACAAGTAAATGCTGTCCAGAATAGATTCTTCAGCCATTTTTACTTGCCAAAATCCTGCCTTTAAATCAATTTGGAGAAATATTTACTTCCTTGTATTCTGTTAATCCATTCCTGCTTATTGGGTATGTTGTATGCATCGTCAACTGTATTATCATTAAGCCTTTTGAAGTTAATTACCATTCTAGATTTACCTCTAACTTCTTGACATGATTTCTAACTATAAAAGCAGCGGATCGATGAGGGCTTCGCTTTCTCTTATAACTTTAACTTTAATAACTCTTCAATATGCATTTTGAACTCTTGATATCTTTAGGGTAGCTTCTATTGGTCTGACTTAATTATATAATCTGGATTTATGATATTTATTTTGCAAACTATAGAGTTCTTATCCCAATGCTTCATTGGTATTTCTCCAATAATTTGTATGCTTTCTAGTCTTTGCACAATCTTATCTATATCCTTTTTAGATTTTATATCTCTATACCAATTTGGAGAAAATGATTGCAACCCAATGCATTCTGTACATGTATTTTCTATATGATATTCTTCTATGGTCTCACTAAGTTCTTCGTCTTTACAGAATTCAAGGGATCGGACTTGTGCTATATTCATCATCTAAATTAGATATTTCTACATTTTGCAAGGACTTTCTTTGTTTCGTTACTTCAGATATGTATGGAACATTATCTTGATAAGGGATAAATGTTACACCCTCTTCATGTATGATTGTGGTGTATAAAGATTGTTGTAAAAATCTTAACCCTATTATCATGTCATCATTTATTCTGACAAATCTCTTATTGTAATTTCATCTATTATATATTTTGTGCCATTTATATAAGCTTCAATATTATGCTAGCTGATTATGGATCTTCTTTATTCCTGACATATCGGTAGATACTTCAGCTTTATTATCATCTATAGTTTCAACTATTTGGGACATCTCATAAAATATTTATCATGGATGATATTTTAGTGCAACCAGTATCTAATAGTGCCATTTATATATGAAATATTTGGCTTGAAACAATCTTAACTGGGATCCTTATTCCTAACACTTCTTTGAATGGTAATCTAACGATATATTTGTTTCCAAAACTAGTAATTGCATCTTTCAATTGTATTAATTTGTCTCCTTTTTATCCTTACGTTATCATTTGCTCTTTCATTTCTGTGTTTTTGGAACATTATCATTTTCCTCTTTACTATTTTCTAACTCATCTTTAAGTTTTTCTAGCTCTGCTTCTAGCTTATTTATTCTATTTTCTAAATTTCTAACCCTCTGGATAATATTAGCTCTGGGTTCCAATTCTATCTCTTGTCTCCATTTTTGATTATTGGCTTTTAGACATGAGGCACATGCTTGTTTTAAACACAAGCTACAAGTGAACCTATTATCTTGGCTTGGTAATATATCTGAAAGCACATTTTATGTTATAATCACCTTTTCCTCTAATCCAATCATGTTCACAATCTACTTGGTTCATCATTTCAATTTTTAAACCGGCTAAATCATCTATTAGGTCTATTTCATCTTCACTTGATTCATATTCTGGAGCCTCATTTTCTACTTCATCTGTTTCTATAATTGAATATATTGACTCATCGTCTTTTATTTCATCATCACATACTAATATATTTTCATTAACGCTATCTATAATTAACACTCTCTTCTTCATATTTGCTAGAGTATCTTTTCTGGTCTTTATTAGGGCATGTTCTACTTAGATGATCGGAGAGTTACATATGAAACACATGTTTTATCATAGGTTTTCTTAGGATTATATCTTCTTACATTTCTTTTATGCAAGAATGGGGCTCTGTCTGACCTTCTTAAGAAATATCTTTTCTTTGTTCTAAAATTTCTATTATCTCTCTTTGTGGTTTATAATATTTGTTTTTCCTATGCCTTTCTTCTCCATATGTAAGTGGTATTTGGACTATGTTATTGCAAAATTATAATCTGATTTCTTCATAGATCTTTGGGCTTGAATACTAGTACACACCTTTCTTAATTGTTTGAAAACAAATGTTAGCTTGAGATATATTTACGTTTCCTGCTGTTTCCTTTTATATTCTTCAAATATTATTGACCCTAGGGGTCAGGCAACTTATTAAAATATCTTTCTACTACGCCTACATTAAAACCTTGTTTAGCAGTAGTAGCATTATACAAATAATGCTGGAAAATTCTTTAATACCTTTCCAGCTAGTTAATGTTAATTTTCTATTTCTCTTAACCTTTCATTTTGCAATGAGGTATGACCTAATTCTGGATCTTCTGCTATGATCATATTTGAGATAACATTCGCAAAGTTATTAGGGTTACTTCCTGCCCTTTTAATTCTTCATATTGACTAGGTATGATTCTACCCATTGTTCCCAAAGAACTTTTACAGATTCTCCTAAAATGTTTCAAGATATGTTAACATATCTTCTACCTTAATGCCTATGCTATACTGATTTTGTATATATTTTTGTACTATTAAACCTTTCCATATACTAATTATATTGGCCAATCTATTGGATCATGAGCTGCTAGGTTTAATATGGCACCATCATTTTATAATTTTGGAATTGCACTGGTTTTCAAAATCTCTTCTTTTAGTACCCATGTATCTATATTGTCCTGGGATATATGTAGGTTGATAATCATCTTTTTCGGAGGCCATTGTCCAGCTGTCCTGGTAGGTCTCTCTTTCTCCTTCTCTTTTTACAGATGATTCTCCATATCCTTCTTTTACCACTACTTTCTACTTCCATGGCTTCCATTGCATTGTCTAAATTATGTAGTCCCACATCATCTAGTGAGTTATAAAAATATTTTTCTGAATCATCATACCTTTCATCTTTAACTTTCTTATTAATTCCTCCTCTTCCAGCCTATCGACATAAGCATCGTAGCCCCAAACCTTAAGAAACAACAACTTAGGTTTCTTGCCAAACCATAGTTCATACGGTGTTGTCTCCACGTACTTAGATGGTGCCCTATTTAAAGTGAATGTAATTGTCTCTAATGCATAACCCCAAAATGATAGCGGTAGATCGGTAAGAGACATCATAGATCGCACCATATCCAATAAGGTTCGATTACGATATTCGGACACACCATTACACTATGGTGTTCCAGGCGGCGTCAACTTGAAACGATTCCACCTTGTCTTTAGTGATTGCCAAACTCATAACTCAGATACTCTCCCCTTGATCAGATCGTAGGAACTTGATCTTCTTGTTACGATGATTCTCAACTTCACTCTGAAATTGCTTGAACTTTTCAAACGATTCAGACTTATGCTTCATTAAGTAAATATACCCATATCTACTCAATTCATCGGTGAAGGTGAGAAAATAGCGATATCCACCGTGCGCGTCAACACTCATCAAACCGCACACATCAGCATGTATGATTTCCAACAAGTCACTTGCCCGTTCCATTGTTACAAAGAAAATGGGGTTTTAGTCATCTTGCCAATGAGGCATGGTTCACATGTGTCAAGTGATTAAAAATCAAGTGACTTCAAAAGTCCATCGGCATGGAGGTTCTTCATGCGCTTTACACCAATATGAACTAAGCGGCAGTGCCACAAGAAAGTGGTACTATCATTATCAACTCTACATCTTTTGGCATCAATGTTATGAACATGTGTATCACTACGACCGAGATTCAATAAACCATTCACATTGGGTGCATGACCATAGAAGGTATTATTCATGTAAAAAAAATAACCATTATTCTCTGACTTAAATGAATAACCATAGTGCAATAAACATGATCTAATCATGTTCATGCTCAACGCAGACACCAATGCAAACAACATTTATCTGGGTTCAACACTAATCCCGAAGGTAGAGGGAGCGTGCGATGGTGATCATATCATCCTTGGAAACACTTCCAACACACATCGTCACCTTGCCCTTAGCTAGTCTCCGTTTATTCTGTAGCTTTTGTTTCGAGTTACCAATATTAGCAACTGAACTGGTATCTAATACCCATGTACTACTAGGAGTACTAGTAAGGTACACATCAATAACACATATATCAAATATACTTTTGTTGAAGTTGCCAGCCTTCTTGTCTACCAAGTATTTGAGGCAGTTCCGCTATCGGTGATCGTTCCCCTAATAGAAGCACTTCGTCTCGGGTTTGGGTTCTTGGGTTTCTTCACTGGAGCGGCAACTTGCTTGCCATTCATGAAGTTTCCCTTCTTTCCCTTGCCCTTCTTTGAAACCAGTGGTCTTGTTAACCATCAACACTTGATGCTCCTTCTTGATTTCTACCTTTACGGCCTTAAGCATGACGAACAGCTCCGGTATCATCTTCCCTTGCATGTTATAGTTCATCACGAAACTCTAGCAGCTTGGTGATAGTGACTGGAGAACTTTTGTCAATCACTCTCTTATCTGGAAGATTAACTCCCACTTGATTCAAGTGATTGAAGTACCCAGACATTCTGAGCACATGCTCACTGGCTGAGCTATTCTCCTCCATCTTGTAGGCAAAGATCTTGTCAGAGGTCTCAAACCTCTCAACACGGTCATAAGTCTGAAACACCAATTTCAGCTCTTGGAACATCTCATATGTTCCATGGCGTTCAAAACGCTTTTGGAGCCCCGACTCTAAGCCGTAAAGCATGGCGCACTAAACTATCAGGTGGTGATCAGAACGTGTCAGCCAGATGTTCACAACATCCACAGACGACGCCAGAGGGGTTGGCACACCGAGCGGTGCATCAAGGACAGAAGCCTTCTGTGTAGCAGTGCGGACAATCCTCAGACTACGGCCCTAGTCCGCACAATTGCCTACAATATCTTTCAACTTAGTCTTTCTCTAGGAATGTATTAAAACAAGGAGCTAAAACGCGAGCTATTAATCCACAACATAATTTGCAAAAACAATTTAGACTATGCTCATGATAATTAAGTTCATCTAATCAAATTATTTCATGAACTCCCACTCAGATAGACATCCCTCTAGTCATCTAAGTGATACATGATCCGAATCGACTAGGCCGTGTCCGATCATCACGTGAGACAGACTAGTCATCAACGGTGAACATCTCCATGTTGATCGCATCTCCTATACGACTCATGTTCGACCTTTCAGTCTCTTGTGTTCCGAGGCCATGTCTGTACATGCTAGGCTCGTCAAGTCAACCTAAGTGTTTCGCATGTGTAAATCTGGCTTACACCCGTTGTATGCGAACGTTAGAATCTATCACACCCGATTATCACGTGGTGCTTCGAAACAATGAACCTTCGCAACGGTGCATAGTTAGGGGAAACACATTTCTTGAAATTTTTAGTGAGGGATCATCTTATTTTATGCTACCGTCGTTCTAAGCAAATAAGATGCAACCATGACAAACATCACATGCAAATCATAAGGTGACATGATATGGCCAATATCATCTCACGCCTTTGATCCCCATCTTCGAGGCGCGGCATGATCACCTTCGTCACTGATAACCCACAAGTATAGGGGAACAATTGTAGCCTCTTTCGATAAGTAAGAGTGTCGAACCCAACGAGGAGCTAAAGGTAGAACAAATATTCCCTCAAGTTCTATCGACCACCGATACAACTCTACGCACGCTTAACGTTCGCTTTACCTAAAACAAGTATGAAACTAGAAGTACTTTGTAGGTGTTTTTGATAGGTTAGCAAGAATATAAAGAGCACGTAAATAAAGACTAGGGGCTGTTTAGATAAAGACACAACTAAATTAGTTCTAGTAGAGAGCTTTTTGTCACGAGAAAGTTATTTGTCCCTAGGCAATCAATAACTAGACCAGTAATCATTATTGCAATTTTATTTGAGGGAGAGGCATAAGCTAACATACTTTCTCTACTTGGATCATATGCACTTATGATTGGAACTCTAGGAAGCATCCGCAACTACTAAAGATCATTAAGGTAAAATCCAACCATAACATTAAAGTATCAAGTCCTCTTTATCCCATACGAAAACAACCTACTTACTCGGGTCTGTGCTTCTGTCACTCACGCCACCCACCATAAGCAAATCATGAACATATTGCAAACCCTACAGCGGGAATTCCTCACGCTTGTGCGACACGGAGAGCACCATAGGACAACACCAATAATAAAAACATGCAACTCAAACCAATCTTGATCATCAAATAGCCCATAGGACAAAATGGATCTACTCAAACATCATAGGATAGCCATACATCATTGGGAAATAATATATAGCATTGAGCACCATGTTTAAGTAGAGATTACAACGGGTAAGAGAGAGGTTACACCGCTGCATAGAGGGAGGAAGAGTTGGTGATGATGGCGGTGAAGTTGTTGGTGAAGATTGCGGTGATGATGATGGCCACGGTGGCGTTCCAGCGCCACCGGAAGAGAGGGGTGAGGGGGCTCCTTCGTCTTCTTCTTCCTTGAACTCCTCCCTAGATGGGAGAAGGGTTTCCCCTCTGGTCCTTGGCCTCCATGGCATGGGAGGGGCGAGAGACCCTCCGAGATTGGATCTATCTCTTTGTTTCTCTCTGTTTCTGCGTTCTCTTCTGGTGCCCTTTCACCGTTTCGTATATATATGGAGATCCGTAACTCCGATTGGACTGAAACCTTCGCCGTGATTTTTTTCCAAAAGTTAGCTTTCTTGCGCCCGAAGAAGGGCATCAACCGCCTTATGGGTGGCCCACGAGGGTCAGGGGCGCGCCCCTACCTCGTGGCCACCTCGGGCACTATCTCGCATGGATTTTTCTTCCGGAATTTTCCAAATATTCCAAAAATAAGCTCCGTCCATTTTTATCCTGTTTGGATTCCGTTTGATATGGATATTCTGTGAAACATAAAACATGCAACAAACAGAAACTGCCACTGGGCACTGAATCAATATGTTAGTCCCAAAAATAATATAAAAAGTTGCCAAAAGTATATGAAAGTTGAATAATATTGGCATGGAACAATAAAAAATTATAGATACGACGGAGACGTATCAGTCACCGGCATGACACCATGATCTCCATCATCGTGTCTTCATGAAGTTGTCTCACCAACTATTACTTCTACTACTATGGCTAACGGTTAGCAATAAAGTAAAGTAATTACATGGCGTTTTTTCATTGACACGCAAGTCATACAATAAATTAAGACAACTCCTATGGCTCCTTCCGGTTGTCATACTCATCGACATGCAAGTCTTGATTCCTATTACAAGAACATCATCAATCTCATACATCACATATATATAATTCATCACATCCTTTTGGCCATATCACATCACATAGCATACCCTGCAAAAACAAGTTAGACGTCCTCTAATTGTTGTTGCATGTTTTACGTGGCTGCTATGGATTTCTAGCAAGAACGTTTCTTACCTACGCAAAAGCCACAACGGTGATATGCCAATTGCTATTTACCCTTCAAAAGGACCCTCTTCATCGAATCCGATCCGAGTAAAGTGGGAGAGACAGACACCCGCTAGCCACCTTATGCATCAAGTGCATGTGTGTCGGTGGAACCTCACGTAAGAGTACGTGTAAGGTCGGTCCAGGACGCTTCATCCCACAATGCCGCCGAATCAAGATAAGACTAGTAACGGTAAGCAAATTAACCAAATCATCTCCCACAACTACTTTGTGTTCTACTCGTGCATAGAATCTACGCATAGACCTAGCTCATGATGCCACTGTTGGGGATCGTAGTAATAATTAAAAAATCATACGTGTCACCAAGATCAATCTAGGAGATGCTAGCAACGAGAGAGAGTGAGTGCATCTTCATATCCTTGAAGATCGCTAAGCGGAAGTGTTACAAGAACGCGTTTGATGGAGTCATACTCGCGGCGATTCAAATCGTGGAAGATCGATCCAAGCGTCGAACGGACGGCGCCTTCGCGTTCAACACACGTACAACCTGGGGATGTCTCCTCCTTCCGATCTAGCAAGGGGAGAGGAGAAGTTGAGGGAGAACTCTGGCAGCACGACAGCATGGTGGTGGAGCTTGCGGTTCTCCTGCAGAGCTTCGCCAAGCACTATGGAGGAGGAGGAGGTGTTGGAGGAGGGAGGGGCTGCGCCAGGGGAAGGGGTGCGGCTGCCCTCTCTCTCCCTCACTATATATAGGGGGAAGGAGGAGGAGGAGGCGCCCTAGGGTTTCCCTAGGGGAGGGGAGGCGGCCACAGGGGAAACCCTAGATGGGTTTGGGCGCCCTCATCCCTAGGAAACTTTACCCCCAAGCCGGGAGGGGCAGCTGCCCTAGCGGAGGCGCCCCCACCTCTCCAGGTTACGTGAGATGGGGTGGGAGGGGCGCACATCCCCTTAGTGGGCTGGTGTCCCCCCTCCCATTGGCCCATTAGGCCCCCCAACGCTTGTCGGGGCCTCCGAAACTCCTTTCGGTCACGCTGGTCGTCACCCAGTACTCCCAGAACAATTCCGGACTCCAATCCCCTTCGTCCAATATATCGATCTTCACCTCCGGACCATTCTGGAGTTCCTCGCCACGTGCGGGATCTCATCCGGGACTCCGAACAACCTTCGGTAACCACATACTATTTCCATTACAACTCTAGCGTCACCGAACCTTAAGTGTGTAGACCCTACGGGTTCGAGAACCATGCAGACATTACCGAGACACCTCTCTGGCCAATAACCAATAGCGGGATCTGGATACCCGTATTGGCTCCCGCAGGTTCCACAATGATCTCATCGGATGAACCACGATGTTGGGGATTCAATCAATCCCGTATACAATTCCCTTTGTCCATCGGTATGTTACTTGCCCGAGATTCAATCGTCGGTATCCCCATACCTCGTTCACTCTCGTTACCGGCAAGTCTCTTTACTCGTTCTGTAACGCATGATCCCATGGCTAACTGCTCAGTCACATTGAGCTCATTATGATGATGCATTACCGAGTGGGCCCAAATATACCTCTCTGTCTTACGGAGTGACAAATCCCAGTCTCGGTTCGTGCCAACCCAACAGACACTTTCGGAGATACCTGTAGTGCACCTTTATAGCCACCCAGTTACGTTGTGACGTTTGATACACCCAAAGCACTCCTATGGTATCCGGGAGTTGCACAATCTCATGGTCTAAGGAAACGATACTTGACATTAGAAAAGCTCTAGCAAACGAACTACACGATCTTGTGCTATGCTTAGGATTGGGTCTTGTCTATCACATCAGTCTCCTAATGATGTGATCCCGTTATCAACGACATCCAATGTCCATGATCAGGAAACCATAACCATCTATTGATCAACGAGCTTGTCAACTAGAGGCTTACTAGGGACATGTTGTAGTCTATGTATTCACAAATGTATTACGGTTTCCGGTTAATACAATTATAGCATGAACAATAGGCAATTATCATGAACAAGGAAATATAATAATAACACGTGGATGAGCGGCGGACACGGTATGAGTCCATGCACATCGCTCGTGACATCCGCTGTGAGTGGTAGCGACCGTGCGTCATGACAGCAGAGTGCGACACCCTATTCGATGAGATCAAGGCGAAGGCAGGCGCAGAGACGATGTAGGCGATCGCGGGCGGGAACATTTCCAACGCCAGCAGCTCCACGTCCTTCGCACCGGTCCACGCTGGCCAAGAGCCTGGTGCATCCACATCACCACCGCCGGAGATGTCCATGGCCGGGCTGCAGACCGGGGGGGGGAGTAAGACATGGGAGACGAAACCGTCTAGGTCTGGCAAAGATCATGATGTGCAACGCGGCTGTGCCCTTGGCTGGTGAAAATTTAGACTAGGATAGCTTTTGCTATGTTAAAGAAATGCATGTCCGCTTTCGTTTAATGAAAATTTCAAACTTTTTATGAATTCAGTCTAGTTTAAATGTAAATCATCCAATTTGCATTAAATTTTGTTTTTGTCAAAAAAGAGAATATATTAATATCACGAAGATACCAATTACACCCAACCTCTGCACCAACAAGATGTCATAAAGACACCCAGGATGCACACTGTCCGAAAAGAAAAAAGAAAGAAAAAAATTTCAAGGGCCTCGCGACGATGATCAACTCCTCTTAGTAGTAAAACATAAACCACCACCAAAGACAACACCTGGAAAACATAAAAGGTCTCGAAAATTGACGCCTTCAAAATGAAAATAGTGCACAAGCACCGTCGTCGCCCGATCCAAGATCTTAGGTTTTCACCTAAAGTCCGAGCTCTCAAAACTATACAATTAGCAATGCAATTGCTAGGAATAACTAATGATGGTTAGACCTTATGTTTTCACTCTCAAAGTCATCCGGCACCCGAGGAGCACCACCAAAAATAAAATCCTTCAATGTTGCCGCCCCCACTTTTCACTGCTGCTTCTGAGAGTTATCAAACACCTGGCTGACTCCCGCCTCCAAGGCCCCCTCCGCCTTACTGTTCCTCCATCTCAGTTACCATGACCATCTACATCGCTGTCTACGCCATGAAAATCGAGATACCGACATGTCCCATGGTGTCAACAAGCAATAGAGCTTCGTATCATGCCCTCATGGAGCCGTGTAGGCTGATATGCACGCGCACAACTGGATTCTATCCGATTTAGATATCCTTGGGCTAGATCTCCGGCAGCAGTTCCGGAACACGTTGAGAGCCAGATCGAAGAGGACAGATCATGCAGATCATTGTCGTGATGCGATAAGAGCACTAAGACCGCCACCATACCGTTGCCTCCACCACGCCGATGCCATCGCTACCACGGTGGAGAACACTGGCCCGCCCTGCCCACATCCCGCGCCACCGGCTGAAGACGGACGCCAAATCAGAATCCGTCGCCACCCCTCGCTTGCACGATCCGCCACCTCGAAGCCCGCCGTGCACCGCCGGTCCCGAGCACCGCCGCCGTGGGATCCGCCGCCGCACCATTGCGACCCTCGCCATCGCGGTGTCCCGGCCTAGCGGCGCCTCCCCATGGCGGAGGCCCTGCGCAAAAGGCAAAATGCCTCGCCGCTGCCGACACCGGCCAGGCTTTGCCCGACCGCGTCCTTTGGTGGCGGCGAGGAAGGAGGGAGGGAGAAGGAGGGTGTTGGCGGTGGCAGGAGCGCCCTGCCCGTCGCCCACGGGACCGACGTGGGAGGGTATGTGAAATTTGTTTGGTTTATTCAATTCATGTTTGAAATGTGGACGGATGTTTCGGGATACAGCGTTGAATGGCCTTCTCCTGTATTCGTGTCCACCGGCGCATGTGGATGAATTCATGGACGGGTGAGTTTGATTTAGGGGACCGTGTTAGAGGTGCCCTTAGAGTACATCCTGCAAGACGGAAACAGTCTGAATCTTGGAGAGAACAATCATGTCAGATAATTAACCAGAGCATTTGTGCTCATGTGCAGATTGGCACTTGAGTTCTCGCTTCTGAAGGTGTACCTATTATTTTGGGTCGATGGTTGGATAAAATTGAGAGGACTATTGATTCTTTCCTTTTAGTTAGAAGACTATTGGTACTGCTACGCATGCACTGACGCACCCTTATAAAATAATAATCTAGAATCATTATATAAAAAGACATGAAGGCCTGCAGATTACATATAGACGTGATAGATACAAGTAACTATCACATTCTCGCTCTAAAAAAGAATACATGTATTCACCCGTGATAATAACTACAGCATAGTAATTAACAATATAAAAGCTCGTATGTGCGCGCGGCAGCTGATCAATATATGCGTTCAAGCCATGAGACCGGCCGCCAGTAGGGCGACGAGGCCAAATCCTGCTGTGGCACCGACGGAGGTAGCGGCGTTGGAGGGCGGTGCCGGGGGAGAGTTGCTCGCGCCAGGACCTGCCGCTGGCATGGGTGACGACGGCGAGGAGGAGCCCGAGGCGACGTCGATCACAACCTTCATGCTGGCGGCGACGGTGGGGCTGCAATGGTTAGGGACGCCACAGATGAAGTACCGGGTGCCGGTGGCGTTGAGGGTGATGACGTCGTTGCCGGAGGCCAAGGTGTTGATGGCGCCGTCGATGTTGCAGGAGTCGTAGCCGGCCTTGCTGACCTCGACCACGTCGTGCGCTGGGGTCGAGTACTTGAAGACGATGTCATCACCCACGTTGAACTTCTTGCCGGACACCCAGCTGCTGTAGTCGGTGCTGAGGGTCCAACCGCCCTGATCGCCGACGTTGTAGGTTACCGCTGACGCGGTGCCTAGCAAGACGGCCATCGCGGCCACGGCGAGGAGGGTTGTCTTCATGGCAGCCATTGATTGCAGCTGGAACCGGAAGGAGGAATGCAAAGCAGAGGAGGTAGAAGGGAGGTGCTGCTGAATGATGATGCTTAGCGGGGTTTGGGTTGCTGTGGTGTCTGCTGCCATGCCCTTTAAATAGAAGCAAGCGCCTAAGCGTGGCCGGTTGCGGGGCGCGCGGTAGGTTCGTGGGATGGCATTTGGATATTGAGATTTGCTGTTGAATTGTCATGTGCGTTTGAACAGCGACCAGTACGTGGTCAGACGCGCGCAGCCCGGGCTTGGTTGGTGGCCGGCTGACCTTTTCTGGCCTCGCTACCGTTCCGCCTTCACATGGACGCGGTCTGCGCTACGTGCCGTGGACCATCACAATACGGCATGGATTTATGTTGGCGATGTCAACGTCGAGCTAGCTAGCTACCCCGGCTAGTTGACAAGGGAGAGTTCAAATTAAGCGGCTCCAGGTCACAAGGAGAAGGAGCATAGGCCGGGTTTGGTTCCTCTCCCTTTCTTTAAAGATTTCGGCGGCTTTGCGTGTTTGCAATATTGCAGCCGGCCGTTGTCCAGACGCCGGTCCTCGGCATGGACATGACCGCGGCAACAGCACGAGTATTTCTCGAAGGGTTTGTTCGCTGACTAGGACCGGGTTTGCTCGCAAATGCTTCTTTCTTAATTCCTAACAAAAATATTTTTAATGTTGTTCTTAACTGCTAATGTATCATAGTAGTTTTTTGCTTCATCATTTCTGGTGCAGCAACCACATCCGTCATCACAAGTCATGATTACGTCACTCGTGACATACTTCACACACAGGGCACGTTGCACTTTGTACTTCCAAGGTCAACAGGTTCCTCATATGATCTGGCTCTTTTGCACTTTCGACAGGGATTTGAAGTGGTGCCCTACATTTACCAGGCTAAAGACTATGCTTCTCTCTTGTCTAATTTGATTGATACGTTGTGACATTGGGGATTTGCAGGGACCACCGGAACAAGCAACTTGGGCTACTGCGTGCGTGTAACCGGTCCGCCTCACGACGCACCAACTTGAGCAACTGCGAGTGCAAGAGGATGGGCCTTGACCGTGGATCACCGCCCCAAGTGGATAAGGATAAGATCATTTTTTATATAGTTTGACCAAAGATATATTAAAAGTATCAACATCTACGATACTAAATATATATATATATATATATATATATATATATATATATATATATATATATATATATATATATATATATATATATATATATACCAACAATATAGGGAAATAAATTTTTATTAAACTAGCTTAATATGTGATTAGATTTTGATTAGGTTAATTTGGGATTAGGTGGAAGTGGTAGACAGGTATTCTTTTTATCTTGAATAGTATTTACTATTCAGCACTATTCACAATAGTGCTCCACTATTAAATACACTATTTGGAATAGTATTCCACTATTCACAATAATATTTAATTCAATATGATTACCTTCACGTTCTAACTTGATTATATATTTAATGCAGGATCTATTTAGAGGCTGGCGAGGCCAACAATTCGTCCGGCGATGTGCAAAAGGTGTAAAATCCTACTCAAGACTCACCATATTTTTCATTATGTTGCATCAGATGTAGCTAATTACGTTCACTTAGCAGTTTTAATTGCAAATTTATGGGTTAAATTCCTATCGTCTTCCCAGGCAGTTCCACCGAAGGAACACTTCTCTCTGGCCACAAGGTTCTCATTCAAACGCCACTCTGGGCTACACAGAGAACTACACACGCAGAGGTTTCTCCTATAGGATCCCTAGCATAAGAACTCGTCCCATAAATTCATAAGTAAAAATACCAAGTGAAACCAAGAAACTACATCATTTCAACAACATAATTTACATATGGCTTTCCCTTTCGGGAGGCCCCGAAGGGATTACACAAACTAAAGAAAATTACCTTCTAACTTCCTTCTTGAGCCTTACAATGCTCTGGATATGGTGGCTCTTATTGCAGGATGAAACTACTACTACTACTACTACTGAGCAACGAGCTTGCTAGCTGGGTTGCAGCTCTTTGCTCTATCGGTGGCTGGTGGCTCTTCTCCGTCTGGTGCCTCTCTCTCTTTGCAGCAAGTGTCTCCTTTTATAGGCGAGAGAGCAGCTCTCTGGATGGCTTCCGGGAGAATGCACCTCTTATTTTATATGTAGTAGGGATGCATGCGTGTCCCTCTAGGTGATGGATAAGAGCGAGAGGATAGTGCCCCGACAAACTTCAATCTTCAGGAATCTATCAAATCTTTGCTTTGTTCACGTGGGCATTGTCTCTCTGTGAATAATTGGCTGGCTCTTCTTTTCTTCTTCGCTTGCCAGCGATGCACTTCTTCATGCCTTCAGATAGGTAGCTCTTCCTTAGGAATCCTTGTGTCAGTGTATGCGTACATACATGCCAAGGCTGCTTAAATATTCAACACTGCTTATTTATTTAATTTAAATTTAATTTTAACTTGATTAAATATTAGACATGGCTTATTATTATTATTATTTTTTTTTTTTTTTATAGGGGGTGTCCTCCCTGCCCATATAATTGATAATACCTTATCAATATTTAAAAGATCTATTATGAGAATTTCTATCAATATTCGGGTCGGGTATAGGTCCTCCGCGCCCGAATAATTGATAGCAATATCAATATATGCAATTTGGGCTTTATTCAGGCCGCTGCCCATGCCCTGCTATGTCCATATGATCCTCATCATTTAATAGATTGAAATCAAATTTTTCATCACATTCTTTCTTTATTTCTTCAAATTTTTCATCCATTTCTTGCCTTAATTCTTTTAATATTTCCTCCTTTAATTCTTTCTTTATTATCTTTGAAAATTCTTCAAACCTTTTATCCATTTCTTGATCCATGTATTCACTGTCTAAAGGGTCAAGCCCCTTTAGAAGGCATTCTTGGTATGTCTTATATTTTGGGGATTCTTCCTTCTTTATATTTTTTGAGCTTGATGCCTCCCCCTTTGTGGGAGTTGGTGAAGCAGGTATGCCTCTTTTCATTTGGATATAGTCTTTGGCCTTTGGGTCAATATAATAATCTGGTCCTAATACCTTTCTTGCCCAAAGTAAGGCCTCATCTATACTGTAATATCTTTTGAATGTTAAATCTCCTCCATTTCTTTTTGCATCTATTTTTTCAATCATAATATTTTCCCATTCCAAATATATGCCAGGTTTATTTCCATCGAATATGAGATATAGAGTTTCTCCTTTTGGTACTTCAACCTTTGCTGGCTTTGGCACATTTTTGTTTAATTCATTAAAATATTCAGCCAAACTGTTGAGAATTGATAAAAAATACCCTTGTTCGTCTCTTTTACGAGCATATTGGAACCAAAAGTTATCCAATATGCATCTTTGGGCTTCATCGAGCTTAATATGGGATTTTGGCTTAAAATTGAATGTATTTGGCTGAAACATTTTCAGCCTATTTTCTTCTCCAAAGAAGAGATATTCATCCTTGTTGGCGAATAATCCTCTCTTCATTCCTGCAAATTTGATGCACGAGAAAATATATCAGGTAAGGTATTGTCCTTCCCTTTAATATGCTCAAAAATAACTTTATAACCATTCCCAGCTATGGTGTCTTCAAATAAGACCCATCTTCTGGTTGAGCTTTTCTTACTATTAATTTTATTGTAGTATCGACATATGGCTTCACAGTCTGTTCGTACTGTAAATTCTTTAAATCCTAGATATAACCTAAATGCATTTATTGCATTTACCACTGCAAGAATTTCTCTATCAATATTATTTACCGTCTTTAATTTGTAACTTCCTGAAGCATATCTGCATATTTTTTCGTCTGCCTTTGGAGAGTATTTATTGGGCTTTTGTTTTAGTATCGCACCCCATCCTACCTTAGATGCATCTGTCTCAATTATAAAATAATTGTCTTCTAGAGGCAATTCTAGGGGTTTTAAATTCTTGACCTTTTCCTTGATGGCCTTTACTAATTTTATATCTTCAGAATTGAAGTATCTTTGACCATTTTTCTTAATTTAGCATATAAAGGTCCTGCTAGCTTTGCTAAGTTATCTATATAGTTTCGCGTAGTTTACAATTCCTAAGAACTGTTGTAAAACCTTTTATCACTCATATTATCAGGAAACTCTAGTATTTTCTTTGCAATATGTTCTTGTAGATATATCTTTCCTTCTCCTATTTCATGACCAAGAAAATTTATTTTCTCTTTGCAAATTTCCATCTTCTTTTTAGATAGTATGAGCCCATTTTGTTCTACCTTTCAAAGAACACTTCAAGATGGGCTATATGCTCTTTGTATGATTTTGAGAATACTAACAAATCATCTACGTATACTAATATAAATGCTTGATTCTCATTAAATATATTTTGCATCTTTCTTTGAAATAGTGCAGGTGCATTCTTTAGGCCTAATGGCATTACTAGCCATTCATAATGGCCTTGTGGACAAGTAAATGCTGTCCAGGGAATAGATTCTTCAGCCATTTTTACTTGCCAAAATCCTGCCTTTAAATCGAATTTGGAGAAATATTTACTTCCTTGTATTCTGTTAATCCATTCCTGCTTATTGGGTATGTTGTATGCATCGTCAACTGTATTATCATTAAGCCTTTTGAAGTTAATTACCATTCTAGATTTACCTCTAACTTCTTCAAAGATGATTTCTAACTATAAAAGCAGCAGATCGATGAGGGCTTCGCTTTCTCTTATAGCTTTTAACTTTAATAACTCTTCAATATGCATTTTGAACTCTTGATATCTTTAGGAGTAGCTTCTATTGGTCCTGACTTAATTATATAATCTGGATTTATGATATTTATTTTGCAAACTATAGAGTTCTTATCCCAATGCTTCATTGGTATTTCTCCAATAATTTGTATGCTTTCTAGTCTTTGCACAATCTTATCTATATCCTTTTTAGATTTTATATCTCTATACCAATTTGGAGAAAATGATTGCAACCCAATGCATTCTGTACATGTATTTTCTATATGATATTCTTCTATGGTCTCACTAAGTTCTTCGTCTTTCAGAATTCAAGGGATCTGGACTTGTGCTATATTCATCATCTAAATTAGATATTTCTACATTTTGCAAGGACTTTCTTTGTTTTCGTACTTCAGATATGTATGGAACATTATCTTGATAAGGGATAAATGTTACACCCTCTTCATGTATGATTGTGGTCTGTAAAGATTGTTGTAAAAATCTTAACCCTATTATCATGTCATCATTTATTACTGACAAATCTCTTATTGTAATTTCATCTATTATATATTTTGTGCCATTTATATAAGCTTCAATATTATATGCTAGCTGATTATGGATCTTCTTTATTCCTGACATATCGGTAGATACTTCAGCTTTATTATCATCTATAGTTTCAACTATTTGGGACATCTCATAAAATATTTATCATGGATGATATTTTTAGTGCAACCAGTATCTAATAGTGCCAGTATTTTATATGAAATATTTGGCTTGAAACAATCTTAACTGGGATCCTTATTCCTAACACTTCTTTGAATGGTAATCTAACGATATATTTGTTTCCAAAACTAGTAATTGCATCTTTCAATTGTATTAATTTGTCTCCTTTTTATCCCTTACCGTTATCATTTGCTCTTTCATTTCTGTGTTTTTGGAACATTATCATTTTCCTCTTTACTATTTTCTAACTCATCTTTAAGTTTTTCTAGCTCTGCTTCTAGCTTATTTATTCTATTTTCTAAATTTCTAACCCTCTTGGATAATATTAGCTCTTCGGGTTCCAATTCTATCTCTTGTCTCCATTTTTGATTATTGGCTTTTAGACATGAGGCACATGCTTGTTTTAAACACAAGCTACAAGTGAACCTATTATCTTGGCTTGGGTAATATATCTGAAAGCACATTTTATGTTATAATCACCTTTTCCTCTAATCCAATCATGTTCACAATCTACTTGGTTCATCATTTCAATTTTAAACCGGCTAAATCATCTATTAGGTCTATTTCATCTTCACTTGATTCATATTCGGAGCCTCATTTTCTACTTCATCTGTTTCTATAATTGAATATATTGACTCATCGTCTTTTATTTCATCATCACATACTAATATATTTTCATTAACGCTATCTATAATTAACACTCTCTCTTGTTCTTCATATTTGCTAGAGTATCTTTTCTGGTCTTTATTAGGGCATGTTCTACTTAGATGATCGGAGAGTTACATATGAAACACCTGCATGTTTTATCATAGGTTTTCTTAGGATTATATCTTCTTACATTTCTTTTATACAAGAATGGGGCTCTATTGTCTGACCTTCTTAAGAAATATCTTTTCTTTGTTCTAAAATTTCTATTATCTCTCCTTTGTGGTTTATAATATTTGTTTTTCCTATGCCTTTCTTCTCCATATGTAAGTGGTATTTGGACTATGTTATTGCAAAATTATAATCTGATTTCTTCATAGATCTTTGGGCTTGAATACTAGTACACACCTTTCTTAATTGTTTGAAAACAAATGTTACAGCTTGAGATATATTTACCACGTTTCCTGCTGTTTCCTTTTATATTCTTCAAATATTATTGACCCTAGGGGTCGGGCAACTTATTAAAATATCTTTCTACTACGCCTACATTAAAACCTTGTTTAGCAGTAGTAGCATTATACAAATAATGCTGGGAAAATTCTTTAATACCTTTCCAGCTAGTTAATGTTAATTTTCTATTTCTCTTAACCTTTCATTTTGCAATGAGGTATGACCTAATTCTGGATCTTCTGCTATGATCATATTTGAGATAACATTCGCAAAGTTATTAGGGTTACTTCCTGCCCTTTTAATTCTTCATATTGACTAGGGTATGATTCTACCCATTGTTCCCAAAGAACTTTTACAGATTCTCCTAAAATGTTTCAAGATATGTTAACATATCTTCTACCTTAGTGCCTATGCTATACTGATTTTGTATATATTTTTGTACTATTAAACCTTTCCATATGCTAATTATATTCGCCAATCTATTGGATCATGAGCTGCTAGGTTTAATATGGCACCATCATTTTATAATTTTGGAATTGCACTGGTTTTCAAAATCTCTTCTTTTAGTACCCATGTATCTATATTGTCCTGGGATATATGTAGGTTGATAATCATCTTTTTACGGAGGCCATTGTCCAGCTGTCCCGGTAGGTCTCTCTTTTCTCCTTCTCTTTTTACAGATGATTCTCCATATCCCTTCTTCTTTTACCACTACTTTCTACTTCCATGGCTTCCATTGCATTGTCTAAATTATGTAGTCCCACATCATCTAGTGAGTTATAAAAATCACTATTTTGTTCGAATCATCATACCTTTCATCTTCTAACCACATTTCTTTTATTAATTCCTCCTCTTCCTCATAACTTTCTAATAATAACTTATTATTTATATCCCATTGCTCTTCTTCACTAACAATTTCTTCTTTTTGAATAATATTCTTATCTTTATTATTATTATTGATAGAATTTTTATTAATAATAGCATTTGCTTTTCTTTCTGCGGATGCTATAATTTTATCTTCCATGCTTGAACTACTAGTGGCAAACATTTTATCATTTTTAAGCTTTTTAACCTTGCAATTTCTCGAATGATAAATAGTTCTCTTTCTCTAATTTTCGGCCAATCCTTTGTCATAGAATGACTATATTCCCATTCAATATGCTTTAGCTTCTTTTCCCAATGAATTATTTAGTCATCTAAATTAGGCTTTTCCATACATTCAGATATACCTTTATTCTTATCATCATTAATTTCTGATTCTGACATAAATGATTGAGTCTTCTATTGAAGCAGCTTTATAGTTCATAAATCGAATACTACTACTTCCTTCACAATTTTGATAGCTTATGTAATTTTCAGGTTGCTTTAATTCCTTTTCTCTATTAGATCTCCTATCTTCCATTCTTCTCCTGCTCTTTCTTGAGCCAATTTTAAGAGGATTCATAAATTTAATACCTTTTGATTGCATGCTATCAATTCGTCATTCACATTCACTCTATATCTGGAGCTACTTCTATTAGTGAGCCTTCCTATAAATTCTATGCTTACTAGCAAATTTGTTCCTTTAAAATCTTCATAACCTTTAGTTTGGAAACCAAAACTCATTTTTCAATAAATTCTTTTACAGGCATCATTAGGTCTGGAGCTATATAGGTTATTAATCTATTTTCATTCATGTCTCCTTCCAAAAATCCTAATGCTGCTTTGTCTACTGATTCCCATCTTCTATCTAATAGAGTTATCAAAACCTTAGCACCTAATTTCTTCCTTGTCATACCTTTGACTCCTATGATATACATACCTTGATGAATATATTTATAACCACAATATTTTAGTTCATTTTCAATATTTTTGCTTACAATTCTTAAATCTACTGGGTGTGTTAACACATTAATTCTACTTCTCTGGATATTCTATATAGACCACTTTTACTTTCAAACATACCCATGTGGTATACTTGCTGCGACTTTATTTTTCTCGGGTATCTTTTGATATCTTTCTAGATCTCTTTGTATATCTATAACTTCTTCAATGCTATCAATATCATCAGCTTTGCATGATAATCTATGCTTCATGGCGGAGGTCTTGAATCTTGCCTTACTAATTGGAGGGTTTTGTCTCTTCTAAGGAAGCCTTTAGATATGTCCATTTTCTGAATTAATATTTCTAGTAGAGGCAACTATTCAGATGATGATAACACAATTTCTTTGTTGCTTTGAACACTTTTAGCTTATCTAATACTTGAATTAGCAGTTGGATGATTGTGTTATTTTGTCTTATTATTTGACCCTAGGGGTTGAGGCAACTTATAAAATATCTTTCTACTACGCTACATTAAAACCTTGTTTAGCAGTAGTAGCATTATACAAATAATGCTGGGAAAATTCTTTAATACCTTTCCAGCTAGTTAATGTTAATTTTCTATTTCTCTTAACCTTTCATTTTGCAATGAGGTATGACCTAATTCTGATCTTCTGCTATGATCATATTTGAGATAACATTCATAAAGTTATTAGGGTTACTTCCTGCCTTTTTAATTCTTCATATTGACTAGGGTATGATTCTACCCATTGTTCCCAAAGAACTTTTACAGATTCTCCTAAAATGTTTCAAGATATGTTATATCTTCTACCTATGCCTATGCTATACTGATTTTGTATATATTTTGTACTATTAAACCTTTCCATATGCTAATTATATTGGCCAATCTATTGGATCATGAGCTGCTAGGTTTAATATGGCACCATCATTTTATAATTTTGGAATTGCCTGGTTTTCAAAATCTCTTCTTTTAGTACCCATGTATCTATATTGTCTGGGATATATGTAGGTTGATAATCATCTTTAGAGGCCATTGTCCAGCTGTCCTGGTAGGTCTCTCTCTCTTCTCTTTCTGAGATGATTCTCCATATCCCTTCTTCTTTTACCACTACTTTCTACTTCCATTTCCATTGCATTGTCTAAATTATGTAGTCCCACATCATCTAGTGAGTTATAAAATCACTATTTTGTTACGAATCATCATACCTTTCATCTTCTAACCACATTTCTTTTATTAATTCCTCCTCTTCCTCATAACTTTCTAATAATAACTTATTATTTATATCCCATTGCTCTTCTTCACTAACAATTTCTTCTTTTGAATAATATTCTTATCTTTATTATTATTATTGATAGAATTTTATTAATAATAGCATTTGCTTTTCTTTGCCGGATGCTATAATTTTATCTTCCATGCTTGAACTACTAGTGGCAAACATTTTATCATTTTAAGCTTTTTTAACCTTGCAATTTCTCGAATGATAAATAGTTCTCTTTCTCTAATTTTGGCCAATCCTTTGTCATAGAATGACTATATTCCCATTCAATATGCTTTAGCTTCTTTTCCCAATGAATTATTTCGTCATCTAAATTAGGCTTTCCATACATTCAGATATACCTTTATTCTTATCATCATTAATTTCTGATTCGACATAAATGATTCGAGTCTTCTAAAGCAGCTTTATAGTTCATAAATCGAATACTACTTCCTTCACAATTTTGATAGCTTATGTAATTTTCAGGTTGCTTTAATTCCTTTTCTCTATTAGATCTCCTATCTTCCATTCTTCTCCTGCTCTTTCTTGAGCCAATTTTAAGAGGATTCATAAATTTAATACCTTTTGATTGCATGCTATCAATTCGTCATTCACATTCACTCTATATCTGGAGCTACTTCTATTAGTGAGCCTTCCTATAAATTCTATGCTTACTAGCAAATTTGTTCCTTTAAAATCTTCATAACCTTTAGTTTGAAACCAAAACTCATTTTTCAATAAATTCTTTTCAGGCATCATTAGGTCTGGAGCTATAGGTTATTAATCTATTTTCATTCATGTCTCCTAAAAATCCTAATGCTGCTTTGTCTACTGATTCCCATCTTCTATCTAATAGAGTTATCAAAACCTTCGCACCTAATTTCTTCCTTGTCATACCTTTGACTCCTATGATATACATACCTTGATGAATATATTTATAACCACAATATTTTAGTTCATTTTCAATATTTTTGCTTACAATTCTTAAATCTCTGGGTGTGTTAACACACTTAATTCTACTTCTCTGGATATTCTATATAGACCACTTTTACTTTCAAACATACCCATGTGGTATACTTGCTGCTTTTTATTTTCTCGGGTATCTTTTGATATCTTTCTAGATCTCTTTGTATATCTATAACTTCTTCAATGCTATCAATATCATCAGCTTTGCATGATAATCTATGCTTCATGGCGGTCTTGAATCTTGCCTTACTAATTGGAGGTTTTGTCTCTTCTAAGGAAGCCTTTAGATATGTCCATTTTCTGAATTAATATTTCTAGTAGAGGCAACTATTCAGAGATGATGATAACACAATTTCTTTGTTGCTTTGAACACTTTTTAGCTTATCTAATACTTGAATTAGCAGTTGGATGATTGTGTTATTTTGTCTTATTATTACTTTGGAATCTTCCTTTGGGAGTCGTGATCGGAGAATCCATGAGGTGACAGTATTTTGCTACTTCGTTTAATGCTTGAGTATATTCAGTCATAAAATTATGAGATAATCAAAGTTTTAACCTCTTGCACCAACTTTTAATTTCAAGTATATCTTGTCTTGTATCGTCGTGGGAGTGACTCTTTGCCTTTACTTAAGTAACGGCCTATTGACAACACTTCCTCTTTAATATAATCGTTATTCTTGCAAAATGTATTCTGTCTTGTTTTTGCTTCCTCTAGCTTATGTAAAGCTAGATCGATTTTATTATTCAAACCTGAATACTTATCCATAAGTTTTTGGTATTCTTTGAATAAACTTTCAAATTTTGGTCTAAGTTATCTTGTCTTTTTCCCAAGATATGTAAAAGTTATATATTAAATCGGCATTGTATTTAACGGCTATGAGATGAATGCGGATATGCTCTTGAAGGATTTACTCTACACCTTATATTTAGATTTTCCTTAGTATTTATAACTTTACTGCTTCTTCTAGGTTTAAATATTTTAACCTTTCAATGATTAAACGCTGGACCTGATACCAACAATATGGGAAATAAATTTTATTAAACTAGCTTAATATGTGATTAGATTTTGATTAGGTTAATTTGGGATTAGGTGGAAGTGGTAGACAGGTATTCTTTTATCTTGAATAGTATTTACTATTCAGCACTATTCACAATAGTGCTCCACTATTAAATACACTATTTGGAATAGTATTCCACTATTCACAATAATATTTAATTCAATATGATTACCTTCACGTTCTAACTTGATTATATATTTAATGCAGGATCTATTTAGAGGCTGGCGAGGCCAACAATTAGTCGGCGATGTGTAAAGGTGTAAAATCCTACTCATTACTCACCATATTTTTCATTATGTTGCATCAGATGTAGCTAATTCGTTCATTAGCAGTTTTAATTGCAAATTTATGGGTTAAATTCCTCGTCTTCCCAGGGTTTCACCCGAGGAACACTTCTCTCGTACAAGGTTCTCATTCAAGCGCCACTGGGCTACACAGAGAACTACACTGCAGAGGTTTCTCCTATAGGATCCCTAGCATAAAACTCGTCCCATAAATTCATAAGTAAAAATACCAAGTGAAACCAAGAAACTACATCATTTCAACAACATAATTTACATATGGCTTTCCCTTCGGGAGGCCGAAGGATTACACAAACTAAAGAAAATTACCTTCTTCTTTCTTGATCCTTACAATGCTGGATATGGTGGCTCTTATTGCAGGATGAAACTACTACTACTACTCTTGAGCAGCAGCTTGCTAGCTGGGTTGCAGCTCTTTGCTCTGCTCTGTGGCTCTTCTCCGTCTGGTGCCTCTCTCTCTTTAGCAAGTGTCTCCTTTTATAGGCGAGAGAGCAGCTCTGGATGGCTTCGGAGAATGCACCTCTTATTTTATGTAGTAGGGATGCATCGTGTCCCTCTAGGTGATGGATAAGGCGAGAGGATAGTGCCCCGACAAACTTCAATCTTCAGGAATCTATCAAATCTTTGCTTTGTTCACGTGCATTGTCTCTCGTGAATAATTGGCTGGCTCTTCTTTTCTTCTTAAGCACTGATGCACTTCTTCATGCCTTGAGATAGGTAGCTCTTCCTTAGGAATCCTTGTGTCAAGTGTATGCATACATACATGCCAAGGCTGCTTAAATATTCAACACTGCTTATTTATTTAATTTAAATTTAATTTTAACTTGATTAAATATTAGACATGGCTTATTATTATTATTATTATTATTATTATTTTTTTTTTACAGGGGTGTCCTCCTGCCCATATAATTGATAATACCTTATCAATATTTAAAAGATCTATTATGAGAATTTCTATCAATATTGGGTCTATATATATATATATATATATATATATATATATATATATATATATATATATATACTATGAAAATACATTTCATAATATCTAACAATATTTTTATAAGTTTGGTCAAAGTAGAGATGCCTTGATTTCGGACAAAACTTATCTGAACTAAAAAGGACGGAGGGACTATGAGAGATAGCTGTCATCTCCCCGTGGGACCGTGGTTGGTTGTCGGTGACTTTAACTTGATAGGCAAACAGGAAAACACTTATGCTTTGTCCACTGGGCAAGTCATTAATTCGCCAAGTGTTTCATCCATTTTGAAGGACTTGAATATCTGGTTGTTGCTCCCTCACGGAAGGACAATGTGAACCGATTCGATCGCTGGCAAAGCAAAACCCTCAGTGATTTTCGGTTTGCTACTGAAAAAAGCAACCCTCATGAGCGTTTTGGTTACTGCAAAAACATCTCCCAGCGAACTTTTTGCAGGATAAGCCTTTTTAGGCCTCTAGGCCCAATCATCATTCTCTTTGAGCACAAACAATTAAAAAATAAAGGCCGCATGGCAAAATTTTAGAAAATATTTGTACTAATGATAGGCAAACATGAAGGAAAAACAATCAAATTCCTGTTAAAATCAAAGGCAGGGATTTTGCAAAAAAAAGTAAAACATGATTCACATGGCAAAGTTTAAGGAAAAATGGTTCACTATAAACATGACAAATTTTGAAAATGCATGTAAAGATCACATGATTGAAATTCCAAAAAAAAGCAGTGTTCATATTGCCATGGTTCACTATTTGCCATATAATTTGAAAAAAATCTGAAATTTCTATGTTTGAATTTGTCATGTTATTTGTCATCTAGAATTTTCATGTGATGGAGTTTCAATCAAATTGTCACATGTGACAAAATTAACATGAGAAAAATAAACTTTGAAAAAGATATAAAAATTGTCACACTACCTTCAATAAAACTACCAAATTCTAATTAATAGAAATGCCATGAAGTAACAATAAAAATTGCCATGGTTTAAATAATAAAATTTCATGCTACCTATCATAAACTACCATGTTCTAATAGTAAATTTGCCATAAAAATGTCATGGTATCTATATAAAATACCATGATCTTAAAAGAAAATTGCCATGCTATCTATAATAGAAAATAGTCTAAACATGGTCCAATTAATGAAAAGTGCCATGATGTATACAGTAAAAACACCATGGTATAAATAATATAATTGCCATGGTCTAATCAATAAAGCTACATGGTCTACATAATGAAAGTGAAATTCTACATACAATAAAGCTACATGGTCTAAATAATAAAATTGCCATGGTCTAAAATTATATAACTGCCATTCACCTATAATGAAATTGCACATGACATATTTTAAAATTGGTTCTCTAAAGAACATGGCAAACTTTAGGAATTTGTAATGGGCACATGGCAAAGATTAGGGTTTGTTCTTTCAAAAAAGATGGAAATTTTTAGGATTTTTCTTCTTCTAGAAAATACATGGTTAGGATTTATTAGAAGTGGCGGTCACTTATGGTTGAACTATGTTTTATCAAATGAATTGTCCATCATAGCAAAATGTTCATCAAAACTCTGAATATTTAATGGACAGGCAAGCCAACTATTCTCAAATCGAGCTCACTTAGCATTAACTAATGAGAGCCTGGCGAAGCGCCAGCGCCCGTGCAATTATCTTGATTTGTACAATTGTTATTGCTCCTTAAAATTGTAAGAACAACAGAGTACCCATGTTGGATGAGTGGATAAGTATATTTGGTTGAACATTATGGGGTACATTGCATTGGCTAGATGATACATATTTGCTAATGAAAAAGAAGATCCAGTGAAGTCCAATAGTTTTGTTACAGGGTAAGCTATCATAAGCAAATGTGAAATGAAAGATTGACATGCTAAAACAGTGAGACCATTTAGTAACACGGTGGTTTGACTCTCTAGTTGTGATAGTACATTATTTTTTTCATTTACTCTAAAATCTTCAAATAACTACACTCAAATAGGAAGTGATGACCCACAAGTATAGGGGATCAATCGTAGTCCTTTCGATAAGTAAGGTGTAGAACCCAAGAGGGGAAATGACAAGCGGTTTCAGCAAGGTATTCTCTAGGCCTCACTTATCTCTTTAGCCCACATCATCACTAACCTGCAGAAAAAAATCTCAATGCTCTCTCTCCCGTTCTTGAGCTCAAACCCATGATTTTGATCTCTTTGCTCAAAGCCCGTTTCGAAACTGTTTCAGGGATTGTTTGGTATGTGACTCCACCATTTGTCCAATTAGTTTTGTTTTTAGTAGTTTAAATTTTGAATAATTAGCTACTCTTGGTGTTGTTGTAGATGGGCTTGCATGTTGAATTCTTAGTGTTCTAAGTTGTTTAAATGCTTACTATGGCCTCTATGTATCCCTATGAGTAGTTGCTATCAATTTTATAAAGTTTTGTTGAGAAAATTTTGTGGACTAAAAATTCAGATTTTTGTTCATAGGAAAATTGTCTATATGAATATCTTTAGGAAGTTTGGCTCTAAGAAGAACTCCAAGGAGGTTATTGGGGAGTCTTGACAATGATCTCCACCCTCGGGTTGGCGGAGTGCGGCCGTGCGAATGGCACACCCATTCTTGGAACAGGCTGGATTTCTTCAGGAGTTCATACAATATATTGCTAATGCCGCCTCACCGACTTCATCAGCAGATGAGTGTGACCAACAAATCCTCACAAACATCTTTGTTCGAGCTTTACTTTCTTTCCAGAAATAATCCTCTGGTGAGCTTTGATTTATATGCTGAAAACCATCAGATACCACTTCTGAATTTTGTGACATATGCATGATCCCTCGATGGGAGCTTAGCGAGCCTAGGCGGCTGGGTTTGAGACTTTATCGCACTTTTACTATGGGAGATGAGAGAGGTGTAGCCACCGTTGCTGTTAGCTTACACTTTCTGCTGTACATTATTTGCTTTATTTGTTGCTAAGTGTCTACTTGCTAGAAAGAAAGTAGGTGTGCTCAGCGCACAGACTTTGTTGTTTTATGCGGGCATCGGAGGTGACAACACTTATAGCTTAGGAGCTATTGTGGCTCGTCGCTGCATCTTAATAAATCGATACATGGTGGGATTTTTACTACTCGTTTGGCGGCTCGCTTCAATGTTGAGATACACCTCATGATTACCCTCGACCAAGGTTTACCTAGACCGTGCAACCATGGAACACCATCACTTTCTTGCACATGATCGTCCTAACATCGCCATTCCTTATAACGGTCTTTAGCGTTAACACTTGTGATATTATTCCTGCACACCTTTTGTTTGATTATGTTGTCGAGGCGGATATAGGATTATGCTGCGGACATCGCCTATCGCTCAAGCTGCTGCGGAGGCAGCATGGGAGACACTACTGGGAAAAGCCTATACGAATCTTAGCAGCGGCGGCGCTTAAAATAAGGCGCTGCTACTAATTAGCGATAGCGAGTCGATCTTAACTCGCTGCTGAAATAAATATAGCGATAGCGCGCCCAAAAGGCGCACTATAATTCCTGAGAAACCGCCGAGGCTAATTTATAGCAACAACGCGTTATAATGTGGCGCTCTGCTATTGATGCATAGTAGTAGCGCATTTCTCGAATAAGCGCTACGCTATGTTTACTACAAAATCCGATCCACTCACGGTCCACCTGCCCACGGATCCCCTCTCAATCCTTGCGGCCCTCCCGTCACCCTCCTCCCTCTGCCTTGCGCCGTCCTCCTCCTCCTTGTTGGACTCGTTGCAGCCTCCTCCTCCGTCCTCCTCCACTGCGCCGTTGGCGGCCCTCCTCGCTCCTTCTTCCTCCTCCTCCTCCCTCACCCCAGTGGCCCCTCCCTTTCATTCCTCCTCCGTCCTCCCTCCGCTGGCATGATGCCCCCTCCTCGCTCCGCCTTCCTCCTCCGTATACTCTCTTCTCCTCCTCAAGTGCCCCTCCTTCTCCCTCCCCCTTTACATTTTGATTTAGTAGGCTAGTTCATATCAACATTTTCATATAGTTGATATGATTTAGTTGATTTAGTAGGCTAGTTGATTTAGTTGATTTAGAACATTTTGATTTAGTTGATATGATTTAGTTGATTTAGTAGGCTAGTTGATTTAGTTGATTTAGAACATTTTGATTTAGTTGATTTAGTAGACTAGTTCATTTAGTTGATTTAGTATGCCATTTTATTGTTATTTTTTTTTCTATACATGGATGATGTATTAGTTGCTTTTGTTTTTATAAGTTACTTTTTGGCAAAATGTAGGTGGTACCTCGTCATCTAATATGTTACTAGATCTTAGGATTATAATTGTCCATCAAATTGCTTCTCACGGAAGAACCAAAATATCACATGCTCTGTTTTCTTTCCCTGTGAAGTGGATCGTTAATCCTTTGCTCATATTGCTTTAGGAAAAATGCGCCACCACCACTATATGTTGTACAGAGTCAAAGTGCGCTTGACAACTGCCCTGGCCCAGCAACTATTAAACATCTACTTCAAGAGAGTTTTTGTCATCGCGTGAAAATTAGATGAAATGTAAATTATCGATGAAATACTTAGTGTACAATCAATGATATGGTATGTTGTGGAATCTATCGATGATATGTTTTAGTGTAGAGTTCGATCACATGCTTATTAGTGTAGAATCTAAGGAAACTATTAATAGTGTAGATAATCCATATGTACTTATTTAGAGGCTATTTATTAATTGATATGTTTTTCTTATTCAAAAATTGGCAAAGAGCATATCTGTGAGTTATGGTATCGAGCACGATGAAGAAGGCTCAGCTGGACTACATGCTTCTTACTTTAAGGGCTCCGTCACAACCTGTATGGCGTGGACACGAATGATGCTTTTATAAGCTTCGGTTGGGTGGAAGAAATTCCTCGATGGCAAGAATCTTCGTGGGACAGGCCATCCTAATTACTATCAGAGACACAACCGTGCTTGAGGGATGATGATTGTCTTGATATCATCTAGAACTACATATGATGATTGTCGTTGATATCATCTAGAACTACATATGATGATGGCTGACCTTGTACTACTTGAGGATGCATATTGACTATGCATGAAATTGTTATCTAGTACTCCTTCGTTTCCAAATTACTAAATGGTGGTTTGAACTAAAACTACGACGAGTAATTTGAAACGAAAAACTACCGATAATGGTTTATGAATTTGATATCTAGTAGCAGTACCTAGTATCTAGTGTCCAGAAAGAGCTGAAAGGAAAGTGCAGGAAAATGATGAAAGATATAGCATTAGCAAGGAATTTGAAATCGCTATAGCTAAGTAATAATGTAGCGTTGGAAAAAAGCGCTCGATATAATCATCGATTAGTAAGCGAGTGCAGACCGCGCTACTACTAAAGTGGCTATGGCGCCTTATTAGTATTGCCAGCCACAACTGCTGCTACACTCAAAACGCTACTACTAGGGTTTTCCCTAGTAGTGAGGCCTCAGCGATGGGATGAGTGGATGCCTGCTCCACAGGATCTCTACCCATCCGAGCTCTGATCGACTACCAATTAGCCAGCCTAAGCAGAAATTAAATGTCCTCTGACATTACATTCATGCTCACATACCATTCTATTTGTCGGTTTCACACTTTTCTTTGTATTATCCATGTTTAGAATTATTTTCTTGCTTTCTTCTTGTGTTTGAAAAACTTTAGAAAATCCAAATTAGTTGTAGTAGTTTACTTTCTATGCATGCTTAGTAGTAGTATTAAAAGGAAAAACCAAAAGATTTCCTTGTTCTTCTTGGGAGCTTTCACGGTAAATAGTTTCTCGTTTTTGTGTTTCCCTTTTATTTGCTTGATCAAGAAAACCAAAAACTCCAAAAATATTCAGTGTGTTCCTCTGAATTTCTTTTCTTTTTATTAAGGTCCAGGAAGACCACGATGAAAATGTTGAGTGGCTCTCCATGAATAACTGTTGAACTAATAGAGCACATTTACTTTGTCTTCTCGTTGAATAAAATGTTTGTACCAGCTTAGCCCATGGCACTCTTGCACAATTATTATTTTCATATCATTCGGTCATGCAAGTGAAAGGCAATAATGACGATATTGATGAAGCGGCTGTGGCGAGAGAAACTGGTATGAAGGACTTGTTACATTTGTGTAAATATATTTAACCTAGTATCCATCATTCAGCGGTTATGATTAAACATGTTTGCAATGACAATTAGAATTATAGTTTCTCATGCCATGCATAAGTAGCCAGGAGTGGATAATGATTTATCTTGCATATCAACATAGCGTTAAAATGATTGTGATGGTATGATGATATGGTATCCTCCTCAGATGTTCGAGGTGGCTTGACTCGGCACATGTTCATGCATGTAGTTGAATCAAAACCAACATAGTCTCTATGATATTTATGTTCATGGTGTTCATATCCTACTCATGCTAGTGTCCAATGTTAGTTATGCATAATGCATGGTTATGACCGTTGTTGCTCTGGCTGGCAGCTTCTCAATCTAATTGCCATAACCGCTTTGTACTAGCGGGAACTCTGCATGTACATCAAAAACCTTGAACCCAAAGTTATTCAGGATGAGTCCACCATACCTACCTATATATGCTATTATGCGTCCTAAGTAAATTTGCATGTGCCACAGTAAAACTTCTAAAATTATCCTTTTTGTGTGCTGGATCGTTCATGGAGCGATAGGAGGTGTCGATATCTTCCATGCTAAGCGGGTTAGTCTCAATTAAGTGTTTATTCATCGCACCTGAGAAAATGGGTGGTAATAGGATGCCAGTCCCAAACTGCAAACATGAAAAAGTTCATCTCTTGAATAATCAAACAAAACTCCCAATGGAGTCAAAACCTTTACTTTTATCGCTTTGGGAACCGCCACTAGCGTGCTTAGCATGGAAGATGTTGATAGCGATGATCGTGAAGTGAATAAGAAGGTGCATGTCTCAAAATATCATTTATCTCATTTTAAAACTTGAGCTCGGCACCTCTGCAAATCACTGCTTCCCTTCCCTGAAGGGACTTTCTTATTACTTTTATGTTGTGTCATCATCTTCTAAAACAAGCGCCCAGAGGCGGGGACAGTTGTCATGATTTATGCATTGTGTAGCTAATGTTGGGTGCATCATGAATGGATCTTTTCTACCATGAATTACAATGTTTAGTCGCTTCTTGAACTTTAGAGTGCTGCATTTATGTTTTGCGGTCTCGGAAAGGGCTAGCGAGATACCAGATGTTGTCATATTATATCATGGTTGTTTTGACAACGTGTTGCTGTTTGAGATATCTTATTATTGCTAGTTAGATGATTATGTCCTTGATATGAGTTAATATAAACTTTAAGTGTTATTGTCAACATGGTTAGTTATAATGTTGGCTGAAAAACAGGTCTTGTTAAGCCTATTTACAAACAAGAGCAAAAGAGTTAGTAAAGTTTTCTTTCTAACTTCATTTTATCAACTGAATTGCTTGAGGACAAGCAAGGTTTAAGCTTAGGGGAGTTGATCGTCTCCAGCGTATCTACTTTATCTCACACTTTTCCTCTTGTTTTGGACTCTAATTTGCATGATTTGAATGAAACTAACCCCGGATGACGCTGTTTTTCAATAGAACTACCATGGTGTTGTTTTTGTGCAGAAATAAAAGTTCTTAGAATAAAACAAAACTTTGTGAGGATTTTTATGGAATAAAGAGAATTTATAGAGCCAAGACCTAGGAGAGGGCCCCTGGTGGGCACAACCCACGAGCCGCCCCCTCTCTGGCGCCTTGGTGGGTTGTACCCACACGGTGGCCCTAGACGATCCGCTTGATACTATAAAATCACATATTTCCAGAAAAAATCAGGGAGAAAAAATTATCGCGTTCCACGAACAGGCGCCGCCAAGCCTGTTCTTCCTCGGGAGGCAGATCCGAGTCCGTTTGGGGCTCCGGGAGAGAGATCTTTGTTCTTCGTCATCACCAATCTCTATCGCCAATTCCATGATGGTCCCTACCGGAGTGAGTAATTTCTTCGTGGGCTCGCTGGTCGGTGAGGAGTTGGATGAGATTCATCATGTAATCGGGTTAGTTTTGTTGGGCTTGATCCTAGTATCCACTATGTTCTTAGATTGATGTTGCTATGACCTTGCTATGCTTAATGCTTGTCACTTTGGGACGGGTGCCATGAACTCAGATATGAACCGTTTATGAATTCATCATTCTATCCGTGTTTTAGATCCGATCTTGCAAGTTATAGTCACCTACTACGTGTTATGATCCGACAACCGGAGTGACAACAATGGGCCACTCTCGGTGATGGCTGTGGTTTGAGGAGTTCATGTATTCACTATGTGTTAATGCTTTGTTCAGTTCTCTATTAAAGGGGCTTAATATCCCTTAGTTTCCAATATGGACCCCTGCCCGTGAGGTAGGACAATAAGACCCATCTTCTGGTTGAGCTTTTCTTACTATTAATTTTATTGTAGTATCGACATATGGCTTCACAGTCTGTTCGTACTGTAAATTCTTTAAATCCTAGATATAACCTAAATGCATTTATTGCATTTACCACTGCAAGAATTTCTCTATCAATATTATTTACCGTCTTTAATTTGTAACTTCCTCAAGCATATCTGCATATTTTTTCGTCTGCCTTTGGAGAGTATTTATTGGGCTTTTGTTTTAGTATCGCACCCCATCCTACCTTAGATGCATCTGTCTCAATTATAAAATAATTGTCTTCTAGAGGCAATTCTAGGGGTTTTAAATTCTTGACCTTTTCCTTGATGGCCTTTACTAATTTTATATCTTCAGAATTGAAGTATCTTTGACCATTTTTCTTAATTTAGCATATAAAGGTCCTGCTAGCTTTGCTAAGTTATCTATATAGTTTCATGCGTAGTTTACAATTCCTAAGAACTGTTGTAAAACCTTTTATCACTCATATTATCAGGAAACTCTAGTATTTTCTTTGCAATATGTTCTTGTAGATATATCTTTCCTTCTCCTATTTCATGACCAAGAAAATTTATTTTCTCTTTGCAAATTTCCATCTTCTTTTTAGATAGTATGAGCCCATTTTGTTCTACCTTTCAAAGAACACTTCAAGATGGGCTATATGCTCTTTGTATGATTTTGAGAATACTAACAAATCATCTACGATACTAATATAAATGCTTGATTCTCATTAAATATATTTTGCATCTTTCTTTGAAATAGTGCAGGTGCATTCTTTAGGCCTAATGGCATTACTAGCCATTCATAATGGCCTTGTGGACAAGTAAATGCTGTCCAGGAATAGATTCTTCAGCCATTTTTACTTGCCAAAATCCTGCCTTTAAATCGAATTTGGAGAAATATTTACTTCCTTGTATTCTGTTAATCCATTCCTGCTTATTGGGTATGTTGTATGCATCGTCAACTGTATTATCATTAAGCCTTTTGAAGTTAATTACCATTCTAGATTTACCTCTAACTTCTTCAGCATGATTTCTAACTATAAAAGCAGCAGATCGATGAGGGCTTCTGCTTTCTCTTATAGCTTTTAACTTTAATAACTCTTCAATATGCATTTTGAACTCTTCGATATCTTTAGGAGTAGCTTCTATTGGTCCTGACTTAATTATATAATCTGGATTTATGATATTTATTTTGCAAACTATAGAGTTCTTATCCCAATGCTTCATTGGTATTTCTCCAATAATTTGTATGCTTTCTAGTCTTTGCACAATCTTATCTATATCCTTTTAGATTTTATATCTCTATACCAATTTGGAGAAAATGATTGCAACCCAATGCATTCTGTACATGTATTTTCTATATGATATTCTTCTATGGTCTCACTAAGTTCTTCGTCTTTACAGAATTCAAGGATCTGGACTTGTGCTATATTCATCATCTAAATTAGATATTTCTACATTTTGCAAGGACTTTCTTTGTTTTCGTACTTCAGATATGTATGGAACATTATCTTGATAAGGGATAAATGTTACACCCTCTTCATGTATGATTGTGGTCTGTAAAGATTGTTGTAAAAATCTTAACCCTATTATCATGTCATCATTTATTACTGACAAATCTCTTATTGTAATTTCATCTATTATATATTTTGTGCCATTTATATAAGCTTCAATATTATATGCTAACTGATTATGGATCTTCTTTATTCCTGACATATCGGTAGATACTTCAGCTTTATTATCATCTATAGTTTCAACTATTTCGGGACATCTCATAAAATATTTATCATGGATGATATTTTTAGTGCAACCAGTATCTAATAGTGCCAGTATTTTATATGAAATATTTGGCTTCAGAACAATCTTAACTGGGATCCTTATTCCTAACACTTCTTTGAATGGTAATCGAACGATATATTTGTTTCCAAAACTAGTAATTGCATCTTTCAATTGTATTAATTTGTCTCCTTTTTTATCCCTTACCGTTATCATTTGCTCTTTCATTTCTGTGTTTTTGGAACATTATCATTTTCCTCTTTACTATTTTCTAACTCATCTTTAAGTTTTTCTAGCTCGCTTCTAGCTTATTTATTCTATTTTCTAAATTTCTAACCCTACTGGATAATATTCGCTCTTCGGGTTCCAATTCTATCTCTTGTCTCCATTTTTGATTATTGGCTTTTAGACATGAGGCACATGCTTGTTTTAAACACAAGCTACAAGTGAACCTATTATCTTGGCTTGGGTAATATATACGAAAGCACATTTTATGTTATAATCACCTTTTCCTCTAATCCAATCATGTTCACAATCTACTTGGTTCATCATTTCAATTTTAAACCGCTAAATCATCTATTAGGTCTATTTCATCTTCACTTGATTCATATTCGGAGCCTCATTTTCTACTTCATCTGTTTCTATAATTGAATATATTGACTCATCGTCTTTTATTTCATCATCACATACTAATATATTTTCATTAACGCTATCTATAATTAACACTCTCTTGTTCTTCATATTTGCTAGAGTATCTTTTCTGGTCTTTATTAGGGCATGTTCTACTTAGATGATCGGAGAGTTACATATGAAACACCTGCATGTTTTATCATAGGTTTTCTTGGGATTATATCTTCTTACATTTCTTTTATGCAAGAATGGGGCTCTATTGTCTGACCTTCTTAAGAAATATCTTTTCTTTGTTCTAAAATTTCTATTATCTCTCCTTTGTGGTTTATAATATTTGTTTTTCCTATGCCTTTCTTCTCCATATGTAAGTGGTATTTGGACTATGTTATTGCAAAAATTATAATCTGATTTCTTCATAGATCTTTGGGCTTGAATACTAGTACACACCTTTCTTAATTGTTTGAAAACAAATGTTACAGCTTGAGATATATTTACCACGTTTCCTGCTGTTTCCTTTTTATATTCTTCAAATATTATTGACCCTAGGGGTCGTGCAACTTATTAAAATATCTTTCTACTACGCCTACATTAAAACCTTGTTTAGCAGTAGTAGCATTATACAAATAATGCTGGGAAAATTCTTTAATACCTTTCCAGCTAGTTAATGTTAATTTTCTATTTCTCTTAACCTTTCATTTTGCAATGAGGTATGACCTAATTCTGGATCTTCTGCTATGATCATATTTGAGATAACATTCGCAGTTATTAGGGTTACTTCCTGCCCTTTTTAATTCTTCATATTGACTAGGGTATGATTCTACCCATTGTTCCCAAAGAACTTTTACAGATTCTCCTAAAATGTTTCAAGATATGTTAACATATCTTCTACCTTAGTGCCTATGCTATACTGATTTTGTATATATTTTGTACTATTAAACCTTTCCATATGCTAATTATATTCGCCAATCTATTGGATCATGAGCTGCTAGGTTTAATATGGCACCATCATTTTATAATTTTGGAATTGCACTGGTTTTTCAAAATCTCTTCTTTTAGTACCCATGTATCTATATTGTCCTGGGATATATGTAGGTTGATAATCATCTTTTTCTCGAGGCCATTGTCCAGCTGTCCTGGTAGGTCTCTCTCTCTCTCTTCTCTTTTACAGATGATTCTCCATATCCCTTCTTCTTTTACCACTACTTTCTACTTCCATGGCTTCCATTGCATTGTCTAAATTATGTAGTCCCACATCATCTAGTGAGTTATAAAATCACTATTTTGTTCTGAATCATCATACCTTTCATCTTCTAACCACATTTCTTTTATTAATTCCTCCTCTTCCTCATAACTTTCTAATAATAACTTATTATTTATATCCCATTGCTCTTCTTCACTAACAATTTCTTCTTTTGAATAATATTCTTATCTTTATTATTATTATTGATAGAATTTTTATTAATAATAGCATTTGCTTTTCTTTCTGCGGATGCTATAATTTTATCTTCCATGCTTGAACTACTAGTGGCAAACATTTTATCATTTTAAGCTTTTTAACCTTGCAATTTCTCGAATGATAAATAGTTCTCTTTCTCTAATTTTCGCCAATCCTTTGTCATAGAATGACTATATTCCCATTCAATATGCTTTAGCTTCTTTTCCCAATGAATTATTTCGTCATCTAAATTAGGCTTTTCCATACATTCAGATATACCTTTATTCTTATCATCATTAATTTCTGATTCGACATAAATGATTCGAGTCTTCTATTGAAGCAGCTTTATAGTTCATAAATCGAATACTACTACTTCCTTCACAATTTTGATAGCTTATGTAATTTTCAGGTTGCTTTAATTCCTTTTCTCTATTAGATCTCCTATCTTCCATTCTTCTCCTGCTCTTTCTTCAGAGCCAATTTTAAGAGGATTCATAAATTTAATACCTTTTGATTGCATGCTATCAATTACGTCATTCACATTCACTCTATATCTGGAGCTACTTCTATTAGTGAGCCTTCCTATAAATTCTATGCTTACTAGCAAATTTGTTCCTTTAAAATCTTCATAACCTTTAGTTTGGAAACCAAAACTCATTTTTTCAATAAATTCTTTTACAGGCATCATTAGGTCTGGAGCTATATAGGTTATTAATCTATTTTCATTCATGTCTCCTTCCAAAATCCTAATGCTGCTTTGTCTACTGATTCCCATCTTCTATCTAATAGAGTTATCAAAACCTTCGCACCTAATTTCTTCCTTGTCATACCTTTGACTCCTATGATATACATACCTTGATGAATATATTTATAACCACAATATTTTAGTTCATTTTCAATATTTTTGCTTACAATTTTAAATCTACTGGGTGTGTTAACACACTTAATTCTACTTCTCTGGATATTCTATATAGACCACTTTTACTTTCAAACATACCCATGTGGTATACTTGTGCGGCTTTATTTTTCTCGTGGTATCTTTTGATATCTTTCTAGATCTCTTTGTATATCTATAACTTCTTCAATGCTATCAATATCATCAGCTTTGCATGATAATCTATGCTTCATGGCCAGAGGTCTTGAATCTTGCCTTACTAATTGGAGGGTTTTGTCTCTTCTAAGGAAGCCTTTAGATATGTCCATTTTTCTGAATTAATATTTCTAGTAGAGGCAACTATTCCAGATGATGATAACACAATTTCTTTGTTGCTTTGAACACTTTTTAGCTTATCTAATACTTGAATTAGCAGTTGGATGATTGTGTTATTTTGTCTTATTATTACTTTGGAATCTTCCTTTGGGGAGTCGTGATCGGAGAATCCGACAGGAGGTGACAGGTATTTTGCTACTTCGTTTAATGCTTGAGTATATTCAGTCATAAAATTATGAGATAATCAAAGTTTTAACCTCTTGCACCAACTTTTTAATTTCAAGTATATCTTGTCTTGTATCAGTGCGTGGGAGTGACTCTTTGCCTTTACTTAAGTAACGGCCTATTGACAACACTTCCTCTTTAATATAATCGTTATTCTTGCAAAATGTATTCTGTCTTGTTTTTGCTTCCTCTAGCTTATGTAAAGCTAGATCGATTTTATTATTCAAACCTGAATACTTATCCGCAAGTTTTTGGTATTCTTTGAATAAACTTTCAAATTTTTGGTCTAAGTTATCTTGTCTTTTTCCCCAAGATATGTAAAAGTTATATATTAAATCGACGACTGTATTTAACTGGCTATGAGATGAATGCCAGATATGCTCTTCAGAAGGATTTACTCTACACCTTATATTTAGATTTTCCTTAGTATTTATAACTTTACCTGCGCTAACTTCTAGGTTTAAATATTTTAACCTTTCAATGATTAAACGCTGGACCTGATACCAACAATATAGGGAAATAAATTTTTATTAAACTAGCTTAATATGTGATTAGATTTTGATTAGGTTAATTTGGGATTAGGTGGAAGTGGTAGACAGGTATTCTTTTTATCTTGAATAGTATTTACTATTCAGCACTATTCACAATAGTGCTCCACTATTAAATACACTATTTGGAATAGTATTCCACTATTCACAATAATATTTAATTCAATATGATTACCTTCACGTTCTAACTTGATTATATATTTAATGCAGGATCTATTTAGAGGCTGGCGAGGCCAACAATTCGTCCGGCGATGTGCGCAAAGGTGTAAAAATCCTACTCAGTACTCACCATATTTTTCATTATGTTGCATCAGATGTAGCTAGTTACGTTCACTTAGCAGTTTTAATTGCAAATTTATGGGTTAAATTCCTATCGTCTTCCCAGGCAGTTCCACCAAGGAACACTTTCACGGCCACAAGGTTCTCATTCAAACGCCACTCTGGGCTACAGAGAACTACACACGCAGAGGTTTCTCCTATAGGATCCCTAGCATAAGAACTCGTCCCATAAATTCATAAGTAAAATACCAAGTGAAACCAAGAAACTACATCATTTCAACAACATAATTTACATATGGCTTTCCCTTTCGGGAGGCCCCGAAGGGATTACACAAACTAAAGAAAATTACCTTCTAACTTCCTTCTTGATCCTTACAATGCTCTGGATATGGTGGCTCTTATTGCAGGATGAAACTACTACTACTACTACTACTGAGCAACGAGCTTGCTAGCTGGGTTGCAGCTCTTTGCTCTATCGGTGGCTGGTGGCTCTTCTCCGTCTGGTGCCTCTCTCTCTTTGCAGCAAGTGTCTCCTTTTATAGGCGAGAGAGCAGCTCTCTGGATGGCTTCCGGGAGAATGCACCTCTTATTTTATATGTAGTAGGGATGCATGCGTGTCCCTCTAGGTGATGGATAAGAGCGAGAGGATAGTGCCCGACAAACTTCAATCTTCAGGAATCTATCAAATCTTTGCTTTGTTCACGTGGCATTGTCTCTCTGTGAATAATTGGCTGGCTCTTCTTTTCTTCTTCGCTTGCAATGATGCACTTCTTCATGCCTTCAGATAGGTAGCTCTTCCTTAGGAATCCTTGTGTCGTTGTATGCGTACATACATGCCAAGGCTGCTTAAATATTCAACACTGCTTATTTATTTAATTTAAATTTAATTTTAACTTGATTAAATATTAGACATGGCTTATTATTATTATTATTATTATTATTATTTTTTTTTTTACAGGGGTGTCCTCCTGCCCATATAATTGATAATACCTTATCAATATTTAAAAGATCTATTATGAGAATTTCTATCAATATTCGGGTCTATATATATATATATATATATATATATATATATATATATATATATATATATATATACTATGAAAATACATTTCATAATAAATCTAATAATATTTTTTATAAGTTTGGTCAAAGTAGAGATGCCTTGATTTCGGACAAAACTTATATACAGACTAAAAAGGACCGGAGGGACTATGAGAGATGGCTGTCATCTCCACGTGGGACCGTGGTTAGTTGTCGGTGACTTTAACTTGATAGGCAAACAGGAAAACACTTATGCTTTGTCCACTGGGCAAGTCATTAATTCGGCCAAGTGTTTCATCCATTTTTGAAGGACTTGAATATCTGGTTGTTGCTCCCTCACGGAAGGACAATGTGAACCGATTCGATCGCTGGCAAAAGCAAAACCCTCAGCGAACGTTTCGGTTTGCTACAGAAAAGAAGCAACCCTCAGTGAACGTTTTGGTTCGCTGCAAAAAACATCTCCCCAGCGAACTTTTTGCAGGATAAGCCTTTTTCCAGGCCTCTAGGCCCAATCATCATTCTCTTTGAGCACAAACAATTAAAAAATAAAAAGGCCGCATGGCAAAATTTTAGAAAAATATTTGTACTAATGATAGGCAAACATGAAGGAAAAACAATCAAATTCCTGTTAAAATCAAAGGCAGGGATTTTGCAAAAAAAAGTAAAACATGATTCACATGGCAAAGTTTAAGGAAAAATGGTTCACTATAAACATGACAAATTTTGAAAATGCATGTAAAGATCACATGATTGAAATTCCAAAAAAAAGCAGTGTTCATATTGCCATGGTTCACTATTTGCCATATAATTTGAAAAAAAAAATCTGAAATTTCTATGTTTGAATTTGTCATGTTATTTGTCACATCTAGAATTTTCATGTGATGGAGTTTCAATCAGAATTGTCACATGTGACAAAATTAACATGAGAAAAATAAACTTTGAAAAAGATATAAAAAATTGTCACACTACCTTCAATAAAACTACCAAATTCTAATTAATAGAAATGCCATGAAGTAACAATAAAATTGCCATGGTTTAAATAATAAAAGTTTCATGCTACCTATCATAAACTACCATGTTCTAATAGTAAATTTGCCATAAAATGTCATGGTATCTATATAAAATACCATGATCTTAAAAAGAAAATTGCCATGCTATCTATAATAGAAAACCATAGTCTAAACATGGTCCAATTAATGAAAAGTGCCATGATGTATACAGTAAAAACACCATGGTATAAATAATATAATTGCCATGGTCTAATCAATAAAGCTACATGGTCTACATAATGAAAGTGAAATTCTACATACAATAAAGCTACATGGTCTAAATAATAAAATTGCCATGGTCTAAAAATTATATAACTGCCATTCACCCTATAATGAAATTGCACATGACATATTTTAAAAATTGGTTCTCTAAAGAACATGGCAAACTTTTAGGAATTTGTAATGGGCACATGGCAAAAGTTAGGGTTTTGTTCTTTCAAAAAAGATGGAAATTTTTTAGGATTTTTCTTCTTCTAGAAAATACATGGTTAGGGATTTATTAGAAGTGGCGGTCACTTATGGTTGAACTATGTTTTATCAAATGAATTGTCCATCATAGCAAAATGTTCATCAAGCAACTCTGAATATTTAATGGACAGGCAAGCCAACTATTCTCAAATCAGAGCTCACTTAGCATTAACTAGCGGGCGAAGGCACGGCGAAACGCCGCGCCCGTGCAATTTATCTTGATTTGTACAATTGTTATTGCTCCTTAAAAATTGTAAGAACAACAGAGTACCCATGTTGGATGAGTGGATAAGTATATTTGGTTGAACATTATGGGGTACATTGCATTGGCTAGATGATACATATTTGCTAATGAAAAAGAAGATCCAGTGAAGTCCAATAGTTTTGTTACAGGGTAAGCTATCATAAGCAAATGTGAAATGAAAGATTGACATGCTAAAACAGTGAGACCATTTAGTAACACGGGTGGTTTGACTCTCTAGTTGTGATAGTACATTATTTTTTTCATTTACTCTAAAATCTTCAAATAACTACACTCAAATAGGAAGCTGATGACCCACAAGTATAGGGGATCAATCGTAGTCCTTTCGATAAGTAAGAGTGTCGAACCCAACGAGGAGCAGAAGGAAATGACAAGCGGATTTCAGCAAGGTATTCTCTACGAGCCTCACTTATCTCTTTAGCCCACATCATCACTAACCTGCAGAAAAAAAATCTCAATTGCTCTCTCTCCCGTGTTCTTGAGCTCAAACCCGCGGATTTTGATCTCTTTGCTCGAAGCCCCGTTTCCGAAACTGTTTCAGGGGATTGTTGCTTGGTATGTGACTCCACCATTTGTCCAATTAGTTTTTGTTTTAGTAGTTTAAATTTTGAATAATTAGCTACTCTTGGTGTTGTTGTAGATGGGCTTGCATGTTGAATTCTTAGTGTTCTAAGTTGTTTAAATGCTTACTATGGCCTCTATGTATCCCTATGAGTAGTTGCTATCAATTTTATAAAGTTTTGTTGAGAAAATTTTGTGGACTAAAAATTCAGATTTTTGTTCATAGGAAAATTGTACGCATACATGAATATCTTTAGGAAGTTTGGCTCTAAGAAGAACTCCAAGGAGGTTATTGGGGAGTCTTCTGACAATGATCTCCACCCTCGGAGGTTGGCGGAGGTACGGCCGTGCGAATGGCCGCACACCCCGTTCTTGGAACAGGCTGGATTTCTTCAGGAGTTCATACAATATATTGCTAATGCCGGCCTCACCGACTTCATCGCAGATGAGTGTGACCAGCACCAAATCCTCACAAACATCTTTGTTCAGAGCTTTACTTTCTTTCCTAGAAATAATCCTCCTGAAGTGAGCTTTGATTTATATGCTGAAAACCATCAGATACCACTTACTGAATTTTGTGACATATGCATGATCCCTTCTGATGGGAGCTTAGCCGAGCCTAGGCCGGCTGGGTTTGAGGACTTTTATCGCACTTTTACTATGGGAGATGAGAGAGGGGTGTCAGCCACCGTTGCTGTTAGCTTACACTTTCCTGCTGTACATTATTTCGCTTTATTTGTTGCTAAGTGTCTACTTGCTAGAAAGAAAGTAGGTGTGCTCAGCGCACCAGACTTTGTTGTTTTATGCCGGGCATCGGAGGGTGACAACACTTATAGCTTGGGAGCTATTGTGGCTCGTCGCCTGCATCTTAATAAATCCCAGGGGGAAATACATGGTGGGATTTTTACTACTCGTTTGGCGGCTCGCTTCAATGTTGAGATACACCCTCATGATTACCCTCTGACCAAGGTTTACCTAGACCGTGCAACCATGGAACACCATCACTTTCTTGCACATGATCGTCCTAACATCGCCATTCCTTATAACCCGGTCTTTAGCGTTAACACTTGTGATATTATTCCTTTGCCTGCACCTGCTTTGTTTGATTATGTTGTCAGGGCGGATATAGGATTATGCCTGCGGACATCATCGCCTATCGCTCAAGCTGCTGCGGAGGCAGCATAGGAGGACACTACTAGGGAAAAGCCTATACACAGAATCTTAGCAGCAGCGCGCTTTAAAATAAGGCGCTGCTACTAATTAGCAGTAGCGAGGTCGATCTTAACTCGCTGCTGAAATAAATATAGCAGTAGCGCGCCCGCCCAAAGACGCACTACTGCTATAATTCCCACGAGGCCGCCGCGAGGCTAGTTATAGCAGCAACGCGTTATAATGACGAGCGCTACTGCTACGGTGCATAGTAGTAGCGCATTTCTCGAATAAGCGCTACTGCTATGTTTACTACAAAATCCGATCCACTCACAGTCACACACTGACTGGATCCCCTCTCAATCCCCCGCGCCGGCCCTCCCCGTCACCCCTCCTCCCTCTGCGCCGCCGTCACCTCCTCCTCCTTGTTGGACTCGGTACCGGCCTCCTCCTCCGTCCTCCCTCCACTCGCCGTTGGCCGGCCCCTCCTCGCTCCGCCTTCCTCCTCCGTCCTCCCTCCACTGGCCCCAGGTCGGCCCCTCCTCGCTCCGCCTTCCTCCTCCGTCCTCCCTCCGCTGGCCGCCGGTCGGCCCCTCCTCGCTCCGCCTTCCTCCTCCGTATACTCTCTTCTCCCTCCTCAAGTCGCCCCTCCTTCTCCCTCCTGCCTGCTACATTTTGATTTAGTAGGCTAGTTCATATGCAACATTTTCATATAGTTGATATGATTTAGTTGATTTAGTAGGCTAGTTGATTTAGTTGATTTAGAACATTTTGATTTAGTTGATATGATTTAGTTGATTTAGTAGGCTAGTTGATTTAGTTGATTTAGAACATTTTGATTTAGTTGATTTAGTAGACTAGTTCATTTAGTTGATTTAGTATGCACCATTTTATTGTTATTTTTTTTTTCTATACATGGATAGGTACGTAGTTGCTTTTGTTTTTTTATAAGTTACTTTTTGGCAAAATGTAGGTGGTACCTCGTCATCTAATATGTTACTAGATCTTAGGATTATAATTGTCCATCAAATTGCTTCTCACGGAAGAACCAAAATATCACATGCTACTGTTTTTCTTTCCTGTGAAGTGGATCGTTAATCCTTTGCTCATATTGCTTTAGGAAAAATGGCGCCACCACCACCACCACTATGTCGATTGTGTAAGTCAAGGTGCGCCAAAGAGCCTTGCAACCCAGCAAGCTGTTCGACATCTACTTCCAGCCGAGTTTTTGTCATGCGGCGGTAAGAAATTAGATGAAATGTAAATTATCCGATGAAATACTTAGTGTACAATCCAATGATATGGTATGTTGTGTGGAATCTAGTCGATGATATGTTTTAGTGTAGAGTTCGATCACATGCTTATTAGTGTAGAATCTAAGGAAACTATTAATAGTGTAGATAATCCATATGTACTTATTTGCGAGGCTATTTATTAATTGATATGTTTTTCTTATTCAAAAATTGGCAAAGAGCATATCTGTGAGTTATGGTATCGAGCCTGATGAAGAAGGCTCAGCTGGACTACGCCTTACTTTAAGGGGCTCCGTCACAACCTGTACTTACCGCGTGGACACGGACGGTCGCACACACTTAAACTCGGTTGGGTGGAAGAAATTCCTCGATGGCAAGAATCTTCGTGTTGGACAGGCCATCCTAATTACTATCAGAGACACCAACCGCCCAGGCTTGAGGATGATGATTGTCTTCGATATCATCTAGAACTACATATGATGATTGTCGTTGATATCATCTAGAACTACATATGATGATCGCCGTTGATATGACCTTGTACTACTTGAGGATGCATATTGACTATGCATGAAATTGTTATCTAGTACTCCCTTCGTTCCAAATTACTCGTCGTGGTTTGAACTAAAACTACGACGAGTAATTTGGAACGAAGGGAGTACTACCCAGTAATGGTTTATGAATTTGATATCTAGTAGCAGTACCTAGTATCTAGTGTCCGAAAGGGAAACTGAAAGGGAAAGGGGTACGGGAAAATGATGAAAGATATAGCAGTAGCAAGGGACTGCGAAATCGCTATAGCTAAGTAATAGTAGCGCTCGAAAAAAGCGCCTCGATATCGCCATCGTAGTAGCGCGGGTACGGACCGCGCTACTACTACAAGTTAGCTGTAGCGCCTTATTAGTAGCGCGGCCACCCGCGCTGCTGCTACACTCAAAACCCGCGCTACTACTAGGGTTTTCCCTAGTAGTGGGAGCCTCAGCAGTGGGATGAGTGGATGCCTGCTCCACAGGATCTCTACTACCATCCAGGCTACTGATCGACTACCAAGTTAGGCCAAAAGCCTAAGCTTGGGGGAGTACGTGTCCTCACCGACATTACATTCATGCTCACATACCATTCTATTTGTCGGTGTTCACACTTTTTCTTTGTATTATCCATGTTTAGAATTATTTTCTTGCTTTCTTCTTGTGTGTTTGAAAAACTTTAGAAAATCCAAAAAAGTTAGTTGTAGTAGTTTACTTTCTATGCATGCTTAGTAGTAGTATTAAAAAGGAAAAACCCAAAAAGATTTCCTTGTTCTTCTTGGGAGCTTTCCTGTGTAAATAGTTTTTCTCGTTTTTGTGTTTCCCTTTTATTTGCTTGATCAAGAAAACCAAAAACTCCAAAAATATTTCAGTGTGTTCCTCTGAATTTCTTTTCTTTTTTATTCGAGTCTTACCGAGGAGAAGACCACGATGAAAATGTTGAGTGGCTCTCATATGAATAACTGTTGAACTAATAAGAGCACATTTACTTTGTCTTCTCCCGTTGAATAAAATGTTTGTACATTCCAGCTTAGCCCATGGCACTCTTGCACAATTATTATTTTCATATCATTCGGTCATGCAAGTGAAAGGCAATAATGACGATATTCGATGAACTGGCTGTGGCAGAGAGAAACTGGTATGAAGGACTTGTTCTGTTTGTGTAAATATGTTTAACCTAGTATCCATCATTCAGCCGGTTATGATTAAACATGTTTGCAATGACAATTAGAGATTATAGTTTCTCATGCCATGCATAAGTAGCCAGGAGTGGATAATGATTTATCTTGCATATCAACATAGCGTTAAAATGATTGTGATGTAGTATGATGATATGGTATCCTCCTCTGAATGTTCGAGTGGCTTGACTCGGCACATGTTCATGCATGTAGTTGAATCAAAACCAACATAGTCTCTATGATATTTATGTTCATGGTGTTCATATCCTACTCATGCTAGTGTCCAATGTTAGTTATGCATAATGCATGGTTATGACCGTTGTTGCTCTCTAGCTGGCCGCTTCTCAATCTAATTGCCAGCCTTCGCCTGTACTAAGCGGGAACTCTGCATGTACATCAAAAACCTTGAACCCAAAGTTATTCCAGATGAGTCCACCATACCTACCTATATATGCTATTATGTCGTCCTAAGTAAATTTGCATGTGCCACCTGTAAAAACTTCTAAAAATTATCCTTTTTGTGTGCCTGGATCGTTCATGGAACGATAGGAGGTGGTCGATATCTTCCATGCTAAGCGGGTTAGTCTCAGGTCGAGTGTTTATTCAGTCGCCATCACACGAGAAAATGGGTGGTAATAGGGATGCCCAGTCCCAAACTGCAAACATGAAAAAGAGTTCATCTCTTGAATAATCAAACAAAAACTCCCAATGGAGTCAAAACCTTTACTTTTATCGCCTGGGAACCGCCACTAGCGTGCTTAGCATGGAAGATGTTGATAACTGATGATCGTGAAGTGAATAAGAAGGGTGCATGTCTCAAAATATCATTTATCTCTGTTTTAAAACTTGAGCTCTGGCACCTCTGCAAATCACTGCTTCCCTCTGCGAAGGGACTTTCTTATTACTTTTATGTTGTGTCATCATCTTCTAAAACAAGCGCCAGAAACTGAGGGAGCACAGTTGTCATGATTTATGCATTGTGTGTAGCTAATGTTGGGTGCATCATGAATGGATCTTTTCTACCATGAATTACAATGTTTAGTCGCTGCTTGAACTTTAGAGGTGCTCTGCATTTATGTTTTGCGGTCTCGGAAAGGGCTAGCGAGATACCAGTATTGTCATATTATATCATGGTTGTTTTGACAACGTGTTGCTGTTTGAGATATCTTATTATTGCTCGTTAGATGATTATGTCCTTGATATGAGTTAATATAAACTTTAAGTGTTATTGTCAACATGGTTAGTTATAATGTTGGCTGAAAACCTGGGTGCTGTTTAAGCCTATTTATGCAAACAAGAGCAAAAGAGTTCGTAAAAGTTTTTCTTTCTCGCTTTCTGTTTATCAACTGAATTGCTTGAGGACAAGCAAAGGTTTAAGCTTGGGGGAGTTGATACGTCTCCAACGTATCTACTTTATCTCACACTTTTCCTCTTGTTTTGGACTCTAATTTGCATGATTTGAATGAAACTAACCCCGGACTGACGCTGTTTTCAATAGAACTACCATGGTGTTGTTTTTGTGCAGAAATAAAAGTTCTTAGAATAAAACAAAACTTTGTGAGGATTTTTTATGGAATAAAAGAGAATTTATAGAGCCAAGACCTACCGGAGAGGGGCCCCTGGGTGGGCACAACCCACCAGGGCACGCCCCCTCTCCTGGCGCGCCCAGGTGGGTTGTACCCACCTGGTGGCCCCTTAGACGATCCGCTTGATACTATAAAATCACATATTTCCAGAAAAAAATCAGGGAGAAAGAATTATCGCGTTCCACGAGACAGAGCCGCCGCCAAGCCCTGTTCTTCCTCGGGAGGGCAGATCCGGAGTCCGTTTGGGGCTCCGGAGAGGGGGATCTTTGTTCTTCGTCATCACCAACCCATCTCTATCGCCAATTCCATGATGGTCCCTACCCGGAGTGAGTAATTTCTTCGTAGGCTCGCTGGTCGGTGAGGAGTTGGATGAGATTCATCATGTAATCGGGTTAGTTTTGTTAGGGCTTGATCCCTAGTATCCACTATGTTCTTAGATTGATGTTGCTATGACCTTGCTATGCTTAATGCTTGTCACTTTGGGACCGGGTGCCATGAACTCAGATATGAACCGTTTATGAATTCATCATTCTATCCGTGTTTTAGATCCGATCTTGCAAGTTATAGTCACCTACTACGTGTTATGATCCGACAACCCCGGAGTGACAACAACCGGGCCACTCTCGGTGATGACTGTAGTTTGAGGAGTTCATGTATTCACTATGTGTTAATGCTTTGTTCCAGTTCTCTATTAAAAGGAGGCCTTAATATCCCTTAGTTTCCAATATGGACCCCGCTGCCACGTGAGGGTAGGACAAAATATGTCATGCAAGTTCTTTTAATAAAGCACGTATGACTATTTACGAAATACATGCGCCTACATTATTCCGATGAACTGGAGCTAGTATCGTCCTAGGTTATAACTGTCACATGATGAATATCATCCAACAAGTCACCGACCCAATGCCTACGAATTTATCTTATATTGTTTTTGCTAAGTTACTACTGCTATCATCACTGTTACACTAGCTACAAATTACTACTATCACTGTTACTTTTACCGTTGCTGCTGTCACTATTATCAAAACTATCCAACTCTTTGCTACTAACCACTTTGACAACTCAGCTGCTAATACCTTCAAATATTCTTTGGCTCCCCTTGTGTCGAATCTATACATTTGGGTTGAATACTCTACCCTCGAAACTGTTGCGATCCCCTATACTTCTGGGTTATCGGTGTCCTCCATAAGACTCGGAGTGGCACTCGCGTAGGATCTATTCCTGTTCATGCTCAGGCGCACAACGTCTAATAACACCATCTACTCCTTCTTTATAAAGGTGTGGGTCATCCCAGAAGTAATGTTATAAATCATAGAAAAACTTTTTCTTGTGATGGTATGTGAAACTAGGTGGTATAATGTAGCGACCTGACCCAAAATCGGTCAAGTCTCTGTGTCTGTACCATCCCAAGATCATGCTGGTACTCACAGTACATCGATAAAATAATCAAAGTTCAATCACACCTGAATTTATTACACGATTCTCATATAGAGTCTTTATTACAAGAGAATAAATTCGCCAAGGCCAACTCATGAGAAATAAACTAGTAAAGCTGCGAAGCGTGAGATTTAAAATAGCGAGTCCATCCGACTCCATAGGGCAATCGCCAAGCGCGGAGCGTAGCCTCAATCCTGATCGGAATACTCCTCTGCAACATAAGACGTTGCAGCCGTGTAGGTCAGCATTTTGAATATGCTGGCAAGTCATGAAGAGAGAATAACAATAATAAAATTTCTAACACTATATGCAATTTGGCTGTGGGGCTCTAAGTTTCATCATTTTGCGAAAAGCCAGTTTTTCCCTACTACAGTGGACTTGCTTGCAAATACTACAAAATTGTTGGTAGTTATTGAGATGGTTCCGCCAACCAATGTCTCATTCCCAAATTATTAAGTCATAACCCCTCAAATTAACTTATTAGTTTTAGTGTTGAGATTTCCGAATACTTCCAAGTTCCAGAGGCTCAAATTGTCCGTGAATCGGGACACGGCTAATCGATTAGATCTTTAACTCGCAGAGGTTTGTGCACTTTACCCGCAAGAATCATTCCTCCTTTTAAGTCTTCGCACTTCATGGTGTTTGAAGACGGATGAATGAAACAGGTCTTCCAAAGAGTTCTTCCGCCACCGCCGTACCCATCCAATCCTACCGTTCTTCTACATCTCGTAGTACCGCCCAGCCAGCGTCACAACTAGGGTTGACCCAGCCAGAGCCCATAATGGCTTGCGGCTGCACAGTAAGCTTCCGGTCAATGGGGCATCCATCCGTCTCTTCGTGGCTGGGTGAAGCTTTCCGCAAGATGTCATGGCACTTCTCCATGCATCCCGGCCAACCACTGGGTTCTCCAGGGTGCCCGTCAACCGTCCTCCACCCAGTAGTGAATTTCGAAGTCCATCTTGATCTTGTAGTTCATGGGGTTGTCATCATCTTTGACTCTCACAACTTTCTTATGAATTCATTCAACCAATCCCGTCTACGAGCATAGCAAAATTAAACTACTACGTCCCGGGTCATGGCAACAAGGGGAATTGGTTCATTCTACCACATGATACTACTCAAGAACAATAACTTCAAAATTTCACCTACTGCATGCATGGTGGGGAGGTATAACACTAATGCAATAAAATCATAGGTATTGAAAGTATGATCAATGACTTGCCTTGCTGACGATCTTCGTAAGCTAAGGACTCAGAGTAGCAAGCTTCAGACCGGAAATTCTACCGAGACAAACAATAATCACAATAAGCATATAGCATATGATCACTTAACATAACATCATAGTAACATAACACACCAAAACAAACGAATCAAAACCCAAAGGAAAACTCGAAGAAATCCAACTCAAAGTTTTTCCTACTTCAAGCAACACTAAAAATAGTTTTACATAACAAAAATTTTCTTAACATAACCTAACCATGGGTTTATGTTAACTTAACAGAAAAGGAATTTATTAAGCAACTAGGAGCAAAAAGAATCAATTTAAAAGCTATTATAAAACTCCTATTAGGCCTAATTCAAATTCTATTAAGAAAATAAAATAAAAGTTTTATTTATTATAGATAAAAGTTCATGTCCTAAAGTGACAGAAACTAACCTAGAATAATCAATCACATGTGAAAAATAAATTTATTTACTAATTAAAATAATAGGAAAACAGTAGCTAGTTAATTAATTAAGAATAACAAGATTCTGATTAAAACTAATTTTTATTAATCCTAAAATGCCCAAATAAATTCCTACGGTTAGGTAATGTCAAAACAAAGTTGGGACAAAAGAATCATATAAAATAATTTTCCTAACTCATTTTATAACAGATTTACTATTCTGACTAAAATTAAAATAAAGCAATTCTAAATAATTTTAACATAGCTAATTATATTTTCTACAGAAATTATAAGAAATTTGCAAACCAACAAAAAAAGAATCACTTAAAAATATTAAGTAAAATAAAATTTATGAATTTTTCAAATCTGGAACTATTCTGTTAAAACAGGAAAACCAAAATAAAGAAAAATGGCCTAATGGGCCTAACTAACGCACTAAGCATAACTTAACTAAAACGGGCCCTAGGGTTAAACTAATCGGGCCGATCTAAATAAATAAAACCTAACTAAAAAAAATAAACCGCAACGAACCGGAATAAAACCCGGTTCACTAATAAGAACCATACCCCTTCGGGGGTTCTAATCCTAGCCGTAGGGAGTAGATCGGACGGCGGGGAGGGGTTCCGGCGAGTTACCGGAGTTGGACGGCGGCGGCGGCTCGGCGAGCGAAAAGGCCGGCTTTCGTGGTCGGGGAGTCGACGGAGTGCTCCGGCGGAAAGCGACGGGCGAGGGAGGCGTCTGGTGGAGTCGACGGGCTCGGGTGGGCTAGGGCGTCGGCGGCAGGTAAATGGCGGCGGTGGTGTGCTCGGGCTCCAGCGTGAGGAGGAGAGAGGGGTCCGCGAGGGGCGAGGGGGAATGGGGTGGGGAGGGGTTTTATAGGCGGGCGACGACTTGCGCAAGGGGTGAATCGGGGAGATCGAATCCGGATCCTTCGGATCCGGCGAGCGGCGGCGCGGCGAGTGGCGTGGGCGAGGGGTTGACGACGGTGGGGGCCCGCCTGTCGGTGAGGGGAGGAAGGGCGCGGCGCGGTCGGTCGGCCGATCCGAAAACGGTTCGGGCGAGGGGGCGCGCTGGCTCGCTCTGGGCCGGCTCGGTCATTGGTGGGCACTGGTCTGCCTGGCCAAGCTGTTGCCTCGGCTATTGGGTCAGGGCATGGCTTTGGCTGGCGCTGAGGTCTTTTTTTTTGAAAAATAAAACAGAGAGAAATATAAATAATTATATAAGACATATATATATATCAAAATGATCAGGAATATTCCTATCATTTGAACATTTTTCCAGGCAAAATCCAAAGTTTATAAAAATCATTTTTCCAAAATTCAAATAAAACTCAAATTTGAATTCAAAACTTTTGGCATTTTTTCCTCTGATATTTTGGAGTGTCATGTTTACTCCTCTCATACTTTTGCTCAAGTATTTATCAGGCATAGTTTTGAAATGAATTCCACTTGCCAAAATTTGAATTCAAATACCAAAGCTCAAAATCTTCCAAACTCCAAATGGCACTCAAATTCAAACAGAATGCATAGATGCTTAGCTATAATTGTAAAACATTCCAAATAGGAAATTTGGGATGTTACAAACCTACCACCTTTAAGATGAATCTCGCCCTCGAGATTCGGGTTGGCTAGCAAATAGGTGAGGATGGTCTCAAGAAGGTCTTCTTGGCGCTCCCAGTGGCTTCTTCCTCGAGTGATGACTCCACAAGACCTTGCAAAACTTGATGACCTTGCTGCGGGTGACTCGTCGCAGTCTCGAGAATTCGGACGGTTTCTCCTTATAAGTCAGATCACCGCTGTCAAGCTGTATGGCCTCTAGGGGCACCGTGTCTCTCAACGGAATATCGGCCATGTCGGCATGACATTTCTTCACCGAGAAACATGGAAGACATCATGAACTCCGGACAATCCTTCCGCAATTCCAACTTGTAAGCAACTTCTCCACGACGCTCGAGGATTTTGTAGGGCCAATGAATCGGGTGCTAACTTTCCTTTGACACCAAACCTCTTGATTCCACGAAGTGAGACACACGAAGATATGCTCGGTCTCCCGCTTCGTAAGTTACTTCCTTGCGCTCTCGTCGGCATAACTCTTCCGTCTCGATTGTGCTATATTGAGTCTATCCCGAATCAGCTTGACTTTCTTCGAATCTCTGATAAGATCGGAACCGAAAAGTGATTGATCTCCAACACCATCCCACAAAGAATGGTGTTCTCGCACCTCCTTCCGTAGAGCTTCAAAGGGCCATCTTCGATCGGATTGATAACTGTTGTTGTATGAAAACTCTGCGTATGGCAAATTATCATCCCAGCTAGACCCATAGTCTAGCACACAAGCTCTCAACATGTCCTCCGAATCTGGTTGACTCTCTCGGTCATCCCATCTGTCTCATGGATGAAAAGCTGTCTTCAACTCCAGCCTCGCACCCAAAGTTTCATGCAACCGATTCCAAAACTTTGAGGTAAACTGTGTTCCTCTATCGACACGATACTCCTCGGAACTCCATGCAGACATACGATCCTGGTCATGTATATCTTGGCCAACTTAGCACTGGTATAGGTAGTCTTCACGGGAATGAAATGAGCTACCTTGGTCAAACGATCAACCACTACCCAGATGGAATCATAACCTGAACGAGTCCTGGGTAATCCTGTGATAAAATCCATTCCAAGTTTTTCCCATTTCCAATCGGGAATCGGCAGAGGTTGGAGTAACCCTGCTGGCTTCTGATGTTCTGCCTTTACTCGTTGACAAACATCGCATACTGCTACGTACTCGGCAATATCCTTCTTCATACCTGTCCACCAGAAACTTTCCTTCAAATCCAGGTACATCTTGGTGTTACCGGGGTGAATCGAGTACGACGAATCATGAGCCTCCTGAAGAATTAGCTTCCTGAGTTTGGGATCATTGGGCACATAAATACGATCCTCGAACCATATAGCTCCGTATTCATCCTTACGGAACCCTTTAGCTTTTCCTTCATTCATCTTTTGCTTTATCTCATCAATTTCCTTGTCCGACTTCTGGGCTTCACGAATTCTTTCGGCCAAAGTGGACTGTACTTCCAGAGTTGCAACGTATCCTCTCGGAACTATCTCCAGTCGGAGGTCTCTGAGTTCATCGACTAACTCCTGGGGTAATCCTCCTGCTGTAAGAGTATTCACATAACTCTTACGGCTCAAAGCATCTGCTACAACATTAGCCTTCCCTGGATGATAATGCAATCTCATGTCATAGTCCTTGATTAACTCTAGCCATCTCCTCTGCCTGAGGTTCAACTCTTTCTGCGTGAAAATATACTTCAAACTCTTGTGATCTGTGTAAACATCACAACGGTTTCCGATGAGGAAATGTCTCCAGGTCTTGAGTGCATGCACTACGGCTGCTAACTCCAAATCATGTGTGGCATAATTCATCTCGTGAGGTCGAGCTGTCCGGAGGTATAAGCTACAACCTTTCCTTCCTGCATGAGTACTCCTCCGAGTCCTCGACGAGAAGCGCCACAATATACCGTAATCCTTGTGTATATCCGCAAAATCAGCACTGGGGCTGTAACCAAACGTTCTTCAATTCCTGAAAACTGGCTTCACAATCCTCGGTCCAAATGTACTTGGCTTCCTTCTTCAACAGCTCAGTCATGGGTTTGGCAATCTTGAGAAATTCTCAATGAACCTCCGATAATATCCTGCGAGTCCGAGAAAACTACGGATCTCCTTGATCGAGGTGGGTGATCGCCAATCGGTGATGATTCAACCTTGGCGGGTCAATCGCTATCCCTTCTCCTGAAATAACATGTCCGAGGAATCCAACTTCCTTCAGACAAAATTCACATTTGCTGAACTTGGCATACAACTGATGTTCTCGAAGTTTCTCCAGAACTAGACGCAAATGTTCTTTACGCTCTTCCTCGCTCTTGGAGAAAATCAGTATATCATCGATGAACACCACGACAAACTTGTCCAGATATTCCATAAATACCTTGTTCATCAAATTCATGAAGTATGCAGGAGCATTAGTCAATCCAAATGACATGACGGTATACTCATATAAACCATACCTGGTGGTGAATGCTGTTTTGGGTATATCCTTTTCACGGATCTTCAACTGATGATACCCTGATCGAAGATCGATCTTGGAGAATACCTTGGCTCCAACTAGCTGATCAAATAGATCATTAATCATCGGCAGAGGGTACTTGTTCTTGATGGTCACCTCGTTCAACGAACGATAATCCACAACCATTCTCAAGGTTCCATCCTTCTTCTCCACCAAAAGAACTGGGGCTCCCCAAGCTGATGAGCTTGGCCGAATATATCCCTTCTCCAATAGCTCATTAATCTGGTTCTTGATCTCTTTCAAATCGTTCGGTGGCATCCGATAAGGTCTCTTGGATATTGGGGCTGTGCCGGGCAATAACTCAATCAGAAATTAAATATCCCTGTCCGGTGGCATTCCTGGTAATTCCTCCGGAAACACATCGGGAAAGTCTTGCACTACTGGCACTTCCTCCTGAACAACTCCCGTGAGGGAATTCACCGATTCTTCATCCGCTACGCCTCGATACATACTTGATCCTCTTCGCCTGGGGTGGTGAGCAGAATAGACTTCTGGGCACGATCTATGTTTCCTTCAAACTTCAAACCAATCCATGCCTAGGATTACATCCAAGGTCCGGGTTTCCAATACTATGAGGTCTGGGAAATTTATGGTTCCCGATGTTGAGGGTTGCATGACAGCCTAAACCTGCCATCATTTCTCCTCTTGAACTGACGCGAAGGGGGTTTCTAAGGGTTTTAGTGGGCAACCCATACTTTTCCACAACTACCCTTGATATGAATGAATGCGTTGCACCAGAATCAAAGAGTACCAAAACTGAACGTGAATTCAATAAAAACTTACCAACCACAGTGTCTGGCTGATAATAGACGTCCTCCACGTCAATGTGGTTCACCTGAGCACGAGGGAAAGGTTTGGGCTTCTTTGCTGAGCTTCCATTACCGTTTCCATTCCTCTGCTTGGCCTCTGGGCAGTCGGTGGCATAGTGCCCTGTTTTCTGGCACTTGAAGCATGTGATGTGACTCAGATCCTTCGGAGCCGGGGCAGGACGATGCTGGTTCCCATTACCGTTACCATTGCCGTTGCCATTGCCTGACCTGTTGTCCTGGTTGCGGTTGTTCCCATTGCCTCCATGGTTATGTCCTCCATGGTTGTGATGGGTATGCCCTCCTGAGTATGGGGCATAACGGGGCTTCTGCTGAGCTCCTGAGTTGTGCTTCCCCTGGCTGTACTTCCGTTTGCGGCTTTCAATCTGCTGCTGCTTGCCTTCAAGTACGATGGCCTTGTCTACCAGCTGCTGGTAGTTGGCGAAAGTAGCCACCATAAGCTACATTCCCAGCTCGTCATTGAGTCCCTCGAGAAACTTCTCCTGCTTTGCGGCATCTGTGGCCACATCATCCGGGGCATAGCGAGCTAACTTGCTGAACTCATCCACGTACTGTGCTACAGTACGGTTCCCCTGGCGTAAGTTGCGGAACTCACGCTTCTTCAGACTCATGGCTCCAGCTGAAACATGAGCGGTGCGGAAGGCCTGCTGGAACTGATCCCATGTGATGGTGCCAATGGGATAAGTGGCGGTGTAGTTCTCCCACCAAGAAGCTGCAGGTCCATCAAGTTGATGTGCGGCAAAGCGCACCTTCTCTGCATCAGTGCATCCAAAAGTGATTAACTCTCTTCCGACCTTGCGGAGCCAATCATCGGCCACAATCGGCTCAGTGCTGCTAGAGAACACCGGCGGATTCAGCCTTAGGAATCAAGTCAAGTTGTCAACAGGGGGTGGTGGTGGCGGTGGGTTGTTGTTGTCGTTGTTCTGATTCTGGATGAGCAACTGCATGATGGCATTCTGCTGCTGGAGCAGCTGGGTGAGCTCCGGCGGGAAGTTGAGACCGGGGTCACGTCTCGGAGGCATCTGGTGTTTTGGAGTGGATGAGAAAATTAGAATAGAACAATGGTCTAATGAGAAATAACACTACCCATATGAATGCACAATCATAAACACACCAATCATTTATTCATTCCACTCAAACATGGTTCAATCTTGATTACAAAATGCTCACGACTAATCGAAAATAACGACCTAACTGATCGACGAAAAAGTAAAATAACATGGTGGTCGACTAAATGTCTTCATCAATAATCCTTGCGTCCTCTGGTGCGATGTCCTCCGGTGTGGTGTCCTCTGTTGTGGCGCCTCCTTTTGCGACTTCCTCCAGTGGAACTCCCTTCATAATCCTGATTGCTCACGAGAGGTCCATCATCTCCACTCGGAAAAAGGTCCTCTCCCAAGTCCATCTTTTCCTTAATTGCGGCAAGCTTCATCTTCAGGTCGTCGACTCTCTCCATGAAGTCCGCGATTTCTTCCTCATGGCCAAGGAAGTCTGCGTGTGCCTTCTCCTCCAGTTCCCAGCCACGGAACAACAGCCTCCTGTGTACCTTCGAAGTTCTGGCGAGTCTGGATCTCCCGCTTCTGAGGAGACACTCCAAGTCTTGGACATAAGAGAGAATGGAGTCGCCCTCACGATGCGGATGATATCTCCATTCCTTGCTCTGCGAGAAACCATGGCGAGGTCTCGATGGATCGAAGCGCGCCCTGTACTCCTCTCGGAGATGTCCAAGTGCACGATAGATCGCCATGTCCCTTCCGAGGATCCAGTTGAAGTCTGTGAACTCAAAGTCAATAGGCTCAGATGCCCTCCGAAGGTTCTCCTGGAATGTGCACCTCGATCCTCAGAGCGGGTATCCTCGGAAGTGCATTGGTAGGCTTCCGGTGATCGAGGGCGAGCAATCTTCAGCTTCTTCACCATCTGGACCAGCTTCTGCCAAGGGCATCGTCTCATCGGGCTGGCAAAACTCCGTAGCAAACTGGGGTGAACTCGACGGCCATCTAGAATGTTGAAAAATCGGAGAGAGGTCAGAAATGAACAGGGGAGAATTACGGAATGATAAGGATATAAAATAAATAGTCTCTTCCTATGGCTTTCCGATCCTAGGGGTTACGTCCCACGGTCAGCGTGTGCTCGATACCATCTCAGTGCGACCTGACCCAAAATCGGTCAAGTCTCGTATGCATACCATCCCAAGATCATGCTTTGGTACTCACAAGACATCGATGAAATAATCAAAGTTCAATCACACCTGAATTTATTACATGATTCTCATATAGAGTCTTTATTACAAGAGAATAAATTCGCCAAGGCCAACTCATGAGAAATAAACTAGTAAAGCTGCGGAAGCGAGATTTAAAATAGCGAGTCCATCCGACTCCATAGGGCAATCGCCAAGCGCGAGCGTAGCCTCAATCTGATCGAATACTCCTCGCAACATAAGACGTTGCAGCCGTGTAGGTTAGCATTTTGAATATGCTGGCAAGTCATGAAGAGAATAACAATAATAAAATTTCTAACACTATATGCAATTTGGCTGTGGGGCTCTAAGTTTCATCATTTTGCGAAAAGCCGTTTTTCCCTACTACAAAGGACTTGCTTGCAAATACTACAAAATTGTTGGTAGTTATTGAGATGGTTCCGCCAACCAATGTCTCATTCCCAAATTATTAAGTCATAACCCCCTCAAATTAACTTATTAGTTTTAGTGTTGAGATTTCCGAATACTTCCAAGTTCCAGAGGCTCAAATTGTCCGTAATCGGGACACGGCTAATCGATTAGATCTTTAACTCTGCAGAGGTTTGTGCACTTTACCCGCAAGAATCATTCCTCCTTTTAAGTCTTCGCACTTCATGGTGTTTGAAGACGGATGAATGAAACAGGTCTTCCAAAGAGTTCTTCGCCACCGCCGTACCCATCCAATCCTACCGTTCTTCTACATCTCGTAGTACCGTCCAGCCAGCGTCACAACTAGGGTTGACCCAGCCAGAGCCCATAATGGCTTGCGGCTGCACAGGTAAGCTTCCGGTCAATGGGGCATCCATCCGTCTCTTCGTGGCTGGGTGAAGCTTTCCGCAAGATGTCATGGCACTTCTCCATGCATCCCGCCAACCACTGGGTTCTCCAGGTGCCCACAACCGCCCTCCACCCAAAGAGTGAATTTCAAGTCCATCTTGATCTTGTAGTTCATGGGGTTGTCATCATCTTTGACTCTCACAACTTTCTTATGAATTCACTCAACCAATCCCGTCTACGAGCATAGCAAAATTAAACTACTACGTCCCGGGTCATGGCAACAAGGGGAATTGGTTCATTCTACCACATGATACTACTCAAGAACAATAACTTCAAAATTTCACCTACTGCATGCATGGTGGGGAGGTATAACACTAATGCAATAAAATCATAGGTATTGAAAGTATGATCAATGACTTGCCTTGCTGACGATCTTCGTAAGCTAAGGACTCGTAGTAGCAAGCTTCGCACTCCGGAAATTCTACCGAGACAAACAATAATCACAATAAGCATATAGCATATGATCACTTAACATAACATCATAGTAACATAAAACACCAAAACAAACGAATCAAAACCCAAAGGAAAACTCGAAGAAATCCAACTCAAAGTTTTTCCTACTTCAAGCAACACTAAAAATAGTTTTACATAACAAAAATTTTCTTAACATAACCTAACCATGGGTTTATGTTAACTTAACAGAAAGGAATTTATTAAGCAACTAGGAGCAAAAAGAATCAATTTAAAAGCTATTATAAAACTCCTATTAGGCCTAATTCAAATTCTATTAAGAAAAATAAAATAAAAGTTTTATTTATTATAGATAAAAGTTCATGTCCTAAAGTGACAGAAACTAACCTAGAATAATCAATCACATGTGAAAAATAAATTTATTTACTAATTAAAATAATAGGAAAACAGTAGCTAGTTAATTAATTAAGAATAACAAGATTCTGATTAAAACTAATTTTTATTAATCCTAAAATGCCCAAATAAATTCCTACGGTTAGGTAATGTCAAAACAAAGTTGGGACAAAAAGAATCATATAAAATAATTTTCCTAACTCATTTTATAACAGATTTACTATTCTGACTAAAATTAAAATAAAGCAATTCTAAATAATTTTAACATAGCTAATTATATTTTCTACAGAAACTATAAGAAATTTGCAAACCAACAAAAAAAGAATCACTTAAAAATATTAAGTAAAATAAAAGTTATGAATTTTTCAAATCTGGAATTATTCTGTTAAAACAGGAAAAACGAAAATAAAGAAAAATGGCCTAATGGGCCTAACTAACGCACTGAGCGTAACTTAACTAAAACGGGCCCTAGGGTTAAACTAATTGGGCCGATCTAAATAAATAAAACCTAACTAAAAAAAATAAACCGCAACGAACCGGAATAAAACCCGGTTCACTAATAAGAACCATACCCCTTCGGGGGTTCTAATCCTAGCCGTAGGGAGTAGATCAGACGGCGGGGAGGGGTTCCGGCGAGTTACCGGAGTTGGACGGCGGCGGCGGCTCGGGCGGCGAGTGCGTCGGCGTCTCCGGTGGTCGGGGGAGTCGACGGAGTGCTCCGGCGGGTGCGACGGGCGAGGGGAGCGTCTGGTGGAGTCGACGGGCTCGGGGTGGGCTAGGCGTCGGCGCGAGGTAAATGGCGGCGGTGGTGTGCTCGGGCTCCGGCGAGCGTGAGGAGGAGAGAGGGTCCGCGCGAGGGCGAGGGGGTGCGGGGAGGGGTTTTATAGGCGGGGCGACGACTTGCGCAAGGGGTGAATCGGGAGGAGATCGAATCCGGATCCTTCGGATCCGGCGAGGCGGCGCGGCGCGAGTGGCGTGGGCGAGGTTGACGACGGGGGCCCGCCTGTCGGTGAGGGGAGGAAGGCGCGGCGCGGTCGGTCGGCCGATCCAAACGGTTCGGCGAGGGGGGGCGGCTGGCTCGCTCTGGGCAGGCTCGGTCATGGTGGGCACTGGGCTGCTTCAAGGCCATGGTTGCCTCGGCCATTTGCTGGGCGATGCTTTGGCTGGCGCCGAGGTCTTTTCTTTTTTTTTTGAAAAATAAAAACAGAGAGAAATATAAATAATTATATAAGACATATATATATCAAAATGATCAGGGGAATATTCCCTATCATTTGAACATTTTTCCAGGGGCAAAATCCAAAGTTTATAAAAAATCATTTTTTCCAAAATTCAAATAAAACTCAAATTTGAATTCAAAACTTTTGGCATTGTTTTCCTCTGATATTTTTGGAGTGTCATGTTTACTCCTCTCATACTTTTGCTCAAGTATTTATCAGGCATAGTTTTGAAATGAATTCCACTTGCCAAAATTTGAATTCAAATACCAAAGCTCAAAATCTTCTGAAACTCCAAATGGCACTCAAATTCAAACAGAATGCATAGATGCTTAGCTATAATTGTAAAACATTCCAAATAGGAAATTTGGGATGTTCCATATAAATTTAGCAACAATATAATTAGCATAATCAACATACCATGGAGCATGACGAGAAGCATTTATGACATTTAATTTCTCATCAGGAAAGCTATCATCAATAGGCAGTGGGTCATCAAGAACATTTTCTAACCTTGACAAGTTATCTGCAACGGGTTTCTCAGCTCCTTTTCTATCGACAATATGCAAATCAGATTCTTGTAGCAAGAGAATCCATCTAATAAGTCTAGGTTTAACATCTTTCTTTTCTATAAGATATTTAATAGCAACATGATCAGGTGAATAGTTACTTTGGAATCAACAATATAAGGTCTGAACTTATCACATGCAAAAACAACTGCTAAAAATTCTTTCTCAGTAGTAGCATAATTTCTCTGGGCACTGTCTAGAGCTTTACTAGCATACTGAATAACATTTAATTTCTTATCAACTCTTTGTCCTAGAAAAGCACCAACAACATAATCACTAGCATCACACATAATTTCCAAGGGTAGGTTCTAATCAGGTGGATGAACAATAGGAGCACAAATCAAGGCTCTCTTAAGTATTTCAAATGCTTCTACACAATCATCATAAAAAACAAAAGGAATATCTTTTTGTAAGAGATTAGAAATTTTAGAGAAGTCTTTAATAAACCTTCTATAGAAACCAGTGTGACAGAGGAAACTTCTTATACCTTTAATATCCTTGGGACACGACATCTTTTCAATAGCATCCACTTTAGCTTTATCAACTTCAATACCTCTTTCAGAAAATTTGTGCCCCAAGACAATACCTTCATTAACCATAAAGTGGCACTTCTCCCAATTCAAGACAAGATTAGTTTCTTCACATCTCTGCAAATCTCGATCAAGGTTTCTTAAGCAAGCATCAAAAGAAGTTCTGTAAACGGAGAAATCATCCATGAAAACTTCAACAATCGTTTCACAAAAGTCAGAGAATATAGCAGTCATACATCTTTGAAAGGTAGCAGGTGCATTGCATAAACCAAAAGGCATATGTCTATAAGCAAAGGTACCGGAAGGACAAGTAAACGTGGTTTTCTCTTGATCTTCTTTTCACACAGGTATTTGAGAGAAACCAGAATAACCATCTAGAAAGCAAAAATGAGTATGTTTGGATAGTCTTTCTAGCATTTGATCAATAAAAGGTAAAGGGTAATCTTCTTTTGGAGTAGCATTATTCAATTTGCGAAAATCAATTACCACTCTATAACCTGTAACAATTCTTTGTGGAATCAATTCATTCTTATCATTTGGAACAATAGTAATACCTCCCATCTTAGGGACACAATGAACATGACTTACCCATTGACTATCAGCAATAGGATAAATTATACCTGCCTCCAGAAGCTTTAGTATTTCATTCCTTACCACTTCTTTCATCTTAAGATTTAACCGTTGTTGATGATCAACAACTGGTTTAGCATCTTTCTCCAATTTTATTTTGTGCTGGCATAAAGTGGGACTAATGCCCTTAAGATCATCAAGAGTATATCCAATAGCGGCACGGTGCTTATTAAGAGTTTTCAATAATTTCTTTTCTTCATGCTCTGAAAGGTTAGCACTCATAATTGCAGGATATATCTTCTTTTCATCAACATAAGCATATTTTAGAGTATCAGCTAATTGTTTAAGGTCAAACACGGGATCACCCTTGGGTGGAGGAGGATCCCCAAGGATTTCAACAAGAAAATTGTGTTTCAAAATAGGTCCCTGATTAAAGAATACTTCATCTATTTCCCTTCTTTCATTCATAAACATATCATTTTCATGGTCTAGCGAATATTGTTCTAAAGGATCATTAGGAGGCACAACAATAGAAGCAAGACCAATAATTTCATCTTTATTAGGCAATTATTTATCATGGGGCTGTCTATGAAATTTAGAGAAATTAAAATCACGAGACATATCTCGCAAACCAACAATAACAATATCTTTCTCGCAGTCTATCCTAGAATTAACAGTATTCAAGAAGGGTCGACCAAATATAATGAGACAAAAATTATCTTGTGGGGAAGCAAGAACAAGAAAATTAGTAGGATATTTTATCTTCCCACAGAAGACTTCAACATCTCTAACAATCCCAATCGGTGATATAGTATCTCTATTAGCAAGCTTAATAGTAACATCAATAGCTTCTATCTCAGCAGGAGTAATATCATTATAATCTATTTATATAAGGTAAAAGGAATTTCACTCACACTAGCACCCACATCACATAAGACATGATAACAATGATCTCCTATTTTAGCAGAAACAACAGGCATGCCAGCAACATGCCTATGTTTGTCTTTAGTATCGGGTTTAGCAATCCTAGCAGCTTCATCACAAAAATAAATAACATGCCCATCAATATTATCAACCAAGAGATCTTTAACCATAACAATACTAGGTTCAACTTTAATTTGTTCAGAAGTTGTATGTGTTTTAGTATTACTCTTACGAACCACAGTTGAAGCTTTATCATGATCCTTTATTCTAACAGGGAATGGTGGCTTCTCAATATAAGAAGTGGGAACAATAGGATCAACATTATAAATAATAGTTTATTCTTCAACTTTAATAGGTTCAGCTACTTTAACTTCAATGGGAGGATGATATTTAAACCACTTCTCCTTAGGGAGATCAACGTGAGTAGCAAACGATTCACAGAAAGAAGCTACTATCTCAGAGTTAAGACCATATTTAGTGCTAAAATCACAAAAAGCATCGGTATCCATAAAAGATTTAACACAATCAAACTTAAGGTTTATCCCTGACTCCTTACCTTCTTCGAGACCCCAATCTTCAGAGTTGCATTTAATTCTTTCCAATAAATCCCATTTGAATTCAATATCCTTCTTCATATAGGAACTAGTACAAGAAGTATCGAGCATGGATCGATCATTATGAGAAAGCCGAGCATAAATTTTTTGAATAATAATTTCTCTTGAGAGCTCATGATTGGGGCATGAATATAACATTGACTTAAGCCTCCCCCAAGCTTGAGCAATACTTTCTCCTTCACGAGGCCAAAAGTTATATATGTAATTCCGATCACGATGAACTAGATGCATAGGATAAAACGTCTGATGAAATTCCAATTTCAATCGGTTGTAGTTCCATGATCCAATATCATCCAATAGCCTATACCATGTCAATGCCTTGCCCTTCAAAGATAAGGGGAATCCTTTATTCTTGATAACATCCTCGGGTATACATGCAAGCTTAAATAATCCACAGACTTCATCCACATAGATTAGGTGCATATCGGGATGTAATGTTCCATCTCCTACATAAGGATTAGCTAGCAGTTTCTCTATCATACCCGAAGGAATTTCATTAGAAATATTTTCAGTAGGTGCAGTAGGTTGAGGAGCAACTAATTGTGGTTCCGGTCGAGGTGAAGATACCCCGAACAAACCCCTCAAATGATTATTTTCCATAGTAACAAGTGACAGTAAATTTCAGCACACTATATAAATGTTTCCTTACCAAATTCCACTTACCAAAGGCGCTTCACTCCCCGGCAACGGTGCCAGAAAAGAGTCTTGATGACCCACAAGCATAGGGGATCTATAGTAGTACTTTCGATAAGTAAGATTGTCAAACCCAACAAGGAGCAGAAGGAAATGATAAGTGGTTTTCAGCAAGGTATTCTCTGCAAGCACTGAAATTATCGGTAACAGATAGTTTTGTGATAGGATAAATCATAATGGGTAAAAAGTAATAAAAGTAAACAAGGTGCAGCAAGGTAGCCCAATCCTTTTTTGTAACAAAGGACAAGCCTGGACGAACTCTTATAGAAGCAAAGTGCATGCTCCCGAGGACACATGGGAATTATTGTCAAGTTAGTTTTGATCATGCTCATATGATTCGCGTTCATTACTTTGATAATTTGATATGTGGGTGGACCGGTGCTTAGGTGCTGCCCTTCCTTGGACAAGCCTCCCACTTATGATTAACCCCTCTCACAAGCATCCGCAACTACGAAAGAAGAATTAAGGTAAACCTAAGCATAGCATGAAACATATGGATCCAAATCAGCCCCTTACGAAGCAACACATAAAATAGGGATTAAGCTTATGTCACTCTAGCAACCCATCATCTACTTATTACTTCCCAATGCCTTCCCCTAGACCCAAATAATGGTGAAGTGTCATGTAGTCGACGTTCACATAACACCACTAGAGGAAAGACCACATACATCTCATCAAAATATTGAACGAATACCAAATTCACATGATTACTTATAACAAGACTTCTTCGATGTCCTCCGGAACAAACGTAACTACTCACAAAGCATATTCATAATCATAATCAGAGGAGTATTAATTATCATTAAGGATCTGAACATATGATCTTCCACTGAATAAACCAACTAGCATCAACTACAAGGAGTAATCAACACTACTAGCAACCCACATGTACTAATCTGAGGTTTTGGGACCAAGATCGAATACAAGAGATGAACTAGGGTGTGAGAGGAGATGGTGCTGTGAAGATGTTGATGAAGATTGACCCTCCCTCGATGAGAGGATCGATGGTGATGACGATGGCGATGATTTCCCCCTCCGGGAGGGATGTTTCCCCGGCAGAACAGCTCCGCCAGAGCCCTAGATTGGTTCTGCCCAGGTTCCGCCTCGAGACGGCGGCGCTTTGTCCCGAAAGCTTCCTTATGATTTTTTTCAGGGTAAAAGACACCATATAGCAGCAGATGGACACCGAAGGCCTACCATGGGGCCCACAAGGTCGAAGGGCGCGCCCTCCACCCTTGTGGCTGGCTGGTGGCCCTCCTCTGGTACTTTCTTCACCCAATATTTTTATATATTCCAAAAATAATCTCCGTGAAGTTTCAGGACGTTTGGAGTTGTGCAGAATTGGTCTCAAATATTTGCTCCTTTTTCAGTCCAGAATTCTAGCTGCCGGCATTCTCCCTCTTCATGTAAACCTTGTAAAATAAGAGAGAATAGCCATAAATATTGTGATATAATGTGTAATAACAACCCATAATGCAATAAATATCAACATAAAAGCATGATGCAAAATGGACGTATCAGGTACCGCCAACACTTATAAGCGTTAGAGTAGCTTCTCCATGTCGGTTTCTGATACATCCATTTTGCATCATATTTTGATGTTGATATTTATTGCATTATGGATTATTATTACACTTTATGATGCAATTTTCTCTCTTATTTTTGCAAGATTCACATGAAGAGGGAGAATGCCGGCAGCTGGAATTCTGGACCGGAAAGGAGAAAATCTGAGATACCTATTCTACACAACTCCAAAAGTCCTGAAACTTTACAAAGAATTATTTGGAATATATAAAAATATCGGGTGAAGAAATACTAGGATGGGACCCACCAGGTGGCCACAAGCCTGGGGGGCGCGCCCTGCCCCCCAGGGTGTGCCCCATGATCTTGTGGGCCGCCTGGCCATCCTCTAGTGCCCATCTTCTGCTATATGAAGGGTTTTGACCTAGAAAAAAATAGAGAGAATACTTTCGGGATGAAGCGTCGCCGTCTCGAGGCAGAACTTGGGCACAAGCAATCTAGGTCTTTGGCGGAGTGATTACACTGGGGAAACTTCCCTCTATGGGGGGGGGGGATCGAAGCCATCGTCATCACCAACGGCCCTCTCATCATGGGAGGACCAATCTTCATCAACATCTTCACCAACACCATCTCATCTCAAACCCCAGTTCATCTCTTGTATTCAATCTTTATCTCAAAACCTCAGGTTGGTAACTGTGGGTTGCTAGTAGTGTTGATTACTCGTTGTGGTTGTGCTAGTTGGTTTATTTGGTGGAAGATCATATGTCCACATCCTTAATGATATTTAATACCCCTCTGATCATGAACATGCTTTGTGAGTAGTTACTTTTGTTCCCGAGGACATGGGAAAGTCTTATTACAAGTAATCATGTGATTTCAATATCCGTTTCATATTTTGATGAGATGTATGTTGCCTTTTCTCTAGTGATGTTATGTGAAAGTCGACTACATGACACTTCACCATGGTTTGGGCCTAGGGGAAGGCATTGGGAAGTAGCAAGTAGATGATGGGTCGCTAGAGTGATAGAAGCTTACACCCTATAGTTTATGTGTTGCTTCATAAGGGGCTGATTTGGATCCACATGTTTAATGCTATGGTTAGATTTATCTTAATTCTTCTTTCGTAGTTGCGGATGCTTGCGAGAGGGGTTAATCATAAGTGGGAGGCTATTCCAAGTAAGGACAGAACCCAAGCACCGGTCCACCCACATATCAAATTATCAAAGTAACGAACGCGAATCATATGAGCATGATGAAAACTACATTTACGATAATTCCCATGTGTCCTCGGGAGCGCTTTTCTTTACATAAGAGTTCGTCCAGGCTTGTCCTTTGCTATAAACCGGATTGGTCCACCTTTCTTCCCTTTTGTTACACTTGTTACTTGTTACCCGTTACGAATTACCTTGCTACCAAACTATCTGTTATCGATAATTTCAGCGGGGCCCATGTGGGGACCACAACCCACCTGGGCGTGCGTGGGGGTCCTAGCGCGCCCAGGTGGGTTGTGACCACTTGGTGCACCTCCCTCTGGTATTATTTGCACCAAAAATTTAGAAATATTCAGAAAAAATCATATAAAATTTTTAGGGTATTCTGAGAACTTTTATTTTTTGGTCATTTTTTATTGCATGGGAAATTCAGAGAACAGACAAAACATGGCATTTTATTTTATTTAATTAATAAAAATAGAAAACAAAGAGTAAGGGCAGAAGGTAGTTCTTACTAAATTCATCAACTTCATACCGCTCAAAAATGATTCATTAATAAGGTTGATCAGGTCTTATTAACAACCACTTTCGATTAGCATGAAACCAAAGAATTTTCGTAAATCACTAAGTTACCTCAATGGGGATATGGATGTCCCCAACAATAAGCATTTCATATTTCTTTTGGACAGTAGCTAGAGGTATTTGAAAACTTCCAATAGTGATTGTCGGAGATTTTTCAATAACATTAATACCATTCACTTGGAATTGTTTCTTCAGAAAGTGCACCGTATGCTCATTACCATTAATATGAAAAGTGACCTTGCTTTTATTGCAATCAATAATAGCCCCTGCAGTATTCAAGAAGGGTCTACCAAGGATAATCGACATGTTGTCTTCCTCGGGCATCTCAAATATAACAAAGTCAGTCAAGATAGTAACATTAGCAACAACGGGCACATCCTCACAGATACCGATAGGTATGGCAGTTGACTTGTCAGCCATTTGCAAAGATATTTCAGTAGGTGTGAGTTTATTCAAGTCGAGTCTTTTATATAAAGAGAAAGGCATAACACTAACACCAGCTCCTAAATCACACAAAGCAGTTTTCACATAATTCTTTTTGATAGAGCAAGGTATAGTTGGTATTCCCGGATCTCCAAGTTTTTTTGGTACTCTATATTTGAAAGTACAATTAGCAAGCATAGTGGAGATTTCCGCTTCCGGTATTTTTCTCTTATTAGTGATGATGTCTTTCATATACTTTGCATAAGGAGGAATTTTCAAGATATCAGTCAAGCTAGTAAGCAAAAAGACTGGCCTCAACATTTTAGCAAAGCATTCAAATTCTTCATCATCATTCTTTTTAGCTAACTTGGGTGGAAAAGGCATAGGTTTTTGAACCCACGGTTCTCTTTCTTTACCGTGTTTTCTAGCAATGAAGTCTCTTTTATCATACCTTTTATTCTTAGGTTGTGGGTTATCAAGATCAATAGGTGGTTCTATTTCAACATCATTATCTGGTTCTTTTTCATTATCACTAGGTGGATGTTCATTACCATATTGAGTTTCAGCACCAGAGATAGAAGTTTCATTCTCATTATCAGGAGGTTTCTCTATTTGAGGTTCACTAGAAGCATGCACAGTCCTATCATTTTTCTTCTTACTTTTCTTTCTAGAAGGACTAGGTGTAGTGGTGTTGTTTGTTTGTGAATCTTGTTCAATTCTTTTTGGGTGTCCCTCAGGATAAAGTGGTTCCTGAGTCATTTTACCTCTCTAGTTGCAACTCTAACAGCCAAGTCATGTATATTATTACTTGTTCTAGCTGGGTTTGTACCATAGAAGCGTGTTTTCCAACACCTCTAACATTATTCGAAATTCTAAATAACAAGTCACTCAAGCGAGCAATCATATCAGAATTATATTTCAGTTGTTTCATAACATTTGCATTGAACTGATCTTGTTTTCTAATACAGTTTTCAAACTCATAAAGGCATTGACTAGGATGCATATTGTGAGGATTGTCATTATCATTGAACTTCATTAGAGAATTTACCTCTACACCTTAGGCAGTGGTGGTGTATTTAGCCCATGTATTTCTTTAATAGGAGGTAAATTTTTAACGTACTCAGCTTTAATACCTTTTTCCTTCATAGATTTCTTTGCCTCTTGCATATCTTCAGGACTGAGATATAATATACCCCTCTTCTTTGGAGTGGGTTTAGCGGGTGGTTCAGGAAGAGTCCAATCATCATAATTTTTTAATATGTTATTCAATAATTCTTCAGCTTGAGCAATAGTTTGTTCCCTGAAAACACAACCAACACAACTATCTAGGAAGTCCCTAGAAGCATCGATTAGTCCATTATAGAAGACATCAAGTATTTAATTTTTCTTAAGAGGATGATCAGGAAAAGCATTAAGTAACTGGCAAAGCCTCCACCAAGCTTGTGGGAGACTCTCTTCTTCAGTTTGCATGAAGTTAAATATTTCCTGTAAGGCAGCTTGTTTCTTATGAGCAGGAAAATATTTTTTAGAGAAGTAATAAATCATATCTTGGGGACTACGCACTGATACGTATCCAACGTATCTATAATTTTTGATTGCTCCATGCTATATTACCTACTGTTTTGGACCATATTGGGCTTTATTTTCCACTTTTATATTACTTTTGGGACTAACCTATTAACCGGAGGCCCAGCCCAGATTTGCTCTTTTTTTGCCTATTTCAATGTTTCGAAGAAACAGAATATCAAACGGAGTCCAAACGGAATGAAACCTTCGGGAACGTGATTTTCTCATCAGATATGATCCAGGAGACTTGGACCCTCGGTCAAGAAAGGAGGGAGGCGGCCACGAGGGTGGAGGGCACGCCCCCCCCCTAAGGGCGCGCCCCCTGCCTCATGGGCCCGCCGAAGCTCCACCGACGTACTCCTTCCTCCTATATATACCTACGTACCCCCAACACATCAGAGACGGAGCCACAAACCTAATTCCACCGCCGCAACTTTCTGTTTCCACGAGATCCCATCTTGGGGCCTGTTCCGGAGCTCCGCCGGAAGGGGAATCCACCACGGAGGGCTTCTACATCATCATCATAGCCTCTCCGATGAACTGTGAGTAGTTTACTTCAGACCTTCGGGTCCATAGTTAGTAGCTAGATGACTTCTTCTCTCTTTTTTGGATCTCAATACAATGTTCTCCCCCTCTCTCGTGGAGATCTATTCGATGTAATCTTCTTTTTGCGGTGTGTTTGTTGAGACCAATGAATTGTGGGTTTATGATCAAGATTATCTATGAGCAATATTTGAATCTTCTCTGAATTCTTTTATGTATGATTAGTTATCTTTGCAATTCTCTTCGAATTATCCGTTTGGTTTGGCCAACTAGATTGGTAGTTCTTGCAATGGGAGAAGTACTTAGCTTTGGGTTCAATCTTGCGGTGTCCTTTCCTAGTGACAGTAGGGGCAGCAAGGCACGTATTGTATTGTTGCCATCGAGGATAGCAAGATGGGTTTTCATCATATTGCATGCATTTATCCCTCTACATCATGTCATCTTGCTTAAGGCGTTACTCTGTTTTCATTAACTTAATACTCTAGATGCATGCTGGATAGCGGTCGATGAGTGGAGTAATAGTAGTAGATGCGATGCGAGTCGATCTGCTTGTCTCGGACATGATGCCTATATACATGATCATACCTAGATACTCTCATAACTATGCTCAATTCATCAATTGCTCAACATGAATTCGTCCACCCACCGTAGAATACTTATGCTCTTGAGAGAAGCCACTAGTGAAATCTATGGCCCCGGGTCTATTCTCATCATATTAATCTTCCTCGCTTTATTATTGCTTTGCTTTTTTACTTTGCCTTTTATTTTGCTTTGCATCTTTGTACCAAAAATACCAAAAATATTATTTATCATCTCTATCGATCTCACTTTAAGTAAGTGACCGTGAAGGATTGACAACCCCTAATCACGTTGGTTGCGTTGAGCTATTTGTTTTGTGTAGGTACGAGGGACTTGCGCGTGGCCTCCTACTGGATTGATACCTTGGTTGTCAAAAATTGAGGGAAATACTTACGCTACTCTGCTGCATCATCCTCTCCTCTTCGGGGAAAACCAACACAAGCTAAAGACGTAGCAAGAAGGATTTGTGGCGCCGTTGCCGGGGAGTCTACACAAAAGTCAACATACCAAGTACCCGTCACAACCCTTATCTCTCGCATTACATTATTTGCCATTTGCCTCTCGTTTTCCTCTCCCCCACTTCACCCTTGCCGTTTTATTCGCCCTCTCTTTTTTCGTTCACCTCTTTTTGCTTGTTTGCTTGTGTTACCATGTGCCTTCTATTTGCTTGCTAAAAATCTATTGTTATGGATCCACTTAAAGTGTTCTACTTGGATCATCTTCGATCCTTATGCGCTCGTGCTGAAACCCCAACTAGCTTAGTTGATGGGAAATCTTTAGATGAGCATGCTCATTTTGTGCGTCATCGTTTGTCTGAAAAAGGGAGACTCTTATGGTATCATATAAATAGTTTGCTATTCTATGCTTGGAATCTTTGTGAAATGTGTGATTTTACTTGTTGCTCTAAGAACCCTAAAAAACACCTTCCCTACCTATGTGAGTTCAATGATAATGAAATCTTATCTTCTTATGCAAGGGGTGTTTATAGTTCCATGATGTCGAACAAATTGAAGAATTTGTCGTTTTTAAGGGTGCTCATGAAGTTGCTTCTTTGATTGAAAAGTATGATTTTACCCTCAACAAATATGAAAATTCCGTCATACTTAAATATTGCAATGAAAACCTTGCTCATAATGTCTATGTCCAAGAATTTATTGAAAGAATGACCGTTGCTTTGGAAGAAAATAATGATATGCATGAATCGATAGATAATGATGATTCCAATGATTTGGTTGAAATATCCCTTGATGAACATGATGCTTTCTATTCTTGTGTCCATGATGCCAATATTTATGAAGACGAATTTGCTATAGTTCCTTATGTTAAAAATGAGATCGTTGCTATTGCACCCATGCTTGATAGTTCCCTCAATGAAAAGCATGATTTCAATGATTTTACTATAAATTCTCTTGATGTCAATTGTGCTAATAATATGCAAAACCCTAAGCTTGGGGATGCTAGTTTTGCTATGTCTACTACTTGTTGCAATGATCATGATTGGGGTGATTCTTCTTATGATCTTGAAAATTTATTTAATCCCCATGATGAATATGAGATTGATAATATTGTTTGCAATAATATTGAAAGTGGGTTTGTAAGAGTGTCAACTTTAGATCCCACATATTTGGAGAATATTAAATCTTATGAAATTGTTGATAAAAGTGGGTTTGGAGAGGTCATGACTTTAGTTAATGTTAATCCCACTATTTCGGAAGAGTGTCAACTTTGCATGCATGAGCATCGTGTTGAAAATATTTTATGTGATAGCTATTTTTTTGAATTTGCTTATGATCCCACATGTAATTATTATGAGAGAGGAAAATATGGTTATAGAAATTTTCATGTTACTAAATTACCTCTCGTTATGTTGAGATTGCTATTGTTTCTTCCCGCCTCCTTATATATGCTAGTTTTTTCTTGCCTTGATAATTTGTTTGCCTATAAGATGCCTATGCATAGGAAGTATGTTAGACTTAGATGTGTTTGTCATGTGTTTTATGATGCTCCTTTTGCGCTTCAATTCTTGTCTTTCTTGTGAGCATCATTAAAATTATCAATGCCTAGCTAAAAGGCTTTAAAGAAAAGCGCTTGTTGGGAGACAACCCAATATTTATCCTTTCTGTATAGCAATAAATAATCCATCTACCTTATGTTTAGATGTGGTTTTATGTTTGAATTAGTGTTTGTGGCAAGTTAAACCTATAGGATCTTCTTGGATGATAGTTATTTGATCTTGCTGTAATTTCCAGAAACTTTCGGTTCACGAAAACAATTGTTAAAAATCACCAGAAATTGATAAAATAGTGATTCCAATTGTGCTGATCAATAAACAAATTGCCTAGGTCGTCCTATTTTGGCTGAATTTTTGTAGTTCCAGAAGTTTGCATTAGTTACAGATTACTACAGACTGTTCTGTTTTTGACAGATTCTATTTTTCGTGTGTTGTTTGCTTATTTTGATGAATCTGTGGCTAGTAAAATAGTTTATAATCCATAGAGAAGTTGGAATACAGTAGGTTTAACACCAATATAACTAAAGAATGAGTTCATTATAGTACTTTGAAGTGGTCTTTTGTTTTTTCTTTCGCTAACGGAGCTCACGAGATTTCTGTTGAGTTTTGTGTTGTGAAGTTTTTCAAGTTTTGGGTGAAATCTTTTGATGGATTATGGAACAAGGAGTGGCACGAGCCTAAGCTTGGGGATGCTCATGGCACCCCCAAGATAATCTAAGGACACCAAAAGGTCAAAGCTTGGGGATGCCCCGGAAGGCATCCCCTCTTTCGTCCACTTCCATCGGTAACTTTACTTGGAGCTATATTTTTATTCACTACATGATATGTGTTTTGCTTGGAGCGTCTTGTATTATTTTCGTCTTTGCTTGTTAGTTTACCACAATAATCCTTTTTGTACACACCTTTTGAGAGAGCCATACATGAATTTGAATTTGATAGAATACTCGATGTGCTTCACTTATATCTTTTGAGCTATATAGTTTTGCTCTAGTGCTTCACTTATATCTTTTAGAGCACGGTGGTGGATTTGTTTTATAGAAACCTTTGATCTCTCATGCTTCACTTAGATTATTTTGAGAGTCTTAAATAGCATGGTAATTTGCTTAATAATAATATGCTTGGTATTCAAGATTTGTAGAACTTTCTTTTGAGTGCGTTGAATACTAAGAAAAGTTTGATGCTTGATAATTGTTTTGAGATATGGAGGTAGTAATATTAGGGTCATGCTAGTTGAGTAGTTGTGAATTTGAGAAATACTTGTGTTAAAGTTTGTGATTCCCGTAGCATGCACGTATGGTGAACCGTTATGTGATGAAGTCGGAGCATGATTTATTTATTGATTGTCTTCCTTATGAGTGGCGGTCGAGGACGAGCGATGGTATTTTCCTACCAATCTATCCCCCTAGGAGCATGCGCGTAATACTTTGCTTTGATAACTTATAGATTTTTGCAATAAGTATATGAGTTCTTTATGACTAATGTTGAGTACATGGATTATACGCACTTTTCTCACTCTTCCACCATTGCTAGCCTCTCTAATACCACACACTTTTCGCCGGTATCATACACCCACCATAAACCTTCCTCAAAACAGCCACCATACCTACCTATCATGACATTTCCATAGCCATTCCGAGATATATTGCCATGCAACTTTCCACCGTTCCGTTTATTATGAGACGCTCCATCATTGTCATATTGCTTAGCATGATCATGTAGTTGACATCGTATTTGTGGCAAAGCCACCATTCATAATTCTTTCATACATGTCACTCATGAATCATTGCATATCCCGGTACACCGCCGGAGGCATACACATAGAGTCATATTTTGTTCTAAGTATTGAGTTGTAATTGTTGAGTTGTAAGTAAAGAAAAGTGTGATGATCATCATTTTTAGAGCATTGTCCCAAGTGAGGAATGGATGATAGAGACTATGATTCCCCCATAAGTCGAGATGAGACTCCGGACGAAAAATAAAAAAAAGAGAAAAGAAAAGATGCCATAAAAAAAGAGAAAAGGCCCAAATAAAAAATGAGAGAAAAAGAGAGAAAGGACAATGCTACTATCCTTTTACCACACTTGTGCTTCAAAGTAGCACCATGATTTTCATAATAGAGAGTCTCTCGTTTCGTCACTTTCATATACTAGTGGGAATTTTTCATCATAGAACTTGGCTTGTATATTCCAATGATGGGCTTCCTCAAATTGCCCTAGGTCTTCGTGAGCAAGCGAGTTGGATGCACACCCACTTAGTTTCTTTTGTTGAGCTTTCATATACTTATAGCTCTAGTGCATCCATTGCATGGATTCCCTACTCACTAACATTGATATCTATTGATGGGCATCTCCATAGCCCGTTGATACGCCTAGTTTATGTGAGACTATCTGCAGACAAAACGGACCCTCGAAGGTGAAGTAGTCGATCACTGGTTCAACCGCGGTCTCGGGGTCTACTGAAAAGAAGTAGCGGAGGGGGAACACAATAAATAATAGATCAATCAAAGCATAACATGGCTATACACGGTGCTAGATGTTCCCTAACGTGGTAGTAGGTGATACCGGCGAAGGGGGGAAACATCCGGGAAAGTATTCCCGGTGTTTCGTGTTTTCGGACAAACAGACCGGAGGAGTAAAGTTGCATGTTCGCTATGCTAGGGATGTGTGCGGATGAACGAGCTACGTATTCGGATTCGTCTCGTCGTTCTAAGCAACTTTCATGTACAAAGTATTTTCATCCGAGTTACATATTATTTTATATTAATTTTTAAAGTTTTAATTCATTTTTAGGATTTATTTAAATATTTTAAACCAACATTATCCAGAAGAGTGTATGCTGACGTCATCATGATGTCAGCATGACGTCGGCAGTCAACAGTGCGGTTGACTGGGTCAAAACTGACATGTGGGACCCACGTGTCATTGACTGTTCAATTAAGTTACAGTAGTTAATTAGTTAATTAGGTTAACTAAACATAATTAATTAAGTTCATTATTCTAGTTAATTAATTAATATTTTTATTTATTTATTATCACTTTTATTAATTCCTTTTTTAAAAATCATTCTAGGAGGGGCGTGGCCCCATGTGTCTGTGGCCTAGAGGGGCCTAACGGGCGCCGGGCATCGGGCAAATGGCGCTGCGGGCGTCAGCCCATTTGGGCGCCTGCCCAAACCTGTGGAGGCGCCGGGGTAGGCTGGCGCCCGACCAAGCGGGGCGAACGGACGCCGTTGGGCGCTGGCGTGGAGCAGCGGCAGCAAGCAATGGGCGGCGCCGGCGCGGCCTGGCACGGCGGAGCCGATGTGGGAGGCGAGGTGACAGGGGGAGGCGTGGCGCGACGGGGTGGATGCGCGTAGGCGAGCGGGTGAGGCCGGCCGCGCGAGAGGCTGCAATTGTGCGCGGCAACGGTGGAGTGCGCTTGCGCACCGCGGAAGCAGCAGCAGGAGGAGAGGCACATCGAGGGCGCGTGTGCGTGCGGCATGCACGCGGCGGAGCCAGGCGGCTCGGCCGCAGGACGTGGGCTCGGCAGGCAGGGCACGATTGGGGCGCCAGTGTGCGAGCTGGAGCAGGGGATGAACGCGGTGACAACGGTGCCGGTGCGTAGAGTAGGCAAGGGCACACGCGCGCGGGGTGGCCAGGCGAGACACGCGAGTGCGAGGCACGCGGGCATGGTGAGCGTGGCCCGCACGGGGTGACCGGACGAGGCGGTGGGGGGGGGGGGGCGTGCGTGAGGAGGGCACAGAGGAGGGGGGTTCGCTCACGGTCGATGGAGGGAAGAGGGGCGGCGATGCTCAGTGGAGCCGTCGAGGCGAGGCCAGGAGGCGTGCAGTCCGGCGGGGAGGAAGACGGGGATGACAGCGTAGAGGACGAAGGGGGAAGGTCCCACGAGGTCCAGGTCGACCAGGCCGACGCGCCGGCCAAGAAAGTAGAGGCGCCATGAGCGCCAGATCAATCTGGATCGAAGCGAGAGGAAGAGTGGGGCGAGTGGGGGAGTGGTGCGGTCGGGGTTAGGGTTTGGTCATGTCGGTGTCAAAACCGCGGATCTCGGTAGGGGTCCCAACTGTGCGTCTAAGGTGGATGGTAACAGGAGGCAAGGGACACGATGTTTACCCAGTGTTGAGCCCTCTCTATGGAGGTAATACCCTACTTCCTGCTTGATTGATCTTGATGAATATGAGTATTACAAGAGTTTATCTACCACGAGATCGTAGAGGATAAACCCTAGAAGCTAGCCTATGGTATGAGTGTTGTTGTCCTACGGACTAAACCCTCCGGTTTAGATAGACACCGGAGGGGGTTAGGATTACACAGAGTCGGTTACAACAGAAGGGGATCTACATATCCGTATCGCCAAGCTTGCCTTCCACGCCAAGAGAGTCCCATCCAGACATGAGACGAAGTCTTCAATCTTGTATCTTCATAGTCCAACAGTCCGGTCAAAGGATATAGTCCGGCTGTCCGGATACCCCCTAATCCAGGACTCCCTCAGTAGCCCCTGAACAAGGCTTCAATGACGACGAGTCCGGCGCGCAGATTGTCTTCGGCAATGCAAGGCGGGTTCCTCCTCCGAATACTCCTTAGAAGATCTTGGACACAAGGATAGTTTCCGGCTCTGCAAAACAAGATCCACATTCCACCGTAGAGAGAATAATATTCACAAATCCGACCTGCTGACGTATTTGATACCAAGACATCATGCCACGGCCCGGTTATTATCAAACCGTGTTTTTCAACCAGACTTGGCGCATATCGCGAGGCGGTTTCCTTGGCACGTCTTGCAGAAGCAGAGATCGTGTCCCCTTATCACGGGATTATCATCAATACAGGCGTGGATAACCCAATCGTGCCCGCTGGTATGACCCCTCGATTATAGGCAAGTCCCAGATCGGTCTTGGGGTCTATCGGAAAGAAGTAATGGAGGGGGAACACAATAAATAATAGAACAATCAAATCATAACATGGCTATACGCGGTGCTAGATGTGCCCTAACACGGTAGTAGGTGCTACCGGCGAAGGGGGGAAACATGCGGGAAAGTATTCCTGGTGTTTCGTGTTTTCGGACAAACATCCCGGAGGAGTAAAGTTGCATGTGTATGCTAGGGACGTGTGGCGGACGAACGAGCTACGTATTCAGATCCGTCTCGTCGTTCTAAGCAATTTTCATGTACAAAGTATTTTCATCCGAGTTACAGATTATTTTATATTAACTTTTAATGTTTTAATTCATTTTTAGGATTTATTTAATTACTTTAAACCAACATTATCCAGAATAGTGTATGCCGACGTCATCATGATGTCAACATGACGTTGGCGATCAACAATCTTGATTGTGCAGGTCAAAAGCGACCAGGGTCCATGTGACCCACGTGCCATTGACTGTTCAATTAAGTTACAGTAGTTAATTAGTTTAATTAGGTTAACTAAACATAATTAACTAAGTTAATTATTCTAGTTAATTAATTAATTAATGAATATTTTTATTTATTATCACTTTTATCAATTCCTTTTTAAAAAATCGTTCTGGGAGGGGCGTGGGCCCCTTGTGTCTGTGGCCTAAAGGGGCCTAACGGGCGCCGGGCATCGGGCGAATGGTGCTGCGGGTCCGAACGGGCGCTGTTGGGCGCCGGCGTGGAGCAGCGACAACAAGCAAGGGGCGGCGCCGGTGCGTCCTGGCGCGGCAGAGCCGAGGTGGGAGGCGCGGCGCGACGGGGTGGATGCGCGTATGCGAGCGGGCGAGGCTGGCCGCGTGAGAGGCTGCAACCATGCGCGGAAACGGCGGGGTGCGCTTGCGCACCGCGGAAGCATCAGCAACATGAGAGGCACATCGAGGGCGCGTGTGTGTGCGGCGTGCACGCAGCGGAGCCAGGCGGCTCGGCCGCGGGACATGGGGTTGGCACGCAGGGCGCGGTCGGGGCGCCGGTGTGCGAGCTGGAGCAGGGGATGAACGCGGTGATGACGGCGCCCGTTCATAGTGTAAGTGCATCTAGTGCCACCCCTAGTTGGTTTTGGAGTATTGACGACAAATGTGGTTGAGGGACTAATGCATTTCTGAGAATTGCAGGATAACGCAGGTAGTGTCCCTCATTGATTCTGTTTACCTACCGGAGATGACCCCTAAAAATTTATGAAGACATTGACGACAATGGTGGTATGTGAAGATATTCACATTGAAGACTATGACATGAGAAGACATTGAGTGAAGACTATGGAGCGCGAAGACTGTGTCGTTTCGTTGTTTCCTTTTCTTCTTTGTTGAGTCATAGGAACCACCGTCTTTGTTAAGTGGGGTCCAAGTGATCATGGTCGAATGATCAAGTGATGCTCAACCCAAATCCTATGTCTTGAGTGAAGACAATGAGAGCAAAACTTATCCAGAGCTGGATGAGTCAGCTTTGCTTGTAGCCCAAGTACAGTTGCCGTGTGTGTTTGAAATCGACCGTTGGAACACATGTCGGTTCCTTAGTGACCCAGGTCATTTCGACATAACAGGTCGGGTTGCCTAGTGGCTATAAATAGCCCACCCCTACACCATAAATTGGTGGCTGCTCGAGTTAGTGCACGACTTTTGTCATTTGAGAGCAACCCACCTCGAAGCCTTTGAGAGAGAAAATCCTTGCGAGGACAAAGCCCAAACACCCAGAGCCAAAGAGTGTTAGGCATCATCAAGTCTTTCATGCATGTGACCAAGACTTATTACACTTGAGGACTGTGAATCCTCCAAATTGTTAGGCGTCGCGTTCGAGCATCCAAGAGTCATTGTGGATTGCGGTGAACGCATCTGTGAAGGTTCGGAAGTCTACCTTGAAGACTTACCAGAGTGATTGGGCGAGGATTGTGTGTCCTTAGCTCAAGGGGAATAAGGTGAAGAAGCGGTCTCTTGAGTTGAATCTCAGCCTCCCTAACCAGATGTACAGTTGTCACAGCAACTGGAACTTGTCCAACAAATCCTATGTCTTCAACAAGTGACTGGTTCTATCTTCTCCCTCTCTTTACTTAGAGTTTGTCTTCGTGAAGTCATTGCCTATCTATCATACCTATTTGACTTCATTGCTTGACTAATTTTGTTGAGTGGCTTCTCTCTATCTTCCATCTTGATCCTTACTACCTAGCTGATGTACTTTCACGTTATTACATACTTGACTATGGTTTGCTTGTTGTAGTTTATCTTCCGCTGCATATCAATTAGGTCATTTCTATTGTTTGTCTTTGAAACATCCTTGTTTTGAAGACTTTCATAAAAATCGCCTATTCACTCCCCCCTGTAGTCGATAACTAGCACTTTCAATTGGTATCGAGCAAGGTACTCCTTGTTACGTGTGATTCGGTTTAACCACCGGAGTTTTAGCTATGTCGATCGCAGGATAATCAAAGTCTCCGCTGCTTGCCCCGGTTCGATGGAACCGACTATCCCTCTCGGAAGAATAAGATGCGATGCATCTTGAAGCCATTGATGTCGACCTCGGTATGTCGTCAAGAACGGCGTTTCCAAATCTGGTGAAGGTGTCACCCTGCTGATGTCAAGAAGTTCATCCAACTGGACTCTCTGCAAAGAACATCATCTGTGGTCATCGACCAAAGGACAAGATGGCCGTGTGAGTGCTCTGAAACGCCGAAGCTAGTCTGGGACTGGCTATCCAAGGTCAACGAAGGCATCTCAACCCGAGAGATCAAAGGATCGGTGTTCTTCGCAACCTCTTCAACCGCTTCAAGAGAAACGACAATGAAAATGTCCAGCTCACGCTTGATCGCCTCATCGACATCACAAATGAGCTTCATGCTCTTGGCGCCACCGAGGTCACCAAGCATGAAATCGTCAAGACACTCTGAGATCACTTGACAGCTCTTTTGACACCCTTGCCCTCATGATACAAGAACGTCCCCGACTTCAAGACACTCGATCCGTCGATATACTTGAGAGGCTCAACACACATGAGTTCAGCTTTACGAGAAAAGAGATATCTATGGTCCCAACTATGGCCGAACTCGCTTTGAAGGCAAAAGTTGTTTCCTCATCTGAAGAAGAATCATCGCGGTTCGATGATCCCAAGACATTGGAAAGGAACTTTCTATGCTCGTGAAGAAGTTCCAAGTTCACTAGGAAGAAAGGCTTCGAAAGTCTTCACGATCCAGCTCAAGAAATGATGAAGCTTCCACTCATGACTACAAGAAGAGAACTGTCACAAGTGCAAGAAAACTGGACACTATATCTCCGAGTGTCCACAAGGGGACAATGAGAAGAAGAAGAAGAAGAGCAAGGAATATGATTCTGATGACAAGAAAAAGAAGAAATCTTCAAAGTCTTCTTCCAAGTCCTCATCAAAGTCTTCATCGCATAAGAAGAGCTCATCTGGCAAGTCTCGTGCTTTTGTTGGCAAGGAAATGGATTCAGAGGAGGAGTCTTCTTCTGAGGAGGTAGAGGTGGAGTCTGAAGAGGAGTCCGACCCTAGCGTTGCAAGTCTGGCGTCAGCCATAGCCTATGTTGCTAAGTCCATCTTCAACACTGAAGACAATGACTTCTACACCAACGCTGAAGCTGATGACAAGGACGACCCTGCTCCCACCTACTGCTTCATGGCACGCGGTGCCAAGGTAAAATCACGTGATGCTTACTTTCAAACATCAAGTGAAGATGACTCTGATTGTGAATCCAAACCCAGCTACAAAACACTTGCTAAAATTGCAACCGAACAACAAAGAGCTATGGAACATACTCAAAAACTGTTAGACAAAAGCGATGACCTGTTGGACGTGGAAATGACACGTTCATAGTCCTTAGTTGAAGACATTAAAAATCTTCATGCTAAGTACCAAGAACTTGAAAGTCGTCATGAAACGCTCTCAACTACTCATGAAAAGCTCTCCTATGATTATCTTCAAAGGAAGAAAGAGCTTGAGAAATTGAGAGCGGCTCATGAAGATCTTCAAAAAGAGAATGAGTCACTTCGCGCTCAACAGATCAGTTCCGCTCAGGATGGATTTGAACCACCATGTCTAAAATGTCTTGAGCGTGATATTGCTACCTCTGTTGCTGAATGTTCAACTGCTGCTACTGTTGCATTGTCTTCAACTACTAATGTGGTAACTAACCCCTCTGCGGAGGATACCACTGCTATTGCTGATGAAAATACTAGGTTGAAGACATTGCTTGAAACAGGATGTATAAAAGTCCGAAAGGGCATCGACACTTTATGATGTCCTCAAAAGCAGATTGTGAACCAAACCCTAGGAAAGAGGGTGTTGGGTTCGAGAGGAAAATGAATGTTGATGGTTCCTCTTCGGAAGCCCGAGCGATCCCAAAACCACATGGGTTGTGCAAAGGGACCTTCATGGATCCATCCACCTTATCTGGATTTACCTATGCTAACCCTATTATCATTGATGAATCCTTTGATGCAAACTATAAGCTGTTCAAGAATCAGAATGGTGAAGTGTTTGCCAGGTATATTGGTACTAACTGCAGGAATGGACCACCTATGAAGAAGATCTGGGTTCCCAAAAGCTGTCTTGAGAATCTTCCAGTGAATGTCATCATGACACCACCTGGGAAGAAGACAAACCCCAGACCTAAGGTGTCAAATGGTCCAAAGGCTTCACACAGACAGAGGATTCACCTGAGTCACCCTAACGCCAATGTTTTGCAGGGAAACCGTACTCAAATTTATGAATATGAGCGTGTGTCTTCAAACCGCTATGTTCATAGAACTAAGAACTTTTCTGCTTATTCATATGAGTATCATTCATCTCTTGCAAGGCTATTTGCTAGGGCTCCAAAGCCGACATTCTCAGATGCTGCACTTAGACTCATTGCTTCTAAGCCACCCCTAAAAAAGTGGGTGGTTAAGAAGAATTAACTCTCTTTTGCAGGAAAGGGTCTCCAGCCGAAAATCAAAGGCGTCTGATGCTATAGCTGGGGACCTAAAACATCTTGTAGGGCACAAGATCAAATGCCCAAATGGTCTCACTATGTATTTCGTTCCTGAATCATTTGCCATTCATCCTATCAGTCCTAATCTTGATTTAAGCTTCAATAATCCACTTGCCCGTCAAATGTTTATGCTTCACAATGCTCTTGGTGAAGCCTATCCCCTAACTGCATCAGAGGGTATGACACCTCATGCTTTAGAATGGATTATGGACAAGTGGATGCACTAATCATATGACTGGTGATCAAGTCTTCTCATGGACTCAACCTTCGTCCATCGGACAAGAGTCACATCACATTTTCTCGACACTTTGGTAAAAGCAAGGTATTGGGTCTAGGTAGAGTTGCAATCTCAAAGGATCAACACATGGATAAAGTGATGCTTGTTGAATCCCTTGGTTTCAACTTGATGTCTGCTCAATGCTTTGTGACTTGAACATGATTGTGATATTCGAAAATGTCGTTGCCTTGTACTAATGGAATCGACAAGTCTCTAGTCTTTGAAGGGTATAGGAAAGATGATCTATACATGGTAGATTTCTCAGCAGGTCCACAGACTTGCCGTATGTCTTCTTGCAAAAGCTTGAAATCTTGGCTCGCATCGGAGGTGGGGCATGTTGGCATGAGGAACTTACACACACTCGCCAAGAAGAAGCATGTCATAGGCATCGAAGGTGTCAAGTTCAAGAAGGATCATTTGTGTGGTGCCTGCGAAGCTGGAAAGATGACTAGGGCAAAGCACCCCTCGAAGACAATCATGACGACATCTCAACCCTTCGAGCTGTTACACATGGATTTGTTTGGCCCTACTCATTACTCTACCGTCACAACAACTGCTTGTCTCTATGGCTTCGTCATTGTTGATGACTACTCAAGATACACATGGGTGCACATAATTCTCTACAAGACTGAAGTGCAAGATGTCTTCAGACGCTTCGCCAATCGAGCAATGAACAATTATGGTGTCAAGATCAAGCATATCAGAAGTGATAACGACACTGAATTCAAGAACACCGGACTTGATCTTTATCTGGATACCATGGGAATCACTCATGAGTTCTCTGCCCATACACACCTCAAAGAAATGGCATCATGGAGCGCAAGAACAGAACCCTCATTGAGATGGCTCAAACAATGCTCGACGAGTACAAGACACCAAGAAAGTTCTGGCCTGAGGCTATTGATACAGCTTGTCACGTCATCAACCGTGTTTATATCCATAAGCTTCTGAACAAAACATCCTATGAGCTCTTTACAGGCAAGAAGCCAAATGTCAGCTACTTCAGAGTATTTGGGGCTAAGTGCTGGATCAAGGATCCCCATCACAAGTCAAAATTTGAACCTAAAGCTCACGAAGGCTTCATGCTCGGTTACAGAAAGGACTCGCACTCCTACAGAGTCTTCAACCTTTATCTCTACAAAATCGTCGAAACTGTAGACGTGCGATTTGATGAAACCAATGGTTCACAAAGAGAGTTCCTGCCAAGTACACTAGACGAAGCTCCACCCAATGAGTCTATCAAGCTAATGGGAACCGTGAAATCATGCCTTCAAGCACAGCACTCAAGAGGAACTTATCATTTCTGCACCTAACCAACCAGAAGACAATGCTCAGCCTGAAGACAATCCTCCCAATGATGACAGTGATCCGCAAGAGCAAAGTCTTCGTCCAGTTCATCCACGAGTTGCAAATGAAGTACATATTGAGAAGATAATCGATAGCATCAATGCACCTGGTCCGCTTACTCGCTCAAGAGCAACACAGCTAGCAAATTTCTGTGGGCACTTTTCTTTTGTGTCAATATCGTAACCCAAGAAAGTTGTTTGAAGCCTTTATGGAACCGTAATGGATACAAGCTATGCAAGAAGAACTTCAACAGTTCAAGCTGAACAATGTTTGGGAACTTGTCAAGCGTCCCGACCTCGCAAGCATAACATTATTGGCACCAAATGGATATATCGAAACAAGCAAGATGAGCATGGTCAAGTCGTCGAAAACAAAGCACGGCTTGTGGCTCAAGGGTATACTCAAGTTGAAGGAATTGACTTGATGAAACATTTGCTCCTCGTAGCTAGGCTTGAAGCTATTCGCATACTACTAGCCTATGCTAACCACCACAACATCTTGCTATATCAAATGGATGTGAAGAGTGCATTTCTCAACGGCAAGATTGAAGAAGAAGTATATGTCGCTCAACCACCGGCTTTGAAGATCCAAAACATCCCGATATGGTGTACAAGCTAAATAAAGCACAGTATGGCCTCAAACAAGCTCCTCGCTACCGGTATGATACGATCAAAGACTTCAAGAGCAAAGGCTTCAAACCTGGATCCCTTGATCCCACACTCTTCACGAAGACATATGATGGTGAACTGTTTGTATGCCAAATATATGTGGATGACATTATCTTCGGCCGCACCAACCGTAAGTATAGTGATGAATTTGGATACATGATGCAAGAACAATATCGATGTCCATGATGGGAGAGCTCAAGTTCTTCCTTGGTCTTAAAATTAAATCGACAAAGGAATGGCATCTTTATATCTCAAGAAAAATACCTCTAAGATTGCTCAAGAAGTTTGGAATGCAAGAGTGCAAAGGATACACGATGCCAATGCCACCAAACACCATCCGGGTCCCGACGACAATGGTAAAGAGTTTGATCAAAAGGTATACTGCTCCATGATTGGTTCCTTACTTTACCTATGTGCATCTAGGCCAGATATTATGCTTAGTGTTTGCATGTGTGCTCGATTCCAAGCGGCACCAAAGGAATCGCATCACTTAGCTGTGAAGCGAATTCTTCGATATTTGGCTCACACCCCAACACTCGGATTATGGTATCCAAAGGGCTCAAAATTTGATTTGGTTGGATTTTCGGATGCTGATTATGCTGGTGACAAGGTGGATTGCAAGTCTACATCAGGCACATGTCACTTTCTGGGACGATCACTTGTCTGTTGGTCTTCAAAGAAGCATAACTGTGTATCACTCTCAACTGCTGAATCTGAATACATTGCTGCTGGATCTTGCTGTGCTCAGCTTCTATGGATGAAGCAAACTCTCAAGGACTATGGCATCAATCTGAAACAAGTACCTCTCTTCTGCGACAATGAAAGCGCCATCAAGATTGCCAACAATCCAGTCCAGCACTCGAAGACAAAGCATATTGAAATCCATCATCATTTTCTCAGGGATCATGTCATGAAGAAAGATATTGACATCATTCACGTCAACACTGAAGAGCAATTGGCTGATATCTTCACAAAGCCCTTGGATGAGAAAAGGTTTTGCAAGTTACGGTGTGAGCTAAATATCTTGGAATCCTCAAATGTCCTGTGATCAAGCACACATCCTAACACTTATGCATGTTGCTGACTTAGATGTGCAACACACGAAGTAACGTATATCTTAATCAATGAAGACTTACATTCTGAGTGTGAATACATTAACGTGGAATTTGACTTCAGAGCGCCACGATAATTGTGCGCCGTGTCTGGGTCTAATACTTCCTATACGGTGGGTAACGCCACCACCAAAATTCTTTGTTGAAGTGTTTCACTCATGGCGTTATTTCTGCAATATCTTTGCATTTGATTTATCTTCAACTTCAACCTATCTTCATGATTTTCTTCACTATGTTGATTTGGTTGCTGTCGATATATATATATATATATATATATATATATATATATATTATTCTGTCCTCTACAGCATTCACTTATAGCTATGTCTTCCAAGTTGAATCTTTTGAACTAAGTGAATGTGATCGAACCCCAATCTCTCTATGCTTTCTATCTCAAACTCTATCTATCCAAATCATATGAATTCTATTGAAACTGTCGAATGTCTTCTCTGCGTCCTTGTCAGCAGAAGACACAGAGACATACTTTAAGTATGTTTTAAATGACTCATCTTTACTGTTGAAATCCGGAGAAGCCGGAACAACCATCCGACAAACCTGGCGGGCGTGGGAACGTGGGACAACTCAGAGTATGTTGCATGCTTGCCACGTGCCCCTCAGATGTGAACCGCCAGGGGCACCTACGTAATTGCGCTGTGCCACACACCTCGTTATAAATACATGTCCCCTGCGGTAAAGAAAATCTTGTTCCACCTCTCCACCTCATCAAAACCCTAGCGCCACCGCTAGCTCTCGACGACGCTGGCGACAAAGCGCTTAGCTGCCGCGACTTCTCCGACGCCGTCCTCACGCCGGCCGCGAACATCGTCATCTCCGCCGCCGCCGTAGGTGTCCTCCGTCGCCAAGTTAGGGCACGGTGGATTGAACTGCTCGGCCTCCCTTCTTCCCGTCTAGCAGTTCTTCGAGTGGTAAATATAACTCTATTTTTACCATCTTTTTGATCTTCAAGATTCATCCTACTTGCCAAAATTTGTTTCTTCCCATACTACGTTAGATCTATTCATGCTCATCTCAGATCGCCTAGTATATTCACTTAAGCTTCACAACTAGTTAGATTCCTCACTTGTACTTATTCACGGATTCGCATAAATCTAGAACCAACTCTCGGCGTATAAGTGAATGTCTTCGCATCAAGAGGTCAATGTCTTCAAACTGATTTATCTTCAAAATCTTCTAAGAATGCATATGACCTCTTCCCTTCCTCACATCTCTAATGCTGTCACGGTACATGTCCGTGGGAGAATCCTTGGTTCTCATAGTCGCATTCGTTTGCAGAATTCTTACAACATCAAACTAACTCTCCGAAGCCGCCTGTCATCCAGCAAACGCAAGCCTTTGAAGCCTTTGAATGTGAAGCCATTCAGTTTGAAATTCATGGCTGCAAATAAATCAGTCAGGAAGGGCGGCAGACAGCGTCGTGAGGGAACCTCAAAAGATCTGCTGATGACCTCGCGAGCTTTACAAGACAGATCCCGAAGAGACTTACAATCAGCGCAAGACGCGAATCCAATGGATTCGACGATATTGGGCTGAACAGTGGTTCAAGTACAATTTCGTCACCCAGGAATATGCCGAGAAGAATGCTATCAGAAGCCCTTGGGGTGATATTCTCTTTCGAGGCCTTCCACCCAAGAACATGGCTGAAGCTATTGCACAAGGCTTCTATCCTTGTATGGTCCGTGGACCTCAGCCTGAGAATGCCGACCCAACGTCTTTGCTCTGGTGTCGTGACGATAATCTCTTCAAGCGCAACTTCCAGCACGCAAAGGCTTCTGCAAAGGAAAACAAGAAGACATTGGGATTAGACTTCAACCCTGGTCCCTCTGCTCCCCGTGCTGACGGCTCACTTGATGCTGAACCCAATGTCATCGGTCCCTTTTCAAACCTTGATGGCCTCATCACTTACATCTTGGTCCAAGGTGCCAAAGTGGATCACTCTGATGACGATGCTGAGTCTGATGAAGCTCCAGCTCCAGCTCCTTCTCGTGCTCCAAAGCTGCAGAAGCTTAAGAAAGTCAAGGCTCCAAAGTCAGCTGCTCCTCCAAAAGCTTCACGTGTGAAGCCAGCGCTCTGCACCTCCACGAAGCCGATTAATGCGATCAAGATCAATCCCGTATCTCCAAGAAGACGGAGAAGAGAAAGAAAAGTATCAAGAATACTGAACTGACACTGACTCCTGCTGCCATTCTGCGTGAAGAGCACATTGATCTGTCCAGTGATGAAGATCTTGTAGATGATGCTCTTGAGCAACTTATCAAGAGCAAAGAAGAAGCAGAAATCTTCAACAATTTGCCTCTCTTTGATGTGGCAATCATCCATCACTTCATTGATGAGTGGTTTGACACACCAAACATCAGCTTTGAAGATCTGCAACTTCCTATTGGCCTCAGCGTCTCCTTCAATGGCACCATTGCTTCTGAGCTAGCTCTTGCTCAGCGCATTGTTGAACTGAAGCATAAGATTGACTATGAGAAAGCTCAGTTCAAGAAGCATATGGCTGCACTCAGCGTGCAATACGTCAAAAACTTCAAGGTCATGCTGCACGACCTCAAGGAAGCCTTTGTCAAGAAGCTTGAAGAAGCCAGAGGCTCTCGTGAGTGCATGAAGGCTCTGGGTGACAAGTGCGTGCTTGCCTACAATGAGGCTGAGAAGCGCAAGGCTCTTGGCCGTCCTGGCATTGACCCCAGAATGGCTGCAAAGAGGAAGAAGTCTTCAACTGACCCCAGAATAGTCTTCCCAAGCAGCATGACTGGCTCGAAGCCAAAGGTCCGGTCAACCGCTTCTGAACAGAAGAAGACGAGGGCTGCCGAGGCTGAAGCCAGAAAAAGGAAAAATCCTGACGCCTCTAATGCAGCTCCCTCCAAGAAGAAGCTCAAGACCAAGAAGAATCGGGCTGCTCCCACAGAGCCCTTGGTTGTTGAACCCATTTCAGTGGTTCGTCCCGCGTCTGCTACCCAAGAACTTCACATGACCGTTCATGAGCCTGCTTCCACAGAGGCTCCTGAAGATGAAGAGATTCCAGCAGTTGATCCCATCACTGCTGAAGACATTGGTCACCATGACAATGTTGAAGATGATGAAGTTCTTCCTCAAATTGAGTACAATGTGGTATCATCGCCTGTTCGTACGAACAGCGAACTCATCAGCATTGGTCGTCCTCTGACGCCAATTGCTCAGGATGCGTCATGGGCTGATTGCCCGCAACAAGAAGACTCCCCTAGTACTCCCCAACAACAAGTCACTCCCCAACAACAACAACAACAAGAAGAGGAAGACTTTGAGGCCCAGACAACCCCATCTCCAAAGGCGTCGCTAGCATTTCGCAGGCTTCGCAAAGGTCAAAGGCCTCAAGTACCTCTCTCGAGCGTTCCAGAAGGAGAAGTGCACCACCAACCTGTTGCATGTCAAGTGTTTTCAGAAGCCACTCCAACTGTGAATGTCTCCGAGTCTGAAGCCAAAGATGCTGAAGACAATCCGGCTGCATCAGCCGAAGACACCAAAGAAGAAGAAGAACGTGTCCCTACACCCCCTGTAATTGAACAAGTTATTCCTGATATCAACGTGCCAGTGCCCGACCCTCCAGCTCCTCAAGTGGAGGTTGAAAACATTGAGGCTGCCACCTCCAACACCAATGAAGCCAATGACGTGGTCATGGCTGAACCAAATGTGGAGCCGCACCAACAGCTCCCAAGCCAATGAAGGAAATGTGCTCAAGCCAATGAGGCAATCGCTCCCAAGCATCTGGCCGAGCAGCTCAAGCCTCGATTTGTTGCCATCGCTCAGCTCCGCCACCAAGGCCCTACACAATTGAGCAAGCATACAACTATGGCGAGCTAATCACAGTAAGATGGCCCGTTCTGGTCCCTCCGCCTCATGCCTCTGGTCCTCAGTTCGACTATCATATTGCGCATAGGCCTCAGGTCTAGAAGCCAAAGCCAAGACTGCCAAGGTTTCCAGGCACTGCCACCTCTACAGGTTCTTTCAATGCAAATGGCTTCAAAGCCCACAACACTTTCTTTGACAGAGCAAAGAACCCCTACACAAGGCCAAGGATATCATCTGACCGTTTCTGGAGCTATCAACAACGAAGCTATTACTCCTGCGTTACAGATGATCAAGGGCGATTTTCCCTCATATGCCTCGACATCGGAAGCCATTGCCGGACTGCCATGCTTAGAAGAAGCACTTGATTGCTTTCATGATGCAGGTCTGCTCAGCTTCGTTACAGACAAAGAACACTGGAATGAAGAACTTGTGCTTCAATTCTATGCGACCCTCCACATCCGCGGCTACAACAGAGATACAAAGACATGGGTTCTCGAGTGGATGATAGAAATGTTCATCATGAAGCCAAAGCTCTTGATGTCATTGAGCTCACAGGCCTACCCACTCCCGGAGAGCTGTTTGAACCTGGTTGTCAACTCCACCGCGATGCAATGGAGAGCATATTTCATAAGCCAGAACCCGACATGAGTCAGATGTTGAGCATGATGAAGCCACTGCCACATGACGCTGAATACCCTCAGCACTTCTTTGTTGATGACCTTGAGTATCTGCCTCGTACAATATATCACATCATCAGGCGAACTCTATGGCCTATCAAAGGGCATTCATCATCTGCAAAACTTGAAGGAGCAATGAAGACATTGGTCTTCTACATCCTCAATGGCATCAGCTTCAATACGCAAGAATTCTTCATCCAACAATTGGCTGCGTCTGGATCTGATCTGTTTGGTCTGAAATTTTATGCTCCATGGGTCATGCGCCTCATCAAGATGCACTCTGCTATCAACTATCAGCCCTCTGCTCGCAATCATCTGATATTTCTACCAGAGGTTGATATGTCAGTTGAAGCCATTTACCCTGAGCCTGCCAAAACGCCACTTTGTGTTCAGAATGCAGATCACCATAGCTTCTCTCAACCCATGGAAGGCGTCCAAGCGGTATCTCGTGTCTATCCTCTGGCTGGGAACACCCGTATGCCTCACCATGCGCGGACTGAAGCCACTGAGAGCACAATTGGCCAAAGGCCTCCGAAGCGCTCTCGAGTCCTCAATGATCGAGAACTTCTTGTGGTGCTGCATCAAAAACAAGATAAGCATCACTCCTGGCTCAAGCGACAAATGCAAAGCCTCTTGGTGGACGTCAATCGCATTCGAAACCTTGCCACCAAGAATGCTTTTGTAACTCACGAGACCTGTCAGCGATCATGGAAGAGTTTGACCCTGCTCAGTGCTGCAGCAGATCTTCAAGACGATGGCTTCACCGAACGCTTCAAGTTTGACTCCACTCCTCCACGGAATGCAGTCCTCTGATTTAACTCCATCACTTGAAGACTCGACTATTCTTCCTCCGCTGCAACTGTCAATGCCAGAGTGATCGATGATGAAGCCGATGCTACTTCACCGCCCCTACTTCGCACGAATCGACATCGCACCAAGCTCGCTCGCACCGCCAACCAACAACGACAACCCTGCTGCATCATCTACTTCAAGAGGACGAATAGATGCTCTATGTCTTCAAACCTTTTTGGTCCTTACTGACAAAAGGGGGAGAAGCATATGAGTTTGATAGTCTTCAAGCGGGTTCATAAGGGCGGTTGCATAATAATTTTCCTAGTGTTTACAACTCTCGCTTTTGATACATTTGGTTATTTGAGTTGTAACACTTAAACCTCGATGGTCGTCTGCTACTTATTTGCTTCACTCTGGTGCGATGATAAATTCCGCATGTGCGACGATAACTTCCGCACTTAGATCATTCTGCAGACGTCCATTTTTCATTATGCATGTCATTCTCTTAGCTATATCATTTCATGCATGATGAATTATCTTCATAAGTTGAAGAGGATCTCCACAAGTACAACCTGCCATGTGCATTTGCATTCCAAAAGCAAACTACTTATATGCACATCTTCAAGGGGAGCCTTTGCCACTTATGAAGACAATTCCCTATCCTTTACAATTTCACATATTTTATCCCCGTTGAAAACTTCAACCGGTTTGTCATCAATCACCAAAAAGGGGGAGATTGTAAGTGCATCTAGTGCCACCCCTAGTTCGTTTTGGAGTATTGACGACAAATGTGGTTGAGGGACTAATGCGTTTGTGAGAATTGCAGGATAACGCAGGTAGTGTCCCTCATTGATTCGGTTTACCTACCGGAGATGACCCCTAAAAATGTATGAAGACATTGACGACAATGGTGGTATGTGAAGATATTCACATTGAAGACTATGACATGAGAAGACATTGAGTGAAGACTATGGAGCGTGAAGACTGTGTCGTTTCGTTGTTTCCTTTTCTTCTTTGTTGAGTCATAGGAACCACCGTACTGTTAAGTGGGGTCCAAGTGATCATGGTCAGAATGACTGAAGTGATGCTCAACCCAAATCCTATATCTTCGAGTGAAGACAATGAGAGCAAAACTTATCCAGAGCTGGATGAGTCAGCTTTGCTTGTAGCCCAAGTAAAGTTGCCGTGTGTGTTTGAAATCTGACCGTTGGAACACGTGTCAGTTCCTTAGTGACCCAGGGTCATTTTGGACATAACATGTCGGGTTGCCTAGTGGCTATAAATAGCCCACCCCCTACACCATAAATTGGTGGCTGCTCAGAGTTAGTGCATGACTTTTGTTGTTTGAGAGCAACCCACCTTGAAGCCTTTGAGAGAGAGAAATCCTTGCGAGGACAAAGCCCAAACACCCAGAGCCAAAGAGTGTTAGGCATCATCAAGTCTTTCATGCTGTGTGACCTGAAGTCTTATTACACTTGAGGACTGTGAATCCTCCAAATGGTTAGGCGTCGCGCTCTCGAGCATCCAAGAGTATTGTGGATTGCCGGTGAACGCAGTCTGTGAAGGTTCGGAAGTCTACCTTGAAGACTTACCAGAGTGATTGGGCGAGGACTGTGTGTCCTTAGCTCAAGGGAAATAAGGTGAAGACGCGGTCTTCTGAGTTGAATCTCAGCCTCCCTAACCAGATGTACAGTTGTCACAGCAACTGGAACTGGTCCAACAAATCCTATGTCTTCAACAAGTGACTGGTTCTATCTTCTCCCTCTCTTTACTTAGAGTTTGTCTTCGTGAAGTCATTGCCTATCTATCATACCTATTTGACTTCATTGCTTGACTACTTTTGTTGAGTGGCTTCTCTCTATCTTCCATCTTGATCCTTACTACCTAGCTGCTGTACTTTCACATTATTACATACTTGACTATGGTTTGCTTGTTGTAGTTTATCTTCCGCTGCATATCAATTAGGTCATTTCTATTGTTTGTCTTCGAAACATCCTTGTTTTGAAGACTTTCATAAAAATCGCCTATTCACCCCCCTCTAGTCGATAACTATCACTTTCACGTAGAGTAGACAAGGGCACACACGCGCGGGGTGGCTAGGCGCGACACGCGAGTGCGAGGCGTGCAGGCGTGGTGAGCGTGGCCCGCACGGGGTGACCGGACGAGGCGGGAGGGGGGCGTGCGTGAGGAAGGCACAGAGGAGGGGGGTTCGCTCACGGTCGATGGAGGGAAGAGGGGCGGTGAGGCTCGGTGGAGCCGTCGAGGGCGAGGCGAGGAGGCGTGCGTCCGGCGGGGAGGAAGACGGGGATGACGGCGGGGGAAGGTCCGGCGAGGTCCAGGTCGATGGCCGACGCGGCCGGCGCGGCGAGAGGCGGCGCCGAGCGCCCGATCCAATCTGGATCGGGGGGAAGCAGAGGGAGGAGTGGGACGAGTGGGGAGGGGGGAGTGGTGCGGTCGGGGTTAGGGTTTGGTCGCCCAGGGGGATAAAGGAGTGAGGGTCGGGGCGCGGCTGGGCCGCCCTGGTTGGTCCAGTTGGGCTGGTGGCCAGCTGGGCCGGAGCCTGGGGGTGTTTTCTTTCTTTTCCTTTTTTTGTTTTGTTTTTTTAGACCTTTTCTTTTTATTTATTTTATTTCTTTACTATTTTCACTTGAAGTTTCTTTTATGTTAGTTTTATAAAATATCAAATGAGCACCTAAATTAGTATTACTAATTAGTCCATTGCCACAATTATTTTGGCACACTACTAAATTATTTATATTATTATAACTTTATAAAAGGCATTTAATTAATTATTTTGCCATCTGTTTTGGTTATTTTAGTGCATTTAAATATTACAAGAAATGTTGGTTTCTCCAACATTATTACTTATGCATTATTTGTCACAACGAGAACAATTTGGTTTTAATATTTGAAAACTTTTATTGTTTGCCTTTGTTTTAAATTTGAAAGTTGATCTGGGTTTCGAACTGACGTGAGATTATCAACAGTAATCGAGGTGACATGGCATCATTACCAGAGGGTTACTGTAGCTTAATTATCCGGGCGTCACAGAGGAAGAAGAAGATTATGATCCAAAGGCGAAGAAGGAGACAAGTTCCGATGAAGAGGACGATCCACTACCCCAACCTGGCGATATGCATGTGGAGTTCAAGAAGTCAAGCCTCCCTAAGGTCTGATCTATCCCACCACATTTTTTACAGGACGGCAAGGCAGCATTATGCAAAAAGTTATTGAAGCTTGAGCTCGATAACGAGGAGCAAAGGGAGGAAAATTTTATCCTCCGACGCCAGTTAGAGAAGAAGAATACAACTCCATCATCACCACCTCCGAAGAAAGAGATCTAAATACATGGGTATGGGCACTCCCCTTGGCAATTGCCAAGCTTGAGGGAGTGCCCTGGTATCGTATCACCATCACATCTTTATCTTTATCGCTTTTCTTAGTTTGATCCTTTGGGTTATATCTTGATCTAGTAGAATAATGTGTTTAGTATGATCTAGTTTTGAGTTTTGCTTTATGATCCCTCTATGTAATCAAGTCCGTGAGATATATAATAAAGAGTAGTTTTGAGTAAAGGGCTTTGTTTTATTGCTATGATCTTCAGGGAATTAAATAAAAGTAAGAATAAAAGAAAGAAAAAGATCATATATTGATCTTATGGAGAGTAATGACTTCACATATAAAGGGTATGATGAATGAAAGTTGTTGAGAGTTGACAAACATAGTTTTGGTCATTGTTGCAATTAATCGGAAGTAATAAAGAAAGGGAGGCCTCACATATAAATATACTATCTTGAACATCTTTTGTAATTGTGAGTGATACGTCTCCAACGTATCTATAATTTTTGATTGTTCCATGCTATTATATTATCCATCTAGTATGTTTTATATGCATTTATATGCTATTTTATGTGATTTTTGGGACTAGCCTATTAACCTAGAGCCCAGTGCCAGTTTCTGTTTTTTTCCTTGTTTTTGAGTATTGCAGAAAAGGAAAACCAAACGGAGTCCAATTGAGCTGAAATTTGACGGAGATCATTTTTGGACCAGAAGAAGCCCACGGAGTACCGGAGGTGGGCCAGAAGAGTCCCAAGGCCACCACAAGGGTGGGGTCGCGCCCCCTGCCTCGTGGCCGCCTCAGGGACCCCCCTGACTTGTTCCCGACTCCAACAGCTCTTATAAAACCCCAAACTGCCAGAAAGAAACCTAGATTGGGAGTTTCGCCGCGGAAAGCCTCTGTAGACACCAAAAACCAATCGGGACCCTGTTCTGGTACCCTGCCGGAGGGGGGATCCCTCACCGGTGGCCACCTTCATCATCCCGGCGCTCTCCATGACGAGGAGGGTGTAGTTCACCCTCAGGGCTGAGGGTATGTACCAGCAGCTATGTGTTTGATCTCTCTCTCTCTCTCTCTCTCTCTCTCTCTCGTGTTCTCGATTTGGCACGATCTTGATGTATCGTGAGCTTTGCTATTATAGTTGGTTCTTATGATGTTTCTCCCCCTCTACTCTCTTGTAATGGATTGAGTTTTCCCTTTGAAGTTATCTTATCGGATTGAGTCTTTAAGGATTTGAGAACACTTGATGTATGTGTTGCATGTGCTTATCTGTGGTGACAATGGGATATTCACATGATCTACTTGATGTATGTTTTGGTAACTTGCGGGTTCCGTAACATTGTGAACTTATGCATAGGGATTGTCACACGTTTTCGTCTTGACTCTCCGGTAGAAACTTTGGGGCACTCTTTGAAGTTCTTTGTGTTGGTTGAATAGATGAATCTGAGATTGTGTGATGCATATCGTATAATCATACCCACGGATACTTGAGGTGACATTGGAGTATCTACGTGACATTAGGGTTTTGGTTGATTTGTATCTTAAGGTGTTATTCTAGTACGAACTCTATGATAGATCGAATGGAAAGAATAGCTTCGTGTTATTTTACTACGGACTCTTGAATAGATCGATCAGAAAGAATAACTTTGAGGTGGTTTCGTACCCTACCATAGTCTCTTCGTTTGTTCTCCGCTATTAGTGACTTTGGAGTGACTCTTTGTTGCATGTTGAGGGATAGTTATATGATCCAATTATGTTATTATTGTTGAGAGAACTTGCACTAGTGAAAGTATGAACCCTAGGCCTTGTTTCAACGCATTGCAATACCATTTGTGCTTACTTTTATCATTTGTTACCTTGCTGTTTTTATATTTTCAGATTACAAAAATCTATATCTACCATCCATATTGCACTTGTATCACTATCTCTTCACCGAACTAGTGCACCTATACAATTTACCATTGTATTGGGTGTGTTGGGGACACAAGAGACTCTTTGTTATCTGGTTGCAGAGTTGTTTGAGAGAGACCATCTTCATCCTACGCCTCCCACGGATTGATAAACCTTAGGTCATCCACTTGAGGGAAATTTGCTACTGTCCTACAAACCTCTGCAGTTGGAGGCCCAACAACGTCTACAAGAAGAAGGTTGTGTAGTAGACATCAAGCAGTTTCTGGAGCCGTTTCCGGGGAGGTGAGTGCTTGAAGGTATATCTTTAGATCTTGCAATCGAATCTTTTAGTTTCTTGTTTTATCACTAGTTTAGTTTAAAAGAAAACTAAAACAATGGAATTAAGGTTGCCTCATATGCTTCATCTTTTTAATGTCTTTCGTGAAAATGATGGGTACTTTGTATGTCTTGACTTGTGCGTAGACTCCCCGGCAACGGCGCCAGAAATCCTTCTTGCTACCTCCTGAGCACTGCGTTGGTTTTCCCTTGAAGAGGAAAGGGTGATGCAGCAAAGTAGCGTAAGTATTTCCCTTAGTTTTTGAGAACCAAGATATCAATCCAGTAGGAGGCCACACTCAAGTCCCTTGTACCTACACAAACAAATAAGAACCTTCCAACCAACGCGATAAAGGGGTTGTCAATCCCTTCACGGCCACTTGCAAAAGTGAGATATGATAGAGATGATAAGATAATATTTTTGGTATTTTTATGATAAATACTAAAAGTAAAGAAAGAAAAATAAACGAGGAAAGAAATAGCTTGTTGACGAGAAATTAATATGATGGAAAATAGACCCGGGGGCCATAGGTTTCACTAGTGGCTTCTCTCGAGGTAGCATAAGTATTACGATGGGTGAACAAATTACTGTCGAGCAATTGATAGAATTGAGCATAGTTATGAGAATATCTAGGTATGATCATGTATATAGGCATCACTTCCGTGACAAGTAGACCGACTCTTGCCTGCATCTACTACTATTACTCCACACATCGACCGCTATCCAGCATGCATCTAGAGTATTAAGTTCATAAGAACAGAGTAACTCTTTAAGAAAGATGACATGATGTACAGGGATAAACTCAAGCAATATGATATAAACCCCATCTTTTTATCCTCAATGGCAACAATACGATACGTGTCGTTTCCCCTACTGTCACTAGGATCGAGCACTGCAATATTGAAACCAAAGCTAAGCACTTCTCCCATTGCAAGAATGATCAATCTAGTAGGCCAAACCAAACTGATAATTCGAAGAGACTTGCAAAGATAACCAATCATACATAAAAGAATCCAGAGAAGATTCAAATATTGTTCATAGATAATCTGGATCATAAACCCACAATTCATCGGATCTCGACAAACACACCGCAAAATAAGATTACATCGAATAGATCTCCAAGAGAATCGAGGAGAACTTTGTATTGAGATCCAAAGAGAGAGAAGAAGCCATCTAGCTAATAACTATGGACCCGAAGGTCTGAGGTAAACTACTCACACATCATCGGAGAGGCTATGGTGTTGATGTAGAAGCCCTCCATGATCAATGCCCCCTCCGGCGGAGCGCCGGAAAAGGCCCCAAGATGGGATCTCATGGGTACAGAGAGTTGCGGCGGTGGAAATAGGGTTTTGGCTCCTCGTCTGATGTTTCCAGGGTATATGAGTATATATAGGCGAAAGAGGTCGGTCAGGGGAGCTACGAGGGGCCCACAAGGGTGGGGGCGCGCCCAGGGGGCAGGAGCGCCTCCCTACCTCGTGGCCTCCTTGTTGATTGCTTGACGTCCACTCCAAGTCCTCTGGATCACGTTTGTTCCGAAAATCACATTCCCGAAGGTTTCATTCCGTTTGCACTCCTTTTGATATTCCTTTTTCCTTCGAAACACTGAAATAGGCAAAAAACAGCAATTTGGGCTGGGCCTTCGGTTAATAGGTTAGTCCCAAAAATAAAGCCCATTGAACATCCAAAACAGTTAATATAATATCATGGAAGAATAAAAAATTATAGATACGTTGGAGACGTATCAAGCATCCCCAAGCTTAATTCCTGCTCGTCCTCGAGTAGGTAAATGATAAAAACGGAATTTTTGATGTGGAATGCTTCTTAGCATAATTTTCAATTTAATTCTTTTTATTGTGGCATGAATATTTAGATCCGAAAGATTCAAGATAAAAGTTTAATGTTGACATAAAACAATAATACTTCAAACATGCTAACCAAGCAATTATGTCTTATCAAGATAACATAGGCAAAGAAAGCTTATCCCTACAAAATCATATAGTTAGACCATGCTTCAATTTCATCACACAAAACATTCTCATCATGCATAACCCCGATGATAAGCCGAGCAATTGGTTCATACTTTTTAACGCGCTTCAGCCTTTTCAACTCTTACACGAGCGCAAGCCATGGATGCAGCACTATGGGCGGAATAAAGTATAATGATGGGTGTTATGTGAGAAGACAAAAAGGTAGAAAGTCTCACATTGACGCGGCTAATCAATAGGCTATGGAGATGCCCATCAATTGATGTCAATGAGAGGAGTAGGGATTGCCATGCAACGGATGCACTAGAGCTATAAATATATGAAAGCTCAACAAAAGAAACTAAGTGGGTGTGCATCCAACTTGCTTGCTCACGAAGACCTAGGGCATTTTGAGGAAGCCCATCATTGGAATATACAAGCCAAGTTCTATAATGAAAAATTCCCACTAGTATATGAAAGTGACAACATAGGAGACTCTCTATCATGAAGATCACGGTGCTACTTTGAAGAACAAGTGTGGTAAAAGGATAGTAACATTGTCCCTTCTCTCTTTTTCTCTCTTTTTTTTCTTTTTTTTTTCTTGGGCCTTCTCTTTTTTTGCCTCTTTTTTTATTTAGTCTGGAATCTCATCCCGACTTGTGGGGGAATCATAGTCTCCATCATCCTTTCCTCACATGGGACAATGCTCTAATAATGATGATCATCACACTTTTATTACTTAGAACTCAAGAATTACAACTCAATACTTAGAACAAAATATGACTGTATGTGAATGCCTCCGGTGGTGTACCGGGATATGCAATGAATCAAGACTGACATGTATGAAAAATTATGAATGGTGGCTTTGCCACAAATACGATCTCAACTACATGATCATGCAAAGCAATACGACAATGATGGAGCATGTCATAATAAACGGAATGGTGGAAAGTTGCATGGCAATATATCTCAGAATGGCTATGGAAATGCCATGATAGGTAGGTATGGTGGCTGTTTTGAGGAAGATACGAGGAGGTTTATGTGTGATAGAGCGTATCATATCACGTGGTTTGGATGCACCGGCGAAGTTTGCACCAACTCTCAAGGAGAGAAAGGGCAATGCACCGTACCGTAGAGGCTAGAAAATTGTGGAAGGTTGAGAGTGCGTATAATCCATGGACTCACATTAGTCATAAAGAACTCATATACTTATTGCAAAAGCTTATTAGCCCTCGAAGCAAAGTACTACTACGCATGCCCCTAGAGGGATAGATTGCTAGGTAAAGACCATCGCTCGTCCCCGACCGCCACTCATAAGGAAAGCGATAAAAGAACACCTTATGTGTCAAAATTGCCACACAACTTTTACCTTACGTGCATGCTACGGGACTTACCAACCTTAACACAAGTATTTCTCAATTTCACAATTACTCAACTAGCACACTCTAATATTACCACCTTTATATCTCAAAACACTTATCAAGTATCAAACTTCTCATGATATTCAATGAACTCAATATGGAAGTTTTTGTTATGATCATCTTGGATGACTATCACATTCGGATTAATTTCACAATTAAAGAAAATTACCATGCTGTTTAAGACTCTCAAAATAATATAAGTGAAGCATGAGAGATCAATAATTTCTATAAAATAAAACCACCACCGTACTCTAATAGATATAAGTGAAGCACTGGAGCAAAAACTATATAGCTCAAAAGATATAAGTGAAGCACATAGAGTATTCTAACAAATTCCGAATCATGTGTGTCTCTCTCAAAAGGTGTATTCAGCGAGGATGATTGTGATAAACTAAAAAGCAAAGACTCAAATCATACAAGACGCTCCAAGCAAAACACATATCATGTGGTGAATAAAAATATAGCCCCAAGTAAAGTTACCGATAGACGACGACGAAAGAGGGGATGCCTTCTGGGGCATCCCCAAGACTAGGCTTTTTGTTGTCCTTGAATTTTACCTTGGGGTGCCTTGGGCATCCCCAAGCTTAGGCTCTTGCCAATCCTTGTTCCATAATCCATAAAATCTTTACCCAAAACTTGAAAACTTCACAACACAAAACTTAACAGAAAATCTCGTGCGCTCCGTTAGCGAAAGAAAACAAAACACCACTTCAAGGTACTGTAATGAACTCATTCTTTATTTATATTGGTGTTAAAACTACTGTATTCCAACTTTTCTATGGTTCATAAACTCCATTACTAGCCATAGATTCATCAAAATAAGCAAACAACACGCGAAAAACAGAATCTGTCAAAAACAGAACAGTCTGTAGTAATCTGTAACTAACACAAACTTCTGGAACTCCAAAAATTCTAAAATAAATTTCTGGACGTGAGGAATTTATCTATTAATCATCTGAAAAAATAATCAACTAAATATCACTCTCCAGTAAAAAGTTGTAGCTAATCTCGTGAGTGCTAAAGTTTCTGTTTTTTACAGCAAGATCGCAAAGACTTCCCCCAAGTCTTCCCAAAGGTTATACTTGGCACAAACACTAATTAAAACACAACCACATCTAAACAGAAGCTAGATGGATTATTTATTCCTAAATAGAACCAAAAGGCAAAAAACTAAAATAAAATTGGGTTGCCTCCCAACAAGCGCTATCGTTTAATGCCCCTAGCTAGGCATAAAAGCGAGGATAGATTTAGGTGTTGCCATCTTTGGTAGGCAATTCTTCAATAAGACACCTATAACCCCTAGGAGTTTCTTTCTTTTTATTAATTATCAAACTTCTAGGCACGAAATCGAGAAAATCATTTCTAGCAAAAGGTTCTTTAAGGATAGCGAGAAAGTTGGGGTAAACACTTATGGATTTGAGGTCCGCATTTTCCTTACTAGAAGTTTCACCCTTATTTTTAGGAACATACATCAATTTGGAAATCTTAGCATTAGAAGGAGTGTTTTTCACGGAACAAAAGGCAGACCCTAGGTTGGTAATAATATCCTCAATTTTATCTATTCTAGTGGAATCTTGATCTATCTTTTCATTAACCATTGGTTCCTTTTCTTTAAATTTTTTAAGAGCAACTCCTACCTTAGATCCGTATTGGGTAATTTGGTTGTGGATCTTTCTATCCAAATTTTCAATCAAATCTATGGTGGCAACTTTATTTTCAATAATTTCAAGCCGTTGCATCACATGTTCCAAAGTTAAAATAGTTCCATTAACCAAAAGAGGTGGTGGGCCAAACAAATCTATCATAGCATTATAAGAATCAAAAGTATGGCTACCGAAGAAATTTCCTCCGGTAATGGTATCAAGAATATATCTATTCCAAGGAGTGATGCCTACATAATTGCGAAGAAGAATGGAAGTAGATTTCTTCCTAGTAGATCTATTTTGCGCATTACAAATTCTGTACCAAGCATCTTTTAGATTTTCTCCCTCCCTTTGTTTAAAATTAAGAACTTAATTCTCGGGAGACAAAGGAGTAGATAAAGTACTAGCCATGATGGCACACGGGACACAAAAGGCAAGCGAAAAAGAAACAAACGGAAAGAGAGGGCGAATAAAACGACAAGGGTGAAGTGGGGGAGAGGAAAACGAGAGGCAAATGACAAATAATGTAATGCGAGGGATAAGAGTTTGTGATGGGTACTTGGTATGTCTTGACTTGTGCATAGACTCCCCGGCAAAGGCGCCAGAAATCCTTCTTGCTACCTCTTGAGCACTGCGTTGGTTTTCCCTTGAAGAGGAAAGGGTGATGCAGCAAAGTAGCATAAGTATTTCCCTCAGTTTTTGAGAACCAATGTATCAATCCAGTAAGGAGGCCACGCCAAGTCCCTTGTACCTACACAAACAAATAAGAACCTTGCAACCAACGCGATAAAGGGGTTGTCAATCCCTTCACGGCCACTTGCAAAAGTGAGATCTGATAGAGATGATAAGATAATATTTTTGGTATTTTTATGATAAAGACTAAAAGTAAAGAAAGCAAAATAAACGAGGAAAGAAATAGCTTGTTGATGGGAAATTAATATGATGGAAAATAGACCCAGGGGCCATAGGTTTCACTAGTGGCTTCTCTCAAGGTAGCATAAGTATTACGGCGGGTGAACAAATTACTGTCGATCAATTGATAGAATTGAGCATAGTTATGAGAATATCTAGGTATGATCATGTATATAGGCATCACGTCCGTGACAAGTAGACCGACTCCTGCCTGCATCTACTACTATTACTCCACACATCGACTGCTATCCAGCATGCATATAGAGTATTAAGTTCATAAGACAGAGTAACGCTTTAAGCAAGATGACATAATGTAGAGGGATAAACTCAAGCAATATGATATAAACCCCATCTTTTTATCCTCGATGGCAACAATACAATACGTGCCATTCCCCCTACTGTCACTGGGATCAAGCACTGCAAGATTGAACCCAAATCTAAGCACTTCTCCCATTGCAAGAAAGATCAATCTAGTAGGCCAAACCAAACTGATAATTCGAAGAGACTTGCAAAGATAACCAATCATACATAAAAGAATTCAGAGAAGATTCAAATATTGTTCATAGATAATCTGGATCATAAACCCACAATTCATCGGATCTCGACAAACACACCGCAAAAGAAGATTACATCAAATAGATCTCCAAGAGAATCGAGGAGAACTTTGTATTGAGATCCAAAGAGAGAGAAGAAGCCATCTAGCTAATAACTATGGACCCGAAGGTCTGAGGTAAACTACTCATACATCATCGGAGAGGCTATGGTGTTGATGTAGAAGCCCGCCTTGATCAATGCCCCCTCCGGCGGAGCGGCGAAAAAGTCCCTATGGTGGGATCTCACGGGTACAGAGAGTTGCGGCGGTGGAAATAGGGTTTTGGCTCCTCGTCTGATGTTTCCAGGGTATATGAGTATATATAGGCGAAAGAGGTCGGTCAGAGGAGCTACGAGGGGCCCATGAGGGTGGGGGCATGCCCAGGGGGCAGGCTCGCCTCCCTCCCTCGTGGCCTCCTCGTTGATTGCTTGACGTCCACTCCAAGTCCTCTGGATCACGTTTGTTCCAAAAATCACGTTCCCGAAGGTTTCATTCCGTTTGGACTCCGTTTGATATTCCTTTCCTTCAAAACACTGAAATAGGCAAAAATACAGCAATTTGGGCTGGGCCTCCGGTTAATAGGTTAGTCCCAAAAATAATATAAAAGTGTATAATAAGGCCCATTGAACATCCAAAACAGATAATATAATAGCATGGAACAATCAGAAATTATAGATACGTTGGAGACGTATCAAAGAATTACATAGAATGCTTGACATTAAATATGTGAATGATGAGCATGATTGCAATGTTGTTAGTATGAACTCTTTGAATATCCATAGTACTAATGATGATTGCACTAGTCATGATGAAAATGTCTCTTATAAGCATGCCAATTTTTGTGGAGTGCATAGAGTTTGCAAGTACACACCAAATAGGGAAGATAGATTTTGCAAGAGGCATAAGTACTTAGAAACTAAATGGTTGCAAGAAAGGCTAGATGCTTGTGCTGAAAATTTAAAATTTCTTTGCCATCCTTGTGAACTTTGCAATGAATGTGATCATTTAAATCCCCAATGCAAATTGTTTCATGATCGTATCGTGTCCAAAAATTGTGATGACTTGATTTCCCTTGCGCATCATAATGAACTTAGTTTTCTTTTGGGTTATGAAGAAATGAAACGTATAACTAAGGATATGCCAGAATTTGTCCTTGATAAAGTTCTTGATTTTGATCTAGAAGAAATTTTTATGTATTGTGCGGTGAATTTCCTTGAAAATCCTTATATTGCCAATTACATAAAGAAAAGAAAACAAATAGAATATGAAGAGAATACTAATGAAAGGGAAGAGACTTACCAATATCCTCCTATTATTTCTTATGATGAATCAGGTAATGAGGAGAAGCTTTCTATTCAACCAATCTCATTAATAAGGAGCTCAAAAAGAGGGTTAAACCCACACATGATGTGAAGAAGAAAAAGACAAGACGGAGAAGCAAAAGTAGAAAGGTATCCCTCCCAAATGATGTTGCTCCTATTACTCATTGTGATGATGATAATTGCTATACTATTGGTGCTATCCATACTATTAATGATGAGAGTGATTATGCTTATGATATGAAAAGGCCCAAGCTTGGGGATGCTATGTTTGATGAGAATGACATGTTTGAGAATATATTTGCTGCAATTAATGTTTATCCCAAGCTTGGGGATGCTATGTTTAATGAAGATGATATTTTTAGCCTCCCAAGTTTTGATGGGCAAATTTATTATGATGATAGCATGCCTCCTATTTATGATTGTTATATTGATGAAAGTGGGTTTGGAAGAGTGTCAACTTTAGGAAGTAATGATCCCACTATTTTGGAGGGTGTTGAATCTTATAATATTTATGAAAGTGGATTTGGAGAGGTCATGACTTTATTTAGTGATGAATCCACTATTTCGGAAGAGGTTTCAATTGATTATGATGAGAACAAAGTTGCTACTTATGATGATTATTGTGATGAAACTTATGAAGGAAATATGCCCTAGAGGCAATAATAAAGTTATTTTTTATTTCCTTATTTCATGATAAATGTTTATTATTCATGCTAGAATTGTATTAACCGGAAACTTAGTACATATGTGAATACATAGACAAAACAAAGTGTCCCTAGTATGCCTCTACTTGACTAGCTCGTTTATCAAAGATGGTTATGTTCCCTAACCATAGACATGTGTTGTCATTTGATGAACGGGATCACATCATTAGGAGAATGATGTGATGGACAAGACCCATTCGTTAGCTTAGCATTATGATCGTTACAGTTTCATTGCTACTGCTTTCTTCATGACTTATACATGTTCCTCCGACTATGAGATTATGCAACTCCCGAATACCAGAGGAACACCTTGTGTGCTATCAAGTGTCACGACGTAATTGGGTGATCATAAAGATGCTCTACAGGTGTCTCCGATGGTGTTTGTTGAGTTGGCATAGATCGAGATTAGGATTTGTCACTCCGTGTATCGGAGAGGTATCTCTGGGCCCTCTCGGTAATGCATATCACTATAAGCCTTGGAAACATTGCGGCTATGAGTTAGTTGCGGGATGATGCATTACGGAACGAGTAAAGAGGCTTGCCGATAACGAGATTGAACTAGGTATTGAGATACCGACGATCGAATCTCGGGCAAGTAACATACCGATGACAAAGGGAACAACGTATGTTGTTATGCGGTTTGACCGATAAAGATCTTCGTAGAATATGTAGGAACCAATATGAGCATCCAGGTTCCGCTATTGGTTATTGATACGTCCATTTTGCATCATGCTTTAATATCAATATTTATTGCATTATGGGTTGTTATTACACATTATATCTCATTACTTATGGCTATTCTCTCTTATTTTACAAGATTTACCATGAAGAGGGGGAATGCCGACAGCTGGAATTCTGGTTGGAAAAGGAGCAAACGTTGGAAACCTATTCTTCACAACTCCAAAAGTCCTAAAACTCCACGAAACAACTTTTTGGATATATTAAGAATTTATGAGCGAAAGAAATAGGCCATGGGGCCCACACCCTGTCCAGGAGACAGGAGGGCGCGCCCCCCTGTAGGGCGCGGCCTCCTATCTCCTGGGCCCCCTGGTGGGCCTCCGGCGTCCATCTTCTGCTATATCATCACTTTTAACCTAAAAAAATTGGTGGGCAAGCTTACGGGACGAAACTCTGCTGCCACGAGGCGGAACCTTGGCTGAATCAATCTAGGGCTCTGGCGGGGCTGTTCTGCCGGGGACACTTCCCTCCGGGAGGGGGAAATCATCACCAACGTCATCACCAACGATCCTCTCATTGGGAGGGGGTCAATCTCCATCAACATCTTCACCAGCACCATCTCCTCTCAAAACCCTAGTTCATCTCTTGTATCCAGTCTTGTATCAAAACCACAAATTGGTACCTGTGGGTTGCTAGTAGTGTTGATTACTCCTTGTAGTTGATGCTATTTGGTTTACTTGGTGGAAGATCATATGTTCAGATCCTTTATGCATATTATTACCCTCTGATTATGAACATGAATATGCTTTGTGAGTAGTTACGCTTTGTTCCCGAGGACATGGGTGAAGTCTTGCTATTAGTAGTCATGTGAATTTGGTATTCGCTCGATATTTTGATGAGATGTATGTTGTCTTTTCCTCTAGTGGTGTTATGTGAACGTCGACTACATGACACTTCACCATTATTTGGGCCTAGAGGAAGGCATGGGAAGTAATAAGTAGATGATGGGTTGCTAGAGTGATGTAAGCTTAAACCCTAGTTTATCGTTGCTTCGTTAGGGGTTGATATGGACCCATATGTTTAATGTTGTGGTTAGGTTTACCTTAATACTCCTTTTTGTAGTTGTGGATGCTTGCAATAGGGGTTAATCATAAGTGGGATGCTTGTCCAAGTTAGGGCAGTACCCAAGTACCGGTCCACCCACATATCAAATTATCAAAGTACCGAACGTGAATCTTATGAACGTGATGAAAACTAGCTTGACGATAATTCCCAATGTGTCCTCGGGAGCTCCTTCTTCATTATTAGAATTTGTCCAGGCTTATCCTTTGCTACATAAAGGATTGGGCCACCTTGCTGCACTTTATTTACTTTATTTACTTTTTACTCGTTACTATTTATCTTATCACAAAACTATCTATCACCTACTATTTCAGTGCTTGCAGAGAAAACCTTACTGAAAACTGCTTATCATTTCCTTCTGCTCCTCGTTGGGTTCGACACTCTTACTTGTCGAAAGGAACACGATAGATCCCCTATACTTGTGGGTCATCAAGACCTTTTTCTGGCGCCGTTGCCGGGGTGCGTAGCGCTTTTGGTGAGCGGAACTTGGTAAGGAAACATTTATATAGTGTGCTGAAATTTTCTGTTACTTGTCACTATGGAAACGACTCCTTTGAGGGGCTTGTTTGGAGTATCTTCACCCCAACCAGAAGAGCAAAGAGATGCTCCTCAACCTACTGAACTTTATGAAAATATTCACTTTGAGATTCCTTCGGGTATGATAGAAAAACTGCTAGCTAATCCTTTTGCAGGAGACGGAACATTGCATCCCGATTTACACCTTATCTTTGTGGATGAAGTTTGTGGATTATTTAAGCTTGCAGGTATTCCCGAGGATGTTGTCAAAAGGAAGGTCTTCCCTTTATCTTTGAAGGGAGATGCAATGACATGGTATAGGCTATGTGATGATACGAGATCATGGAATTATAAGCGATTGAAGTTGGAATTTCACCAGAAGTTCTATCCTATGCATCTTGTTCATCGTGATCGTAATTACATATATAATTTCTAGACCGCGAAGGAGAAAGAATCGCTCAACCTTGGGGGAGGCTTAAGTCAATGTTGTATTCATGCCCCAATCATGAGCTCTCTCGGGAAATGATTATTCAGAATTTTTATGTTTGGCTTTCTCTCGATAATTGCAACCTGCTCGATACTTCCTGTGTTGGTTCTTATATGCTGAAGACTATTGATTTCAAATGGGACTTATTGGAAAGAATTAAACGCAACTCTGAAGATTGGGGTTCCGACGATGGTAAGGAGTCAGGTATGACACCTAAGTTCGATTGTGTTTAATCTTTTATGGATACTGGTGCTTTCCGTGGATTTAGCTCTAAGTATGGACTTGACTCTGAGATAGTAGCTACTTTTTGTGAAACTTTTGCTACTCACGTTGATCTCCCTAAAGAGAAGTGGTTTAAATATAATCCTCCTGTTGAAGTGAAAGTAGTTGCACCTATTACAGTCGAAGAAAAGACTATTACCTATAGTGATCCTATTGTTCCTACTGCTTATGTTGAAAAACCTCCTTTTCCTGTTAGGATAAAGGATCATTCTAAAGCTTCGACTGTTGTTCGTAAGAGTAATACTAGGACTTATACACCTCCTGAGCAAATTAATGTTGAACCTAGTATTGCTATGGTTAAAGATCTCTTGGATGAGGACTTAGATGGGCATGTTATTTCTTTCTTAGGTGAGACTGCTAATATTGCTAGACCTGATACTAAGACACGTAGACCTGTTGTAGCCATGCCTATTATTTCTGTTAAAATAGGAGATCATTGTTATCATGGCTTATGTGATATGGGTGCTAGTGCTAGTGCGATACCTTATGATCTTTATAAAGAAATTATGCACGACATTGCACCCATTGAATTAGAAGACATTGATGTTACTATTAAGCTTGCTAATAGGGATACCATTAAACCTATTGGGATTGTTAGAGATGTTGAAGTTCTGTGTGGGAAGGTTAAATACCCTGCTGATTTCTTGTTCTTGGTTCCCCACAAGATGATTTTTGCCCCATTATTTTTGGTAGACCCTTCTTGAATACTGCTAGTGCTAAGATTAATTGTGAAAAGAATATTGTCACTGTTGGAATAGATGGTATGTCTCATGAGTTTAATTTTGCTAAGTTTAGTAGACAACCTCGTGAAAGGGAACCACCTAGTAAGGATGAGATTATTGGTCTTGCTTCCATTGCTGTTCCTCCAACTGATCCGTTAGAACAATATTTGCTAGACCATGAAAACGATATGTTTATGAAGGAAAGGGAAGAAATAGATGAAGTGTTCCTTAAACAGGAACCTATGCTGAAACATAACCTTCCCGTTGAAATTCTTGGGGATCCCCCTCCACCCAAGGGTGATCCAGTGTTTGAACTCAAACCTTTACCTGATAATCTCAAGTATGCTCATCTTGATGAAAAAGAAATATATCATGTTATTATTAGTGCTAACCTTTCAGAGAAAGAAGAAGAAAGATTATTGAAAACTCTGAAGAAGCACCGAGCTGCTATTGGATATACTCTGGATGATCTTAAGGGCATTAGTCCCACATTATGTCAACACAAAATTTCGGTGGAGAAAGATGCCAAACCAGTTAGAGATCCTCAAAGACGATTAAATCCCAAAATGAAGGAAGTGGTAAGAAAGGAGATACTAAAGCTCCTTGAGGAAGTTATTTTTTATCCCATTGCTGATAGTGAATGGGTAAGCCCTGTCCATTGTGTCCCTAAAAAGGGAGGTATTACCGTTATTCCTAATGATAAAGATGAATTGATCCCGCAAAGAATTATTATAGGTTATAGGATGGTAATTGATTTCCGTAAGTTAAATAAAGCCACTAAGAAAGATAATTACCCTTTACCTTTTATTGATCAAATGCTAGAAAGGCTATCCAAACACACACATTTTTGCTTTCTAGATGGATATTCTGGTTTCTCTCAAATACATGTGTCAGCAAAGGATCAATCTAAAACTACCTTTACTTGCCCTTTTGGTACTTTTGCTTATAGACGTATGCCTTTTGGTTTATGTAATGCAGCTGCTACCTTTCAAAGATGCATGATGGCTATATTTTCTGATTTTTGTGAAAAAAATTGTGAGTTATTCATGGATGACTTCTCCGTCTATGGATCCTCTTTTGATGATTGTTTGAGCAACCTTGATCGAGTTTTGCAGAGATGCGAAGACACTAGTCTCGTCCTGAATTGGGAAAAGTGTCACTTTATGGTTAATGAAGGCATTGTCTTGGGGCACAAGATCTCCGAGAGAGGTATTTAAGTTGATAAAGCCAAAGTTGATGCTATTGAAAAGATGCCATGTCCCAAGGACATAAAAGGTATAAGAAGTTTCCTTGGTCACGCCGGTTTTTATTGGAGGTTCATTAAGGACTTTTCTAAAATCTCTAGGCCTCTGACTGATTTATTGCAAAAAGATATTCCTTTTGTCTTTGATGATGATTGTGTAGAAGCATTTGAAACATTTAAGAAAGCCTTGATCACTGCACCTATTGTTCAGCCACCTGATTGGAATTTACCTTTTGAAATTATGTGCGATGGTAGTGATTATGCTGTAGGTGCTGTTTTGGGGCAAAGAGTCGATAAGAAATTGAATATTATCCAATATGCTAGTAAGACTCTTGATACTGCCCAGAGAAATTATGCTACTACTGAAAAAGAGTTCTTAGCAGTTGTGTTTACATGTGATAAGTTTAGACCTTATATTGTTGATTCCAAAGTTACTATTCACACTGATCATGCTGCTATTAAATATCTTATGGAAAAGAAAGATGCTAAGCTTAGACTCATTAGATGGGTTCTCTTGCTCCAAGAATTTGACTTGCATATTATTGATAGAAAGGGAGCTGAGAACCCCATTGCAGACAACCTGTCTAGGTTAGAGAATGTTCTTGATGACCCACTGCCTATTAATGATAGCTTTCCTGATGAAAAATTAGTGGTTGTCAATGCTTCTCGTACTGCTCCTTGGTATGCTGATTATGCTAATTACATTGTTGCTAAATATATACCGCCTAGTTTCACATACCAACAAAAGAAAAAGTATTTTTATGATTTAAGACATTACTTCTGGGATGATCCACACCTTTATAAGGAAGGAGTAGATGGTATTATTAGACGTTGTGTGCCTGAGCATGACAAGAAAAAATCCTACACAAGTGTCACTCTGAATCCTATGGAGGACACCACGCTGGAGATAGAATTGCACACAAGGTACTACAATCTGGTTTTTATTGGCCTACTCTTTTCAAAGATGCTCGTAAGTTTGTCTTATCTTGTGATGAATGTCAAAGAATAGGTAACATTAGTAGACGTCAAGAAATGCCTATGAATTATTCTCTTGTTATTGAACCGTTTGATGTTTGGGGCTTTGATTATATGGGACCTTTTCCTGCCTCCAATGGTTATACACATATTTTAGTTGCTGTTGATTACGTTACTAAGTGGGTAGAAGCTATTCCAACTAGTAGTGCTGATCATAACACTTCTATTAAAATGCTTAAAGAAGTTATTTTCCAAGGTTTGGAGTCCCTAGATATCTTGTGACTGATGGTGGTTCACACTTTATTCATGGTGCTTTCCGTAAGATGCTTGCTAAGTATGATGTCAATCATAGAATCGCATCTCCTTATCACCCGCAGTCTAGTGGTCAAGTAGAGTTGAGAAATAGAGAGCTCAAATTAATTTTGCAAAAGACTGTGAATAGATCTAGAAAGAATTGGTCCAAAAAACTTGATGATGCATTATGGGCCTATAGAACTGCATACAAAAATCCTATGGGTATGTCTCCATATAAGATGGTTTATGGAAAAGCATGTCATTTACCTCTTGAACTTGAACATAAAGAATATTGGGCTATTAAAGAGCTCAATTATGACTTCAAACTTGCCGGTGAGAAGAGGTTGTTTGATATTAGCTCACTTGATGAATGGAGAACCCAAGCATATGAGAATGCCAAGCTTTTCAAAGAAAAAGTCAAACGCTGGCATGATAAGAGGATACAAAAGCGTGAGTTTAACGTAGGAGATTATGTGTTATTGTTCAACTCTCGTTTAAGATTTTTTGCAGGAAAACTTCTCTCAAAATGGGAAGGTCCCTACGTTATCGAGGAGGTCTATCGTTCTGGCGCTATAAAAATCAACAACTTCGAAGGCACAAATCCGAGGGTGGTAAACGGCCAAAGAATTAAACATTATATTTCAGGTAATCCTATGAATGTTGAAACTAATATTATTGAAACCATAACCCCTGAGGAATACATAAGAGACACTTTCCAGAACGTTCCAGACTCCGAAAAGGCATAGGTACGTGGTACGGTAAGTAAACCGACTCCAAAACAACTCTAATGGCAATTTTTATCAGTTTTGGATTATTTAAGAATTTTAGGAAGAAAGAAGTAGTCTGAAAGGGACAAGAGGCTCCCACGAGAGAGGAGGCCGCGCCCACCCCTGTAGGGCGCGCCCCCCTGTCTCGTGGGCACCTCGTGTGCCTCCCGGACTCCGTTTTCTTGTATGATACGTATTTTGGTCGGTAAAAATTCATTATATATACTCCCGAAGGTTTTGATCACCGTATCACGCAAATATCCTCTGTTTTTGTTTCGAGCTGTTTCTGTTTCAGATCTAGAGCATCATGTCGTCTCCAAGCGCTCCCAAGGACACGTTTTTCGAGAGGGTTATCAACCCCTATCTCGCGGAGGTGTTGCATCACCCTCAAACCATTGAGATGCGTGAGGGGGTGCTGCACATCCGCGATGTGGAGGGACCAAGGCGTACCGGGAGCACGGAGACAAAGCTCGAAGCCATGGAGCAAGAAGTTTTCAAGTGTCAAGGGATGGTGGAGCGTGGACTCAACGCCAACCAGATGATGATCACGGAGTTCACCAACAACCACAAGCTGGATGCCAAAGTCATTGGGGAGACCATCTTCAAGCTTCAAGAGAAAATCGAGCACCTCCAAGCCCAGATTTATGACCTGCAAAACCAGAACTGTGAGTATGAATATAGATTCAAGCGAATGAGTTTGGCTGAAGATTTAAGGATCCCGGAGACTCGATCATCCTTTTATGATGGAGAGCCTATGCCTTGGAAGACGGACGGCAAGCCTACATCATCAACAACTCCTACTTCACCACCTCTGAAGAAATAATCACATGGGTATGGGCACTCCCCTTGGCAACTGCCAAGCTTGGGGGAGGTGCCCCGGTATCGTATCACCATCACACTCTTATCTTTACCGCTTTATTTAGTTTGATCCTTTTAGTAGTATCTTGATCTAGTAGATTGAAGTTTTGATATCAAGTAGTTTTGAGTGTTGCATTGTGATCTCTTTATGTAAGCGAGTCTGTGTGCTATCTATAATAAATATTAGTGTTGAGTCAAGGGCTTTGCTATGTTGCTATGATCTTGAGAAAGTAGAAAGAACAAAAGAGTTCATATTGATCTTATGGATAGTGATAACTTCACACATAGAAAGTATGAGGCATAAAAATTGTTGAGAATTGATGAACGTAGCCTTGGTGTCGGGGAAGCTGATCGTGGCCCACGAACACCTATGGGACCTGGGTCCCTTGTGGTTCGGAGGGGGGCGGAGATTGCACAAAGAGCGGATCGAAGCGATGCACACGAGCAGATTTACCCAGCTTCGGAGCTCTCTGGAGAGATAATACTCCTACTGCTGCTTTGTGGATTATATTGTGTTCTTGCTAGGGAGCAATGAAGGCTACAAAACCTAGCTCGAGTGTATGTGTGAGTCGAATGAACTAAGTTGGAGCTGAGCCGAACCCTTTCTACGTTGCACTTGGGCCTCCTTTTATAAGCACAAGGGGTCACCACATGTGGCAAGTAGGGAAGGGTAAGATAGTAAAAACATAGGTTGGTACACCGCTTTGTACAGTGTACAGTAATCTATACCTAACTCTGACGGTAAGGGACAAGAGTCATCAATGCCCGTCTCAGTCGCCTGAACAATATAACAGGACCGCAAGTGTGCCTCCGTTTGCCACGATGGTAGCTTGTCGGCGCCGCTTATCGCTGCTCCCGCTGGCTGCACAGCCCGTCGACACGCGATGCTTGGGAGAGCCCGTGGTGACACGCTGGCGGGTGAGCTGGAGCGAGATGAAGAGAGGTCACTTGCATGGCGAGTACCTTGCCGCGGCAAGGTTCTTGTCGCGCTCGGGAGCTTATCGCTCACCAAGCCTTCCCGGCAAGCTCCTCTTGCCGGGGCCTTGATTACTTTGTTATTGAATGGCTCCAGAGGAGCCGCTGAGGATCTTGGCGATCATCAGGTCAGCCCTGCCGCGGGGTGCTGCAACTGCCCGTGCACGAGTTCGGGGTGCTAGGGGTACCCCTACTCTAGTACACCGACAGGAGCCCCCGGGCCTGGGCCTCACACGGCGCCAAGCTCTGTTGGGCCAGGCCCAAAACAGTGCACGGGCACGCGTGGTCTTGATTACGCCGTTACTCGCCTTGGACCCACCACGCCTCCCACGAACGTCACGCACCGGACGTGGCGTCGTGGGGGAGATCGTGGGGCTTTCTTTAATGGAAAAAAAATCAGAACGCCCGTCCCCTCTCCCCTTTATAAGCAGGGGAACAGGGCAGGCGCCCACTGCCCTTGCTGTCACATCGAAAACCCCGCCGCTTTCCCCTTCCTTCTCGAGCCCAAAGAGAGCGACGCCCGCCTCCATTGCCACCGGTGCCACCAACGCCGCCGACCTCCTCCACCACCTCCCCCATGGCTCAAGGCCGACAAGGGAAAAGGCGTGAATGGCGGAGGCGCAGCGGCTCATGGCGCTGCGGAAGGAGCGGGCCCTCTTGACCCCGCTGACAGAAGGAGCTGCGGAGCTGTACTATCTCTTCGGTCGACGGAGACCTGGCGCACCACAAGACGAGAGTGATCTCGCCGCCACGTCCGATAAGGTCTCCATCGGGTACCCCTTTTTCGCGATTTTCTTCCACTGTGGGCTCTGCCCGCCTTTTTCTGAATTTTCTGTGATGTCATGAACACATATGGCCTCCGCCTCCTTGACTTCACCCCCAACGCCGTCCTCACCATGGCCGTTTTCGCACACCTCTGCGAGAACTTTGTCGGGGTCCACCCAAATGTCGCACTCTTCCGCCATTACTTCTCACCCCGCGTAGAGAGAGGAGAGCCGCTTGCCGGAGGAATTGCATGGACCTCTAGGATCGGCAAGAAGGAAGCGTATCTTGATGGAGAGTTGCGCAGCAAGTGGGAGGAGTGGAGAGCTGACTGGTGTTGGATCTTAGAAGAGGATCCACAACCTTTCACCGCCCTGCGCCAAACTCCCATAGTGCGCGGCAATGACTGGAGTAACTTGGCGCCGGAGGACGACAAGTTGAAGATTGCCGTGACTAGGGTCTTGCGTCTCCGGCAAGCAGGGCTTACCGTAGGAGCAGTTGGCGCGGACTTCGCCGCGCCGCATTGCGCCCTTGCAGGAGAGGAGGAGGCCTGCTTGGGAATTCCAGAATGCGGCGGACATCATGAGGATGCGTCCTGGCCTGAATTGGAATTTCACTACCTTGGAGCTGGATGGCATGCTGCGGGAGTTGTTCAAGCCGGATGCAGATCACCCCGAGTGGTGCATGTTGCCGAGGGGAGTTGTGCCCTTGTGCAACAACTCGTCGCTTGACAGCATCCGCGCGATGATGCCGTTGTGCGATTCCCATGGAATCATTCCAACTTGGCAGGAGCCCGCCGACGACGTCGTTCAGCAGTTCTTCGACAACTTGGTGGAGGTGCCGATCCGTGCCGACGAGCAGAGGCGGCTCACCCGCGACACCACCGATCAGGAGATGGCGCGCATTGCCACAAGGTTGGAGGAGGCTGCAGAGGCTGCTGCCGCTGGCATATTTGGGTTTACTATCGAGGAGGCGGAGACGGCCGAGACGGCAAGCCTTGCTGACCGAGAAGAGTTCGTCACCGAGGAGGAGCAGACCGAGCCCGTCAACGAGCCGAGCGAGCCTGCCGGGGGCGCCTCTCCTCCGCCGTCAAGTAGCTTGCCGCAGGGGGAGCCCGCTGCCCCGCCAAGGAGACGCCTCTGTAAGACTGGAGAAGTGGCGGGGTGGCATACGGTCCAACAGCCGCCTCGCCGCCCGACGCGCTCCACCACGGCAAGCACTGTTGCCACGGGAGCGCCTCATTCCGCCACCTGCGACGGGCGCGGGGTCTTCTGGAGTCGCGGCCCCTGCACCCGCCAAGCGTCCGAGGGAATCTTCTCCCCCAATTCGTCGCGCCGGAGCGGAGTTTGATCTCTCCACCCTCAGCTCCGAGGAAGAAGAGGAAGAGTAAGATCTTGTCGTTGCTACTTGTAATCTTCCAATTTATTGCTTTATTTTGTATCTGACTGGCTTCACTCTGAACCTTCTCCTTCTTCAGGACGCTAGTTCAGAGGGCGTCGAAGAGGGCCAAGACCCCGGTGGTGGTTGTCTCAGATGATTCCCCTGTGGCGACAGGGGGCACGTCTGGAACTCCCTTGCCGGACCCGGCAACCCTTCAACAGAGCAGCCCCCAGCACAGCCCCCAGCGTAAGTGTTTGGTTTACTTCTCATGGTTAGGTGTGCTTGGGTGCTTCTCCATCACTGATATCTGGTTTGTTGAATCATGTAGGAGCAGAGCAGCCTCATCAGGAAGCACCGGAGGTCACTCCCGAAGTTCTACTTGCTTCAACTACGCCGCCAAGGGAGAAGTCTCCGCCAAGGGAGCGCTCTCCGGCAAGGGAGGCCTCTCCGACAAGGGGAGCTTCCCCGACAAGGGCCGGCGCCGATGACCCTCCGGTTGTGGAGACCGCGGCAACAGATCCCATTGCAGGTAATTTTCTTGTTTGAAAATCTCCCTTGGATTCTCTTTTCTTCTGTTCTTCTCTTTCGAACATTTGCTTGACTTGTTCTTTCTCTGATCGTCAGATCCACCTACCGGAGACCCGATGGATACTGAGGCTGCCGGCGAGGAGGACGCTCGCGGCGACAATGTCGACGCCGCCAACATGGACGAGGAAACTGGCGCTGACGGGCCCGCCGGCGAGGAGGCCGCCAAGGCTGCTGGCGCAGGGGCTTGGGAGGAATCTGGCGATCGCACTGACGGCCCTGAGGCCGCAGGAGCGCCAGGCGCTGCACCGACCGCCGACCCTCCCGCCACCGATGCCGCACTGCACTCAAGAGCCCCAGCCCGGCGCCTATCTGAAGGCCGGCGAGGGTGTCTTTATCAAGCTCCCCTGGGCATCAAGCTCCAGGGCACCGGTCGAGGGAGAGACCTTCGACGCAGAGCTGCTTGCCTCCGTTGGGCTGTCGCTGGTCGATGCTCCGAGCAGCAGCAGCGGCGAGCCTGAGGAGGAGCAGCTGCTAAGGAGGTTGCTGTCGCTCTACCGCGCCCGACAGGCCAAGCTGGAGTCCAGGGAGGCGCTTGTCGCGAGGGCGGGAGCTGACTTGGAGAAACGCGCGGAAGAGCTCCGGCGCGCCAACAAAGAAACTCTCCGGGACATAGCAGAGGCGCGGGAGCAGCTTGCTGAGGAGCGCACGGCCTTTATCTTGGAGAAGGGCGAGGTCGAGGAGCAGCAGAGGCTTGCCGCGCGAGAAGGTGTGGCGCAGCGGAAGATCAACCTCGACAGCTATGAGGAAGATCTCGCCGTGCGCGCGCAAACGATTGGCGGGCCACTTCAGGAGGCAAAGGACGCTGCTGCGGCTGCCGAGGCCGCCAAGAAGGAATTGGAGACGAGGGTGTCTCAGCTGGAGTCCACCCTCCAGAAGAGCGCCGAGGAGGTCACCGGGCTGAAGCGCGAGCGCGAGAAGGACGCCTACACCCTCGGTGAGTTGCAGGGTCGCCTCGCTGAAAAGATCAAGGAGATCGACGCCGCCAAGGACTCCAAGGCGGATTTGGAGCTGAAACTGACCACCTTGACGGAGACGTTGGAAGGCGCCAAGGAGCGGGAAACGGGTCTGCTGGAGAAGATCAAGGCCAACGAGGAACTGTTGTCGACTGCTGTGACTGCCCAGAATAATCTCAGAGACAGCATAATGCACTGGACAGAAGGTCTTGTGGACACCGCCGCCGGCATCCATAATGAGCTGATGGAGCTGGGGATGGTGGATCTTGGGTACTCCACCGACGAGAACCTCCAACCCAGCGTCAAGCTCAGCCTGTTCTTCAAGGGCGTGCTGACGGGTCTCCAGCGGCTCCGGGAGGAGATCCCAAAGCAGCTGGTGGAGGAGTCGCGCCAAGTTTGCGCCGGGCTCTCCAGAAGGTGCTGATGAAGGTGGCCTTCCGCAACCCAGGCGTCGATTTCACCAAAGTCCTCAAGTCCCTGCCTCCATCTGCTGACGTCGAAGCGCTCAAAACCCTTGTCGCACCCATTGTGGACAGGGTGAGCGGAGTCAAGAGGCTCGATGGCGACCGCGTGGACTAGGCCGCCAAGCTTATCTTTCTCTTGTCGCTGTAGATCATGTTTAGGCGAAAAATCCATTAGATCCGCGACAAGTTATTATGTAATATACACTATCTTAGGCAATCGAATGCAATGTTATTTCCTTTACTCGATTTCTTCCCTTGTATGTTCATGCCCTACGCTTTTAGGGAACTTGTCGGTGCGAACACCTTTGCCGCGAGCGCTGAGTGCGGAACTTCAGCAGCCTGCTGGCGATGCCGTCTCCGACAAGCAACCTTGTCGCAACTAGTTGCAGCACACTTAAGTTGTTGAGCGGACTCGAAACAAAGTAAGGCGCAAAGCTAGTCGCGAAGTCGGTTCCTTCAGCAAGCAGGTTTTCCATACAAAGTACTATCATTCGAGGAAGATAACTTAAAAATTTAAAACTGATCGTTTAAACTTAGCAACTTAGCTTCTCTGTTGTCCATTTCCCGGCAAGGCGACAGTCCCTCGAGCAACGCTTGGCGGCCCACACCATTATCTTCTCCTTCCCCCCCTGTTAACTTGTGGGCGGATGAACCTTCTTCTTGTTTGAGAAGAAAGAAGAGAAAATAAAGTTATGGAGCCTAGTGGCTCGTTATCGCTTACCGGGTGTGAATGCTGCACAAAATGTTAGAGCACACATGCATACAAGATTATGAAAGCATGTAATAACAAGTTGTGCGCAACACATAGGCTTTACTGATGCATGGGGTCTGCGCCCGACTTTGTTCAAAGGATTACATGCAACAGCGGCAAGACTTGTACAAAAGGGTGGTTGCGGAACGGTTCCGCAACCGCTATATGGGTAAAACTTGCGAAGATGCTCTATATTCCAGGAATTGCTCACGGAACGCCATCTTGGTCTCAAAGGCGGACAGCGCCGGGCCTAGTGACTCGTTTCACCCGATAAGGGCCTTCCCACTTCAAGGCCAACTTGTTGGAATTCTTGGCGGACTGACGCGCCAAGAACAAGGTCGCCTTCCTCGAAGCTTCGGCATTAACTGCGGCTATGGTAGCGGCGCAAAGCTTGCTGGTAACGAGCAGCTCGTCAGCAGCACTGAAGACGATCTTCCTCGAGGAGAGCGCGTCATCTTGTCGCAGCTGCTCTTGCTCAAGCTCATCATAAGCGAGCACTCGAGGTGACCCGTATACGAGTTCCGTGGGGAGAGCTGCTTCTGGTCCATAGACTAGAGCGAAAGGTGTCTGGCCAGTGGCTCGATTTGGCGTCGTCCTGATCAACAAAGAACCACCAAGCTCCTCAATCCAGTTTCTTCCGCACCTGCGCAGCCTGTCGAAAGTTCTGGTCTTGAGTCCCCGCATCACTTCAGCGTTTGCCCTCTCTGCTTGACCGTTGCTTCTCGGATGAGCAACAGAAGCAAAGCAGATCTTGGCGCCAAGATCTTGGGCGTACTGCATGAAGGTGCGGCTTGTGAACTGTGTGCCGTTGTCGGTGATGATCCGGTTAGGAATCCCAAAACGGCAAACAATTGTCCTGAAGAACTTGACTGCCGACTGTGTTGTCACCTTCCTCACTGGTTCCACTTCCGGCCACTTTGTGAACTTGTCGATTGCAACGTACAAGTACTCAAAGCCCCGACAGCTTCGGGAAGGGTCGAGATGTCGAGCCCCAGCACCAAAAGGGCAGGATAAAGGGATCGTCTGGAGAGCTTGAGCTGGCTGGTGTATCTGTTTGGAATGGAACTGGCATGCTTCACACTTGGTTACTTGTGCAGTTGCATCCTGGAGGGCTTCTGGCTAGAAGAAACCTTGCCGGAAAGCTTTGCCGGCAAGTGCTCTTGTGCCAACGTGGTGACCACATATGCCTCCATGTATCTCTGTCAACAGCTTCTGTCCATCTTCCCGGCAAATACACTTCAATTTCACACCGTTGAGTCTTCTTCTGTACAGGATGTTGTCAACAAACTGATACATACTTGACTGCCGGGCTACTCTTTCCGCTTCTTCTTGCTCTTGGGGAGTTCTCCGTGCAAGGAACTGGACGATCTGCTGTGCCCATGCTGGAGCCTGTGGCTCGACAACAAGGACTAAAGGCTCATCTACCGCTGCAGGAAAATTAGCTTCTACGACAAGGACCTGCGGTTCTGCCGGAGCTTGATGATCCCCGGCAAGCTTGCCGGAGCAAAGCTTGTCGGAAGCGTCTGCTTCAACGAAACAAACCGCAGGGTTTGTCAGAGCAGACTGCTCCTCAGTGATATTTGCATTGATTTTGGGGACCTTCTTGGCGGCGGCTCCAGGGAGCTCTGCCGGAAAGTACTCGCCGGAAACCAATTTTCTCTTCTTGTTCTGTCCTGTTGATGATGTTACGGTTGGCTGAGTCAGCTTGAGCACAAAAATTCCTGGTTCCACAGGTAACTTAAGTGCAGCACATTTGGAGAGGCCATCAGCTATATCGTTCTGAGCTCTTGGAACATGTTCCATTTGCAGGCCTTCAAAGTGCTCTTCTAGCTTCCTCACTTCATCGACGTAGGCTTCCATCAACGGACTCTGATAATCTTTATTTACTTGGCGGACGACAAGTTGCAAGTCCCCCCTGACAATGAGCTTCTTGATCCCAAGGTCTACCGCAATCCTGAGACCGGCAAGCAAACCTTCATACTCTGCAGTATTGTTTGTTGCTTGCTCCTTGGGAAAGTGCATCTGGACTATGTACTTGAGGTGCTCTCCGGTGGGTGCGATAAGCAAGACGCCGGCACCGGCGCCTTGCAGCGAGAAGGCACCATCAAAGTACATCAGCCACTCTTTATTTGCCTCCTTGACGGGGATGCTCGTCTCTGGAATTTCTTCATCTTGCGTTGGCGTCCACTCCGCTATGAATTCTGCCAATGCTCTGCTTTGAATAGTTGAAGTGCTTTCAAACTTGAGACCAAAGCTTGACAATTCCAGTGCCCACTCGACAATTCTGCCCGTTGCTTCTGGATTTTGCAAAATCCTCTTCAGCGGAAAGCGAGTGACAACTGTTATCTCGTGTGCTTGGAAGTAATGGCGCAGCTTTCTCGAGGCCATGAGGAGGCCGAAAAGCAACTTCTGCACACCAGAGTACCTTGACCTAGCCCCCTGCAGAAGGGAACTGACAAAGTAGACTGGGCGCTGCACCATCCTTTTTTGCATCTTGTCGCAATCCTGCGCTGATCTGTCCTTGTCGGGACCAGAGCTTGACGGCGAAGCCCATTGCTTGTCGCTGGATGCACCTGTCTCGGTTGCCGGCTCATCATCTGCCTCCCTCTCCGCTACTAACGCAGCACTAACCACTTGATTGGTTGCCGCTATATACAGCAGCAACTTTTCTTGTGGCCTAGGTGCGACAAGTATTGGAGTGGAAGACAGGTATCTCTTCAAGTCCTGCAGCGCAGCCTCCGCTTCGGGAGTCCATTTCATTGGACCTGCCTTTTTCAAAATTTTGAAAAATGGCAGGGCTCGCTCAGCAGACTTAGAGATAAACCTGCTGAGAGCAGCCACGCAACCGGCAAGTCTTCTGACATCCTTGACGCGCTTTGGTGCTTCAATCTGCTCAATGGCCTTGATCTTGTCGGGATTGGCTTCAATTCCCCGCTGAGACACAAAGAACCCGAGAAGCTTGCCGGAAGGGACTCCAAACACACACTTCTCGGGGTTGAGCTTGAGGTTGATCTTGCGCAGATTTGCAAACGTCTCATCCAAATCTTGAACTAGGGTTGCTTTGTCCTTGCTCTTGACCACTATGTCATCCATGTAGGCTTCTACATTTCTGTGTATCTGTGGCTCAAAGGCATCATGGACTACTCTTGCAAAGGTTGAACCGGCATTCTTTAAACCGAAAGGCATCCGTATGAAGCAGTACGTGCCACATGGTGTAATGAATGCGGTTTTTTCTTCATCCTCTTCTGCCATGAAGATCTGATGATATCCTGAATATGCATCAAGAAATGAAAGCAGATCACATCCAGCCGTGGAGTCAACAATCTGGTCGATACGTGGCAAGGGAAATGGGTCTTTGGGACAAGCTTTATTAACATCAGTGAAGTCAATACAAAGTCTCCATTTCCCATTAGCCTTGCGTACAACTACCGGATTGGCCAACCACGTGGGATGGAGGACTCCTCTGACAAGTCCTGCTACTTCCAACTTTTTGATTTCTTCCGCTATGAACTCTTGGCGCTCCATTGCCTATTTCCTAACTTTTTGCTTGACGGGCCGCGCGTGAGGACAGACAGCTAGGTGGTGCTCAATTACTTTCACAGGAACACGGGGATGTCGGATGGTTGCCATGCAAACACATCGACATTCGCCAGCAGAAAGCAACGAGCTCGCCTTCCTATTTAGGGTCAAGCGTGGCACTGATGGTGAAAGTACCACTAGTGCCGTCCTCCTTGGCGGGCACCTTCTTGGTCTTCGACGGAGCTGCCATCATCTTCTTGCACTTGCCGGTGGAGCTCGATGGTGCGTCCTCGACGGTGGCGCAGCACCAAGAGGTGCGCTTGCGGAGTGGGCATCGAGCTCTTGCGGACTTGATGGTCTTCTTCTTCCCCGGGAGCTTCAGCGGCAAGTGGTTTGCTATCTGTTGCGGCTGCTGCATCCCGGTAAATCTTGTCGGCGCAGATAAGCGCATACTTCTTGTCGCCATGGACAGAAATGACGCTTATCGGGTCGGGCATCTTGAGTAAGTTGTAAGCATAATGAGAGGCGGCCATGAACTTGGCGAGTGCTGGACGGCCAAGTATGCCATTGTAGGGCAATGGGAAATCGGCAACGTCAAACGTGACCCTCTCAGTTCTGAAGTTGAGCTCACTGCCAAATGTTACCGGCAATGTGATCTTCCCTTTGGGCTTGCTCCTTCCTGGGTTGATTCCTTGGAAAGTACCAGTCTCCTCGAGCTCGCTGTCAGGGTTTTGAAGCTTCTGGAGCACTGCAGAGGAGATCAGGTTCAGGCCGGCCCCGCCGTCAACCAGCATCTTTGTGACTTTGAGGTTGCGGATAGTTGGTGATACCAACATCGGCAAGCACCCGACAGCAGTGACGCGTCAGGGTGATCCTCAATGTCAAAGATGATGGGCGTGCTGGACCACTTCAGAGGTTTGCGCGACTCTATGGATGGTTCTACTGCATTGACCTCGCGCATCCATTGCTTGAGTTGGCGGTGCGAGGTATGCAGAGAAGCACCACCATCAACGCAAAGGACCTCTGTCGCCTTCTGAAACTCCTGCTCATCAGCTTCATCATCTTCCATGTCTTCATCGTCTTCATCTTCGTCTTCGTCCTTGTCGCGGCCGCGGGGAGGTCCGTCTCCTTGCCGCTGCTTGGCCTTGCCGCGGCGTCCTCCCCGGCCGGGTCTCTTCTTACTTGCTGCACCTGCACCTTCCTGGGCCTTCTCCTTGTCTCCCCGCTCGTATTCAGCTCTCTGTAGCTCAACAAGCTGCTCGACTTTCTTGCAGCTCTGGAGATCGTGGCCCTTGGTGCGGTGGATCTTACTGATCGCTTGTTGGAGTTGTCGTTTGTCGGCAGCCGCCACACAGCTTGACGGTCGGCGTCAACGGCAACCTCCTTGCCGGAGCCACCAGCCTTGGCTTTGTTGGCGGCACCATCCTTGCCGGACTGCTCGACAACTAGTACTTCTTGGTTTTTCTTTCTTCTGTTGTTTCGCCGCCGGCTCTTCCTTGCCGGGGCGATCTCCTCACTATCAGACTCTGCTCCCACATTCTCTCCTCGAGTCTTCTTCCTTCTTCAGCAGCGTGCACACTTGTCGGCCAGGCGTAGAGCTCGCTGACGTCTTTCACTTTGCACATCGCCATCTCCTCCCTCATCCTGCGGTTTCGCACATTCTGATGAAATGCGCCGATCACCGCGGCGGGGTGGACGTCAGGATGTTTTAGTGCACTCGATCGAATCTCTGGATGAACTTGCGCAGGACTCCCCCTCCTTCAGGGCAAGCAGGTGGAGGTCACTCTCCTGCCATGAGGCTTGTGGTCACCTGTGAAGGCGCCAACAAATTGGTGGCACAAATCTGCCCAAGAAGAAATAGAGCCATCCGGCAAGTGCATGAGCCAAGATCTGACGTTTGGCTTGAGCACCAGGGGAAAGTAGTTGGCGAGGATCTTGTCGTCTGGTCCCCCTACAGCCTGCACCGCGATGGTGTAGATGCTGAGGAACTCCAATGGGTGTGTCCTGCCATCATACTTCTCCGGCACATCTGGCTTGAAGTTTTTCTTGTCGGGCCACCGGACTTGCCGCAGCTCACTAGTGAACGCAGGGCAACCTACCGCGTACGGCAAGTCGCCTGGTTCCCCTGGCGCATGCATATCGACAGTGGGCCCAGCGCGCTGGTCGGATTGACGACGTGCTTCTCTTCGGCGCTCGATACGGGTTCGAGCGTCTTCTTCTTGCCGTTCACGAAGAACTTGGCGCTGGTCGCGACGAGCTCGCGGATCCGACGACGCTGTGGAGTCGCTGTCGAGGTGGATCCGTGAGCGGGCGATCTTGGCCTTCGGAAGGGGAGTGTATGGTGGCTGCACCCCGCAAGTCTCGCCGCCATCAGCTCGTGCCTTGTCGCCTTGTCGTGGCTGCGGCGCTTTGGTTGCCGCATGGGGCGTCGCCGTTGGCAAAGCCGATGAGGCTCTGGATTGTGGCTCTCCATTCGTCGACCTTGTCGGCCGTTGGAGGGTAGTCTAGAAGTAGCTGGGCTCTCGCCAAGGCTTCTGCTGGTGTGGTGGGTGGCAATGGCGTGAAGCGAGGAACGGGATGTGCTCGGACTCCTAACCAAGTAGGAGGAGCAGCATCCCGCCCAAGGGATCGGACCCCCGTCGGTCCGGCATGCTTGGGTGTGCATGCGGTCTCGAGGGCCTCGGGATCCTCCAGCTTGGCCTTGATCCAACGAGCGTATGGTGCCGCGAGAATCATGACGCTTGTCGGTCCCGCGCCTCGAGAGAAGGCGGTGCGGACTCGGACGCCGATGCTGCGCTGCCTTGTCCTTGACCTGGCGGCGTTAGGGCTCTCTCGACGACGCTGTTCCTCGCCTAAGCTTCCCCACCACCGACAGTTCCGGTGGTGGTGGGTTCGACGCGACGGCTCTGCTGCTGCCAAGACTTCTTCTTTGGCGCCATGTTGACAAAGATGTTGATGAAGAATTGCTCGTGTGACGCCGGATCGGGTTCACACAGCCTCGACGCCTTAATCGGGCGCGCCAACAAAGATGTCGGGAAGCTGATCGTGGCCCACGAACACCTATGGGACCTGGGTCCCTTGTGGTTGGAGGGGCGGAGATTGCACAAAGAGCGGATCGAGCGATGCACACGAGCAGATTTACCCAGCTTCGAGCTCTCCGAGAGATAATACTCCTCTGCTGCTTTGTGGATTATATTGTGTTCTTGCTAGGGAGCAATGAAGGCTACAAAACCTAGCTCGAGTGTATGTGTGAGCCGAATGAACTAAGTTGGAGCTGAGCCAACCCTTTCCACGCTGCACTTGGGCCTCCTTTTATAAGCACAAGGGGTCACCACATGTGGCAAGTAGGGAAGGGTAAGATAGTAAAACATAGGTTGGTACACCGCTTTATACAAAGGTACAGTAATCTATACCTAACTCGACGGCAAGGGACAAGAGTCATCAATGCCCGCCTCGATCGCTGAACACGATATAACAGGACCGTCAAGTGCGCCTCCGCTTGCCACGATGGTAGCTTGTCGCTGCCGCTTATCGCTGCTCCCTGTTGGCTGCACAGCCCGCCGACACGCAGAGCTTGGGAGAGCCCTGTGGTGACACGCTTGGCGGGTGAGCTGGAGCGAGATGAAGAGAGGTCACTTGTCACGGCGAGTACCTTGTCAGCGGCAAGGTTCTTGTCACGCCGGAGCTTATCGCCACCAAGCCTTCCCGGCAAGCTCCTCTTGCCGGGGCCTTGTTTCCTTCGTGCCCTGAGTGGCCTTCCCGACAAGCTCCTCTTGCCGGGGCCTTGATTACTTTGTTATTGAATGGCTCCAGAGGAGCCGCTGAGGATCTTGGCGATCATCAGGTCAGCCCTGCCGCGGGGTGCTGCAACTGCCCGTGCACGAGTTCGGGGTGCTAGGGGTACCCCTACTCTAGTACACCGACACTTGGTCATCATTGCAATTAATAGGAAGTGATAAGGAAAGAGGGGTTCACATACAAATATATTATCTTGGACATCTTTTATGATTGTGAAGCACTCATTAAGTATGACATGCTAAAAGAGTTGATGTTGGACAAGGAAGACAACGTTATGGTTTATGTTTTCCGACATCTCAGTTAAAGTATATTGTCATTGACCTTCCAAACATGTTGAGCTTGCCTTTCCCCCTCAAGCTAGCCAAAATCTTTGCACCAAGTAGAGATACTACTTGTGCTTCCAAAATTTCCTCAAACCCAGTTTTGCCATGAGAGTCCACCATACCTACCTATGGATTGAATAAGATCCTTCAAGTAAGTTGTCATCGGTGCAAGCAATAAAAATTGCTCTCTAAATATGAATGACTTATTAGTGCAGAGAAAATAAACTTTGTACGAACTTGTTGTGGAAGTAATAAAAGCGACGGACTGCATAATAAAGGTCCACATACAAGGGGCAATATAAAGTGACGTTCTTTTGCACTAAGACTTTATGCATCAACCCTAAACGCGCATGACAACCTTTGCTTCCCTCTGCGAAGGGCCTATCTTTTACTTTATGTTTTACTTTATGCTTGAGTCAAGGTGATGCTCACCTTTCCCTTTTTATTTTTATCCTTTGGCAAGCTCCCCGTGTTTGAAAGATCATGATACATATATCCAATTGGATGTAAGTTGGCATAGGTTATTATTGTTGACATCACCTAAAGGTGAATACGTTGGGAGGCGACACAATAAGCCCCTATCTTTCTCAGTGTCCGGCTGAAACTCTATAACCACAAGTATTGCGCCAGTTTAACAATTATAGGGGACTACGAGATAGTTGAGTATGTGGGCTTGCTGAAAAGCTCCATTATTGACTCTTTCTGATGTTACGATAAATTGCAATTGCTTCAATGACTGAGATTATAGTTTGTTAGTTCCCAATGAAGTTTTTGAACCATACTTGACATTGTGAATTGTTTATTACTTAAGCATAGGAAATCATATGACAAAATCCATATATGTTGCTATTATTAGAATGATCATGATGCCCTCATGTCCGTATTTTATTTTTATCAACACCTCTATCTCTAAACATGTGGACATATTTTTCGATTTCGGCTTCCGCTTGAGGACAAGCGAGGTCTAAGCTTGGGGGAGTTGATACGTCCATTTTGCATCATGCTTTTATATCAATATTTATTGCATTACGGGCTGTTATTACACATTATATCTCATTACTTAGGGCTATTCTCTCTTATTTTACAAGGTTTACCATGAAGAGGGGGAATGCCGCCAGCTGGAATTCTGGTTGGAAAAGGAGCAAACGTTCGAAACCTATTCTGCACAACTCCAAAAGTCCTGAAACACCACGAAACAACTTTTTGGATTTATTAAGAATTTATGAGCGAAAGAAATAGGCCAGGGGGCCCACACCCTGTCCAGGAGACAGGAGGGCGCCCCCCCCCCTTAGGGTGCGGCCTCCTATCTCCTGGGCCCCCTGGTGGGCCTCCGGCGTCCATCTTCTGCTATATCATCACTTTTACCCTGAAAAAATTGGTGGGCAAGCTTACGGGACGAAACTCCGCCGCCACGAGGCGGAACCTTGGCGGAATCAATCTAGGGCTCTGGAGGAGCTGTTCTGCCGGGGACACTTCCCTCCGGGAGGGTGAAATCATCACCAACAATCCTCTCATCGGGAGGGGGTCAATCTCCATCAACATCTTCACCAGCACCATCTCCGCTAAAAACCCTAGGTCATCTCTTGTATCCAATCTTGTATCAAAACCACAAATTGGTACCTATGGGTTGCTAGTAGTGCTGATTACTCCTTGTAGTTGATGCTATTTGGTTTACTTGGTGGAAGATCATATGTTCAGATCCTTTATGCATATTATTACCCCCCTGATTATGAACATGAATATGCTTTGTGAGTAGTTACGTTTGTATCTGAGGACATGGGTGAAGTCTTGCTATTAGTAGTCATGTGAATTTGGTATTCGTTCGATATTTTGATGAGATGTATGTTGTCTTTTCCTCTAGTGGTGTTATGTGAACATCGACTACATGACACTTCACCATTATTTGGGCCTAGAGGAAGGCATGGGGATGTAATAAGTAGATGATGGGTTGCTAGAGTGACAGAAGCTTAAACCCTAGTTTATGCGTTGCTTCGTTAGGGGTTGATATGGACCCATATGTTTAATGTTGTGGTTAGGTTTACCTTAATACTCCTTTTTGTAGTTGTGGATGCTTGCAATAGGGGTTAATCATAAGTGGGATGCTTGTCCAAGTTAGGGTATTACCCAAGTACCGGTCCACCCACATATCATTATCAAAGTACCGAACGCGAATCTTATGAACGTGATGAAAACTAGCTTGACGATAATTCCCAATGTGTCCTCGGGAGCTCCTTCTTCATTATTAGAATTTGTCCAAGCTTATCCTTTCCTACATAAAGGATTGGGCCACCTTGCTGCACTTTATTTACTTTATTTACTTTTTACTCGTTACTATTTATCTTATCACAAAACTATCTATCACCTACTATTTCAGTGCTTGCAGAGAAAACCTTGCTGAAAACCGCCTATCATTTCCTTCTGCTCCTTGTTGGGTTCTACACTCTTACTTATCGAAAGGACTACGATAGATCCCCTATACTTGTGGGTCATCAGTTATTGACCGGAGATGAGTCTCGGTCATGTCTACATAGTTCTCGAACCCGTAGGGTCCGCACGCTTAACGTTATGTGATGATTTGTATTATGAGTTATGTGATTTGATGACCGAAGTTTGTTCGGAGTCCCGGATGAGATCAGGGACATGACGAGGAGTCTCGAAATGGTCGAGACGTAAAGATCGATATATTGGAAGGCTATATTCGGACATCGGAAAGGTTCCGAGTGATTCGGGTATTTTTCGGAGTACCGGAGAGTTACGGGAATTAGTATTGGGCCTTAATGGGCCATAAGGTATAGGAGAGAAAGGCCTAAAGGGTGGCCGCGCCCCTTTCCCATGGACTGGTCCGAATTGGACTAGGGAAAGGGGGCGCGCCCTTCCTTCCTTCTCCTTCTCCCTTCCCTTTTTCCTATTCCATGTGGGAGGTGGAATCCTACTAGGACTAGGGAGTCCTAGTAGGACTCCACACCTGGGCGCACCCTATGAGGGCCGGCCTCCTCCTCCCTCCATACTTTATATACATGGCCAGGGGGCACCACATAGACACACAAGTTGATCATTGATCTCTTAGTCATGTGCGGTGCCCCCCTCTACTATAATCCACCTCGGTCATATCGTTGCAGTGCTTAGGCGAAGCCCTACGCCGGTAGCTTCATCATCACCGTTATCACGCCGTCGTGCTGACGAAGCTCTCTCTCGACACTCTGCTGGATCGTGAGTTCGTGGGACGTCACCGAGCCGAACGTGTGTAGATCGCGGAGGTGCCGTACTTTCGGTGCTAGGATCGGTCGATCGTGAAGACGTACGACTACATCAACCGCATTGTCATAACGCTTCCCCTTACGGTCTATGAGGGTACGTGGACAGCACTCTCCCCTCTCGTTGATATGCATCACCATGATCTTGCGTGTGCGTAGGAATTTTTTTGAAATTACTACGTTGCCCAATAGTGGCATCCGAGCCAGGTCTATGCATAGATGTTATATGCACGAGTAGAACACAAGTGAGTTGTGGGCGATAATAGTCATACTGCTTACCAACATATCATACTTTGATTGGGCGGTATTGTTGGATGAAGCGCCCGGACCGATATTACGCGTACGCTTACGCGAGACTGGTTCTACCGACGTGCTTCACACACAGGTGGCTGGCGGGTGTCAGCTTCTCTAACTTTAGTTGAATCGGGTGTGGCTACGCCCGGTCCTTGTTGAAGGTTAAAACAACACATACTTGACGAAAAATCGTTATGGTTTTGATGCGTAGGTAAGAACGGTTCTTGCTAGAAGCCCGTAGCAGCCACGTAAAACTTGCAACAACAAAGTAGAGGACGTCTAACTTGTTTTTGCAGGGCTTGTTGTTATGTGATATGGTCAAGACATAATGAGATATAAATTGTTGTATGAGATGATCATGTTTTGTTAAAGTTATCGGCAACTGGCAGTAGCCTTATGGTTGTCTCTTTATTGCATAAGATGCAAGCGCCATATAATTGCTTTACTTTATCGCTATGCGATAGCAATAGTTGCAAAAGAAATAGTTGGCGAGACGACCATGTGATGACACGTTGATAAAGATCAAGATGATGGAGATCATGGTGTCATGCCGGTGACGATGGAGATCATGATAGTACTTTGGAGATGGAGATCAAAGGCACAAGATGATGATGGCCATATCATGTCACATATTTTGATTTGCATGTGATGTTTATCTTTTATATACCTTATTTTGCTTAGTTTGGCGGTAGCTTTATAAGATGACCCCTTACACTACAAAAAAAAAATACACTTCCGTGATGATACGTGTTTGTCACAGTAGGTCGCGTTTTTTGTCATGTATGTACATCCATGACAAATTTATGAGAATCAAGATAGTCATACACATGGTCGTCGTGAAGTGTTCCATGACATTACCAAAATTATCATCACGGAAGTGTCCACTTCCATGACGATAAATCGTGCGTCACAGAAGTGCTTTTGTCAAGGGTGACCGACACGTGGCATCCACCGTAACGGAACGCCGTTAAGCTATCGGGTCAGATATTGGATCCGATAACCCGTTAACAGCCTCGACCAATGGGAAATTTCCACGTGTAAAATTCTGATTGGCCGAAGGGAACACCTGTCAGCTCATCAGTGGGCCAGATGTCGCCCGTCCATTGGAGGAGACATGCCTATGGTACGTCGACACGTGGCTGGGCCCAATAGAGGCCCATATAGGTTAAAAAGGACGGCCCAGTCAAAGGCCCGTAGAACTTAATCAGGTATTAGTGGGCCAGCCCAATAACGGCCTGCTTAATAAAGGCCCACTTACAGCCCGAAACCAGATCTGGCCCATTAATTGTTCGCCCAATATTTGGGCCCATTTACGGCCCGAAGCCAGATCAGGCCCGTTAATTGTTCGCCCAATATTTGGGCCCATTTGCGGCCCGAAGCCAGATCTGGCCCGTTAATTGTTCGCCGAATATTCGGGCCCAACTACAGCCCTGTGACTTTCGGCCTGTTAGAGGCCTGATGTAGACATGGGCCCATTTCAGCCCGGTGTGACCTTCGGCCTGGGAATGGCCCGTGCTGCCCATGGGCCATATATGGTCCAACGGGACATCGGGCCCACTAACGGCCTGTGCTTGTAACGACCAAACCTCGAAGGATTTGAGTCTCTGTGCTTACCGTGCTAGTCCCTGGATCGAACTCGCTAGCACACACAGTATAGATGAATACCATAATAGCAAGTGCATCATTTATTACAACGTATGATCCGTAATGTATAAAATAAAACAATCAGCATAGCACTTCGGCTAGCCTTATTCAATTAAACATCGGAAAGTAGCGTAAAATAACGATGAGTCCCATCATAGCCCATCGCCGATGCCGAGTGCATCACGACCCTAACGGTACCTTACTCTTCGTTCAATATCCTGCAACATGAGATGTTGCAGCCATATAGGTCAATACTTTGAATGTATTGGCAAGTTACACAGAGTAATAATAAAGCGTACCTACATGTATATGCATAGTACAACAAAGGAAGGCTTGGGGTTTATTTTTGCGTAAAGCTGATTTTGTCCTCATAACTACCTATTAGTCATTTTTTATTTAGTTCTTTTATTACTACAATTATATGCACAAGGTTGAGTTGGCAAAATCAACTCCAACCTACCCATTATTAAGTTGCCCACAAATATTATTAAGTGTCACATCCGTCAAGATCATCCAACAAGCTGTAATGGCATAGTGGCTCAGATTTACCCATAACCGGGGCACGGCTAATCATGATTAGTTTTAATACTCTGCAGAGTTTTGTACGCTTACCCACTGGACCCAATCCAAGATTGAGACAAAGTCTTTCGAAGAGGTTCCTTAACCACCGACGGCCACATCCCACCTACATATGCTACATCATTTACCTTTATGCAGGGCAAGGGTTCCAACAAGCGATCAACTAAGCGAGCCCATATAGCCAAGGCGCACATGGAAGCTACTAGTCACTAGGTCTGTCGATCTTTTTGAACCTGGGCGACATTCCACTTAGGGTGCACTCTCATGAGCGCATGGCCTTAGAAAAGGTGCAGGACCCCATGATGCCTTCCCTCAACACCAAGCAATACCACTTCCGCCCAGAGGTGAATTAAATCCTTAATTACTACTCATTTTAGTTATATATATATATAATCCTCACATAAACTCAATGAATACACGAACCACCCCCGTCTACAAAGCATAGCAAACTACAACTACCACGATTTGCAAAAGACGGAAGATAGCTCAACAAAGATAGCCAACATATATAATACTCCTATACATGCATATATTCATAGTGTGATATAACTACATGCATAGAAAATAATAGGTAAAGGATGATCAACATGTAACTTGCCTTGGTTCGGTTCGTAAAGTCACACTCGACAATAGTTCAGTAGCACTCGGACAATCTACACGTTTCACACAATTCAACAAATCAATCACCGGAACACGAAAAGAACCAAAACAAAACCAACAGCAAGAAAATCAATTTTAAAACTCAACAACAGAAGCTTAACAGCACCTAAATTGCACTACGGTCACAATGCAAAAAGAATCACTAAATTTCGTTAAACGGTTGGGAAGTTACGGCCTCCGGAAGATTTGATTCAAATTCAAACGAATTCAAATTTGAACAGTGCAAACATGTGCAAAGTTGGTACTATGATAATGTGTTGATTTTTGTGAGTGCATAGGAAAAAGAATCACCTATTTTGGACTTATAGAATAGGAGTTACAGCTAATTAAAGTTAGAGTTGAAAACTGAAAAAGAAACAGAAAACTCCTGCACTGTTCGTGTGCGTGTCAGTAGCTGGTTGCCACGTGGCGATTCGAGATTGGCCGGAAACCTCTGTCAGGGCGTGCTCACCGTTTACAGAGGAAAACGGCGGCGGTCTCGGGCGTTGGCGGCGGCGCGTCTCCGGCGGGTTTCCGGCGAAGCCAAGGCTAGGGGCGGGTGCGGTGTGGAGTGGCGGTGACGTGGGTGGCTGAAACGGCGGCGTAGCTCCCTCTGTAGGCGACAGCGACGAGGTGAACCACGGTGGTGCTCCGGCGAAGTTGGGCGTCGGCGGCGGCGTCGTTCTGGTGATCTGCAGGTCACCCCGATTGGTAAAACGAGTGCGTCGTGGAGCGGCGGATCGAACGTAGCAGGAAGTGGGGCTCGGCGCGTTCTTACGTTGGCGCAACTTCCCGGCGAACGGCGGCGGACGGCGGAGCTCTTCGGCGAGATCCAAACGGCGCAGCGGTTTCGAGCAGGCGAGGAAAGAAAGGGGAGGGCGTGCGCTAGGGTTCCCATGGCTTTTGCTCGAGTGGGGAGTCCCAGGGGTGCACGGGTTCGGACCAGGCGCCGGATTGGTCCGGGTCGGCCTCGGTGTCTTGTGATGGCGATCCGGCTCGGTGAAGGGGTGATCGCGGGCCTGCTGGTCACGGCGGCGATGACGAGCGAGCGGGCTGGGGCTGGCGGCGTGGGGGCGATGGGGCTGGCGGTTGGCTGGGCAAGCATGATTCTTGGGCCGACTGGCTGGCTGGGCATTGGCTGGCGCTCGCTGCCTTTATTATTATTTTTAAACAAAGCAGCGAGAAAACAAAATAAATAAAATAACATACACAATATAAAATCTAAATAAAATACCTAGACACACAGTCAAAATAGCCCTACAGACTATAAACTACAGAACACTAGTTCCAATACTAATGCAATTTTGTAAAATAATTTTGATGCAATAGGCCACTCAAACAGAAATAAAACAATCAAATAAAATATTTTGAAGATTGCAAAAATTACCAGAACATATCAGATCAACTGGAAATAATATTCTGGACATTATGAACATTTTTAAACAGGGGAGAAGTCATGTTATCTCCGCTCCAATAAATTGCCTTTTGTTGCATAATGATTTGAATATTCTGAAAAAGCAAATAATGCAATAAAAATATGGTATGCATATGAATGATCTATTAACATCCTAATTTAGGAAAAATTGGGATGTTACAAACCTACCCCCCTTAAGATGAATCTCGCCCTCGAGATTCGGGCTGGCTAGCAAATAGGTGTGGGTGATCCTGCCTAAGATCTTCCTCTCGTTCCCAGGTAGCTTCCTCCTCTGTATGATGATCCCACTGAACCTTGCATAACTTGATTGTCTTGGTGCGAGTAACTCTCTCTGCTGTCTCCAGAATCTTAACTGGTTTCTCCTCATATGTCAAATCACTGTCCGACTGAATTGCCTCAAGCGGCACCGTGTCCCTCAATGGAACATCCATCATCTCTGCATGGCACTTCTTCAACTGAGATACATGAAACACATTATGAACTCCTGACAAGGATTCTGGCAACTCCAGCTGATAAGCTACCTCTCCTCTACGCTCCAAGATCTTGTAAGGCCCCACAAAATGTGGTGCTAACTTACCCTTGATTCCAAACCTCTTAATTCCATGAAGTGGTGAAACTCTAAGATATGCACGGTCTCCTACCTCATATGTCACCTCCTTACGTTTTGCATCTGCATAACTCTTCTATCTGGACTGTGCTATCTTCAGTCTATCACAAATCAACTTGACCTTCTCCTCAGCATCTCTGATCAAGTCTGGTCCAAAGAATTGACGCTCTCCAACCTCATCCCACATCAACGGTGTCCTGCACTTTCTGCCATACAATACCTCAAATGGTGCCATCTTCAGACTAGCCTGATAACTGTTATTATATGAGAACTCTGCATAAGGTAAATTATCATCCCAACTGGACCCATAGTCCAAAGCACAAGCTCTCAACATATCCTCCAAAATCTGATTTACCCTCTCTGTCTACCCATCTGTCTGTGGATGGAAAGCTGTACTGAACTCCAGCCTGGTGCCCAAGGATTCATGCAACTGGCGCCAAAACTTAGATGTGAACTGAGTACCTCTATCAGACACTACCTTCCTTGGAACTCCATGCAGACAAACAATTTTAGACATATAAATCTTTGCTAGCTGAGCCTTTGGTATAAGTAGTCTTTACCGGGATGAAGTGAGCAACTTTAGTCAAACGATCAACAACTACCCAAATAGAATCATAACCTGACCGTGTCCTGGGTAGACCTGTAATGAAATCCATACCAATCTCATCCCACTTACAATCAGGGATAGGCAATGGCTGTAACAAACCTGCTGGTCTCAGATGTTCTGCTTTAACTCTCTAGCACACATCACATGTTGCAATATACCCAGCAATTTCCCTCTTCAGGCTAGGCCACCAAAATCTTTCCCTCAAATCCAAATACATCTTAGTATTACCTGGGTGAATAGAATAAGGTGAATCATGTGCCTCCTGAAGAATCAACTTCCTGATATCTGCATCTTAAGGTACACAAATACGCTTCTCAAACCATATGGCTCCATGTTCATCCTCATGGAAACCTTCTGCCTTACCTTTAACCATATTCTCTTTTGTCTCAGCAATCTCCTTATCATCCTTTTGAGCTTCTCTGATCCTGTCAAGCAAAGTAGGCTTTACCTCCAGTGTTGCTAAATATCCCTTAGGAACCATCTCCAATCTGAGATTCCTGAACTGTTCACATAACTCGGGTGGCATATTATCAATACTAATTGCATTAGCATGGCCCCTACGACTCAATGCATCAAGAACAACATTAGCCTTACCAGATGATACTGCACATTCAAATCATAATCCTTAATAAGCTCCAACCATCTCCTCTTTCGAGGTTCAAATCCTTCCGAGTAAAAATATACTTCAAGCTTTTATGATCAAGAAAATATATCACAATGATTACCAATAAGATATGGCCTCCAAGTTTTCAATGCATGCACAACTGAGGCTAACTCCAAATCATGTGTGGGATAATTATGCTCATGATTCTTAAGCTGACGTGAAGCATATGCAACAACTTTACCTTCCTGCATCAAAACACTCCCAAGTCCTTGACGAGAAGCATCACAATATACCTGGAAGTCCTTATGTATATCTGGCAGAGTTAAGACTGGTGCTGTGACCAAACGCTGCTTCAATTCCTGAAAGCTGGCTTCACATTCATCAGTCGAAACAAACTTGTTCTCCTTCTTCAACAATTCAGTCATAGGCTTTGCAATTTTCGAATAGTTCTCAATAAACCTCCTGTAATAACCTGCAAGGCCCAAAAAGCTGTGAATCTCCCCAACTGTCGTGGGTGTCTCCCACTCTGTAACTGCAGCAACCTTAGATGGATCAACTGCAACTCCATTACCTGACACAACATGTCCAAGGAATGCTACCTCATCCAGCCAAAACTCACATTTGCTGAACTTGGCATACAACTGATGTTCCCTCAATTTCTCCAATACCAAACGCAAATGCACCTCATGCTCTTGGTTATTCTTGGAGAATACCAATATATCATCAATGAAAACAACCACAAATTTATCCAAGAACTCCATAAACACCTTGTTCATCATATTCATGAAGTATGCAGGAGCATTAGTCAATCCAAATGACATAACAGTATATTCATACAACCCATACCTCGTAGTAAAAGCAGTCTTTGGAATATCTTGCTCACGAATCTTTAATTGATGATAACCAGAACGAAGATCAATCCTAGAAAACACAGTAGCTCCTTCCAACTGGTCAAACAGATCATTTATCATAGGCAAAGGATACTTACTCTTAATGGTTACCTCATTCAGAGAACGATAATCAACACACATCCTCAAGGTTCCATCCTTCTTCTCCACAAACAAAATGGAGCTCCCCAAGGTGATGAACTTGGGCGAATAAATCCTTGTGCTGCAATTCTCTTATCCGCTTCTTCAATTCCTCCAACTCTTGAGGAGGCATTCTATATGGTCTCTTTGCAATAGGTCCAAGGCAGGTATTAAATCAATGAGAAACTCAATATCTCTATCTGGTGGCATACCTGGCAACTCCTCTGGAAACACATCTGGATAATCCCTCACAACTGGCACCTCTTCCAGGCTACCCCCCTTAAGAGAGTTCACCTGCACCTGATTACGCTTATACTTACATACATATTTGATTCTCTTCCCTCCTGGTGCACTGAGAGTAATAGATCGACTGGCACAATCAATAATGACCTTTATATAACTGCAACCAATCCATACCCAAAATAATATCCAGACCTTGTGACTTTAATATAATCAAATCCGTAGGAAAATCATGATTTCAATAGACAAAGTCAATCGATGGCAACCAACACCGCTATCATCTCAGCTCCGGGGAACTCACTCTAATAGGCATACTAAGTGTTTTGGTTGGCAATCCATGTTTATCAACAAATACCCTCGAAATAAAAGAATGCGATGCACCAAGATCAAAAAGAACAAGCGCAGCGTCTTGAGTTAATCAAGAACTTACCAATCAACGCATCGGGTTCATTGTAAACCTCCTCCACATTAACATGGTTGACATGACCCTTTTGGAAGGGTTTGGCTTGTTGGATCCCGTTCTTCGCCCCGGCAATCTGTGGCATAGTGCCCCATAGCCTTACACACAAGCACTTGCACCGACTCAAATCCTTGGCGCACGTGTAACCCGGTGGTTCGGTTATTGTTCCTCCATTGCCATTACCATTACCATTACCTTTGCCATTGCCATTGTTACTCTTGTGCCCATTATGATGATGGTGGCCATTATGGTTGTGGCCATTCCCTCCATGATGATTATGATCATTACCTCCATGATGATTATGTCCATTACCTCCATTACCATGATATGAAGTGTGTGGCTTCTGCTGTGGTCCTGAATTATACCTGTTATTGTTGTTGTACTTCCTCTTGCGATTCTCTATGGCCTGTTGCTTTCCCTCCAACACAATGGCCTTATGAATTAGGTCCTGACAATTCCTAAAAGTGGCCACTTTGTCAATGAAGGCTCAAGTCATCATTTAGGCCCTCCAAGAATTTCTCCCCTAGCCGCATCGGTGTTAACATCATTAGGAGCATAACATGCAAGATTATTAAATTCCTCCACATACGCATTAACTGTGCGACCTCCACAGCGCAAATCTGAAATTCCTTCTTTTTCGGACTCATAGCACCAGCAGACACATGTGCAGCACGGAAAGCATCCTGGCCGAGGCCATGTGATAGTAGCAATGGGATAGGTGACCAAGTAATTGTCCCACCAAGCTGCAGCTGGACCCTCCAACAAATGTGAGGCAAACCTCACCCTCTCTGCATCTGTGCATCCAGCCGTCTCCAGGTTCCCATTGACTGCACGGAGCCAGTCATCAGCCACAATAGGTTCAGGGGAACTGGAGAACCTCTGAGGATTCAACCTCAAGAACCTGGTAAGCATATCCACTGGTGGAGGTGGCGGTGGATTGTTGTTGTTCTGATTCTGGACAAGCAACTGGATCAACTGAGCTTGTCCCTGAAGCAACTGCTGCATGTATGGCGGTACATCATTGCCATTGTTGTCTCCTCCTGCAGCATTACGCCTATTATCACGCCTCGGCGGCATATGGTGGGCAAGCATAGAAGAGTTATAGATATAATAGGGCCAAAGACTATGTATATATAAATATATTCTACCGATATGCATAATATGATCAAGCCAACAAAACACAACAACGAATAACACTAACAAACAAACAAACAACAAACAACAAACAATATGATAATATTATATATATAGTCAAATAATTTCGACACTAAGCAATTTAACAAACAACTACCAATCAAGCAAACAATCTAGTATCTTCATACCACGAAAGTGGGCATAATCAGATACGCTAACACGATAACATGGCAATATAAAGCAAGCATGAATGGTGGTCTCAAAGACTAGTTCCTACTTAACTGTTCAAGATACTTGAGGGGTTAACTAATAAACAGAAGAAGTATAGCTAGTTTATAAAATAATTTTCAGTCCTATGGCTTTTCTAATCCATTTTCTAGGGTCACGCCCTACAGTCAACACACTCGCTTTGATACCATCTGTAACGACCAAACCTCAAGGATTTGAGTCTCTGTGCTTACCGTGCTAGTCCTCGGATCGAACTTGCTAGCACACAGTATAGATGAATACCGAATAGCAAGTGCATCATTTATTACAACGTATGATCCAGAATGTATAAAATAAAACAATCTGCATAGCACTTGGCTAGCCTTATTCAATCAAACAAATGAAAGTAGCGTAAAATAACGATGAGTCCCATCATAGCCCATCGGCGATGCCGAGTGCAGACTCGCGACCCTAACGGTACCTTACTCTTCGTCGAATATCCTGCAACATGAGATGTTGCAGCCATATACACCATCGGAATCGGCACTTTGCCATCTCGCCATGGCGTACGGCAAAGGCATGGTCGGCGGATGGCAAGGCTTTGCCATCTGCGCCGCCAGACGGCAAACAGTTTATCCGAAACCCTGCGGTAAAGGCTTCTTTGCCGTCTGGCGGCTGATGGCAAAGAGTCAGGCATTTGCCATCACCGGCAGATGGCAAAGCCTCTTAACGGGTTAGCCCGTTAGAAGGTTAACGGCATACTTTGCCGTCTGCCGCCAGATGGCAAGGTTGCGAGTGCTTTTGCCGTCTCGCCAACCAGATGGCAAAAGCTTTGCCATCTCGGGCGAGATGGCAAAGAGCCCAAATAGGCCAGCCCAAATTTGACATGTAGATGACATTTGTGGCCTCTTTGCCATCTGCCAAAGATGGCAAAGTGACTATATTGCCCCATTTAATTTTGATTTTTCTTATATCAGTTCCTTTTCACAGAAAATCAAACACAAATATATTTATATGACCAATATAGCATATTCAACACATATTACCAATAGTCATGAACACATATATGTCCAACACATGTTGCCAATAGTAACAAGTTTCATCCGTACATATACATAGTTTCATCAATATTACACAGTTTCATCCATAGGTAGCAAGTTTCACAAGGTCAAAACAAAAACTAAATACAAGCACTCCATCAACCCAAGCTTTCGTGATCTTAAGCAAATCTGTAAAATGGGAAAGAAGTTAGAAGAAGAAGACTAGAAGAAGAAGATTATTATGATGCGGAAATATGCATGGATTGTCAAAACTTGCATTATCCTACTATCACTAGTACAACAAAGCTGCAGGTTGGCATAGTTCATGAACCATGTACATCATGACAAATATAATATCATCCAATGCTCGACTATGAACAAAATTGAACAATTACACCTCACAAAGGCAGAGCATAGAACCAACAAGCAAGTAGGAGGGGTATAAGAGGACTTGAGGAGCTCACCGAGAGGGGTTCTAGCCTAGGCCGAGCTTCATCACCATGGATGCGGCTAGGGAAATCAGACGAGTCTACCATCATAGGAGGAGCAGCACCACCACCGCCGAAACTGGAATGGCCGGAGCGAATCACCATCATATGTGTACAACTACCAGTGTTGTAGTACTTGAGGAAGATGAATATAACACAGATCACACACATATGTACAAAGTAAAAGAATACAGACAAGTTACTAAGTGGAGTAGTAGTAGAAGGGACCTAAGCTAGCACCCATGCCAAGAGACATACTACTAGTAAATTGTTGTTATGGGTGAGACAAGAGCACAGGTGGTGCTGCTAGAGAGGGAACTATGGGCACTCGGAATAAATTAACAGAGTATGCATGCATGGGAAAACTAAAGAGTAAAATTGGAAGTAAATTGAGCCACCTAAACAGTAAAAAATAGCACAAGCAAGAACAGAAGTTCAGCAAACAACTGGAACCACTACGAACTGACTAGCAGTAAATCCTTCATGGCTAAAATATAATAACAGAGCATAAGGATCGAGACGGCTCACGCATCACTCGCCAGATTAAATAAGATGTGTCAAGCTCGCAAACTACCTTCAGCTTTTATCACAAAGGAGTTCCACCTCTTCGATCTGCAAATTTATCTCGCTGCCAACACTCTCATCAAGTAAGGACTCCATAGTGAGAAATTGCGTTATAATCAGAAATAGTTAAGAACATCGCTCAATAAGAAATTAATATGGTATGACAAATTAACATAACATGAAAAATGCATCATCGAAAAGAAATATAGTGAACAATAAGCAGCCGAGTTTTGTAGTTAGGTTACGCACATGACTACAAGAAACATTTAGTAACTTTCAGAGAACCAACACACCAAATTACAAAAACTGATGGCCTGTGGGCTGTGGTAAATACTAAATACACCATCTAAAAATGCCTAGGGAGAACACTGCTATGCATGGTGGACCACTTGGAAGGAAAGAAATGTGAGGATCATGAAAAATAAACAAACAACACCGGCCCAGGCTCTCTCTAGGACGTTAGCTGGGAGTAATAGGATCACCTGCTTGATCCACTGGCCATTAGAACCTCATTAGGCTTTTCAGGCATGGTTTAGTTTTTCCCGTGTTCGCCATCTCAGCACTTGGGCTAAGCCCTGGTTGTAGCTGTATGTCATCGCTCGCTCTTGTATTTCTACCCTACCATTTCAATGAAAAGCTCCTGCACACCTTTTCATCAAAAAAATGCAGGTTTGGATTGTCCAAGGCATAGCCCCACCTCATGCCTTAACGCTTAATAGTTGGGGCACGGGTAGGGTCGTCGCCTCTTCTTCTGCCTTAAAACCATGGTCAATTGGGTGTGTGCATTGTTTAATAAGTTTCTGATCTTACATTTGGTGATACAAAGAAAAGCAGAGGGAATCGGGGATATTCGGGAACAGTCGTCCGCAATAGACGGGTGTTCCAATTCAAGTCACTGCTAATGTAGCGAGAACAATTTGAAGAATACACACTAATAAACTAGTATACTAAATCTTCATAACTTTCCGAAGGAAAGTCTTTTGGCATTCGATAACCTAGAGAAGAGTCCATATACAACAGCAACCAAGCATAATATTTCCTGAAAAATCAAGTACAAGTTCTGAAATATTAATAACTTAAGTTTACAAAAACAAATTTATATCAGTTGCAACTAATATAAATGAACTGTTGAAAGCCATGATGAACACCAACACAGACCTTATTGATGATAATAGAGGTATCAGCAGTACAATCAATGGAGTCACAAGACATCAGTGCAGTGTCAAAAATTAAGTTGAAATATTATTAGTATACCATTTGAAAACAATCGTACCTCCCCATTCATGCGAATCAGCACGTCACCAGGTTTCAGATGTTTGTCTGGCACCTGCAATAACAGAATTACCCAGTTTCCGTATGAGATAGAAAGGTACTACCTCTGTAAAGAAATATAAGAGCGTTTAATTCGCTACTTTAGTGATCTAAACACTCTTATATTTCTTTATGGAGGGAGTAAAATGGAAGAAGCAACAAGCTGAGCATAAAAGAAAACATGTTTAGAAATAACTAAACTAAGAAGCAAACATTACCAAAGAATCAACAACCAGCATTCCATCTCCCCTGCTGGAGAAACAAGTCGTACCGCCTGTCCTAGCAGAAATTTCAAAGTGCAATTAATCATGTAGCACACAGAGCCGTGAAAAGACAAGTGTACGTCTTTCTCCAAACTAGAAAAAGGAGCACAGGAGGATCATACCTGCTCGGTTTCATTCCTGCGCCCAAGACGTCAAGTTTCTTTCAAACCTTTGTGTTGAAAAGTCACCTTTGAAAAGGACAGAATAAAAAATGGATCATGCATGATCTGAGTTCCCGAATAATAGATAAAACAATTACTCCCCCATCCAAAAATGTAGGTTTCCATGGGATGAGTGCCATTAAACTTCAGTAATTAGCTCTCCAAAATAGAAAACTAAAACGGTAGCATCTAATAGAACAAAAGGATCATCAGACAGAATGCACACCTGAAGTGTACCACGAGGAATATAAGAAGATTCTGGCTTGCTACCAAATGTGTCCCAACAGCCACTTATCATATTGAGTGCTCTAACTACCTAGAAAAATTTAGGAAGATAATGTTAGCAAAGCTAAGAGAGCCCCAAACAATTAATGGATTAAGTAGCAGATGATGACCTGGTTTCTATGATCCCAGAACTTCCTGTGAGCATGAGGAAGTACTGGAACTGCTGCTTCCTGCATTCAGTGCAACAACTCTTCCTTGGCAATCAACAACAGGGGAACCACTAGAGCCACCTTTAGTACCAGATGCAGCCTAAAGAAAAATATATTTTAACTTATGAGCACTGGCAGCGGAGCAAATCACCAAGCATTATTTTAGATGCATTGGCATCACCAATTGGAACAAAAAATACAGAATATTGGATAGCTGAAAAGAATTACCTGTATGTAAAATGTATTGAAATCGTTGTAGCCATCGCTTTTAGAAAAGTAAAACAAGGTTAGGACTTCGAATTTATGCAGCAATACATAATGATCCATGGATTGAATATGCAAGCTTTGGTCATGTAAAGCAAGGCATACTTTTGGTAGTTCGGTGCTTCCCTATCAAGTCGAGTCAATGTTCCCGGCAAGATTGAAACCTATATCCAGTCAACATGAATCAACATGCAACCCATTGTATTGGATAACTCTCTAGTAAGGGATGAAATCTCCAATTTTAGGTGTACAACATGCATGTAACTCTATGGGCTACTTGAGCAGAAACTAAGCAACAGATTGAAGTGATTTTAAGGGCGAGATTTGATTTTCGCCATCTCGGCTGGGGGCAAAATAAATCCTTCGCCAAATAATTACAGCCAGTGAATAATCCCTTTCCACCGTCTCCGAGGACACGGTCTCCATCGCCAGCTCGCCGCCAACCTCCGTGATCAATTGAAAGTATAGCGGGGTTTTTACGCCCCAAACTACGGATGCCGTGTTCTCCACAGGGACTAGGTGACGACGACTATGCTCGGCTAAAGCTAGGTAGCACAATTAAGAGATAAATGCAGAAAATAAGAATCTAAACTAACAATGATTGTACCCGAAGATAATCCACCAAGAAAATGCAAAATAGCAAAGGGAGGTTAAGATATTACTCACTATCTTTTTGGTATTTTGTTTTATTTGAGGAATTAAAATACTAACACAAACAGGAGTCAATATCAAGTAAAGCTACAAGACAAGGACACATTAGTATCAAACATATAACAATAGGAAGAAGCGACAATATATGACAGAATATAATTGTTTCAAATCAAACACACACGCACATTCATATATCACGGTACATAAGCGATACGGGACTATAGAACACACAAAACCACACATATGCGAACAGGATACTACACCACGGTTCAGGTTACACAAGTGACAACAGAAACGAAATCTTACAAGCCACAAGATTAGTACCCACAGATCAACATAACAGTATTTAACAACTAAAAATTACTGATAGAATTTAACTAGTACAGCGAGAAGAAATACACAGGGTGAACACACATATATGCTGACAGAACACTAATTACCAAAGTAACAAAATATTACATATTAGTTAGCTCCCAAAGCAACAAGAAATCCACTATTCAGAACATAGAATTTATGACATGATATTTAACAAGTACGAACTGAACAAACTAGTTGGTTGCAAACACTTATCAAAATCTGAACATTACAAGTGCTACACATCTCAATTCTGAACATTTCAAAGTACTGAACATTACACTACTCAAGATTACAGAAAATTAGAGAATAGAGAGAGGGAGAAGAAGCAGCAGTTTTGAGGTTTCAGAGAAGAGCAGCAGCAAGACGTTGAGAGGAGAGCAGCAGCAGTTTTCTGGTTCAGAGAAGATTAGGAGGAGCAGCGGAGCAAGAGAAGGAGGCAGCAGCAGGAGGTTGGAGAAGGGAGAAGCAGCAGAGGCGTGGGGAAGAAGAGAAGCAGCAGGGCGAAGGAGGGAGGAGCAGCAAGAGAGAGAGAGAGGAGGAGGGAAGTGGTGGGTGGCGCCGGCGTGGGTTGCTGGTGGTTCAGGGTTCAGTGGCGGCACCGATGGTGGATGGTGCAGCGGTGGCGCTGGGTGATGGATGGATGGATGGCGATGGTGAAGTGGCGAGCAGCGGCTAGTGGTGGGGGGTGCTGTTGGCGCGGTGGCCGCCGCCACTCGGCCTGCTGCGCGCGGCGGAGGTGGAGAAGGGGTGTGAGGAGAGAGTTGAGTCGCCGCTGCCGCAGGCGCGCGACGGCGGTGGTCCCGCTCATGGAGTCGTCCATGGCCGCCGCCAAGTGCATCTCCTCGTTGACCCGACTATCGACCACCGAACGCGAGAGGAGGAGGGAGGCTCATGACGCAGCAGGCGGGCAGTGGAGGAGTAACAGCAGGGCGGCGGCGGGGCTCCTAGGGCGCAGAAGGAGGAGGAGGAGGTGGGAGGGAGCGGCGGCGGGTGAGGAAGGAAGGAGCGAGGGGCTGTGGATGTGGGCTAGGGTGAGGAAGGAAGGAGCGAGCGGCGGCGGATGTTTTTTTACCTGGATGAATGGGGAGAGAGGGAGGGGATAACCCCATGGTTTTTTTTACCTGGAAAAAAATAACCCCATCTCTTTGCCATCTGCCAGCAGATGGCAAAGAATCTTTGCCGTCTGCTGGCAGATGGCAAAGACGTGGGGCTGGTAAGCCGTTACACTCGTGACGGCCACAGGATTTGCCAACCTCTTTGCTAGCAGATGGCAAAGAATTGGCTGATGGCAACCATGTTCTTTGCCGTCTGTCAGTTCTTTGCCATCTGTTTTTTATAAGCAGATGGCAAAGACTTTCTTTGCCATCAGCTGGCAGATGGCAAAGAGATGGCTGATGGCAAATTCCCTGTTTCCAGTAGTGATAGGTCAATACTTTGAATGTATTGGCAAGTTACACAGGAGCAATAATAAAGCAGACCTACATGTATATGCATAGTACAACAAAGGAAGGCTTGGGGGTTTATTTTTGCAGAAAGCTGATTTTGTCCTCATAACTACCTATTAGTCATTTTTTATTTAGTTCTTTTATTACTACAATTATATGCACAAGGTTGAGTTGGCAAAATCAACTCCAACCTACCCATTATTAAGTTGCCCACAAATATTATTAAGTGTCACATCCGTCAAGATCATCCAACAACCTGTAATGGCATAGTGGCTCAGATTTACCCATAACCGGGGCACGGCTAATCATGATTAGTTTTAATACTCTGCAGAGTTTTGTACGCTTTACCCATCGGACCCAATCCAAGATTGAGACAAAGTCTTTCGTAAGAGGTTCCCTTAACCACCGACGGCCACATCCCACCTACATATGCTACATCATGGAAACCTTTATGCAGGGCAAGGGTTCCAACAAGCGATCAACTAAGCGAGCCCATATAGCCAGTGGCCGCACATGGAAGCTACTAGTCACTAGGTCTGTCTGATCTTTTTGAACCTGGGCGACATTCCACTTAGGGTGCACTCTCATGAGCGCATGGCCTTAGAAAAGGTGCAGGACCCCATGATGCCTTCCCTCAACACCAAGCAATACCACTTCCGCCCAGAGGTGAATTAAATCCTTAATTACTACTCATTTTAGTTATATATATATAATCCTCACATAAACTCAATGAATACACGAACCACCCCCGTCTACAAAGCATAGCAAACTACAACTACCACGATTTGCAAAAGACGGGAAGATAGCTCAACAGCATAGCCAACATATATAATACTCCTATACATGCATATATTCATAGTGTGATATAACTACATGCATAGAAAATAATAGGTAAAGGATGATCAACATGTAACTTGCCTTGGTTCTGGTTCAGAAAGTCACACTCCCGACAATAGTTCGCGTAGCACTCCGGACAATCTACACGTTTCACACAATTCAACAAATCAATCACCGGAACACAAAAAGAACCAAAACAAAACCAACAGCAAGAAAATCAATTTTAAAACTCAACAACAGAAGCTTAACAGCACCTAAATTGCACTACGGTCACAATGCAAAAAGAATCACTAAATTTCGTTAAACGGTTGGGAAGTTACGGCCTCCGGAAGATTTGATTCAAATTCAAACGAATTCAAATTTGAACAGTGCAAACATGTGCAAAGTTGGTACTATGATAATGTGTTGATTTTTGTGAGTGCATAGGAAAAAGAATCACCTATTTTGGACTTATAGAATAGGAGTTACAGCTAATTAAAGTTAGAGTTGAAAACTGAAAAAGCAGAAAACTCCCCGCCTGCTCGATGCGTGTCTGCAGCTGGTTGCCACGTGGCAGTTCGAGATTGGCCGTGAAACCTCCTGTGCGGCGTGCTCACCGTTTACAGAGGAAAACGGCGGCGGTCTCGGGCGTTGGCGGCGGCGCGTCTCCGGCGGGTTTCCGGCGAAGCCAAGGCTACAGGCGGGTGCGGTGTGGAGTGGCGGTGACGTGGGTGGCTGAAACGGCGGCGTAGCTCCCTCTGTAGGCGACAGCGACGAGGTGAACCACGGTGGTGCTCCGGCGAAGTTGGGCGTCGGCGGCGGCGGCGTTCTGGTGATCTGCAGGTCACCCCGATTGGTAAAACGAGTGCGTCATGGAGCGGCGGATCGAACGTAGCAGGAAGTGGGGCTCGACACGTTCTTACGGTGGCGCAACTTCCCGGCGAACGGCGGCGGACGGCGGAGCTCTTCGGCGAGATCCAAACGGCGCAGCGGTTTCGAGCGAGCGAGAAAAGAAAGGGAGGGCGTCGCTAGGGTTCCCGATGGCTTTTGCTCGGCGGGAGTCCTGTGGGTGCACGGGTCGGACCAGCGCCGGATTGGTCCGGGTCGGCCTCGGCGTGCTTGTGGCGGCCCATCCAGCTCGGTGAAGGGGGTGACAAAGGGCCCGCTGGTCAGCGGTGACTGCGAGCGAGCGGGCTGCGGGCTGGCGGCGTGGGGCGATGGGGCTGGCGGTTGGTCTGGGCATGGTTGCTGGGCGGTGGCTGGCTGGGTCATTGGCTGGGTCGGCTCGCTGCCTTTATTATTAAGTTTTAAACACTGCAGCGAAAAACAAAATAAATAAAATAACATACACAATATAAAATCTAAATAAAAATACCTAGACACACAGTCAAAATAGCCCTACAGCTATAAACTACAGGAACACTAGTTCCAATACTAATGCAATTTTGTAAAATAATTTTGATGCAATAGGCCACTCAAACAGCAATAAAACAATCAAATAAAATATTTTAAGATTGCAAAATTACGTAACATATCGATCAACTGGAAATAATATTCTGGACATTATGAACATTTTTAAACAGGGGAGAAGTCATGTTATCTCCGCTCCAATAAATTGCCTTTTGTTGCATAATGATTTGAATATTCTGAAAAAGCAAATAATGCAATAAAAATATGATATGCATATGAATGATCTATTAACATCCTAATTTAGGAAAAATTGGGATGTTACAGTGCTAAAGGTGGCAACAGTTTATCCCAACGTGACTTTGGGCCTGTTAAAGGCCTGTCGCGTAATTCGGCCCGTTGATGCCTGTACTAAGCTTTCGGCCTCTTAAAGGCCCATGATATCAGTGGGCCAACTAAGGCCCGAGATATGTTTCGGCCTGGTAACGGCCCGTGAGCTAACTGGGCCCATAACGGCCCGGTCTACATTTTGGCCTGCTGAAGGCCCGTCGACGACTAGTGAAAATTGAGGCCCAACATGCATTTTGGCTGGCTAAAGGCCCGTGGTTTCATCTCGGCCGTAACAGGCCAGTACAATATTCAGCCTGTTAATGGCCCAGCGCTACCTGGGCCAAACTAAGCGCTGGGTCGACAAAAGGCCCAACTAAAATATAGGCCGGTGTAAGTTTGGGCCTGGCCAATGTGTGAAGGCCCCAATCATTCGGGGCCAAGAAAGACGCAGGCCGGCCCAATTGTGGCCCGCTAAAATCTGGCCCGTTATCGAATGTTTCGGCCCGGTCGACTACATCTGATTTTTTTCAGATAGCGAATGATGGCAATAACTAGTAGGAATTAAGAACAAACCTACTCTATACAATAAAGAAATTATGGCATAGTAACTAAGAATAAACCTACACTATACAATAAAGGATTTAAGGTATATTACATCCATCGGGCATCAAGTTCGCCAAGGTGATCATAAAGCGCAACGAAGAAGAAGATTACAAAACTGGGCACCATTGTAGCGTAACAAAATAATATTGAACCGAGACCACTTCCAAGACAGTTCAAGAAAGGTTAGCCTTGATGGGGAACTGCTGCATAGTCAGCCGAGCAAGGCTGTGAGACCGCCTAGCATGTCGGTCATAGCTTCCGTGTGTAGCTGTTTAGCGATGAGGTTCTCATTGGTGTTCTGCGCAATCTTTCTTAGAGATAGGACTTCAAGTCGAAGTTGAGTTGCAGAATGCCTTTCTGCTAGAACTTGGGACTGAAGAAGTCAAATTGATTCAGACAACGAATTCTGTGAGCTTGTCTGACTGTTAGTCTCAAGTAACTTGAACACTGCATCAAGACAAGACTTTGGGGTTGTCTCGCTATCTTCAAGATGTTTTTCCTTCTTTGTTGCAATATATGTTGGGTTTGTCTCACAGCCTTCAGCAGACTTGTGCATGCTATCAGGCATATCAACCTGAAACAAAGCAGAGAGATGACAGGTTTTGCACGTGTATAAACAAAGATGATAAATGTTCTGTCAATTCTATCCAATTTCAAATTAGAAAATAAAGAGTAAGTTCAAAATATCAATAGCATAATTTGGCATTGTTCATAATGCGGGGAGCTTCACCACACTACTGGATTACCATGTCAACATAACAAGCATAGATGAAGGGCAAAGAAAATCATTGTATCTATTTTGGATAATGTGCATGGCATGTTGTTCATATCATCAGCCACATCAGTAAGATAAAACAGGAGATGACAAGGTGCAAACGTGGGCTGCTTCACCACACACTAGATTATAGATCCACAAAACCAAGCATACATATAGGGAGTATTAAGTAATGTGCATGGTATGAATAGGAAATTTGGTTTTACAAGTAAAACTTAGAACTTACGGTTCTTATGAACATGCATTTTGGTAGAAACAACAAACTAAACAGCAGTAAACGATAGGGAGTATGAGCAAATTAAACAGCAGTTGAGGATAAAGGCTTTAGAAGGACTTACTTACATTAACAGTCAACACCGGCTTTATAATGCCCTTCTCCATGTCAAGGGAAGGATAACTCAAGAATTTCAACACAGAATCTTCTTCGTAAGCATTGCATGTACTCTACATTTTGTAGAGAGTAATTATAGATATGATAATACTGGAAGGGATAGAGGATAATGAAGATAAGATGCAGATTGATGCTACATAATCAACTACCAATCCCTGTAAGTACAAGCGTTACAGGACAAAATGTACTGACAAGAGCAATGGGCTACACTTCTCAGACTTGGCATTGTCTCATGTATTCTACTTGTTGGTAATATTAAATATAGATCTGATCTTTTTTAGTAAATGGTGGGCGAGGGAGATAAGATGCAGAATGCTAAAAAATGAACCAATCCCTCTTCCCATAATACAAGAGTGTTTTGAACACTTGTGTACTGTACAAAACGTTCTTATATTACGGGACGGAGGGAGTAGCTGTTAATGTAAGAACAGTGATAGACCAGGTTCAGTCCTTACAAGAGGACTGCAGAGCTAAACCTCTTCAAAAGCATTGGGTTGATTCTAAATTTGTGTAAGAGTGCATACGGATCTTATAATGTCCACCAAATGGACGATTACGAGGCTAACATGTGCAGTGATGCTACATAATCAAACAACTATAAAAGTAAGTATGGTCATACAGGGCAAGAGGTACTCACAAGAGTAATGCAGTGTGCAGTATAGTTGCGAGATTCTATGGTCCCTTGAGAACGAATGTTCTTCTACTAACAGTGTTCGTACAAGTGAGACATTAAGGCAAATGCAGAAATGTAGTTCAAATTGTGATGTGATATCATAGACAGTACCTTACGCTGCAGCCGAGACCAATGTGTAACAAGATTATTCCATCACCGTCGGATAAATGTAGCACCGAGAATTTACAGAAATTTTGTTCGAGGCTTGCCATCGAAGCGCTTGCCTCGGTAGGAACGATACTTCATCAACGAGTGCTTGAAAAGCGCAACCAACTCTTGCTCGTCATCACAATCCAGTTTTCTCCTCGCCTATTTAAAAGAATGAAATCTTGTGTCTTCTATCAGCAGAAACATATGCAGTAATGACCATGAATAACATTAGTACATTACTTACGTGTAAGTTGCGGAGGAAGACTGGAAATTGTTCTGTGTCTGCGGTATAATCTTTCCATGAAGGAAAGATGTGCACAAAGTTCCTGAGAACAACATAAGCTTCGTCTTCTAAACTGGGAAGAAATGGAACAGGGGTTCTATTTGCTGCAATTGGGGCTCTCTCTAGTTTGAAAAGGGATTTGGCAACTGGATATGGTGTACTCTTTGCTGGAATGGGAGTTTTATGTCAGACAATTGGTGCTATGTCAATCGGGCATAATCATACTGTTTGCTGCGCTTGGGGTCTGCTTGAGTTGGGGCATCGAAATGACCAAAGTAGTAGGGCTAGAGTCTGCTAGAGTTGGGGTATTTTGTGGGTCGTGATATTGCAACTACACCTAATGGGCTATTTGATTTATCAGGTGCCACTACCTTTTCCAAATACTTTGCTTGTGCTCCTCCATGATCAGCAATCACCCTCTTCCTTTTGAACGTCTGATACACAAGAACAACATTTTAATGGATAAATATGGTATGATGACAAATGGAATATGTACTGGAAATGGATAGGCAGGGCATATTCACATACACGATGTGTAAACCGGCCTATCAGGGCCGGGTTAACTTCATCAGTAGTTCAACAGTGTAAAAGCCCAAGAGGCATAAAGTAAGGGCCCAAGGCCTGTAGTCGGTTTAGAACACATGCCGTAAACCGGCCTGGTGTGTAAACTTGTATTGTAAGTTAGGAATAGAGAGAGACCAACCCGGATACGAGTATGAACCAGAGATTGGGACTCTCCGAACCGACGGGCGTCACCCGTGTATATAAGGGGATGACCCGGGGCGGTTCAAGGGACAGAGAACAACAACTCGAGGCCTAGGCGAAGCTTATTTGCTCCCTAGTCATCGAGACCACCTCAATTCCATCACAACTAGACGTAGGCTTTTACCTTCATTGAAGGGGCCGAACTAGTATAACTCTTGTGTCTTTGCGTCCACTTTAACCCCTTCAAGTTAACCCGTAGCGATGGCTCCACGACTAAGTCCTTTCATGAGGACATCTGCCGTGACAAAACCACGACAATTGGCGTCCACCGTGGGGCTATCGCACGATGGTTTGATGATCTTGGAGGGCAAGTTCGATGGGCTCGAAGGCTATGCTGTGGGCCGGATGACCAAGAGTCGTCGCGGCAAGCTCTACATCGACGATGCAGGCTGGGTCCCCGAGGCCAGCTCGATTGAGTACGGGTACCGGGTCCCCTTTGGTGGCATACACGTTTTCATCGGCAAGATCGGTGAGCCAGGGCCTGAGCGGACATCTGCACCGACCTCGCCGAGACGGCTCAGCGTCGAGACCTGCCTGTGCTAAACCGCCGTAAAGCGTGCCTTTGTGGGAGTCATCCACGGAGGAAGTTATGAGGGCGGATCGTAATCTGGTGGCGTAACCGTCGTCTACTCGATGACGAAGTCGTCGGCCGGGAAACCGAAGTCTCTATATCAGCTACAAGATGGCGGATTGGGGCTGTTCCGATGGTGACGATATTCGGACCCTCGATCTGCCCAACCGGTTGGAATATTCATGGCGGTACACAAGCAATGCTTCACTCTTCGACCGCTGCGACAATGGTTGCCGGTTCAACAGCGGCGACGGCTGCCGGGGCAGGAGGCCCTGTGCGCCCGCCGGCTCAAGTTTTGTCAGAACTATTCGATGCGTTGGCTGTGCTCATGGCGGAGGTTAACCCGGTGGACCAGGACGCTCATAACGCGGAGATTGCGAAGGTGAAGGAACAAATCACTCAGGCTAAAGCGGATCTGGCAGCTACAGACGCCAGGATGGCGGCGAGCGGGCCTTTGGATGCGCAGAGCTTATAGGCTCATGCTGGATCGAGCGCGCGCGCGCATGAAGTCATGAAGAGGAAATACAGATCCTGTTTGCCTTCAGTCTTTGAGGGAAGAGATCTCTTCAACACCCCAGGAGCGGGAACCAGTAATCCGCCGGTGGTAAACCGGGCGGAAGCACCTGGGACGGGCGCGCCGGTTCAGCCCCGCGTGATAGATCTACCTCGCCATAATGCCAGTACGCCTCAGGTTGTGCAAACACCTCCGGGTCACTACTCCAACCCGATGGATAACCTTGTTGCAGCTGCGGCACGGCTGGAGGCTATTCCAATTGAAGGTGATTCACCACAAGCAGTAGAGACGCGCCGGGTCAAGGAGCTCCTTAGGACAGCTTTGGTCCAACAAGAAGCGTATTCATACAGCCGCGACCGGATACACTCTACCCCCCGCCCAAGCCGGAGCTATAGCAGGCACGTGGATGAACCGACCGTATCAAGTAATGCACGGCGTGGTGTGCCCCGTGGCAACAACCAGGCAGGTGGCGTCGATAACACTCAGGAGGTGGTGGACCGGGCCCGAGCGCGCAAGGAGGCCGAGTTAGCGCGCAAAGATCGGGATTATCAGCTTCGCGGTTCGTCTGACCATCTCGGTCGAGCCAGGGTTACCTCTAGCTCTTTGGGTGTGCCTTGCCTCGTCCCGCTTTGCGCAATGTGCGCTTGCCCAAAGACTTCAAGGGTCCGCGCAAGGTGCCAAATTACACCGCCGATTTAGCTCGAAGCATGGATAGAAAGTTATGAGATGGCCATGGAGATGCTTGGATGTGGATGAGGCGCGTGTGCAAAGTACTTCACCATGATGCTCGAAGGCACGACCCGTACTTGGTTGAAGAGCTTGCCACCCAATTCTATCAGTTCATGGGCCCAGTTGCGGACCCGGTTTATCCAGAATTTCAAAGATACCTATAAGCATCCCATGTCCGTAGTGGACTTGGCGGCTTGTGTCCAGGGGGAAGGGGAGTCAACAACCCATTGGGTACACCGCGTTTCGGAAATCTTGCACTCGTCAGACCGGATCAACGCAGACTTGCGATCTTAACCCTGGAGGGCAACTGCCGGTTTAAGCCTTTGAAGTTGAAGTTGGGGCACATGAAGCGGTTTTGTAATGACATGGGCACCCTCATGGGCGCTTTAGTGAAGTATGCTGATTCTGGTTGTACCAAGGATCCCGAGTCTGATGATGATGAGACAGGGAAGGGAAAGAAGAAAAGCAACTCCAAAGGCCAGCAACATCACTCGGCAGGTAATGGTGGAGGCAAGCGCAAAGCGAATGGCAACATGGACTTCGTAGCCAACACCAACGCGCAGGACAAGGGCCAGCGGCGCAAGGGTAAACAGCCGAATCAAAGTGGAGCGCCTAATCCTAATCTGGACCGCTTGAATTATCTGTTGAATCAACCCTGTCCGAAGCATGGGACGAAGGAGGCGCCAGCAAATCACCTCTGGAAGGATTGTTATATTATGCAGGAGTTCAAGAGTTCTAATGCTTTCCGGTATGATCAAGGTTCCGGCGGCGGTTCAAGATCCGGGCCGGGTTATGGTGGAGGAAATTCCGGTTCAGGATTTAATGGTAATCCGGGCGGACATAACAATCAGAACAATCAGAACAACCAAGGTGGTTACAACCAGCAGCAACAACAATCGGGTTATCAGAGCAACCCAAAGCAGTTGAATAGTGGGCAGTACCATGTCTTCACCACCAGCTTAGACAAGCGAGACCGGAAGCTTCAGAAGCGAGAAGTCAACATTGTTGAATCGGCCGTGCCTCATTACCTATGCTGGTCAGAGCAGCCCATTGTATGGAGTAGAGAGGATCATCCTCCCCGGGTTGACAATCCGGGTTAACTGGCCCTGGTGGTGGCACCTCAGGTGGGAGGTTATAAGTTCACCAAGGTACTCATGGATGGAGGGAGCAGCATCAACATCCTATAATATGAGACCTTCCGTCGTATGGGGTTGACAGATAAACATCTCAAACCGTCCAATACAGTGTTCCATGGTGTGGTACCTGGCAAGTCAGCATATCCAGTTGGTAAAATAGCTCTGGAAGTGGCCTTTGGAGATGAAAATGACTCCAGATCAGAAACATTGACGTTTGAAGTGGTGAAAATCCAAAGTCCATATCACGCCTTGTTTGGGCGGCCGGCTTATGCCAAGTTCATGGCACGGCCTTGTTATATCTATTTGCAGCTCAAGATGTCGAGTCACAAGGGGACAATAAAGGTTCATGGGAGCCGCAAGATTGCTTTGGAATGTGAGGAAGGTGATGCGACTTACGCAGAGTCGGTTTGTGCCACCGAGGAGCTGAAGTATTATAAGGACAATGTTGATCCGGCGGACATGACTCCGTTGAAGAAGCCAACCACAGAACATGATCCGGCCCTGAAATTCAAATCGGCAGCGGAGACTAAGCTTGTTGACTTCGTGCTGGCGATTCGCCCAAGCAGTTCAACATCGTGCCAACTTGATCCGAAATAGGAAAGCGCGCCATCGAAGTTCATCCGTGAGAATCGGGACATTTTGCATGGAAGCCTTCGACATGCCGGTGTACCGAGAGAACTCGCTGAGCACACTCTTAATGTTGATCCCAAGTACAAACCAGGTGAAGCAGTTTCTCCGCCCGGTTTAACGAGGAAAGGCGTAAAGCCATTGGAGAGGAGGTGGCGGTGCTCTTAGCAGCTGGCTTTATCGTTGAAGTTTTCCATCCGGTGGCTTGCTAATCCGGTGCTGGTTCTTAAGAAAACGGCACTTGGCGCATGTGTGTGGATTACACAGATCTTAACAAGGCTTGCCCAACAGATCCTTTGCCCTCCCCGCATTGACCAAATTATTGATGCCATCTGCGGGTTGTGAGCGCTTGAGCTTTTGGATGCGTACTGGGTATCATCGATCAAGATGGCGTTAAGGACCAGGAGAAGACGGCGTTTATCACTCCCTTTGGAGCCTTCTGCTATGTGTCTATGCCTTTTGGGCTCAAGAGCGCCCAAGCAACTTATCAACGTTGTGTACAGAATTGCCTGCATAAATAGATCGGCCGTAATGTGCACGCCTATGTGGATGATATTGTGGTCAAGTCAAGGAAGAAGGAGACACTGATTGACGACTTGAAGGAAACCTTTGACAACCTGCGGGTTTACAAGATGATGCTCAACCCGGCCAAATGTGTTTTTGCTGTTCCGGCAGGGAAGTTATTGGGTTTTCTCGTGTCCAACAGGGGAATTGAAGCTAATCCGGAGAAGATTACGGCTATCACCTCCCTGGCTAAACCGAAGTGTATTAACGATGTCCAGCGTTTGGCAGGCCGGATTGCCGCGCTGAGTCGGTTTATCAGCCGCCTCGGAGAGAAGGCGATCCCTTTGTATCAGATGCTGAAGAAGACAGATCAGTTTGTCTGGAGTCCGGCCGCCGATGAAGCGTTAGAGGACTTAAAGCGGCAATTGGCCAATCCGCCTGTGCTCGCCGCTCCCATTGACAAGGAGCCGCTTCTGCTATATGTTGCTGCTAATGCCAGGGCGGTCAGCGTGGCCATTGTGGTGGAGCGGAAGGAGGCAGGGAAGGAGCATCCGGTTCAACGTCCGGTTTACTATATCAGCGAGGTACTTATCGAATCTAAGCAAAGGTATCCGCATTGGCAGAAGCTGGTATATGGAGTTTTTATGGCAAGCCGGAAGATGAAGCAGTATTTCCAAGGGCAGCCCATCACGGTGGTCAGTTCTGCTCCCTTAGGCGATATCATACAGAACCGAGAAGCGACTGGCCGGATTGCCAAGTGGGCTATAGAGCTTGGGCCGCACGGTTCGAAGTACGTGCCTCGGACGGCGGTGAAGTCTCAAGCGCCAGGATTTCATTAACGATTGGACGGAGTTGCAAGCACCTGAAGAAAAGCCGGATCATACATATTGGACCATCCATTTTGACGGATCCAGGCAGTTGGAGGGCTCGGGGGCTGGAGTCGTACTAACTTCCCCACGAGGTGACAAGTTTTGTTACGTTCTCCGCTTAATGTTCCCTTGTACTAACAATGCAGCTGAGTATGAAGCCTTACTCCATGGTCTCTGGATGGCTAAGGAGATGAATCTAAGCCGGGTTAAGTGCTTCGGTGACTCGGACCTAGTGGCTCAACAGGTGTCTGGCACTTGGGATTCAAAGGACCCACTCATGGCTGCATATCGTCGTGAGGTGGATATTGTTGCAGGTCATTTCAAGGGCTATCAGGTGGACCACGTGGACCGTCGGAAGAATGAAGCGGCAGACGCTTTAAGCCGGTTGGGCTCTCAACGCAAACCGTCCCGCCTAATGTTTTTCTCGACGTGCTTGCACAACCCGTCGGTCAAGCTCCCCGTGAAGCGGATTTGGCTATTCCTGATCCGGAGGCTCAATTGGTGGCAGCTCTTCACGCCACTCCGGATTGGGCGCTTCCTTATCTTGCATACATGAACCGGGGCGAGTTACCAGAAGATGAGACGTTGGCCCGGCAGATAGTCCGGCGATCTAAGTCTATGACCATTGTCAATGGCGAATTGCATCATTGCAGCGTATTAGGGCGTTTCAGCTGTGTGTCCCCGAGGAAGGTTGTGAAATATTGCGTGAGATCCACGGCGAGATTGTGGTCACCACGCGGTTCAAAATCCTTGGTGGCTAAAGCGCCCGCCACTGCTTTCTATTGGTTGACCGCTCATGCCGATGCGGAAGATCTGGTTAGACGATGTGATGGTTGCCAAAAGTTTTCCAGACGTGCTCATGTACCGGCCCAAGAATTGAGGATGATTCCAATTACTTGGCCGCTTGCAACCTGGGGGCTGGATATGGTTGGGCCTTTCAAAAGGTCCAAGGACAAGAAGACCCACCTGCCGGGTGGCGGTCGACAAATTTACAAAGTGGGTAGAGGCGTAACACATTAGCAAGTGTGATGCGCCACGGTGGTTCAGTTCATCAAAAAGGTGATTTTCCGGTTTGGCTTTCCGCACAGTATCATCACAGATAATGGTAACAATTTGTCCAAAGGTGCCATGAAAGAGTTCTGCGAACGTGAGCACATCCGGCTTGACGTTTCTTCAATAGCTCACCCACAGTCCAATGGTCAAGCGGAAAGGGCTAATCAAGAGATCTTGAGAGGCATCAAGCCCCGGCTTATGGTCCCTTTGCAAAGGACACCGGGTTGTTGGGTAGAAGAGCTACCATCTGTGTTATGGAGTATAAACACTACGCCTAACAGATCCACGGGATACACACAGTTCTTTATGGTCTATGGAGCGGAGGCGGTTCTCCCCAGTGACATCCGTCATGACTCACCTCGTGTGGCAGCTTATGTTGAAACGGACAACGAGACGGCACGGCAGGACGCTTTGGATCGGTTGGATGAAGAGCGTGACATAGCAGCTGCCCACTCGGCGATTTACCAACAGGATCTTCGTCGTTACCATAGTCGCCGGGTCAGAACCAGAACTTTTCAAGAAGGAGATTTGGTGCTTCGGCTCATCCAAGACCAGACTGATATGCACAAGTTATCCCCGCCTTGGGAGGGACCTTTCGTGGTCAGCAAGAATCTGCACAACGGGTCGTACTATCTGATCGATGTTCGAGAGCATAAAGACTCACGCACGTCAGAGGAGGAGACCAACAGGCCGTGGAACATAGCTCATCTTCGGCCTTATTATACCTGAGCCATCGGCTCTACTTATGTACATATTATGACAGTGTATATATTATGAATAAAGTAATAAACCGGAGCCTCAGCTAAAGCGGGGTATCTGTTCTGTTACATCATGCGTGGTTACATGGAGTTGTTCTGTCTTAAAGCGCCTCGGTTTACCCCCGAGTTTGCTTGCCAAAAGCTTTATGATATCACTTGGGGTTTGGCGCATCCAACCAATGCAACACCTTTTGATAGGCGAAAGCCACCAGATCACTTGGGGACATGGTCAAGTCTCGAACCACCACACCTCTTGATTGGCCTAAGGCCATAGAGTCACTTGGGGGCTTGGTCGAACCCGAACCATTGCCACGCCACTTGATCGGCATAATGCCACGGTTTCAGTTGGGGACCTGGCTGACTTGAACCATGGCTACACCTTATAGGGAGCTTGGTCGTGTCCGACCATGGTAACACCATCTGATCGGCTCGGTAAAGCCTTCCTTTTTCTGCAAACGGTTTATCATTGCCTTTGCTTCCATGTTTTTTCATAACTATCAGTTGATTTTTGTTGCTTTCTTAAACCGACAACATTTTTTAAAACCGGTTCAAACTGTTAATTGACGGAATTCGATCCATTTTTAATCCGGAGAGAATTTCACCGGTTTGACTTTTTTCTGTTAACATCCTATTATGGAGTAACAAGGGGCTTATTATGACCCGGCACGGTTTACATGGTAAACCGGTGTTATAAACACAGGAGATGTTCTCCTTTGACGGTAAGGGTTTATACAACGTCCGCTTCAAGATTGGCTAAGCCAACTTTATGCCCAGTGATGGCAGGTATTTGGTATCATAAATTTCGATTATATACCTCAATATTTCATCTCATATATATATATATATATATATATATATATATATATATATATATATATATATATATATATATATATATATATATATATATATATATATATATATATATATATATATATATATATATATATATATATATATATATATATATGAACGCAAACTGGCAAGCGGCGTTTAAAATTTTATGACTGCAGGAAATATAGATTGAAAGTTTCGATCATTCAAGCAAAAAGTATCAACACCTATGCACGAAGGCATATTCAAAGCAAGAGTGTTGGCTATCCTATTACAAGGCAACATGGTGCCCAAATAAGATCATTGTTTCTTGGCGGAATATAATGTAGCAGCTCTTTAAACCGGCTTCCGGTTCATACTTGCTCGCCGCCCCGGTCTGATGGTTGGGGGTCGTCCCGCGCCGCTTCAGCCTCTTCATCTCTACCCAGCTGCTGGAAGTCAACAAAGGTCCAACGATTCCCATTAAAGCTTGAAAGACAGCCTCCTCATGGATCAGGGAAGTTGGTTCAATATCAGGGGCATAAGTATGCTTACGGATCGGAGGGATCAGGTTCTCCGCTTCGGGAATAGGTGCAGCCACTCGCTTATTCTGATCATCATATTGAGCTTGATAATGCGACAAGTTTGCCTCTTCGGCCAATTGGCAAGCCAGAGGGCGCACTGCCCAGTTTATCGCTCTCAGATCATCTTCGTTGAACTCTGAACCATCTTCCTTCAGACTGGGATAGCCCTGAGCTGCCTCAACCGGATCAAAATCTGGCACCCATGCCTTTGCCCGGATTAAGGCGTTGATGGCGCCGGTTCGAGCAGCAGATTTCTTCAGCTCTTCAATCCGGGCGGGAAGCATTGACAACCTCCTAAGAGTATCTTGGATTAAGGAGGGTGCTGGATTGTTATGTGATGCAGTAGAGATGATCCGCTGCGCTCCGGTATACAACTGCTCTATTAAGGTATAGGCAGCCTTCAATTTCTTCCGAACATCTGACCCCAAGTGACCAATGCGTGTGCCCACAGCATTGCAAGAGAAATCACAAACCGGACTTATCATAAGAAGGTAAAGATTATCATAGAAGCCAAAGGAAGCTTACCGAAGATGGCAGCAGTCATGGAATGCACTTGCCGCTTCACGCTGGTCAGCTCATCTACCGCCGGTTTAAGGGCAGCTTCAAAGATTCTCAACCTTTTGGTTAAAGCGGCCTTTTCAAGATCCCACCCGCCCGCCAGACTTGAACCACTCCTTGAGCTGCTCCATGGTAGTCAAGGCGGTTTTCAGCTCATCCTTGGCCTTGGAGGTTTCTGCTTGTTGAGACTTCAGATTTTCTTGAAGATCATTGATTTGGGAGGCTTGTTGGCGTATCTCACTCTGCAACAAAAAGGGAGCATGTTCAATATATTCATTACAAAGTCCCAAGTGCATAACCAGTTATACACTTGGCACTTGGGGGCTAATGCATATTTGATCTTCATCTATCAATAAAATTACAAAGTCCCAAGCTCAATACAAGTATTCAACTTGGCACTTGGGGGCTAATGGCTATTTGCTCGAACATGTTCTGATGCGGCGATATAAATTACAGTCCCGGTTTAACTATGCTAAGTTGAACCGGCCCTTGGGGGCTACATCAGTGGATTCGGAAGCATTAAGTTTATGTTAAGTCTCGGTTTAACTATATTAAGTTGAACCGGTCCTTGGGGGCTAGGAGAGTTAACAAAAATTGAAGTATCCAAGCAGGAAAAGAACATGGAAGTTACCTCGAATTTTTCTTTCATCATCTTCACCAGGCCAGCTTCATAATCGCGGCTGGTATACAGCCGGTTCAAGTAGCCAGAATGAAGGTCTTGGGGATTCAGAGCGGCATAAGTTGCCAGATCAATATCCCACTTGCCCTTGCTCATAGTGGCAAACTCTTCTTTGGCAGAATGTTTGGATAAAGCGATCGGATTACCCGGTTCGCCGTGGCCAAAGCCGAGAATCACGACGCCATCATCCTTGGCATCACCGGTTTGGCCAGGGGCCGGTTTGTCGCCAGGCGGATTGGACCGGTGGATTTTTCAATCCGGTCGGGCTTCGGGCTGGTCGCCAGAAGGGCGGTGTCAACAGGCCTTTCAAAGAACTAAATCGCCATCTTGCTGTGGCGGATCATTGGGCGGTCTTCACAGATGGCCGCTTCAAGATTTGGGGTGCTGTCCGTTCAGGCGCTTTCTTCGTCGGCCGCTTTATCCGCGAGCCTCTTTGCTCGCCTAGGCTTGGCCCCAAAAAGGCACAACAACAATCAAATATGGCATATACTACACAATGATGCAAGAGAAACAATATGAAAGGTATAACTTACCCAAGCACCGCTTTAAGTGGTGGCAAATGAGTGGTGATGACTCGCTAGATGAGGAGGGAAGTGACCGATAATCGGAGTCGACGGATTAAGGGTTGACGAAAACAACCTGCTTTAGGATAAGCACGACAAGCAAATTAGAGACCTCTCGAACGACGCTTCGAACCGGACTGTTCGGTAAACCGTGGAGGTAACTACTCCGGCATTGTCTTAGAAGTTGTGCGGCGAGCTTCATGTTGTTGAGTCTTCATAAGAAATTTGGGATCCAAGTAAGCAAGGGGATGAGAAAATTTAATCTTCCGGTTTGCCCGACGAATTTTTAGTGAAGGCAAAGGATTTGAATCAGAGGAGAGAATAGTTACCTCTACAACATTAGCATTACTGGTTTCAGCATCATCCTGAAAAACATCATCATTAATTAGGCGTGTGAAAAGTAAGCCAAGCGAATCAAGTTCTACCTCAAGGTCCGGATTACCCACATCATCATCCATAGCCGGATCAGAAGATGCAGTGGTTTTCCTCTTATGAGCAGTCTTCTTGACAGCTTTGGTCTTTTGCCGGATTAATTTCTCCGGTTTGTCTGGCTTTTCTGGTTTCTCTTGTGGACGTTTCTTGCTCCATAATGGATCATCACCCTGATTAAGCAGCAGTTGATGTTAAAAGTGATACCGGAAATGGCAGTAATATAGTTAGTAAAAAAATAGTCGGAAGTCTTACAGATGGCGGTTTGTTGGTAGCGTAGAAGGGGAGCAGACCGGTCCGGGCACAGAGGTTTTCCGGTTCATTCAACATCTTCTTCACCGCCTCGGTGACCTCATCATCAGTAAGCTGGATATTAATATGTCGGAGGGGGTCGTTGACACTACCAGTGTACTCACACATTAAACCGGAGCGCGGGAGAGGGGCAGTATGCTCCATGATATCCAACAGCGCCATGAGATCAATTCCGTTAAACCGCTGGCCATGAAGGCCCCGAGCTTGGAGAGTTGAGGAGCATATTTACTTCTCTCATTGGCGCTAATCTTTGCGGAAAGGGATGTGTGTTATCGAGTCGCCCGACGAAAACCGGTAAAGTATTCTCATTGGCGGTGAAGTGTCTCTGCAATAAAACCATGTTTGATTCCATTCCTTGGGGTGGCTATGCAGTTTGACATGAGGATAAGTGACCTCCTTTCTTTTTGAATCGCCACACCACCCAATTCTGTGTTGGGCCCGTCGCTGAATTCTGTGCGGCGGTTTAGATGGAAGCGTCTCTAAACAGTTCAACTGTAGGTTCTTCTTGAAAGTATGCCTCACAGAGCACTTGGAAGTGACAAATATTGGTAATGTAATTGGGGCCCGTGATCTTGTGGACGGAGTTGAAAATTGGCTAACACATCCCGTAAAATTTTGAACCCATGGATTGAAACCCTGGCTAGGTGATCTGCGAAAACTACAACCTCTCCTTCTTGAGGTGTGGGTGGACATTCTTGCCAGAACCCTCCAATGGATAGTATTTTACCGCCTAAAGCGCCAACAGACCAGATTGTTTAATTGAGTTTCAAGACACGGAAGGAGCCCAGTTGCACTCATATACTTGTTTGGCCATCTACAAAAATATATAAATCCGTTCAAGAAATGTGTTGGGACAAAGAGAGAACCAGTGTACAATGCTAAATCGGAGGCAAATACATCTAAACCGGAGTTCTATGAAGCGATTAAGTTCGGTTAAGGAGTTCTGGCGGTTCAACAAGGGGACTAATGGTGTATACCGGTTTATCTAATTTTTTCTATGTTAAGTTAAACCACTTGATCTAAGGTATAAGTATTGAAAACAATTGAGGTTACGAACGACTAAGTGTGCAGAAACAGATTTCGCAAGATTTCCCTACAACGAAGGATCCAAACCGATCGTAAAAGAAGAAAATATCCAAAAGGAATACAGCAGAGCAAAGATTGATGCAATGAGCAGAAATGATGTGCGAGATCTATGGACGTGAGCACGAGACTATCAAGGATGCTAAAAGCTACTACTAGTCAGAGCAAAGGTGTCACAGATCTATCCAGGAGTTTGATATGAGCATGAACAGTCCATGGAGCACGGCAAGAACAGGAAACCCTAGAACAGATCTAGGTCGAGGGGAACTGAGGACCTACCTGAGTTGAGGAGATGCGGAAGAGTGCCGCGTTTCTCTGGTGCGTTCAGGTTGATGCAGCGGCTCGAGACTGTGCAGAGGTCGATGGCGGCGGCGGAGCTCCAGAGGTTGGCGACGCGAGGAAGACGAAGAGAAAGGGAACGGAGGGGAGAAAAGGAATGACCCTTCGGTCCTATTTATAAGGCAAGATACCTGTGTCAGGCGCGAGAATCAAGGAACCACAAACCTAGGGCGGCGCTGTCGTCTCCGATTATTGCGGATCTATTAAACAAAGAAGATATCGTGAATGCTATCTTTATGGGGATGTCATGCCGGTTTACAAAGAACCGGAGAAGGTGACATCACAGCGTTCAACAATTTCAAGAAGGTATTGAAGATGAAGGTTTTATCAAGGATTGACATGAACCTGCTCAAATCAATCTGGGCTAATGTTAGGGATATTACTATCGGGCGAAACCGCCTATCTGGGCGGGTTAACTTCATCGAGAGTTCAACGTGTAAAAGCCCAAGAGGCATAAAGTAAGGGCCCAAGGCCTGTAGTCGGTTTAGAACCTATAGCAAGAACCGCCTGGTGTGTAAACTTGTATTGTAAGTTAGAATAGAGAGAGACCAACCCGGATACTTAATATGAACCGGAGATTGGGACTCTTCAACCGACGGGCGTCACCCGTGTATATAAGGGGACGACCCGGGGTGGTTCAAGGGACAGAGAACAACAACTCGAGGCCTAGGCGAAGCTTATTTGCTCCCTAGTCATCGAGACCACATCAATTCCATCACAACTAGACGTAGGCTTTTACCTTCATTGAAGGGGCCGAACTAGTATAACTCTTGTGTCTTTGCGTCCGCTTTAACCCCTTCAAGTTAACCCGTAGCGATGGCTCCATGACTAAGTCCTTTCATGAGGACATCTGCTGTGACAAAACCACGACAATGTGTAAACTAAGCTAATGGCAGTTCAACAAAGTAGAAGCAATGCAAAGCATCAGTTGCAAGATATGTGCAAGCAATGTAACCTTGGAAAGTTGGAGCAAGTACCTTGATGGTTGAATAAGATAGGGCATCTTCCTCTGACTCCTCCACTAGGGAGCTACATTGACTTAGGTCTCCCTCTAGCTCAGAATCACTGTTAGGATCATATTCTGAGCATGAATCTATAGGTGGAGAGCCTTTGCATTGCATTGCATCCAGACTTGATTTCAGTCCCTTAATGCCAAGTTTGACAGCCATGGCATTGTTCTACTTTATTCTTTTCATGCGCCGCAAGCTCATAATCATTATGATGCTGTTCGAATCTGAGATTCATGAAAACATAAAAGTAGTCAGATTATCTATGGAATGCATTGCGGATTCAACTCGGAGAGTGTCTCCCTATAAACCCCTGCATATGCAAAGTTCACCTCCCAACCGTCTTGACTGCAGACCACACGTAAATACAAACCCCTTATGTCTCTATAACAGCAGGCACACATTTCAAAACTGAAGTAGGAACATTAGAATCATATGAAATTCAGATTTGAACAAATAAACTAAGCAATTATGAGTGGTGTAATGTTTAGCTTCAAGGGTGGAGTGTTGGTAGTGCGACACAAAGCAAGTAGGCAGATTGTATTCCATGTAAAAGATCAAAACCTATGTAAAAGCTGGAAATGACACTTTCTTTCTATACAATGCAAAGTTCATTACCCACACATGATGGAAGAGATCACATAGAGATATACTATTCACTCAGTCTCTACGGTTCCAAGATTTAGAAACAGGATGGTCCACCCTAAAAGAATATTGACAACAAATATGACAAGGCAAGCATAGATGTAGTGAATCAATCATTTACTTGTGAGCTTATTAGGACAAGTATGCAGAATTGTAATCGCAGAAGAGACCGCCCAAAATCTGAATGAAGAAGTTTGTCTAGCACTTATTGTTTGCAACTAATCGACGTGATAATTGGATATTATATCGAATGAGTAAGAAAGACAAGTAAAATTGTCAACAAACCTGGCTTTCAGTAGTAATCTGGGTCAATGTCACTACGACCAACAATCCAAAATGACTAGTTTCTGTTTCGAGGGCCGGAATTTTGAAAACCCTGTGAACTTTAGAGGTACTAAAGATTACCGAAATACATCTAAACCATTAAGTGTAGGTAGCACTGAGCACACAACAAACCCTAATGACAGTCCTGCCTAATGAGTAATGAATCAATTAAAAAATGGGTGATGAGGAGTGGCTGTTGAGTGTTGAGGATGTATCTCAGGATAAATCGGGTTGGCTTGGTGGGTGCTGCACGCCTGAGACCTGAATGGACTGGGAAGGTAGGCACGGCAGCGCGCCCGGGCAGCGGTGATGCTGTTGGGCGAGCGGCTCCTGGCCTCCTGTTAGTCCGGCGTCTCCTCCTAGAGTCATGCCGTCCGGGACGGCAAGTCGCCAAGCAGGCAAAGCGATGGGGCGCAGTAGAGATCGAAGCGTGGCGAACAGAGGGGAATCGGGCCTGGATGACCCAAAATCCTGTGGTGGGCCGCCCACCGTGGGCACCTCAGAGATACACACCCGAGTGGCGAACATGCATTTTCGAAACTAATTTAGGAACATTTAGCTGACCAATTAAACAACTCTGTTTTAATAATATCTAAGCTTGTTTAGCTTGATGTGTGGAGCAGTGTTATTATGACACGAAGCACGATTCGATCAGATAGTGATCATAAAAGGGGAAACTCTAAGCATATTTTTTAGCAAAAGAGGGTTTCCTCCGATTTCTATTAAAAAACCACCACGGAACCAACATGATCAATTAAACCCTAAGCATGATCAATTAAACCAGATATGGCTGTGCCATGGCAGATTTGAAGCTGCAAACCGAGAAATGATATTTAGCATCCATTGTTTGCTTCAACTAAGAACTAAATTCTAAGAGCTGAAAAGAAAGTAGAGTAACCAAGTTAAGATCTATTTTCTGGTTGAGATCAAAAAGTTGAGGAGATATGAAGTACCACCTCTCTTGCAGCGCCGTGTAGGCATCGGGGGTGCGATGGCTGTCGGTGGCGTTGAAGCAGATCTGCGACGGTAGACGGGTGCATCGGGGGATAAGTCCTGTTGCGGTGGAAGAGAAGGTCATGTGAGCGGCCCCGGCAAAGAGGACGACGGTGCCGATGAAGCGAGAGGACGCGATGCAAGGCTATTGGTCCGTCGCCGTGGATGAGAAACGTCCATCTCTAGCAGTGGACGACGCGGTCTTGGTAGGCGCTCCGGCATGGTGGAGGACGGTGGTGATGGATGTGGTGGAGGACGGCGGCGATGGATGGGGTGGCGGACGGAGGCTGGTGTGGGGATGGGGGGTTCTAGCGTGGACGGTGTATGAATGGGAAAATGGAGGAGAGGTACGGGAACCATGTTTTGGGACGCTACCGTCTGAATATGGGAAAGTTACGAACTTAGCCCCGCTTAAAATTTGGACGCCTCGCCGGTTGGGGATAGGACGGTAATCTCAAGATCTCGCCAATATTTGCCCAGAGCGATTTCGGCGAGGAGAGGTGGTTGGCGCCCATGGTTGGCGCCCACGGTGTATGAACGGGCTGACAGTAGGGCGGTTGTGTCACGCCCGAGTGAAGTTACAAACCTGCCCCTATTGAAAATATTTGCCTACGTCGATTTCGGCCGAGTCGAGTTTGTTTTGCCTCCCACCGTGTATGAATGGGGAATGGAGGGAGAAACAGAGGTCTTTCGGACGAGCTTGAATCAAATGTGCTTTGCCGCCCATGTTTGACGCCCACCGTTTCGGAATGGGCTCAGAGGCGGTCGTGTCACATCCAATTGTAGTTACTAACATACCCCTATTTAGAGCAGTGGAAATCGGGCCGATGGGTTGTCCGTGTAATGGGTAGACAGTAATTTCCATCTCCCAAACAGTTGGCTTCGGGCAGCCGACATGGGAGTGGACATTTTTCTGCTTCTTTCGAATTTTGGGCAATAAGCATCCACGCTACTCCCGGCAACTAAATTCGAATCCATTTTGTATTCCTATATGAATCTTTATAAATCATTCTATGTGTTTTATATATCTTCAAAAGGACGACAAAGATGTATTCCACTGTCATATATGAATATGGTTTACAAATGTCGATACTCAAATTCAGAAACTAGTATCCAGCTTTAAGGTGAATTAATATTTGGAACACTTCATGTCCAACTCAAATGTCACACGAGCATAATGTGTACTCCCATTTAGATATGTACACAAGCGATGTATCAAGATTCAAATACCGAGTCAATCAACCAAGAATGTATAGAACTAATAGACATATAAACACTTATAGAGTATATGGATCAATAATATCAACTAACATACATAAGCCAGGTCATTGTACTTTTTTTGGCTACAACAAGATCCTTTTTTAGCCAGATCTTGGCCCTTTCCGATGCGTGCCACTTATGGTCCATCTATACTACTACTATTGTTGAATGCACATTCAGCCCGATTGGCATATTTGTAGGTCTGGCACAGCAATCCAAATGAAATGTCTCCGAGTCTTATCAATTAATACAGACTTGTGCTCAAATAAAATTACAAACCAAAAAACAAAAAACAATTATTACATGATCTCTAAAACAAATGGTTTGATTGATTACATGAACAGACAACACAAAGGTTATTCAACTATGGAAAGAACATTTCACCTATGATTTACCAAGTAGGAATTTAATTTCCTTTTTTCCTTCAGACCTTAACAATCTGGCGCCTCAGCTTGCTTCGCTTTTGAAATCCACCAAATATTTAATGGTTGTCTTGAGTACTGCTTGTGATTGTGCTGTTTGCTTCCTCAACATGTCAACTTCATCTCTAAGTGCAGAAGCAGAATCTCTTTCTACCACTAGTTTAGCCTCTAGAGCATCAACAGTTGGCAATTCATAATGCACGATTGGGCCAGTGCATCGCTGTGGGATGATGCAACGTCCATGGGGACCTCGCTTTTGATCTTGGGCTAACCTGTTTTGCCATTAAAGTTCCGATTGATTCAAAAAGTTGAAGTTAGCAAAACATCTCAATCGGGAGTTATAACAGCAAACCAGTTAAACAAACAAGGAATTAAAGAGTTTCAATTGATGTTGAAAAGTACGTCTATATCGTAAGACGCTTTTTAACACTATGCTAGTATCAAAAACGTCCTATATTATGGGACGGAGGGAGTAGTTATTAACATCATTGTAACCCGTTGTTGCAGCAGCAAAGCAGTTAAACAAACAAGTAGATATTTAAGTTAAGGAAAACAGGTAATTCTTAACAGTAAGTATCAAACACATAGATAGGCGCAGTCTACAATATGATTAACAAGCTGTGCCATTATGTAATCAGTAGCAAACTAAATTAAGCCAAGCAACATAATTGAACAATTTTGCAATAAGTGGCTAACTAAAATTCGAGAAGCAGTAACTCGAACTTACGCTAGTTCTTTGTACAGCACACCGCAACTTCTTTTTTCGCTTACAAGGTTGTACAAAGGAGTCCATGGCATCAATTGCTTGGATACGCAGTCCCAATACTTCTTTCTTCCCAAACTGCATGGGTAAGTCGAATGGTTAATCTGGTAAGATGGTGCGTCCTTGACATGTTATATGAGGACGTGTAGTCACACTAGTTGTAGCCAAACACATCACATCGGCTTTTATCAGATATTTCATGTGATTACTTTTGGCATATCGAGATCTAAGCAATCTACAATAGGATGAAAAGACTGGCATCCTTCACATTATTGGCGAACTCAATTCATAGAAACAAGCAATTCAACCATTCTGTGGGTAAATTAAAAGCACCACTGGAATATTTTTCACTATCCAATCATACACGCAAAAAAGGCGACGCCACCATAGGGGCAGGTATGGGCGGCCCTGTGTGCTGGAAAGTGTGCACCTAGTTTGAGTCGTCCAGGTTGGCCCACACTAGTTTTGTTTGTCCCAACGCACGAGCAGACAATGTAAAAAATGAATAAAAATGTTTCAACTTGTATGGGCCAATAACATAAGTGCAAGGCAGGCCCTATAACAGGCTCGCGGCCCAAACAAGCGCCTCCCATATCGATCGACAGCAGGAAAAATCCCAATTCATTCGCTCCAGCCTCCACTCTGGTTCGCTCCTAACCTAGCCGCCGCTGGACAGACCGACACAGCACTTCCTCGCGCCCTCGTTGGAGGTCGGTCGCCGGGCTTCAAGCGAACGGAAGGACAAGAATATGAAGATCCAACCCTGGGTGTAGCCTGCGTGGGAGGCAGCGGTGGCAGCACGGGCATGGTATCGAGCTTGCGCAAACGAGCAGTCGCAGCTTGCAAGAGTAGCATGCGCAACAAGCAGGTACATCACATCCCTGATTATAACTAATTCAACTCTGCAATTTCTGGCCAATAGTTAAACCTGACGGTATTGTAAAACTGCTTGTATGTAGGGAATCTATGAGAAAATGAAACCAATTTCTACTTATTTTATAACTCCCCCAATCAATACTGAACTGACTGAATTTGATGTATCTAATCAAGTTTCCGGTGCAAACATACAAGCTCATGTTGTTCTTGAGCCTGAAGTGTCTAATGAACAGACTGCTAATGAAGGATTTGATGCAAACCTTTTACATGCTCCTGGTGATGAACATATAGTGTCTAATGAGGGATCTAATGCAAGCATTTAGCAAACTCATTGAAGGATTTAGTGTCTAATGATGATCTACTATGTTGAGAGAGACAGAGATTTGCAGGCATTGATGACAAGCAAATTATAGTGCATTTTCATAGCTTGAGGAAACGTCGAGGCCATCTACCGTAAAGTCCCCAGATCATGACAACATAGCATAAATACTTTTCTAATCTGTTGTTTGAAACTATTGGCATACTTGTGCAGGATATATATATATATATATATATATATATATATATATATATATATATATATATATATATATATATATATATATATATATATATATATATATATATTGATATGCAGTTTATGACTGGTTATACGTGCAATTACACTTAGATATTTTCAGCCAGAGAACGAATAATTCAAGCAGGTACAGACCATGTTTGTAGTCCTTGTACACCATGTTGCATTTTGTGATTTTTGGTGCTTGCATCATTTAGTGTTTATAATCTGAACTACTTTGGATCATTAGGTGGTTTTCAAAGTGCATGTAGCTTCACATTTCTCAAGTTATGTTGATTTCCGGAGTGCAAGTGCCTTCGTATTTTTTAAGTTAAATGTTCGCCCCTGGTAACTTGAATTCGTGGATCAGCCAGTGCACACAAATCATACATGAATGCCAGTACAAATTAAATGAAATGCAGGGACTTACGCTAGCTCGTTGTACAGGCTCACTACAGCTCTGCTTGCGCTTGCGATGTTCCATGTGCAAGTCCATGTTACCACTTGCTTCGATGTGCAAGCCTTGTGCTCCTTGCATCCTGTAGGTTGATCAGATAAGAGGAATCGACCTTGATGTTGTACCGTAGGACAGATACTTACAAGGTTATACGGGTGTGCAGGATGTGTACCAGATCCCGTAGCCCCGTCATGCTTCGCTAAAAAATGGATTTGCTTGTTTCAGATGATATCTCCGTAAGAAATAAGAGTTAAAGTCGAGTTGCATAGGCGTGTAAGCTAAGAGAGCAGGAAAGGATATCCAAACATCGTCGGAACAGTGCACAAGGGAGTGATGTGGATACCTAGTTCGGGCCGGCGTTTGGGCATGCTCTCCTAGCTAGAGTGCGGGTCACTTCAGAGCCGTTGAGGGTGATGCGCTGGTGTTGGCTGGCAGCGCACGGATGCAGATCTTGAGTGGCAGCGAGCGCTTCTGATCAGGAGTTGACGAGACCGTTGGTGAAGCCCCAACGGCCTCGGGGGGCGGAGGTTCGACGATGTGCTCGGTTTAGTAGCCCCGGTGAGCTGGGAGAAGGCGTCGGTGAAGCGCACCTGATGCGGTGGAACTCGGTGTCTGTGAGGCACGTCGGTTGTAGCGGCTGACATTGTCAGTGGACCACCCGGTGCGGTGGACGAGGGCGTAGATGAGGTAGCTCCGGTGCGGTGGTGAAGCACAACCGTCGTCTTCGTTGTCGTTGTCCGGCACAGAGGTGGGGAACGGTGGGGAAAGAGAAGAGACGAGGGGCGATTCGAGGGTTGGCGGCGAATTAGGGATTTGAGCAATCTGGGCGCGGAAGGGGACGGTGGAGAAGAGAGATTTTGCAGGGCTGGAATTGGGGGCGCTAGATATTTCAATCCGAAATGTGGAAGCGCGAACTTATATTGTCGTCGTCCTTTTTTTGGGGGGGAGGGGGGTGGGTGGCGATTATTTATTTGAACAGGGAGATATATCATTTGTGTGTGAAAGAAAACGAGTGTGTGTCACATGATTATTTATTTGAATTAGAGTGTGTCTCACGTAGTTAGTTATTTGAATTAGAGAGTGTGTCACGTAGCGATCTCCAATTCTAACGTGGATTTCACATTTCACTGTATCCACGCTACTTTTTTAATACAAATTTATATGTATATTATGAACACCATGGTAGTGAGAAAACTTTTGGATGGATTCAAACATATGACCTACAAAATAGCACAACAAATTGAGCCAATGTCAACTTTTCGAAACTTAGTATGGCACGAATTCGAAATAATTACCCGTATGCCTGTTCCTCGGTTCAAATCTTACAATGTATACCGAATTGAAACATCGATATTAAGTCTCGTACTATGTACATTCAAATATTGTTTTAGCCCCCCCCAAGACAAACGCAACATACTTCCTCAGACGGTCAATCTTCCTCTCCTAACCACCTTAGCAAGGTATCGGTTTCCAACACACGTTCATTCTTTCTCTCCATGTTTCGATCTCTAAGTCTCTCAACTAAACAACCCCTTTTTCCACTCCTGTTACTAAATGTACTTACCTCACACACCCGCCATTGCACCCCATGCCGAGCTCTCCCCCCTCTCCCTCTCACCCTCTCGCTAAATACATGCATTGCCTATCTAGCCCCCCAACCTCTCGTGGCGCACGAACGCATACGTTGTATATCTAGGTCACTCCTCGAGACTGTCTCACTCTTTCTTCCAAGACGGCGGGCCACACTCGCTCAATCTAGCTCTCTTTATCTGAGTCTCGTTTAATCTCGTTTTCTTTCACACACAAATGATATATCTCCCTGTTCGGGCCTCGATCGACACACTCTATACTCTCTCACACAGATTGTCTATCTAGGTCAGTCCATCCAAGCCGCCGCCACTCTTTCTACCTCATGGTGGGCCACGCTCACTCAATCTCTCTCTCTCTATCTATCTATCTCTATCTCTCTCTCTGTATGTCTCGATTTGCCTCGCTCTTTCTCGGACAAAAACGATATATCACCATGTTTGAGCCCAATTCGACCTATTCACATTGTATACTCTCTCACGCACATCGTCTATCTAGGTCACTCTCTCCAACCCGTCTCACTCTTTCGATCGCATGGCGACCCTATGTGATCGTTGACCTTGCTTCCTCCCACGCACAAAATATATCTACACGTCTGTGACTGGATCATCTCTCAAGCTCTATCTTACAGCCCTCACCCTTACCAAAAGCTCAATCGTACAATATCTCTCCAGAGCATATATATTTGTTCAATGAATGTCGGACCACACTCACTTTGTCTCTCTATCTATATGTCTCTCGATTGACCTCGCTTTTCAATACCTATCTTCCACGAGTTGAAGCTACTACCTCTCCATCCCTCGCAAAGACGGAGCTATTTACATTGCGAGAGGCACTCCAACCTTGCATTAATTTGTGTAGGCATTTATTCCGGTCGGTTTAGATTATATTTTCGTAGCATTCGGCCCACAACTACTCCAAACGCCGTTGCAACCCACGCAACTCCCCTAGTTGATTTCCCTCTGACTCGGTCATCGCTCTCTCGCACGTCCTTTCTCGCCTTCAACGTCGCACCATGGTATTATTGAAAAAACTATGTTTTTCTCTTTAATTATTATAAATAAGCTACAAAACTACACACCAATATTCCAGTTGGAATGGAACAAATTTCGACCCACAAATTAAAGTGCTACAAACTACACACCGAGGGGACCACATGTCATGAAACAAATTTGGACCCATATACAAATTAAAAAATAAAGGAGGAGGATCGAACATGCGACCGGGCCTTCAAGCCGCACGTCAATAGGCAACATACGTAGAATAGCAATGTTTGTTGTACCCCCTTTGTTCACATAATGTTTTTATATTACCACAGCCTAATTAATGGATAACATGTAATATTATTTTTAGTACTATTCGCCTTCACTTATAGGTGGGTTCCATGTGTGCTCTCTTTCTCTCTCTCTCCTCCCCTTCTGCGTTTAGACGCACGGGCAAACAGGAAGAACTCATGGGCGATGTTGCTGTTGACCATATCTGGACGCTGCTCACAAGTCACGGCACCAGTTTCACGTACTAGCAGCACTAGTCGGTGTGTACGTTCAATGCACGTTAATTTGGAAGTATATTAAGTGCATGCGGATATTAACTACTAGGATATTATTTGCGTGTTGTCATGTGATTAGCACTATTTTTGGCATGAAATTAACTGCACGCTAAACGTGTTGAGCGCTCGACATTAAAGCAGTCTAGGTCGTTGGATGACAAGGAATACATGTGGTTTGATGATGTTTTATATTTAATTTGATACGGCTCTAGCAGAACATTCAATCGATCAAACCATACTTTTCGTTCAGTCTGACTTTGACTTTAAATTATACGACGATCGATATAAAATAAACGGAAATGATAAACGTTTGGATTTTAATCATGGCAATCCGAACATTTTTCATGGCAAATTTAGATTACACGGCAGCGGCGGGGGCGTCTCGCCGTGGGAAGCGGCTCCTCTGCCGTGCTCTGTGTGTCGTCGGGCCACTGACCGACGGCGACGGCGGCGTCTTGCGCCGTTGTTGGCGTACTCCTGGACGTTGGCCTAGCTTCAAGGAAGGCCAAAATGTTCTGGACTTTGGAGCGAGTCAACTGGAGGGAGGAGGCGACTGGCGTTAGTGCAAGGAAGCGGTCGACGGCGGCCATCCATGCCGCTGAGGGGGGCACTGCACCCGCTGGGACAAAGCGCCGTCAACGGCATGGCGAGAGACATTCATGTGCACGGCACGCGCACGGCGCGCGTCGACGCTGCAGACGCGCAGCGCATGCGCTGGCAGGTGCACGGGCACTGGCATGGGCGTGCGTGTCAGTGCACGCGCGGGCACATCCGCTAGCAGGTGCACGGCGCGTGAAAGTCGGCGGGGACCTCGTGGAACCCCGTGGCATCAAGCTCGGCGACAATGTGCGGCTCCCAGCCCATCAATGCCACGAGGATGGGCGCTGGCGCAGTAGGGGCGATGGGAGCCGGAACGAGAGCGGGGACAGGCACGGCGTCTTCCCGCAAGGCCAATTCAAGCTCATCCCAAAGCGCCTTATGTTCTTGAGACTCCGGCTGGGTGTCTTCCTCATGAAACTGGAACACTAAGGGCAGACCATCATGATGCGGCATGGCGTACGTTTAGGTCAAGCTAGTTGGAGGTAGACGACAGGAGAACCGAAGAGGAAGAGAGAGGATTGTAGTGATACCGGGTAGTGCGGGGTTGATTTTAAACTGCGGCACCGGCGACATTAAAAAGTGGGAGCAGTTGGGACGATGGTGGGCGGCGGAGCCTGGTCAAAGGGCTCGCCTCCCGGTGAGTCTCACAGACAGCGGTCTGCCGCGACGCCTCGACAGCCGGCGCAGCGATTCGCTCGCCGCGCCTCCCGTCCGACTCACACGCTTGCTGGGACGGCACTCGCCGATGAGAAGCGGGGACTCGTGGCGGCACATAAACGCCCACGGTCTCAATAGTGAAAGCGTCATTTTAACGTGATGGTCTTTGTTCCAAAATACCTTGGCTCTTCATTTGTGCAACTTGTCATAAGCAGCTTGTCTCGAATTGAAGAAAAAACTTACGAAGTAATATTTGTGCCATATCACGTGACCATGCTCAGTTTCAAGAATTTATGCTCACTTTTGGATTTTCAGAAATTTAAGATCCAGGATTCGAAACAATATCATAACCTGCATCATGCAATAAATTTTCAAGCCGTACATCTGTACTGTTGTATTTCTTAAGAAAGGATTTGGCCAAACATTTTGCTTAGTTAAACCTCCTTTCCGGTTTATAGGGCTCAATTCAAAAATCTCACCAACCAAGGTAGATGGTGAGTGGTGGAACAATTGTTGTAGTTTGCAGAATCACTCAATTAATGCGCTTGTTTTCCTCAAAAATTGTGTTTACGAATGCATTAGTTGCAATGCATGCATGCATAAAGTACATGCATTGGTCAATTTTCTCTTAATACTTGCATGTAATGATTTATTGCACCTTGAAATCTGAACATGTGATGGGGAACAACCAAATTGAGACTTATAAAATGGGAAAACTAAAATTTTGAGATAAGCCCTATAAACCGGAAAGGAGGGAGTAAAAGGATAATCCCTCCGTACCAGTGCATTGCCTGATATATCAACTCAAGTACTAGGCACGAACAAACGGGCTCAATTCTGTGCTCATCCTGGTGTAGTAGTAGTAGTAGTACTAGGCAATGCAGTTGACAGGTGACCTTGACGAGCGGCGACCGAGGGAATTGAACCTTGCTCGGCACGGTGGGTAACGTTGTCTAGTTACTAAAGCATCCCTCCGTTGTTCATCGGTAGTCATTATGGACGGGGGACATGAGGGGAATTTCCTAGGGCTGGAATTCTGGCCGCCAGATATTTCGACTTGAAACGCCGAGGCTCGACTGGTTGGGGTTGCCTAATGTGCGTACACGCACGCCACCGAAGGACACGAGCCCATTTTTTTAGGATCAACACGAGCCAAGGTCTGGCTGGTACGTCGTTGAGTCCTACCATCTGAGAATACGAAAGGAACCTTTTAAATTGCCGAACGAATCTTTGTGTATTACAATACCCGTATTTTCCTTGCAAATACTAATCTCAACGTGGTAATTGATTTATGGCGAGTTGAATTAGAGTGAATTTGTGATATAGTGATCTCAACGTGGATTTCACATTTCATGGTATCCCTAGTAAGTTTTCCAATGCAAATTCAAATTTATAAGATGAACAATATAGAGGTGAGAAAACTTTGTATGTATCAAGCATATGACCACACACACAAACACACACACACACACACACACAGACACACACGCACGAACACAACAACAATCCAATAAGTATAGTGCATCTATTTTTCCAACCCATGCATGTATGACACGAGTTCAAAATACTTTCTATTCCTAAATATTAGTCTTTAGAGAGTTCAACAAGTGACTACATACGGAGCAAAATGAGTGAATTTGGACTCTAAATATGTCTATATACATTCAGATGTGCCAGTCCATTTGAAGCCTCTAAAAGACTAATATTTAGGAACTAAGGAGTAAATGTAAGACATCCATGGTCCTCAGTTCAATATTTAAAATGAACATGAAACTGAAACATGAATATTAAGTTTAGTACTACAAGACATGCAAATGTTGTGTTTAGGCGGAGCTATGATTGTCGGGGTCAACCCTCGACCTTAGATAAAATTGTGGAGCTCTGCTTAGGGTTGTTTAGATTATATTTGTCCCCACCCTCCCAACCACCGATTGGTTGTGCACCCCCCACCCCTCCTCCCCGGGAGAATATCATGTGCCCCCATACCTTAGATGCTATATGCCGATACGAGTTGCTTGGAGCTTGTAGATATGAGATATAGCAGCTCACATGATGTGTCTTAATTTTTTTGCAGGAAAAACTACTTAGATGCCCTTTATTCCCATATCCAACGACCTCGAAGCTCGTATCACCGTAGCATCTAAGATGAAGGAGGACATCATATTCTCCTGTATGTAAGAATATCATGTGCTACCACACCTTAGATGCTTTGGTGATACAAGCTCTTCGGAGGCGTTGGATTTGTGACCCCACGCCTCCTCGGTGGTTTGAATGGTTTTTTGCAGAAAAGCCCCAAAAGAGTTTGGCCACTGCTTACAAGCACAAAGACTGCTTAGATGCCATTGGATCTCAGATCAAACGACCTCCAAGCTCGTATCACCGTAGCATCCAAGCTGCGATAGCACCTTATGTTTTCTCGCACGGGAGAGTATGAGGTGCTCCCGCACTGTAGATTCTATGGTGATACGAGTTCACTAAGATCTAATGGCCCACAATAGGAGGTTTGAATTTTTTTTGCAATATACGGCTGATAGAGTTTGGGAAATGCGCAAAAAGTACAAGTACTATGCATGTGCGATCTGATCACTGATCATACGACCTAGATGCTCATATCACCGTAGCGGGTAATTAAGCTACGGGGAGCACCTAATATGAGCACCGGGAGCCGTTGGATCAAGATGCAGCGGCACACGAGGCCTGGATGTTTTATTTGCAAAAAACTTTGGAGAGTTTGGAAATTGCGATAATTACAAAGACTACTCCCAAGCCATTGATCTCACTTCCAACGTGTAAAACTCGTATCACCATAGTATCTAAGCTGCGGGTGGATGTGATATTCTATGCTGCTGTCATTTTGTTAGTAAACTTGCAAAATACGTAACTCGTGTTACTTGTCTAACCGCGCAAAGTGTTTGTTAAAAAAAACCATCCTACACTGAAATATCGGAACAACACACGGGGGTCCCACTTGTCATTAATCAAATTTGGACCTAAAACTAACAAATCTGAAAGACGAGATTCGAATTGGCAACCTGGACTACAAAGCGTAAGTCGATAGCCTGAAAAAACGAATGGTTGTTGTCTTTGTCCCATAACTTGATTTTATACAGTACTTGCGTTGAGTAGAGTAGAGGGAGTGCCTCGTCAACACGTGCATGACCGTTGTCTCACTTACGGGTGGGTCCCAGGTCTGCGATCTCAATCTCTCTTCTCTCCATCGTCTAACCTTTGCACGGGCACACAAGAAGAGCGGCGCTAGCTTGCCGTGGTGTTATTACAACTAAAAAAAGCTTGGAAAATAGAAGAATCGCCTAGAACAAGAGACGTTGTGACTGGTCGAGATGGAGCTAACCGTGCCACGTTTGCATGATGAAGCTGTGTGGCTAGTGGGGTGTTTTCGACCGACTGGCTGGGTCCCGAGGTCGAACCATAGGTACTACGTCTGATACAATATATTTTACACGCACATTTTCCTCCGTGCAAGACGTGGCACACCCTACCGCTGGTTTCGGGTCCTCCCGGTGGTGCACGATATATTCTTCCCGACGTGGGGCGCCTACCCGCGCTTTACGGGTCCTCCTCGGTCGTAGCAATCAAGCAAGTAAATGAGTCGTCAAATCACAAAGACCACCTTTCCCGCCGAGTATATCGGTGAAGCACGGTGGCTAGCTAGTTGGGCTAGTTCGACCGATTAGCTAGGCCGCCACATTTGTTTTTCACCCTTTTTTATCTACTTGCGGCAGGTAAATTTAAATATCCACCGCGATGTTGCTCGTGTTTGGGTGCGGCAGGATTTTAATTTTTGATTGACGGAGCAGGCGCGCAGGATTTTTAATTTTTGATTGACGGAGCAGCGCGGTAGCAATTAGTCACGATGACTCCGCTGTAAAACCAACTGCTCCCTCGATGTGAGAAGTCGCCGACCGGTGTTTTACCGTGGTGAAACCAAAAGATTCCCGCCTCGGCTGGCTCCTCCGCCTTCCCGTATATTGCATTGCCTTTCAGCCGCTTTCGCCTTTGCTTCCTCTCCCCATTGCTTCTACCTGTGCCATGGCGGCGCAGCAGATCACAGAGTCCTGGTGAGGCGCTGACATAGGAGCTCCATGCCAAGGATGCGGAGCTCAGGGCCAGGACGTGGAGCTCTGTGAGCTCAAGGAGGAGAGGAGTGCCATGCTCCTCCGCTATGTGCGGGAGTTCACGGAGCTTCAAAAGCAGCAAAGCCCACCACAAATATGCTCGAGGCGCCGGGGCGTTGCTGCGAAAGCGGAGATATGATAGGCCGTCGGGAGCCGGCCGAGCGCGAAGCGGCCGATCATGACGAGGTCCAGGATCGCCTCAGCCAGTTGGTGAACCAAGTTGCCATGCACGTGTTGCGGCTGCGCGATGCCTACCGTCGTGCCAGCGCGACGATGCCGGCCGTCAGGCTAAACCCGTTCGACCACTCGGTCGACTTCAATGAGCTGCGGCTTCCTCGTCCTGGTCTCCTTCTTCACCTATATCTCCGAGGAGCTGAGCCGCTCCAGCCGATGGTGGGGGCTGAGCTGGACAAGGAGGGTTGCACGCTGCGCCGCCGCTGCCGGGCGAATCCTTTCGTGGCTCACACCGAATCCATTCGTGCCATTGGACGCCGTCTTTGATGAGCTGGCTCCCGTCAACCGGGAGCGGGCTCTGTGGGCGGTTGCACCCTGCATCACCAATGTCGTGCGCCTCGATAAGTAGAGGGACTTCGGTGGTGTTTAGGCGCCCTCTGCATGGGCATGTCCATGTCTTGGTGCAACATGACCGTTGGATCAAACTCAGACGGTGCAGATCAGTCACTATAGCACAAAGCGTGTGGGTGTGTTTGGTTGCATTCTCATCTCAATATAGTTGTTTCCTCTTCGTGTATTTTTGTCAACCTACTAGTGTGGACTCATGCACCCTTCATGAACTCTGCCAAACACCCAAAAGTGGGTCGAGAAGGGAACTTTTGCTCCCATCCCGTGCACCCTTCATACACCCTGTCTAACACTATAGGATGTGCTTCATATGGTTCATGTTTCATGGAGTACTATAGCACCGTACTCTCCGTGCGCTGTGGACCTAGTTCTGTTAACATTGATCTCACCGTTCATTCTTGACCGGACAGTCAAAAAAGCGGTACTATGTTACATATAGGAGTAGTTGACATGCGCACAACATCATTTGTTATCGTCATATCTTACTACACTAGCAAAAAGATTGTGTAGTATCGACGTATGAACCACTGCACATGCCTAGTAGTAGGAGCACTGTGTATGTTCAAGTGGCTGTCGTGTTTCGCACTCCTCCGTCGTAAGAGTGGAAATGCTTATTGTAATCATTTTTTTCTTCAGAATGAAAAATAGTGGACACGCTCTACCGTGCAGATCCTCCTCCAGCCATGCACTAAATTACTCACTTTCGCCGACGTGTGGGACAGCCAGCACCTAGGTCCACCAGCCATGCACTAAATTACTCCGTAGTAGAGTGACGGTAGACTACCCCGATCGAACTGCCGTAGTAATGCCCAATGAGCCGTCAAATCACAAAACCCCCTCCTTTCCCGCAGTAAGTTGGACGGACGAAGCAACCATCATTTCACTCTTCTCTCTCAGCTTCCTCTCTTGAAGAAAACCCCCACTCGCTTCGCTTCTCCCTGATCTCGTTCCTTCTTTCACTCTTCTCTCTCAGCTTCCTCTCTTGATGGACGCCGAGCACCGCCGACGTGATGTCTATGGCTCGCCAAACCTGTCGAGGCTCATGGTATGAAGAAGCGCAAGCACCCCACCGAGACTACCGCAGACAAGTTCAAAGCCATCGCCTGTCCAAGCCCCCTCTCCGGATCCCTCATTAAGCAAGTCCGTAATGTCTCTTGTTGATGATCTTTTCTCGATCTTGATCGTGTTTTTCATCTAACACGCAGTACTAGTAATCGGTAGTACAACTTTCGGGTGATCTTGCATGTGATTTTAGTGTGCCAAATGACGGTTCTAAATTCCTATTTTGACCAAAACATGCGAGAGGTTGACACTGATTTCTTATAGATTACTTTCAACTACTCCCTCTGTCCCAAATTTCTTGTCTTAGATTTGTCTAGATACGGATGTATCTAATACCAAAATGTGACTTGATACATCCGTATCTAGACAAATCTAAGACAAGAATTTTGGGACAGAGGGAGTACTTTATGAACATCAATGCTACCTTTTAAGAGGGTATATTTTCCACTGTAACTTGTGTTATGGATATTGCATGTAATCCCTCTGCTCTCATGCCTCTGAAGACATGTTCTAGTGTCTTTGCTCACTCATTTCTGTGCGTATATGTAGTCATATATGGAGTATAATATCAAAAATCATCTTATATTTCTGAACGGAGGTAGTAATGAAATATGGTTTCGCTTGAATTAGAACCAGGTCCGCTGTGGAGATGAAGTTCTCAAAGTCATGCCGTGTGAACTTGAAGACCGATGATGAGTTCTCTTCGCTGAACTATCCAGCTGTTGTGTCCTTGTCGCCACGTGTCCTGAACTAGTGTTTTCTGTATCATTGTTGTCGGGCATGTTCTCGCTGTAGTTGACCACAACAATTTCCTGGTTGTGCCTTTGATTACGAAGGGTGTGGTTCTTGTAAAGCTTCCCAACAAATCTGATGCGGCCTGTCTTCATCGTCATGTTTATGAGTGGAAAGACCACTCTGTTAGGTTCTCCAAGGTTGAAAAGATGGTGATGGTCCATGTAGACATCTCACATGAAGTCCATGGCCTAGTCAGTTATGCGGGGTTCATCCCTTAGGTCGGTGGCAAGAAATAGTCTGCAGAGTTTAGTTAGTGCAACTTTGCTTGTCTGTAGTAAGTACTATTGTTCAAGACTTGATTTGTGTTTGTGAACCTGTATTGTTTATTAGTACTGCCGCTTTTGGTGTGTGGTCAGTCCTGAGAATGGTCTATGTTAATGTCTGTCCACTCAATTCAGTCTGTACATTTTGAAGTATCCAGATCATATTTTTTGTGAGGACTGTTTATCAATTATGGTTACACTCCAATATCTGTATGCATTTCAGGGTTTATCGCACCCACCAGGATTTCCAGTCCCATGGATGTTCGGTCCATACGATTTGTCACGACCTTTGGACTGTGCTGCTTGTGGGAGTAGGCAGGGCCCCTGCATGCCATGCGTAGTTGGACGATCAATCTTCTGTTTAGTACTTCAACATAGTGATTTCCTGGTATGGATTCACTCGTGTCACATCAAGTAAATCTTATTGATTTACTATCTAAATCTTATTGATTTAATGTCATGTTTTCTTTCTTTTCCTGCAATTTTACGATGCAGGTTTTGCCATGTGACATTCATCACAGAATAAACCGTTTGGTTTGCTCTACGATGGCTATTTTTGCAGGTTTCACTTCTTATGTCGTGTCAGTAATGAAGGAACTGTCCATCACTTGTATTACTGGAAAAAATTGGATCAGTCTGTTGTCTGAGTACAAGCTGAATCCCTATGATGAACTACAGTTTGGTTTAACAAAAACGCCACAATTAGTCCTTCTCGCGTTTAAAAGAAATGCAGAAAAAACTGGATCACGGTCAGGGATCCTAGTCAAGTTAGAAAGCTGATCATAGCAGACCAGACACGATCGCCGCTGTCTCACACAGATCGAGCACCGGCAGTTGCTCTAGCACTGACAGCGGCAGCAGATCAGTCTGATTCAGCTGAGGATTGGGCACTGACCGCATCAGCGGATCATCTGATGTACCAGAGGATCGGGCATCGACACCGGCACCAGCTCTACAAGGAGCACCATCTCCGGCAGCAGCAGCGGCTTCGGCACCTGCACCAACACTTGCACTTGCATTTGGTCTGGCCCGTGCAGTTGCACCGGCAACAGACTGGGCTGCAGTTTGCACTTCATATACCAAAGTCCTTACAAAAACCGACATGTCCACCTTCTTGGTAAGCATTGGCCGCCCAAGTGCTTTGTTCTTTTTTCTTTCCATGTTGTTTCACATGATTCACTATGTTGATCTAACTGTTTGGGTATGTCTTGTTGTTTGCAAACAGAGAATTCCTAGAGCAACGAGGGAGTCGTTCAACTATCCGGGCGACCGCGGCCAAGTTTCTCTACCATGCGCAGCCTTGGTGTGAATGAACCTGCTCAATATACCGTAAGTACAAAGGATGGTGGCATGATGATTGATGCTAAAGGATGGTCAAGGTTCAAATCTAAATCATATCTTGCGGTAGGGGATGATGTCAAAATCAAACTTTCTCGGCAAGGAGAGCTGGTCCAAATCAACTTTGAAATTCTTCAGTAGCAGCACGCAACTGCCGAACTGATCTATCCTCCGAGAGATTTTGATGTAATAATCTGGCATGGTGAAACAAGTGTGCTGTGTGTATAAGTAGTACGACAGTATTATTTATCACATGGTATATCGTTGATAGAATTGCAACTTTGATTGTTGGTTAGGAACTGTCGTTCGATTTCATTCCAACAGCTACCGTGCTTTATTCAATTTTGTGTATTCGCCTTGCGACAGCATCTAAAACCACCACAGTACCAGTCGCTTGCAATATGAAAAGCGCTGAGGTAGAACACATGGGGCCCCAAACATGCAGGGTCGGCCTGTGGCCCAAAGTCCTGAACCGTGAGCCTATCTGAGTATTATATTCTCAGCTGAACCCCCATAAAAAAAGCTGAACCCCCATAATGCCCGTGCGTTGCAGAGGGAGTATATTTCTCGGCAAGGTGAGCCTGTGATATAAAAGATTTGTATATTTCTTTACAGAGGGAGTATCTCTCTATCAAAAAATATATTTATGTGTAACTAGTTACTCCTGTCTTTCTACTTCCTTTCGCTGATATGTGGGGCAACCGGCAACGGGGTCCACGTGCCATATGCATAGAGTGCACAACTTCACGGTAGACACACCCCGGTCGTAGCGCCGCAGTAATGCCCAATGAACCGTCAAATCACAACCCCCCTTTCCAGCTTTGGCAGTAAGCTGGACGTACGAAGCGGCAATATTTCACTGGGCCTGAATCCCCTTCTCCCTCCTCTGCTTGTTTAGAGAAAACCCCCTCTCGGCGATTGCATAGGGTTTTCTCATGGAGAACCAGGTACGAATTCTTCATCCATCCCCGATAAATCCAAGTCCCTTGGTCGCAGGTAATCCTAGGATGGCAGCCGCCGTCGTTGATGCATTTTTCTTCGTACTGAATCTAGTGTGTTTCAGTTGCAGTGCCCAAAGTGCGAGTACCCTACATATTTCTGCGCCCTCGGCGAGACGCCACACTTGTTCCTTCTCATCCTAACACAGCATTTTGAAACACGCACAATATGTTCCTAGAATCCTCTTCTCTATCCGGGAGGGTGGGGGTTTTTGAACATGCTGTGTTGTCATATTATTTTTCCTGGGGTGTATTATTTGCTCTGCCAGAACACATGTACTCAAGATGCTCGGCCTTGCCATAACTGAATACACTAGTTCAATGGTCACAGTGAAGACAAGCCATGGATATTACTTCCGAGTTGGGTTCATGAACCAAGAAGACCGCTGATTTTTTTATGGCCGAACTTGGATAAACATTCTCAAGTGTTACGGACTGAAAGTTGGCGCACGAATGTTGATGGAAATAGCAGAACCTGCTCTCATCTTCACTGTGATCTTCCACCACGACGTCGTTCCAATTGTTCATCCATGTTAGTTTTGTATCTGGTTCTTGCTTGTTGCCTCGATTACTTCTTAATCCACCTATTATGTCTAACTAATCACAATTTAACTTTAGAAGTAGCAACGAATCTCTCACGAAGATGCTACTTCTAACTAATATTTTCTTATAATTGGTGGCACGTGTAGGTTTTTTCAGAGTTAAGCGATCGCTCGTTTGTTACTCTGTAATAACTCGGTTGTTACTAATGGCACTTTGAAGTTGATGGATCGACATCCACAAGTTCCTACACTTTATTGATCGCCTTGAGGTCCTTGTGGGCGTTTCAATGGTGGAAGGCCACATGGGATATGTGTGCCATCGCTGCACTCGTTGAACAGGTCCAACTGTGTCGAGAAACTTATGGTACGAGCTGTTTTCTGTTATATATGTTGTTCATAAACTATTGCTTGTACACAGTTTTACAGCTGTGATCTTCTTGAAACAGGAACTGCCAAGTTCTATTGTTCCTATACAGATGCCTGACCATGGTCGGGTCAGACTTGCGCTTGGTCACAACATGATGTTTATGTCGAACTACTCAATTCCTATGACACCCCAAAAATTTTAACCTTGTTTTAGTTTCTGGATTTCCTTTTGATTTCAGAACCATTCCCTTCTTTATTATAATGGAGTTTTTACCCCAAGTGAAAACTTTTCAACCATTATTGGACTCATTTACCCTCTCAAATAAAACAATTCTTTTATCAGTAGGATTATTTATATAATTATTTATCCCTGAGCTTTATCTCTCTAAAATGGGTTTTCATAAGTTTAGGGTCCCTTTTGCACTGCAACCCTTTTATAAAGTCATTCAAAAATCCCACCAAAATTTGGGGATGTCAGGTGATGTTTTTTATCACTTTTATGCAAAAATATATTTCATTCATTGAATATTTTGAGCTCTACACCAAGTTTTCAAATCTGGTCCAGTGGGCAATTTTGCACTACAACCTAATTAAATATTTCTTTAAAACTTTCACCAAAATTATGGGATGTCAGTAAGAGTATATTATTCGACTTTTTGCAAAAACCTAGTATTGATCTTTGAAAAATTTGAGTGAATCATCCTCATTTTTATTCTGGTCCAACTTGATGATTTGTGCTGCAACCATATTCTAACTTTCTCCTTTACCCATGATTATTTCTCCTGCTTATAGACCACCCTGCCAAACCCTTAAGTCCAGAAGAGTGGACCCATTGGAGGATTTTAAGTGCATGCAATTATCCCCTTTTCTTTCTGTCCAGATTCAGTTTTCTCACAAACTTGCACTATCAAGTTTATAGATTTGGCCAAATGACCTTGCCACCCTCACCTGCATCTAAAGAGACACCAGCCTGGAGAGTTTGGCCACCCCAAGAAATGCCTAGGTGCATGTGGCATTATGTCAAGCACCTTGTGTGCATGGTCACATTTGGCATAAGTTTTAGTTTACACTGTGAGCTTGATCCACTGACCCAAAAACATTGTCCTCTAAGCTCCTAGATGCTTATGACCTAGCCCTGCTAACTGCCAGCCTCACCCACGCTCTCTAACCCACACTGGCATTTCGCCGAACGCCTGGCGTGCATGCTCTGCGCCAGGCCAGAGGCTGCGTTTACGCGTCGTCAGGCGCCGAGTCGCCAGCGTCGCGTTGCCGCCTCCCAGCGCCGTTCGATCCTCATCCGCTCGCAGCCAGCGCCTAACTCCTCCTCGCCGCAGAGTCGCTGGCCCCCCCTTCCGGCGCCTGCGCAAGACCGCCTCCGCAAGCCAAGCACCGCCGCCGACACCTCGCCTGGTCGGCGCCGCCCAACCACCAGCGTTAGCGGCTACCCCTTGAGCAGCTCAAGCTCATCTGCAAGCTTGTCCGCAGCGCCGCCACTGCCCCTTGAGCAGCTCAAGCTCATCTGCAAGCTTGTCATAGCGCTCGCCGCCACGCCCCCTCCCCTGCTATGAGAATGGCGGTGCGCGGCGATCCTATCCACGGCCGCCGCGAACCGACATCAACCGCCTGTATAAGGGCCCCCGAGCTCAACCGAGTCCCCAAACAACCTCAAGCTATCCCCCTAGGGCCACCATGGCCAGCAGTCGAGGAGAAGAAGGCCGTCTTCCCCGACTCCGGCCGATTCGGCCGCCGCCAAGCCCCGGCCGATTTCGTCGCAACCAAAGCCCCTCCCGTCCGTCCGATGCCACCGCTCGACTCCCCATGACCCTACGGAGCCGCCCAACACCTCAGACCCGCTCGGGAACCACCGCAGCCCAGGACCCCAGATCCACCCGAAGGCATCTCCACCGCGAAGCTCGTCAGCGGCGACTCCGTCCACGTCGGCGACCATGGCGGCTACCCACGGGTTCGCCTCGACCACCTGAGCACTCCCATGTACTCAGATCCCCGAGGGATGCCTCCGTTCGCCGGCGGGCCTCGCCGGAGCTCCGCCTCCGTTCGGTCGGAGGAGGCGACGCGTGCGTGGACTGGTCAAACCTGACCAGTGGGCCAGGCGGGCCCACTGTCAATGACCCAGCGCCGGTCCACGCAGGCATAAGTGGAGGCGTATTCCCAGAATACGCCTTCGACGTGGTCAGTTTTCAAAACGTTTTTCCCTTTTTCTGTTTTATTAAAAAAACAGATTTTGACCAAAACTTTGACTGGCTATAACTTTTTAAATATAACCCCAAATGAATTGATTCTTTTTCCTACCTCTCTCAAATATTGCCTAGTTTATTTTCAGATTTATTTAAAAAAAATTCAGACAACTTTTTGGTACTGTTTTTGAAACTATGTGTTGATTCAAAAATATTTGTAAATAGGATTTTTGGAGAAAGGAGGAAACCTTCAAAAGTTTTGGAGTGCACCCTGCCTCCCCACAGCTTGAAGGCAAGCATTCTGAACCCTGGCATAATATTTTCATGCATCGTTTGACACGATTAAAACACCACCTCAATACGTAGAACTCGTTATTTTATGTGGTGATATGATCATTTGCATGAAGGCATGTTAGAGATTTCCTTGCTGTTGGAAATGGTCAAGTTTGTGACAGTAATCATCCTCGTATACTTCTCGTGCCTGCCGGAAGGAAGCCGGGAAAGTCTCTGTCTTGGGTAGACCTGAGCTTGCCCCTAGTTCCTCGTCGAGACGAGTGTGTCCGGTATGGAATGAGGGGGTATGATGAGTGGTGATTATGTCTGTTGGATGAAACATATTCGTTATGCTAATCATGCAGGGAATATTTAAACCTCCTGAGTCGACCATAGATCGAGTCTTGTTCCAGTAACCCCCATACTTGTTTTGTACTACCACTTGTCCCTACAACAAGTAGGGTACGGTTCAGTAAGTCGTCAACCCCTTTCTAGCACACACCGTAGAGAGGCCATGGTGGAAGGTACCGGTTGTAGCCGGTAGGCAGGCCACCTGGTCCAGGGGTATGGGTGTTTCTGGTTGGGACCGAGAGGGGAGGCCACCCCTTAGAGCGCGCGATATAAGTTTGATCCCATGCTACGCGAGGTTGTAGCCTCCCCACTTAGAGTTTTGCTTGACAGGTGTCGTGGGTGATTCCAGACACCGGTAAGTTAAGCTGGTGTGTGCAGGTCAGGTGTGTTTTCAGTTGAACGACCGTAGACGGAATTAGTCCCGATGAACTAAAGGAATCCGTTACTCGTGGTTAAAGGGTACACCCTCTGCAGAGATTAAACATCTATTCGAATAGCCGTGTCCATGGTTAAGGACTACAGTCTGGGATGGGTCAAGTGTCGGTCTTAGTGTCGGTCTTCGGAGGAAAAACTACTAAGTCAGAACGTTTACTATGACCGGTGACATATGATGATTATGATTATTATTATTGTGAACTAACTATGTTCATTATTTGATTCATTGAGTATCCTTGGGACGGTTCTACCTCCTGGATATTCACTATGATTATTCTGTTATAAGCCCTTTATGTGGTGTCGCTCAGATGCCCGACTGTGGCATGCTTGTTATTTATTTACCTTATAAGCCCTTTATGTGGTGTCGCTCAGACGCCCGACTGTGGCATGCTTGTTATATGTTTACTTTATAAGCCCTTTATGTGGTGTCGCTCAGACGCCCGACTGTGGCCTTCTTGTTATATATTTACCTTATAAGCCCTTTAAGTGGTGTCGCTTAGACGCCCGACTGAGGCATGCTCGTTATTTGCTAATCTTTCGAGACGTTGCTTCAGACACCGGATCGGGCATTTTATTACTACTCTGTTATTGCATATTCATGTATATAAATAACCTGCTTGCATGCATCAGAGATTTTATTTGATGACTGATGTTGTGATCATAAAATATTTCAAAGCATATTTGTCATTTGTTATATTATACCCGTGTTCATAATGTCTGCGAGTACATTCAAAGTACTCACTGGCTTGTCCCTGGCTATTGTCTTGGCCAGATCCCTTGCGTGGAGAGGAGCGTTGCGAAGACAGCCCCGGAACCTAAGCCATGGTGATAGCAGCCACGCGAAGATAGGAGTTAACCTGGTCAGCTGTTCCTGTGGGAAATGGAGTCCCATAGACGCCGACGATCCACAAACCGCTTCCGCCATCAACCACTAGAAACCAATTGTTGTACTTATAGTCCAGAATGGTCTTGTCCTACATATTATGTATTTTGCCTGGAATTTCTATATCAAGTTGGTGCCTCATCAGCTAACAGTAATCCTGGGGCTGGTGAGCACAAGGGCCATTTTCTGGGAAATTAATATCCTGAAAATCCGGTCCTGACAATTCCCCTTGGAGGTGAAAAGATACTTATTCGTGGGTGGTCTCAGATAATGAAGGCCCGTCCATCTTGGAGAATAGGACAAAAGATTATGTTCATGCTTTTCCATGGCTCTAAAGCGAATATCCTGCTTATTGACCACGTTGCGAGATGAAGCCGCTTTCAGAAGGTTGTGGATGCGCGGGGTGGCGCCTGGGCCTTGGTGGCCTCACCCTTGGTTAACTGTAGGCAAAGTAGCACTCTTCGAGGCATGCTTTGTATGGTTGAACCTGTATAAGTACTCATACTGCTTTCAGCTTTGGTTGTTAAGTGCCCCTGCTGGTTTCAGTTAAGGTTGTTAAGTACTCCTGCTGCTTTTACAGTCTGTCGTGTTTCTTTAGTCCTGTCTTCCTCCAGCCGCCTGCTTCCGCCTCCCACGGCTGGCTGCGCCTCAGCGCATGCATCGCCGCCCCACCGTCTCCTAAATCGTTAAAGCCGACGTCCTCCGCGCGCTTTGGTGCGCTCGCCGTGGCGCCGCCCTCTCGCGTTGTCAACATGGTCAACAAACAACAGGAATCGGCAGAAGTACGTGGAGAGGATGACAGTAGGGGCCCACCACGTCAGCGTATGAAAAAAAAATGCTTCCTCCTAGTGTTTTCATAACATCTGGGACCCACGACATTGTGAGCGTATATAGTCAATAGACAAGAGAACAACACAAGATTGGCTGACACCTGGGATGTAGCTACTCGAGCAGTAATTTTTTTTGTTTTGTATTGTTGAGACGGAGTAGGGTTTGAACTGGGTTGTGGCCCGTCTAGCCCAGGCTTATTTTTTATGTTCACCACGTGACCAGCCTAGCTATTTTTTCTTTGTGAAAATGAGCCCAGTTTATTTTTTCTGAAGAATACCCAATCCAGGCCTACTTATTTTCTACATACGATGGGCTGCAACTCTTTCAAGGCGCTGCAAATCTTGAAAGTAATATGAAATGGGTTATAAATATAAAAACAGATGACAAATTGGCAATTACTTTATAATTTTTAATTTTTTCACATTTTCAGATTCCTATTTCACTCGGCATTAACCTAATTCAAATATATCTTCAAAGTACTTTAAATCTGGCTCAACATTTCGGTATTAAAAATAGTTTGGAACCCACAGAAATATGCGAAATTGGCCTGCCAACCAAAAACGATCGCAATAAATTGCATAAGAAGTTGCCATGAGCTATATATAAATTATTAAAAAAAGAGGGAGTGGTCTGACTTGTGGGCCTGTTTAGTTGACGCGTATGCAAGATTTTTTTAGTTATTATATACTACGTCAACAAACGATTCTAGCAGACGTAACTGTTGGATGTCAATCCAACGGCCGTCGTGTTTCTTCAATCTCTCATCTTCTTGCTCCAGCCACCAAAGCAGCGCCGGCGGGACCGACTGCTCCCGCCTCCCATGGCCGGCTGTCTTTGCGCAAGAGCCTCAGCGCCCCTACTACTCCCACCGCTGGCCAGGGCATCCCTCTACTCACCCACACCCCCTGTTATTCTGCGGCGACGACAGCCTCACACCGCAGCCGAACCGGTGAACCCTCGTACTCCTCTCCGCGCGGGCTTCCACTGCCGCGTCTTCCCCGGCTCCGCGTCGTCCCCTTCCTAGGCCTCGCCGTCGTCCACCGCCGTGGTGCTCTCGGCGCGGCGTGGTCAATGTGGTCAACGACCGACTTCCATTGGAAGAGTACTGTACGTGGAGAGGCTGACAGCTGGGTCCACGGCAGCCGCAAGGAAGTGCCTCCTTATTACGCGGAAAAATAATTATTCCTCCACGACAGCTGGGACCCACCGGGCGGGCCACCAGATTTCGTGAAAAAGGTTTCCCCACCGCAGGGACCCACAGGTCGGGCCACCGTGTTCGCGAAAAAAGTTCCCCTAACATCACTCGGACCCACCGGAAGTGCCTCCTTATTACGCACAAAAATGAATACCCCCGCTAGCTGGGACCAACCTTGGTGGGAGCCAGACTTGTGGGCCTACTAAGTTGATCGGGCAGAGGCCTTTGTCAACTTTAGTCAATATATGAACGATTCTAGCTCCAGTGACCGTACGATGTCCATCCAACGGCCGTAGTGCTTCTTCAACCTCTGGTCTTCTTGCTCCAGCCGCCCAAAGCAGCGCCGGTCGTGCCGCCTGCTCCTGCCGCCCGTCGTCGGCTGTGATGCCGAGGAGGCCTCATCGCCCCCTACTACTCCCACAGCTGGCCAGGCCATCCCTCTACGCACCCACACCCCCTGTTATTCTGCAGCAACGACAGCCTCACACCGCAGCCGAGCAGTGAACCCTCATACTCCTCTCTGGCGTGGGCATCCACGCCACGTCTTCCCGGCTCGCGTCGTCCCTTCCTAGGACTCGCTGTCGTCCACCGCCTACAGTGCTCTCGGCGTGGCGTGGTCAAGGTGGTCAAGGAATGGCTTCCATCGGACGTGGATGTCGTGGAGAGGTGACAAGCGGGTCCACGGCCGCAGCAAGGAAGTGTCTCCTTATTACGCGAAAAATAATTATTCCTCCACCTGACAGCGGGGACCCACCGGACGAGCAACCGTATTTCGCGAAAAAACGCTTCCCCCTGTCTGCTGGGACCCACCAGCTACATCTTCGCACGCAAGGAAGTGCGTCCGAAAAAAAACGATTCGCCCCCCTGACTGCTGGGACCCACCAGCTACATCTTCGCACGCAAGGAAGTGTGTCCGGGCAAAAAAACCCAAAGCGATTCGCCCCACCGCTGGGACCCACCAGCTACATCTTCGCAGTAAGGAAGTGCTCGATACGGTCGGGACCCACCTGGTCGAAGCGTACGTAGAGTTATCATTCTGGTCGCGAACATGTACGTACATACTGGTCGTTGTAGAGGCGCGCACGTGTCGTAGTAGAGGCGCACACGTAGCATGTACACGCACGTCTGGCGCCAGGTGCAAGAAAGAAAATACGCCACGTATGTGTACATCTGGGCGGGTCTCGAACGCCTACTCGCGCATACGTCGGGCGAGGGCTCGTGTACATGGCTGGGTCGGAACGGAAAAACAGCCTCGTCGTCATGTTCATGGGGAGCCAAACCGGCTGGGTCGGAACGGAATGCGCGGTCGTGTTCATCGGGAGGGCTTGGACGGAACAGCGATGGAAGCGAGGCTGGCGTATCGCTGGAGGAAAGCGGCCTTGTGTTCGACCGCCACGTTCAAACGGGATCCTGTTCATCGGGAGGGTGCGGCGTCCGCAAAAGCGGAGGAAATGGACCTCCTATGGTCAAAGCGGGGTCTGTTGATCGGGAGGGTGTGGCGTGCCGCAAAACGGAGGAAACGGACCTCCTACGGTCGAAACGGGGGTCCTGTTGATCGGGAGGGGTGTGGCGTATCGCAAAACGGACGAAGCGGACTTGTGTTGGAGTGCTACGGTCGAAACAGGGGTCCTGTTCATCGGGAGGGGTGTGGCATACCGCAAAACGGGACTCCACGGGATACTGTTCATCTCCACCGTCGACCTCCTCCAGCCTCCACGGGCTACCGTCGACCTCCTCCAGCCTCCACGGGCTCCTGTTCATCCAGCCTCCACCGTCGCGCTACCCCACCGCTCTTGCTCAACCACACCTCCATGGGCACCCTCCACCGTCTCACTGCTCATCCAGCCCTCCACACCACGGGTCCTGTTCATCCGAGGCAACGCCATCGCTCATTGTTCATCCAACCCCCCGCAACGCCACCGCTCATCCAATCGATCGGCTTGATTAGCGGCAGCAGCGGGCGAATCGCTCCATCGGGTTCGATTAACAGCCATCGATCGACCGCTTCGGGTTCGATGAACGCGTAGCTCGCAAAGGTAATCGCCGGGTTCGATTAGAGCCCAACGCCTCACTCGGGTTCATTTAGAGCCAACGCCTCACACACACGCGCGTACGTGCGAGAGAAACGCGCATCGCTCGGCCCCCGACCTCCTACCGTAACCGGCAACTCCCCGAAATTTTCCTCGCCCTCGCTTCTACCATGGTTTTTTCCGTCATAGACAACCCAAAGAATGTCATGCATCTGCGTCTCCGGCCCGCCCAAGACGAAAAGCCCATTTCTGTCATGATTTTTTGTCATAGAAGTAGGAGCCCACCACATCTATGATGATACCAGGTTTTGTCACAATTATCGTCATAGAAGTGTCATATGTATGACAGGAAAAAAATTCGTTCGGCCCAAAATGTCGCGGATGTGTCTTTTTTTTTGTAGTGTTACTAAAATTTCAAGGTATAAGTGTTCTCCATGAGTATGCACCCTTGCGACAGTTCTTCGTGCTGAGACACCACGTGATTATCGGGTGTGATAAGCTCTACGTTCACATACAACGGGTGCAAGCCAGCTTTGCACACGCGGAATACTTGGGATAAACTTGACGAGCCTAGCATATGCAGATATGGCCTCGGAACACTGGAGACTGGAAGGTCGAACGTGAATCATATAGTAGATATGATCAACATAGTGATGTTCACCATTGAAAACTACTCCATCTCACGTGATGATCGGACATGGTTTAGTTGATATGGATCACGTGATCATTTAGATGACTCGAGGGATGTCTATCTAATTGGGAGTTCTTAAGTAATATGATTAATTGAACTTAAATTTATCATGAACTTAGTCCTGATAGTATTTGCATATCTATGTCGTAGATCAATAGCTCGCAAATAGCTTCCCCGTTTTATTTTTGATATGTTCCTAGAGAAAAACTATGTTGAAAAATGTTAGTAGAAATGATGCGGACTAGGTCCATGATCTGAGGATTATCCTCATTATTGCATAGAAGAATTATGTGCTTGATGCACCGCTAGGTGACAGACCTATTGCAGGAGCAGATGCACACGTTATGAACATTTGACAAAGCTCGGTATGATGACTACTTAATAGTTTAGTGCACCATGCTTTACGGCTTAGAACCGGGACTTCAAAAATGTTTTGAATTGTCATGGAGCATATGAGATGTTCCAAGAGCTGAAATTGGTATTTCAGAGTCATGCCCAACTCGAGAGGTATGAGACCTCTGACAAGTACTTTGCCTACAAGATGGAGGAGAATAGCTCAACCAGTAAGCATGTCCTCAGAATGTCTGAGTACTACAATCGCTTGAATCATGTGGGAGTTAATCTTCTAGATAAGATAGTGATTGACAGAGTTCTCTAGTCACTATCACCAAGTTACTGGAACTTCGTGATGAACTATAATATGCAAGGGGATGAAAACGATTCCCCGAGCTCTTCGCGATGCTGAAATCGGCGAAGGTAGAAATCAAGAAAAACATCAAGTGTTGATGGTTGAAAAGACCACTAGTTTCAAGTGAAAAGGCAAGGGAAAGAAAGGGAACTTCAAGAAGAATGGCAAGCAAGTTGCCACTCCCATGAAGAATCCCAAAGCTAGACCCAGGCCTGAAACTAAGTGCTTCTACTGCAAAGGAAATGGTTACTGGAAGTGGAACTGCCCTAGATACTTGGCGGATAAGAAGGATGGCAAAGTGAACAAAGGTATATTTGATATACATGTTATTGATGTGTACTTTACTAGTGTTTATAGCAACCCCTAGGTATTTGATACTGGTTCAATTATTAAAGTGTAGTACCTCGAAATGGGAGTTGCAAAATGAACAGAAACTAGTTGAGGGTGAATTGACGATGTATGTTGGAAGTGATTCCAAGGTTGATAAGATCATCATCGCACACTCCCTATACCTTCGGGATTGGTGTTGGACCTAAATAAATGTTATTTGGTGTTTGCGTTGAGCATGAATATGATTTGATCATGTTTATTGCGATACGGTTATTCATTTAAGTCAGAGAATAATTGTTGTTCTGTTTACATGAATAAAACCTTCTATGGTCATACATACAATGTAAATGGTTTACTGAATATCGATCGTAATATTACACATATTCATAATAGTGATGCCAAAAGATGCAAAGTTAATAATGATAGTGCAACATATTTGTGGCACTGCCGTTTAGGTCATATTGGTGTAAAGCGCATGAAGAAACTCCACGATGATGGGCTTCTGGAATCACTTGATTATGAATCACTTGATGCTTGCGAACCATGCGTCATGGGCAAGATGACTAAGACTCCGTTCTCCGGAACAATGGAGCGAGCAACAGACTTGTTGGAAATAATAATACATACTGATGTATGTGGTCCGATGAGTGTTGATGCTCGCGGCGGGTATCATTATTTTCTGACCTTCACAGATGATTTGAGCAGATATGGGTATATCTACTTGATGAAACATAAGTCTGAAACATTTTAAAAGTTCAAAGAATTTCAGAGTGAAGTGGAAAATCATCGTAGCAGGAAAATAAAGTTTCTACGATCTGATCGCGGAGACAAATATTTGAGTTATGAGTTTGGCCTTCATTTGAAACAATGTGGAATAGTTTCGCAAACTCACGCAGCATAATGGTGTGTCCGAACATCATAACTGTACTTTATTAGATAAGGTGCGATCTATGATGTCTCTTACCGATTTACCACTATCGTTTTGGGATTATGCATTAGAGACAGCTGCATTCATGTTAAATAGGGCATCATCTAAATCCGTTGAGACGACACCATATGAACTGTGGTTTGGCAAGAAACCTAAGCTGTCGTTTCTTAAAGTTTGGGGTTGCGATGCTTATGTGAAATAGTTTCAACCTGATAAGCTCGAACCCAAATCAGAGAAATGCGTCTCCATAGGATACCCAAAGGAAACTGTTGGGTACACCTTCTATCACTGATCCAAAGGCAATATATTCGTTACTAAGAATGGATCCTTTCTAGAGAAGAAGTTTCTCTCGAAAGAAGTGAGTGGGAGGAAAGTAGAACTTGATGAGGTAATTGTACCTATTCCCGAATTGGAAAGTAGTTCATCACAGAAATCAGTTCCAGTGATTCCTACAACAATTAGTGAGGAAGTTAATGATAGTGATCATGAAATTGCAGATCAAGTTACTACCGAACCTTGTAGGTCAACCAGAGTACGTTCCGCACTAGAGTGGTACGGCAATCCTATTCTGGATTTTATGTTACTTGAACATGACAAACCTACGAACTATGAGGAAGCGATGATGAGCCCAGATTCTGTGAAATGGCTTGAGGCCATGAAATCTGAGATGGGATCCATGTATGAGAACAAAGTATGGACTTTGGTTGACTTTCCCGATGATCGGCAAGCCATAGAAAATAAATGGATCTTCAAGAGGAAGATGGACGCTCATAGTAGTGTTACTATCTACAAAGCTAGACTTGTCTAAAAAGGTTTTGACAAAGTTCAAGTTGTTGACTACGATGAGATTTTCTCACTCGTAACGATGCTTAAGTCTGTCCGAATCATGTTAGCAAATTGCCACATTTTATGAAATCTGGCAAATGGATGTCAAAACTACATTCCCTAATGGATTTCTTAAAGAAGAGTTGTATATGATGCAACCAGAAGGTTTTGTCGATCCTAAAGGTGCTAACAAAATGTGCAAGCTCTAGCGATCCATCCATGGACTGGTGTAAAGCATCTCGGAGTTGGAATATATGCTTTGATGAGTTGATCAAAGCATATAGATTTATACAGACTTGCGGTGAAACCTATATTTACAAGAAAGTGAGTGGGAGCACTACAGTTTTCTGATTAGTATATGTGAAAGACATATTGTTGATCGGAAATGATGTACACTTTTCTGGAAAGCATAAAGGAGTGTTTAAAAGGAGTTTTTCAAAGAAAGACCTCGGTAAAGCTGCTTACATATTGAGCATCAAGATCTATAGAGATAGATCAAAACGCTTGATAAATTTTTCAATAAGTACATACCTTGACAAGATTTTCAAGTAGTTCAAAATGGAACAGTCAAAGAAAGAGTTCTTGCATGTGTTGCAAGGTGTGAAATTGAGAAAGACTCAAAGCCCGACCATGGTAGTAGATAGAAAGAGAATGAAAGTCATTCCCTATGCCTCAGCCATAGGTTCTATAAAGTATGGTGTACCAGATCTATTGTATACCCTACACTGAGTTTGGCAAGGGAGTACAATAGTGATCTAGGAGTAGATCACTGGACAGCGGTCAAAATTATTCTTAGTGGAATAAGGATATGTTTCTCGATTATGGAGGTGACGAAAGGTTTTTCGTAAAGGGTTACGTCGATGCAAGTTTTGACACTGATCCAGATGACTGTAATTCTCAATTTGGATACATATTGAAAGTGGGAGCAATTAGCTAGAGTAGCTCCGTGCAGAGCATTGTTGACATAGAAATTTGCAAAATACATACGGATCTGAATATGGCAGACCCGTTGACTAAAATTCTCTCACAAGCAAACCATGATCACACCTTAGTACTCTTTGGGTGTTAATCACATGGCGATGTGAACTAATATTACTGACTCTAGTAAACCCTTTGAGTGTTGGTCACATGGCGATGTGAACTATGGGTGTTAATCACATGGTGATGTGAACTATTGGTGCTAAATCACATGGCGATGTGAACTAGATTATTGACTCTAGTGCAAGTGGGAGACTGAAGAAGATATGCCCTAGAGGCAATAATAAAGTTATTATTTATTTCCTTATTTCATGATAAATGTTTATTATTCATGCTAGAATTGTATTAACCGGAAACTTAGTACATGTGTGAATACATAGACAAAACAAAGTGTCCCTAGTATGCCTCTACTTGACTAGCTCGTTTATCAAAGATGGTTATGTTTACTAACCATAGACATGTATTGTCATTTGATGAACGGGATCACATCATTAGGAGAATGATGTGATGGACAAGACCCATTCATTAGCTTAGCATTATGATCGTTACAGTTTCATTGCTACTGCTTTCTTCATGACTTATATATGTTCCTCAGACTATGAGATTATGCAACTCCCGAATACCGGAGGAACACCTTGTGTGCTATCAAACGTCACAACGTAACTGGGAGATTATAAAGATGCTCTACAGGTGTCTCCGATGGTGTTTGTTGAGTTGGCATGGATCGAGATTAGGATTTGTCACTCCATGTATCGGAGAGGTATCTTTGGGCCCTCTCGGTAATGCACATCACTATATGCCTTGCAAGCATTGTGTCTAATGAGTTAGTTGCGGGACGATGCATTATGGAACGAGTAAAGAGACTTGCCGGTAACGAGATTGAACTCGGTATTGAGATACCGACAATCGAATCTCAGGCAAGTAACATACCGATGACATAGGGAACAACGTATGTTGTTATGCGGTTTGACCGATAAAGATCTTCATAGAATATGTAGGAACCAATATGAGCATCTAGGTTCCGCTATTGGTTATTGACCGGAGATGAGCCTCGGTCATGTTTACATAGTTCTCAAACCCATAGGGTCCGCACGCTTAACGTTCTGTGACGATTTGTATTATGAGTTATGTGATTTGATGACCGAAGTTTGTTCGGAGTCCCGGATGAGATCGGGGACATGACGAGGAGTCTCGAAATGGTCGAGACGTAAAGATTGATATATTGGAAGGCTATATTCGGAGATCGGAAAGGTTCCGAGTGATTCGGGTATTTTTCGGAGTACCGGAGAGTTACGGGAATTCGTATTGGCCCTTAATGGGCCATACGGGAAATGAGAGAAAGGCCTCAAGGGTGGCCGCGCCCCTTCCACATGGACTGGTCCGAATTGGACTAGGGAAAGGGGGCGCCCCCTTCCTTCCTTCTCCTTCTCCCTTCCATTTTTCCTATAACATGTGGGAGGTGGAATCCTACTAGGACTAGGGAGTCCTGGTAAGACTCCACACTTGGGCGCGCCCTATGAGGGCCGGCCTCCTCCTCCCTCCATCCTTTATATACATGGCCAGGTGGCACCCCATAGACACACAAGTTGATCATTGATCTCTTAGCCGTGTGTGGTGCCCCTCCACTATAATCCACCTCGGTCATATCGTTGCAGTGCTTAGGCGAAGCCCTGCGCCGGTAGCTACACCATCATCGTCATCACGCTGTCGTGCTGACGAAGCTCTCCCTCGACACTCTGCTGGATCGTGAGTTCGTGAGACATCACCGAGCCGAACGTGTGCAGATCGCGGAGGTGCCGTACTTTCGGTGCTAGGATCGGTCGATCGTGAAGACGTACGACTACATCAGCCGCGTTGTCATAACACTTCCTCTTACGGTCTACGAGGGTACGTGGACATCACTCTCCCTTCTCGTTGCTATGCATCACCATGATCTTGTGTGTGCGTAGGAATTTTTTTGAAATTACTACGTTGCCCAACAACTTATGCTATAAAAAGTAGTGATGATTATATTTATAAAACTTGTCATGATTATAATTACCCTTTTTCTGAACATTACTCTTTTAATATGGAAACAATTTATAGTATTCGAGTCTCTTATGATACTCCCACTATTCCGAATGAGAAGAATTTTGCTTATGTGGAGAGCAATAAAATTTCTACACTTGTAGATCATGAAAAGAATGCTTTATGTGATGGTTATATTGTTGAATTTATTCATGATGCTACTGAAAATTATTATGAGGGAGGGACATATGCTTGTAGGAATTTCAATAATATCAAGTTTCCTCTCTATGTGCTTAAAGTTTTGAAGTTATGCGTGTTTTGCCTTCCTATGCTAGTTGATTATTGTTCCCATAAGTTGTTTGCTCACAAAATCCCTATGCATATAAAGTGGGTTATACTTAAATGTTCTAGTCATATTCTTCATGATGCTCTCTTTATGTTTCAATTCTTATCTTTTATGTGAGCATCATTGAAATCATCATGCCTAGCTAGGGGCGTTAAACGTTAGCGCTTGTTGGGAGGCAACCCAATTTTATTTTATTTTCTTTGATTTTTGTTCCTTTTTAGTAATAAATAATTCATCTAGCCTCTGTTTAGATGTGTTTTTATATTTTAATTAGTGTTTGTGCAAAGTACAACCTTTGGGAAGACTTGGGTGAAGTCTATGTGATCTTGCTGTAAAAAACAGAAACTTTTGCGCTCATGGGATTAGCTGCCATTTTTTACTGGAGACTGCTTTTAGGTTGATTCTTTTTGCAGAAGATTAATAGACAAAATACTCAGGTCCACCAGTTTATTTCAGAATTTTTGGAGTTCCATAAGTATACGTTTGATACAGATTACTACAGACTGTTCTGTTTTTGACAGATTCTGTTTTCTATGTGTTGTTTGCTTATTTTGATGAATCTATGAGTAGTATCGGAGGGTATGAACCATAGAGAAGTTGGAATACAGTATATATTACACCAATATGAATTTATAATGAGTTCACAACAGTACCTAAGTGGTGGTTTTATTTTCTTATACTAACGGAGCTTACGAGTTTTCTGTTGAGTTTTGTGTTGTGAAGTTTTCAAGTTTTGGGTAAAGATTCGATGGACTATGGAATAAGGAGTGGAAAGAGCCTAAGCTTGGGGATGCCCAAGGCACCCCAAGGTAATATTCAGGAACAACCAAGAGCCTAAGCTTGGGGATGCCCCGGAAGGCATCCCCTCTTTCGTCTTTCTTCATGGGTAACTTTACTTGGAGCTATATTTTTATTCACCACATGATATGTATTTTGCTTGGAGCGTCATTTTATTTTCTTTTGTTTTGCTTGCTGTTAGAATAAAATACCAAGATCTGAAATTCTTAAATGTTAGAGAGTCTTCACATAGTTTCACAATTATTCGACTACTCATTGATCTTCACTTATATCTTTTGGAGTAGTTTGCCGTTTGTTCTAGTGCTTCACTTATATCTTTTAGAGAACGACGGTAGTTTTATTTTGAAGAAATAGATGAGCTCTCATGATTCACTTATATTATTTTGAGAGTCTTAAACAGCATGATAATTTGCTTTGGTTATGAATTTAGTCCTAATATGATGGGAATCCAAGAGGGATATAATAAAAACTTCCATATAGAGTGCATTGAATACTATGAGAAGTTTGATACTTGATGATTGTTTTGAGATATGAAGATGGTAATATTAGAGTCGTGCTAGTTGAGTAATTGTAAATTTGAGAAATACTTGTGTTGAAGTTTGCAAGTCCCATAGCATGCACGTATGGTAAATGTTGTGTGACAAATTTGAAGCATGAGGTGTTCTTTGATTGTATTCCTTATGAGTGGCGGTCGGGGATGAGCGATGGTCTTTTCCTACCAATCTACCCCCCTTGGAGCATGCGCGTAGTGATTGGTTTTTGATGACTTGTAGATTTTTTCAATAAGTATGTGAGTTCTTTATGACTAATGTTGAGTCCATGGATTATACGCACTCTCACCCTTCCATCATTGCTAGCCTCTTCGGTACCGTGCATTGCCCTTTCTCATCTTGAGAATTGGTGCAAACTTCGCCAGTACATCCAAACCCCGTGATATGATACGCTCTATCACACATAAACCTCCTTATATCTTCCTCAAAACAGCCACCATACCTACCTATCATGGCATTTCCATAGACATTCCGAGATATATTGCCATGCAACTTTCCACCGTTCCGTTTATTATGACACGCATCATCATTGTCATATTGCCTTGCATGATCATGTAGTTGACATCATATTTGTGGCAAATCCACCATGCATAATTTATCATACATGTCACTCTTGATTCATTGCCCATCCCGGTACACCGCCGGAGGCATTTAGATGGTCATATTTTGTTCTAGTATCGAGTTGTAATCATTGAGCTGTAAATAAATAGAAGTGTGATGATCATCATTAATAGAGCATTGTCCCAAAAAAGGGGGGAAAAAGAAAGGCCAAATAAAAAAAGGGAAAGGCCAAAAAAGGAAGGCCCAAAAAAAGAAAAAAAAAAGATAAAAGGGACAATGCTACTATCCTTTTTCCACACTTGTGCTTCAACATAGCACCATGATCTTCATGATAGAGAGTCTCTTATTTTGTCACTTTCATATACTAGTGGGAATTTTTCATTATAGAACTTGGCTTGTATATTCCAACAATGGGCTTCCTCAAATGCCCTAGGTCTTCGTGAGCAAGCAAGTTGGATGCACACCCACTTAGTTTATTTTGTTGAGCTTTCATACATTTATAGCTCTAGTGCATCCGTTGCATGGCAATCCCTACTCCTCGCATTGACATCAATTGATGGGCATCTCCCTAGCCCGTTGATTAGCCGCGTCAATGTGAGACCTTCTCCTTTTTTGTCTTCTCCACACAACCCCCATCATCATACTCTATTCCACCCATAGTGTTATGTCCATGGCTCACGCTCATGTATTGCGTGGAAGTTGAAAAAAGTTTGAGATTACTAAAGTATGAAACAATTGCTTGGCTTGTCATCGGGATTGTGCATGATGAGAGCATTTTTGTGTGAGGAAATTGAAGCATAGCCATACTATATGATTTTGTAGGGATAAGCTTTCTTTGGCCATGTTATTTCGAAAAGACATAATTGCTTGGTTAGTATGCTTGAAGTATAATTATTTTTATGTCAATATTAAACTTTTGTCTTGAATCTTATGGATCTGAGTATTCTTGCCACAATAAAGAAGATTACATTGATAAAAATATGTTAGGTAGCATTCCACATCAAAAATTCTGTTTCTATCATTTACCTACTCGAGGACGAGCAGGAATTAAGCTTGGGGATGCTTGATACATCTCCAACGTATCTATAATTTTTTATTGTTCCATGCTATTATATTATTCATCTAGGATGTTTTATATGCATTTATATGCTATTTTATATAATTTTTGGGACTAACCTATTAACCTAAGAGCCCAGTGCCAGTTTATGTTTTTCCTTGTTTTTGAGTATTGCACAAAAGGAAAACCAAATGGAGTCCAATTAAGCTAAAATTTGACGGAGATCATTTTTGGACCAGAAGAAGCCCACGGAGTACCAGAGGTGGGCCAGAAGAGTCCCGAGGCCACCATGAGGGTGGGGGCACGCCCTACCCTCCTGGGCGCGCCCCCTGCCTCGTGGCCGACTCGGGGACCCCCCCTGACTTGTTCCCGACTCCAACACCTCTTATATAACCCCAAACTTCTAGAAAGAAACCTAGATCGGGAGTTCCGCCGCCGCAAGCCTTTGTAGCCACCAAAAACCAATCGGGACCCTGTTCTGGTACCCTGCCGGAGGGGGGATCCCTCACCGGTGGCCATCTTCATCATCTCGACGCTCTCCATGACGAGGAGGGAGTAGTTCACCCTCGGGGCTGAGGGTATGTACCAGTAGCTATGTGTTTGATCTCTCTCTCTCTCTCTCTCTCTCTCTCTCTCTCTCTCTCTCGTGTTCTTGATTTGGCACGATCTTGATGTATCAGGAGCTTTTCTATTATAGTTGGATCTTATGATGTTTCTCCCCTCTACTCTCTTGTAATGGATTGAGTTTTCCCTTTGAAGTTATCTTATCGAATTGAGTCTTTAAGGATTTGAGAACACTTGATGTATGTCTTGCATGTGCTTATCTGTGGTGACAATGGGATATTCACGTGATCTACTTGATGTATGTTTTGGTAACTTGCGGGTTCCGTAACATTGTGAACTTATGCATAGGGGTTGGCACACGTTTTCGTCTTGACTTTCCGGTAGAAACTTTGGGGCACTCTTTGAAGTTCTTTGTGTTGGTTGAAATAGATGAATCTTAGATTGTGTGATGCATATCGTATAATCATACCCACGGATACTTGAGGTGACATTGGAGTATCTAGGTGACATTAGGGTTTTGGTTGATTTGTATCTTAAGGTGTTATTCTAGTACGAACTCTATGATAGATCGAACGGAAAGAATAGCTTCGTGTTATTTTACTACGGACTCTTGAATAGATCGATCAAAAAGAATAACTTTGAGGTGGTTTCGTACCCTACCATAATATCTTCGTTTGTTCTCCGCTATTAGTAACTTTGGAGTGACTCTTTGTTGCATGTTGAGGGATAGTTATATGATCCAATTATGTTATTATTGTTGAGAGAACTTGCACTAGTGAAGTATGAACCCTAGGCCTTGTTTCAACGCATTGCAATACCATTTGTGCTCACTTTTATTATTTGTTACCTTGCTGTTTTTATATTTTCAGATTACAAAAACCTATATCTACCATCCATATTGCACTTGTATCACCATCTCTTCGCCGAACTAGTGCACCTATACAATTTACCATTGTATTGGGTGTGTTGGGGACACAAGAGACTCTTTGTTATTTGGTTGCAGGGTTGTTTGAGAGAGACCATCTTCATCGTACGCCTCCCACGGATTGATAAACCTCAGGTCATCCACTTGAGGGAAATTTGCTACTGTCCTACAAACCTCTGCACTTGGAGGCCCAACAATGTCTACAAGAAGAAGGTTGTGTAGTAGACATCAGTGAGCACTCATTAAAATATGACATGCTAAAAGGTGGATGTTGGACAAGGAAGAAAACATAATGATTTATGTTTTCTTATATCCGGATAGAAGTTATATTGTCTTGAATCATCCAACATGTTGAGCTTACCTTTCCCTCTTATGCTAGCCAAATTCTTTGCACTAAGTAGAGATACTACTTGTGCTTCCAAACTTCACTAAACCCAGTTTTGCCATGAGAGCCCACCATACCTACCTATGGATTGAGAAAGATCCTTCAAGTAAGTTGTCATCGATGCAAGCAATAAAGATTGCTCTTTATGATCTATTAGTGTGAAGAAAATAAGCTTTATACGAACTTGTGATATAGAAGAAATAAAAGGGATGGATTGCATAATAAAGGTCTTTATCACAAGTGGCAATATAAAGTGACATTCTTTTGCATTAAGATTTTGTGCATCCAACCATAAAAGCGCATGACAACCTCTGCTTCCCTCTGTGAAGGGCCTATATTTTATTTTTATCTCCTACCCTTATGCAAGAGTCATGGTGATCTTCACCTTTCCTTTTTACAGTTTTCCCTTTGGCAAGCTCTTTGTGTTGGAGAGATCCAGATATATATATATCCGCTCGGATGAATCTTTTCATAAAGTATTATTGTTGACATTACCCTTGAGGTAAAAAGTTGGGAGGCGAAACTATAAGCCCCTATCTTTCTCTATGTCCGATTGAAACTTTGTATCCATAAGTATCGCGTGAGTGTTAGAAATTGTGAAAGATTATATGATAGTTGAGTATGTGGACTTGCTGAAGAGCTCTTATATTGAATCTTTCCGATGTTATGATTGCAATTGCTTCAATGACTGAGATCATAGTTTGTTAGTTCTCAATGAAGTTTCTGATTCGTACTTTGCCTTGTGAATGAATTGTTACTTTATCATAAGAAATTATATGGCACTATATGTTGTTGTTCTAAAGATGATCATGATGCCCTCATGTCTGTATTTTATTTTTATCGACACCTCTATCTCTAAACATGTGGACATATTTATCGATATCGTATTTCGCTTGAGGACAAGCAAGGTCTAAGCTTGGGGGAGTTGATACGTCCATTTTGCATCATGCTTTTATGTTGATATTTATTGCATTATGGGCTGTTATTACACATTATATCACAATACTTATGGCTATTCTCTCTTATTTTACAAGGTTTACATGAAGAGGGAGAATGCCGGCAGCTGGAATTCTGGACTGGAAAAGGAGCAAATATTAGAGACCTATTCTGCACAACCCCAAAATTCCTGAAACTTCACGGAGATTATTTTTGAAATATATAAAAATATTGGGCGAGAATGTGCCAGAGGGTGGCCACCAGCCAGCCACAAGGGTGGAGGGCGCGTCCCAGCCCCCTAGGCGCGCCCCCCGACCTTGTGGGCCCCCTGGTAGGCCTCCGGTGCCCATCTTCTACTATATGGTGTCTTTTACCCTGAAAAAAGTCATAAGGAAGCTTTCGGGACGAAGCGCCGCCGTCTCGAGGAGGAACCTGGGCAGAACCAATCTAGGGCTCCAACGGAGCTGTTCTGCTGGGGAAACATCTCTCCCGGAGGGGGAAATCATCGCCATCGTCATCACCATAGATCCTCTCATCGAGGGAGAGTTAATCTTCATCAACATCTTCACCAGCACCATCTCCTCTCACACCCTAGTTAATCTCTTGTATTCGATCTTGGTCCCAAAACCTCAAATTGGTACCTGTGGGTTGCTAGTAGTGTTGATTACTCCTTGTAGTCGATGCTAGTTGGTTTATTTGGTGGAAGATCATATGTTCAAATCCTTAATGATAATTAATACTCCTCTGGTTATGATTATGAATATGATTTGTGAGTAGTTACATTTGTTCCTGAGGACATGGGAGAAGTATTGTTATAAGTAATCATGTGAATTTGGTATTCGTTCGATATTTTGATGAGATGTATGTTGTCTTTCCTCTAGTGGTGTTATGTGAACGTCGACTACATGACACTTCAGCATTATTTGGGCCTGGGGGAAGGCATTGGGAAGTAATAAGTAGATGATGGGTTGCTAGAGTGACAGAAGCTTAAACCCTAGTTTATGTGTTGCTTCGTAAGGGGCTGATTTGGATCCATATGTTTCAAGCTATGGATAGGTTTACCTTAATACTTCTTTCGTAGTTGCGGATGCTTGCGAGAGGGGTTAATCATAAGTGGGAGGCTTGTCCAAGGAAGGGCAACACCCAAGCAACGGTCCACCCACATATCAAATTATCAAAGTAATGAATGTGAATCATATGAGCATGATGAAAACTAACTTGACAATAATTCCCATGTGTCCTCAGGAGCACTTTGCTTCATATAAGAGTTCGTCCAGGCTTGTCCTTTTCTACAAAAAAGGATTGGGCCACCTTGCTGCACCTTGTTTACTTTTATTACTTGTTACCCGTTACGATTTATCCTATCACAAAACTATCTGTTACCGATAATTTCTGTGCTTGCAGATAATACCTTGCTGAAAACCACTTGTCATTTCCTTCTGCTCCTCGTTGGGTTCGACACTCTTACTTATTGAAAGGACTACAATAGATCCCCTGAACTTGTGGGTCATCAGTACCCTATGCAATGACATCAAAAGGTCAGCTTTAGTTGCCTTCTTGTGGCATTTTCTAGCGCTCTAATTGGTAAACATGATTTTCTTTCCCACACAAATGATGCCATAATCAACAAATAGTGGCTTACAACATGATCCTAATATAATGTTATGCCGTACAAACGCAATGTGCTCTAATTATCATTTAAACGTTCTCTATGGCTCTAAATATTTGAACAAAAAGATGTTAAGCCATTGTTTTGTTTATGACTTATTGAACCAAAACATCAAATTTATCTTAACCACAAGTATGAAATAATGGGGGAGTTAGGTCCAATTATAGTGCCACGATAAAGTGAGCTTATGTCATCTTAAAATATTACTGGTTGCTTAACCAGTGAGATATAAAAGAAGAGAGACTAATAATTAAACTCATCAGACCTAAAACAACTCATTATCCAAGGCAATCTAACACCAAAAAGAGTTCTTTCTACAAAAAAATCAAATTTGCTTGGCCGCCAAATTAGATAGTTGCCAAAGAACTAGCCTTATGTTAATTCAATTTTTGTGTTGACCCACATAAGAGATTTTCCTCCTGAAACTTGCTGATTTAGTTGCTACAATAGTGTTTAATAACAAATGAATCAAGGCTAGTACTAGAATGTTATTGTTTCATGTAAGGGAACGGGCCACACAAAAAAATTGCCACAACATGCAAGATTTGTCTTTTAACAACAGATGATAGTCAATATACTCAATTCTTCCCAATAGATACACATGACAAAGACATCATATGAAAAAAAGTTGGAAAGTGTCAAACATGCATGCCTAGCTAACTACATGAAAATGCTAGAAAGACCATCTGAACTGAAGCATGTGTTTGCTTGATCAATCCAAGAAGATTCATCTTTGAAGTGAAAATGCTTGTTGAAAACATGTGGAAGGAGGGATGGAGAAACTTACAAGGAGCATCAAAACAATGTGTTGGTACACCCTTAGGATCTGGAATTGTTAAGGCCTTCATGTATGGGTGACAGATTGGCCATAGGATTACACTGGGATATACACCAGGGCAATTAATTCCAAGCACACGATGATGTCGCCCGTTTTCATTTTGTGAAAGTCCCGGCAGAGGAAAGGGCTGTAGGTGATGGCGCGTTCTACTTCTTAGGGCGATGAAATCATTCCTATGGGATCGTGCGTGGTAGCTGGTATAGATGATGGATAACCGATCAGTTGAAAAACAATTCATCTATACATTTGAAATCTGAGAAAATAAATTGTGTTTATTTGTAGTATTACATAAGATACAACTTTGCATACCTAGTTCTTTTGCATGGCGTAAGCATCAAGAATTGAAATTAGAAAATTGATAACTAAAAGGAATTATTGCCAAAGAGAGAATGGGATGTTCTTCATATAGAGTGAAGTTGACGTTTAAGAAAGAATTAGATAATCTAGATCGAGATAAACAAATATAATTTGTAAAAATTATAAAGCTAACCTAAAGATAACTATTTTTAAGAAGGAGGTAGTTGTAAACCATGTGAAAAAAAATAAGTGAACTAAAAGCCAGCAGCTTTGCTACTGGGCTATTTGCAACTGTATGCAATGTAAAAGAAGGTAAACGAAATAACCATCTAAATTTAAACTAACTTGCTTAATTGGCTAATTAGCTCAACAGTAGATTAGTGTACTTTGTACTACAAAACATCACCTAAAGCTCAAAAGCACAGCTACATGACCTGTCTACATGAATTATCTAAAGTGTACGGCATGATTATCACAAGTTAATCGTTGACTTTAGGGATGAGGATCTAGGGTTGAACAAAAAAATGTGCAGCAAAAGACTCTTGAGATCTGGAGATGGACACATAAAGGGCACCACAAACCGATAGATCAATGAAGCAGCAGAGGTGTCCTAGATGAGTAATCCTCCTCGCCATAGAACTGCACACAACACATTGCGAATAAGAATTGTGTATTTGGAAGAAGTGTGCCAAGCAAGCACGCAGACAATGCATCTCTAAGTTTAGCCACAAATCTATCCAAAAATACTAATTAATCCAAAATAGCGGTGAAGGAATATATAAGTGTGACGCCCGGATAATTAAGCTACAATGATCCCACGCTAATGATGCCAGATCACCTCGGTTACTGCTGCTAATCTCGCGTTAGTTTGAAACCGGTTCGAGTCCAAATTAAAAATCAAACAAACAATAAAAGTTTTCAAACCTTAAGACAAAAATGTTCCGAGAGAGCCAAATAATGCATAAGTAATAATGGTGGAGAAACCAACCTCTTTGAAAGTGTTTGATTGTCCTAAAGTATATAAAATAGTAGTAAAACAATTAATCAAATGCTTATTTCAATTAATAAATTATTAAACTATTCTATCTAGTTGCCCAAACTTATGTGGTCGTAGTATAATTATTTAGACTAAGTTAGGAACTACTTTTGTAAGTCAAATATCTAAAATAAAAGTGAAACTAAAAGTAACAGAAAAGAAATAAAGAAAAATAACAAGGGGAAAATAAAACAAACAAAAGGAGAAAACCTCCCCTCCCGTTGGGCCCCGGCCCAGCTAGCCGACCGCCGCCCACCGCCCCCCATCTCGCCTACAAGGCCACTACCCCCAGAAACCCTAACCCGTTGCCCCCGTCGTCCCACTCCCCCCACCTTTCCCTCGTCCGTCACCCGCCACCACATGCAACACACGCACACACACTCATGCACGATCGTGCACGGGGGGCGCCTACTCGATCCCTCTGCGGGTGTACTAGAGTAGGGTACCCTAGTATCCCGAACTCATGCACGGCGGTCATGGCGCCCAGCAAAGGCTTGCCTGGTGACCGCCGGTTCCTTTGGGGCCATTCAAGAACAAAGTATTTAAGCCAAGGAGACAAGTCCCCGGCAAGAGGAGCTTGTCGGGAAGGCCACTCAAGGCACGCAGAAGACAAGACCCCGGCAAGAGGAGCTTGCCGGGAAGGCTCGATGAGTGACAAGCTTCCGGGCGCGACAAGGATTCAGCCGCGGCAAGGCGCTTGCCGCGGCAGGCAACCTCTCTTCATCTCCGCTCCAGCTCATCCGCCAACGTGTCGCCATGGGACCATTCCAGGCGTGCGTGTCAAGAGGTTGTGCAGCCAGCGGAGAGTAGCGGTAAGCGGCGCTGGCAGGGGTGCCCTCGTGGCAAGCGGTGGCGCCCACAGACGGTCCCTTTCAGACTTTGTTTAGGCGACATGGACGGGCATTTAATGCTTTTGTCCCTTGCCGTCAGAGTTAGGTAGAATACACTGTACAAAGTAGCTGTACCAACCGCAACTCATTTTCCCATTTTGCCCTTGTCTATGTTGCCACCTGTTGGTGACCCCTTGAGCCTATAAAAGGAGGCCCATGCGCAACGTAGAGGAGGTTCGACTCATTCGAAACTACACACACTCAAGCTAGGTTTTGTAGCTCTCTGTGCTCCCTAGCAAGAACACAATACAACCGCACAAGCAGCAGAGGGGTATTATCTCTCGGAGAGCTCCGAAGCTGGGTAAACTGCTCGTGTGTTTCGCCTCGATCTGCTCTTCGTGCAATCTCCGCCCCCCACCGAACCAAAAGGGACTCGGTCCGCCGGTCCCATAGGTGTTCGTGGGTTACGATCAGCCTCCCCGACATCTTTGGCGCGCCAGGTAGGGGGCGTCGAGGCTGTGTGAACCTGATCCGGCGTTCACACGAGCAACATCTTCATCATCTTCATCAACATGCCACCGAAGAAGAAGGCTTCAGCGGCAACAGAGCCGTCCGCGTCAAACCCACCACCACCGGAGCCGACGAGTGGTGTGGAAGACGCCGGCGGAAGAGCGGACGTCGACGAGGGAGCCCGTGTCACTACTAAGTCCAAGGACAAGGCGGCGCAAACCTCGGCATCCGTTCACGTGCCGCGTCCATCTCAGGAGGCGCGAGACCGACAGCGTCATGGTGCTCGCAGCGCCATGCATTCGTTGGGCCAAGATCGAGCTGGTGGATCCGGGGATGCTCAAGAACAGCTTGCGCGCCAACAGGCTGGTGCGAGTGGGGCACGGTCGCCTGGACGGGATACTGCTCCTTCTAACATATTTAGAAGTCCGAGCATATCCCGCTCCTCGCACCGTTCGCCATTGCCGCCCACCACTCAAGCAGAAGCTTTGGCGCGAGCTCAACTGCTCCTAGATTACCCTCCGACGGCAGACAAGGTCGACGAATGGAGGGCCACCATTCAAAGTCTCATCGGCTTCGCCAACGGCGACGTTCCGCGGCAACCAAGCACATCGTTGCCGCGGCAAGACGACAAGGCACGAGCCGGTGGCGACGAGACCTGTGGGGGTGCAACCACCATGCACTCTCCACCCCGAAGGCCAAGATCGCCGACTCGTCGGATCCACCTCGACAGCGACTCCACCGCGTCATCGGATCCACGAGCTCGCCGTGATCAGCACCAAGTTCTTCAAGAACGGCAACAAGAAGACGCTCGAACTCGCATCGAAGCGCCAAGAAGCGCGTCGTCAATCCGACCAGCGCTACCGGGCCCTCTGCTGGCGTGCATGCGCTTAGGGGAACCAGGTGACTTGCCGTGCGCGTAGGTTGCCCTGCGCTCACTCGTGAGCTGCGGCAAGTCCAAAGGCCCGACAAGAAAAATTTCAAGCGGACGTGCGAGAAGTATGATGGCGGGGCGCATCCATCGGAGTTCCTCAAGATCTACACCATCGCGGTGCAAGCTGCGGGGACGAGACGACAAGATCCTCGCCAACTACTTCCCACTGGTACTCAAGCCCAATGTCAGATCTTGGCTCATGCACTTGCCGGACAGCTCCATATCCTCTTGGGCAGATCTATGCCATCAGTTTGTCGGCGCCTTCACAGGCGGCCACAAGCCTCATGGAGTTGACGACCCCTCTCTCTTGCCAGAGCAACCAGGCAAGCCCCCCTTTGATCACCAGATATCGCCTACTCTTCTCTATATTGCTTGCATTAGAGTAGTGTAGCATGTTACTACTTTCAGTTAATCCTATACTGCTGCATAGCCTGTCCTTGCTACTACTGTTGTTACCTTTACCTGCTATCCTACTGCTTAGTATAGGATGCTAGTGTTCCATCAGTGGCCCTACACTCTTGTCCGTCTGCCGTGCTATACTACTGGGTTGTGATCACTTCGGGAGGTGATCACGGGCATATACTTTATACTTTACACTATTACATTACCTGTGGTACTGTTCGGAGATGGGGCTGAAAGGACAGTGGCTCCATCCCGGTAGAGGTGGGCCTGGGTTCCCGACGGCCCCGATCGTTACTTTGTGGCGAGCGAGGGCAGGTTGAGACCACCTAGGAGAGAGGTGGGCATGGCCTGGTCGGCGTTCAGCGGATACTTAACACGCTTAACGAGATCTTGGTATTTGATCCGAGTCCGCCATTTGGTCTATACGCACTAACCATCTACGCGGGAGTAGTTATGGGTATCCCAGCGTCGTGGTATCAGCCGAACCACTTCGTGACGTCAGCGACTGAGCGGCTCGCGCCGGATTGGACTGGAATGCCTGTTAGGCTAGGTCTGCTTCCGGCCGCGTACGCAACGTGCAGGTGTGCTAAGGGCGATGGGCCCAGACCCATGTGCGCTTAGGTTTAGACCGGCGTGCTGACCTCTCTGTTGAGCCTAGGTGGGGCTGCGACATGTTGATCTTCCGCGGCCGGGCATGACCCAGGAAAGTGTGTCCGGCCAAATGGGATCAAGCGTGTTGGGTTATGTGGTGCACCCCTGCAGGGAAGTTAATCTATTCGAATAGCCGTGATCTTGATAATGGACGACTTGGAGTTGTACCTTGACCTTATGACAACTAGAAACGGATACTTAATAAAACACACCCTTTCAAGTGCCAGATACAACCTGGTGGTCGCTCTCTCTCAGGGTTACGAGGAGGGGATCGCCGGGTAGGATTATTGCTATGTGATGCTACTTGGAGGACTTCAGTCTACTCTCTTCTACTGTTGCAAGACGGAGGCTGCCAAAAGCGTAGTCTTCGACAGGATTAGCTATCCCCCCTCTTATTCTAGCATTCTGCAGTTCAGTCCACTGATATGGCCCTTTACACATATATCCATGCATATGTAGTGTAGCTCCTTGCTTGCGAGTACTTTGGATGAGTACTCACGGTTGCCTTGTTCCCCCTTTTCCCCCTATCTCTACCCGATTGTTGCGACCAGATGTCGGAGCCCAGGAGCCAGACGACACCGTCGATGACGACTACTACCCCGGAGGTGCCTACTACTACGTGCAGCCCGATGACGACGACCAGGAGTAGTTAGGAGGATCCCAGGCAGGAGGACTGCGCCTCTTTTGATCTGTATCCCAATTTGTGCTAGCCTTCTTAAGGCAAACTTGTTTAACTTATGTCTGTACTCAGATATTGTTGCTTCCGCTGACTCGTCTATGATCGAGCACTTGTATTCGAGCCCTCGAGGCCCCTGGCTTGTATTATGATGCTTGTATGACTTATTTTATTTTTAGAGTTGTGTTGTGATATCTTCCCGTGAGTCCCTGATCTTGATCGTACACGTTTGCGTGTATGATTAGTGTACGATTGAATTGGGGCGTCACAAGTTGGTATCAGAGCCGACTGCCTGTAGGAATCCCCCTTTCCAACTCCTTGGCCGAAGTTGAGTCTAGACATTGGAAAACTTTTACTAACATGGTTGTGCGGCCCATGGGCCCACGTCGCCATTGGATGGTATTAGGATCTTTTACTCCTCGATCTTTACTCTGGGATTCTGAACTCTCTTCTATTCGGGTTAAACGATTTTTTACTAAAATCTAACTTTAGGATCTCGTTACTACTTCCTCCCGGAGAACCCCTCACTACAGGTGATTGCTCTGTGAACCAGAAGAATTTGAAGATACTCTCCGATATCCTCTCGAGACCTTGTGCCTGTCGCTTTTGTAATTCCCTACCACCGAAACATCCCTATGGATAAATACTTACGCCTGTCGTTCTTACTTTTATTCCCAGTTAATCTTGTTATTACAAGATACCCCGAAATTCTCTCTAATGTTCCGAGAATACTTTGCGCCTATTGCCTTGCAGTTCTTTGCTACATGAATACCCCTACGGATAATTTCTCGCTTACCGAATATCCGCTCATCCCGATTGATTCATGTATGTCACCAATCCTCGAAAAACCATTCGATCTTCCAAAATCCTGAGCATCCTATTGCTCTCGAAATTCTTGATTACTTGCATTATGGTTAATCCCATAAGTCTAGTAATCTTGTTGGCATCCATTGTCATTATCATTTTGAGTCCATTGATTCGATTTGTTGCGAATGCTCGCAATCCTCAAACAGATCCTAGAATTCATCCTTCCAGCTCAGACGTCATTTTAAACATGAGCTGGCTATCGACCAATCAAATTGCCGTCGATTGTACCCCTAAGTCTATTCAGCTTATCCATCCTTGATCAGAGCATTTGCTCCTGATCCCTTGATTTGAAAATCATAATTACTTTGCTAATTAAGCGTTGAACTATTCAAATGTTCTATAAACCGATGCATTTGCAATCTTTCTTCCTCTGATTGGGTATCGATACTCATATCAGCCCCATTGTGGATCGCCATATCCACTGTTGGATTATTATCCGACAGTGTCCTTCATAATTAATCACTTTGTGAGTTCTTTCTCCGATACATAATGCCTTTGGTAAATTGTATCCTTTCCTTTTGTCAACCATGCTCTGCTTTCGAGCTGGTGATATTTACTCTTGAAGCTTATGGTATATGTTCGTAAGAAGCCCCGATGGGATTGAACCAACGCCTTCCCTCATCGGTGTGAACCCGAAAGATTTCACGAGTCATACTTATCTGGTATTGCACCAGGTAAAACTTTCAACAACTAATGTCATCTTCAAATACGAGAGGTGAATGGAAGATTATGCATTGAGGAAGTGGAGTCGACCTTGAACTTTGTGTTCATGCCCATGGACGCGATGTATATCCTATCATGGAAGCTTCTTGTAATAATAACTATTTCCTTGATAGCTAACATATGGTATCGTGAATTGATCCCTTGCAACCGTGGTTCCGACCATGATTGTTCTTCTTTGATTCCATTTCTGGACAAGTTAAAACAATTGTCTTCTATGGATCAATACACCATCCAACCTTTACTTTGATCTTGTGTCGAGTATTACCCCCGGTATCTCGAGATTATCATGGAACTGCATAACTTCTTATGAGTTCTTCATCAAGTGCTACCTTCCCATCGATTCCAATTTTTACGGGCTCGAGTTATTAAACACTCAAAGACACCGATAACTGAACCGAGTCCGCTCTACGGTTCAACAACTCTTCATAAGCTTCTATAAGTATGAGTTCAGATTCGATCACGCCATTCCTAGCCTGTTTGGCTATATCATTGTCGTGATGATTCTAACTGTGCTACCTGGTCCTTATTCTCGGAGCACCAATTTGCGATGATAGCTAAGCTTACGTCGATCTTCCTCATCATATCATTTCGCCTTGAACAACAAGCTAGATTTCGAGTTTGTGTTGTACTCGTGGTTCCAATAATCTTTCGCTTCATCATTCCTATTGACTTGATGTCATCGCCGACCGATTACATCTTCATGGAATCTCTCGACAACTGTGTCGTGATCATCATCAACATCCTAAGCTCTACCAAGATTTATATCGAATTCTTGATGAGTAATACCATCCTTGCCCCTCGATGTTTCGTGTTATCATCGACCACTTTATTGCCCTCCGTTCAACACAAACTTGTTCGTGTTTTGTGTTATACCTTGAGTTCCTTGCTACCCAGCATTGTTCTTCTTTACCTTGTAATATTACCACCTTTTATGTCAAGAATGTCGTGGGAATTTCACCACCTCTTAAGAATTCTTGGTATGGTGATACTTCTCACCATCGCCATTCTTCTTGGGTCCTCGTGTTGATTCCAACCAGGGTACCAACAAGTGAGCGGTGTTGTTTGGATTCCGCCCTTCTAGCAACCATATTGCTTTGAAGTTAATGGTCGACCGTTCATTCTTAGACTATTGATTATTGAATCACCATTCCAATGTTGGCCATGCAACCCAGCCCATATTTCGGGTGCACCTTCCAACCAATGTTTAATTGTGTATGTTTCCCTCGAGCATACATCATTATACCATTTGATCTGACAAATGCTATCTCCTGGTTCACATAATTGTGGAAATCCACCTTTTTGGAAATCTCAAGGATTGTTACTGACTACATCAGCTACCCCGTCATCCTCTCTTTGGTTTAAATGATGAACTCTTGAGTTGAAACTTGCTTCCATAGTACATTCCCCAATAGTCTTACAATGTCGTCTCGTCAATTTGTCTTGCACCTTTTCTTCTCGGGCATCCTGAGTCTGAGGTATCCTGACACCAATCAGATCTGAATCTTGGTCAGATATGGTGGCCGAGACATATTTCCAAGAGTTATAACATTAGCATTTGACCCGATAAGGTGATGTCATGCCTAGCACACCTGACCGGAGGACCTATTGTTATAATTTTCCTTTTAGCAATGCTATCCATTCTTCAATGAGGAAATTGTAAGACTTATTCTACAAGCTGTTCCTGATGGATCCTTCGAGTATCCAAAGTCTGATCTTTACCCAGTGACCACGTCAAATGCTATCTCGAAGCATGTCTGTGATACTCTGATTTTCAACAAGAACATTCGAAGCCCAATGCTAAATGTTTCTTGCTCAATTATCCAAACACCGTTGTATGGGTAATGTCATGAAATTTCTCTCCCCTACCTAAGGAGTTTTCTACATAATATCCTGTCATGGATATCATGCTCTGCTTGTCCTTGGGAAGGATATACCCCTGATATACGTGTTTAAACACATTTTCCTTCCCGTTGTTTTGTTCAAACTTTCTTGTAAACTACTTAATCGAGCAGTGGTAATCCCCTGCTTAGGTAAACACCTCGGTGTACCTTCCTGTCTGGTGTAACCCTGTTTCTACTGTTGATGACTTCCGGTAACCGCCGATGGACGAGAACTTTGCCTATTGGTCCGCCTCGTTCAACGAGCAGGAAAATGGTTCTCTTCGTCCCTCGCCCTTGGTATCGATGTTGTTGTCGACATAACTGACAGGCTATCCTCTGACATGTCTTGCTTACATGATCGTGCGAGACATTACCGCCCTTCCTACTTTTAACCCACATGGTGGGCCCATAACCCACAGTTCCACCAGGATCGAAACCTGACTCTCCTGTACACCCTCATGTTTCCAAAGTTATTCCTCGCGCGTGGACTCGTATGAAATTCATGAGCCACCTACCGATGAGATCATCAATTCTGGTATCAGACGCAATACTTATTCTCGTTGCTCTGAACCCCTTTCACCTTCTGATTAGGCATCAAACGCTTGCCTATCCGTTTGAAACTTCTCATGGTACCTCCTTACTTTGCTCTCGATATTTTCTTAAGTTTAAATTCAAGAGTACTTCCGCCACCTTCCTCGATGTTATCGACCAGATAGTCGACCTTGCAGAGGTATGTTCTTCCGGAATGCCCCGTTACCTATTCGTAAGTACGATGAAGATCCCGAAGAAAGGACGTCGACTTCATCATGATGACCGGAAGCAAAGGAATGAAGGCATCAATGTATTGGACTGGTCTCTTCAAGAAGAGCAAGCCACAATGAGAAGACCCGCTAGATTCGTTACCAAACCTTCCCCCCTTTCACTACCTCTTAAATCTCGGGACGAGATTTCTTGTAGTGGAGGAGAATTGTGACGCCTGGATAATTAAGCTACAATGATCCCACGCTAATGATGCCAGATCACCTCGATTCTCGCTGCTAATCTCGCGTTAGTTTGAAACCGGTTCGAGTCCAAATTAAAAATCAAACAAACAATAAAAGTTTTCAAACCTTAAGACAAAAATGTTCCGAGAGAGCCAAATAATGCATAAGTAATAATGGTGGAGAAACCAACCTCTTTGAAAGTGTTTGATTATCCTAAATTATATAAAATAGTAGTAAAACAATTAATCAAATGCTTATTTCAATTAATAAATTATTAAACTATTCTATCTAGTTGCCCAAACTTATGTGGTCGTAGTATAATTATTTAGACTAAGTTAGGAACTACTTTTGTAAGTCAAATATCTAAAATAAAAGTGAAACTAAAAGTAACAGAAAAGAAATAAAGAAAAATAACAAGGGGAAAATAAAACAAACAAAAGGAGAAAACCTCCCCTCCCGTTGGGCCCCGGCCCAGCTGGCCGACCGGCCGCCCCCCCATCTCTGGCCTACAAGGCCACTACCCCCCCAGAAACCCTAACCCGTTGCCCCCATCGTCCCACTCCCCCCACCTTTCCCCTCGTCCCCTCACCCGCCGCCACCACACGCAACACACACACACACACACACGCACGCATCATGCACGGGGGGGCCCTACTCGATCCCTCCTCCCTTGCGGCCTTAATCGCTCGCCGCCCGATACCTTCCCCCCCCATGCAGGCGCCGTCGCGGATCACCAGCGCCACCTCGCCTGACGTCGCCCTGCCACCTCGTTGCCATCCTCCTCGCAGCCCGTCGCCTCTCCCTCGTGGCTGACGCCTACTCAACGTCGTCGACATCGCTGACGCCTCGCGCCGTCGTCGGAGCCACCGGACCGCCTCCTCAACCCGTCTCCGCCTTCCTCGCCGGTCGTCCCGTCCACCTCCTCGTCCCCCGCTGCCGAACCCTCGCAACACCCACAGTGAGCACGCGCCTCCTCCTCTCCCTCTTCCCCTGTCACCGTGCGCCGAAGTCGTTCCCGCTGTCGCCTCGCCAGACACGGCTGCCCGACCAGCGCCTGCGCGATGCAACTTCCCGCTGCCTCGGCGCCCGCCCACGCTGCCCGGCTCCATTCGTCGCTGCTTTGCTCGCCTCTGGCGCCACAGACATGCCATCGCGCCTCCCCTCGGCTCCGGCCGGCCTCACCCCTTCTGCCAGATCACCACGGCTGGTGGTGGGACCACACGCCGTCCCCTTCCCCCATCCAGCTGCTAAGGCACCGGCACCGACGCCTGCACGATCGGGCGAAGCCTCATAGCCAAAGGTTCAGCCCGTTAAGGCCTTGACTCTATGACACGAGGGGCCCACAGCCCCAGAACGAAAAAAAAGTAATAAAATAAATAAATAAAAATGTTAATTAATGAATTAACTAAATTAATTAACTTAATTAATTCTGTTTAGACTAACCTAATCACTAGTTAAACTAATTAAACCTGTTTAGTTATCCTTAGACAATGACATGTGGGACCGAGTGGTCTCTTGACTAGTCAAAGTCCACAGTTGACCGTTGATGTCATGCTGACATCATGATGACGTGATAAAATGATTTTCGGTTTAATTAATTCTGTTAATTCTAAAAATGACATAAAACTTTAAAATTTAATATAAAATAATCCGTAACTCGGATGAAAATACTTTGTACATGAAAGTTGCTTAGAACGACGAGACGATTTTGGATACGCAACCCGTTCATCCGCCACACCCCCATAACATATCAAACTCGCAACTTTCCCCCTCCGGCTCCTCTGCCCGAAAACGCGGAACACCGGGGATACTTTCCCGGATGTTTCCCCCCTTCACCGGTATCACCTCATACCGCGTTAGAACACGTCTATCTCTGCTTGTTGTCCTGTTATGCACTTGCTTGCTAAGTATTCATTGTTTCTTCCCCCCTCTTCTTCCGCTAGACACCGAGACCGATGCCGCTGCTGCCCAGTACGACTACGGAGTTGACGACCCCTCTCTCTTGCCAGAGCAACCAGGAAAGCCCCCCCTTTGATCACCAGATATCGCCTACTCTTCTCTATACTGCTTGCATTAGAGTAGTGTAGCATGTTACTGCTTTCGATTAATCCTATCTTCTTTGCATAGCCTGTCCTTGCTACTATTGTTGTTACCTTTACCGCTATCCTCTTGCTTAGTATAGGATGCTAGTGTTCCATCGGTGGCCCTACACTCTTGTCCGCTCGCCATGCTATACTCTCGGGCTGTGATCACTTGGGAGGTGATCACGAGCATATACTTTATACTTTACACTATTACATTACCTGTGGTACTGTTAGGAGATGGGGGCCGAAAGGACGGTGGCTTCATCCGGTAGAGGTGGGCCTGGGTTCCCACGGCCCCGATCGTTACTTTGTGGCGGAGCGACAAGGCAGGTTGAGACCACCTAGGAGAGAGGTGGGCCTGCCCTGGTCGGCGTTCATGGATACTTAACATGCTTAACGTGTCTTGGTATTCGATCTGAGCCAGACGACACCGTCGATGACGACTACTACCCCGGAGGTGCCTACTACTACGTGCAGCCCGATGACGACGACCAGGAGTAGTTAGGAGGATCCTGGCGGAGGATGCGCCTCTTTGATCTGATCCCAATTTGTGCTAGCCTTCTTAAGGCAAACTTGTTTAACTTATGTCGTACTCAGATATTGTTGCTTCCGCTGACTCGTCTATGATCGAGCACTTGTATTCGAGCCCTCGAGGCCCCTGGCTTGTATTATGATGCTTGTATGACTTATTTTATTTTTAGAGTTGTGTTGTGATATCTTTCCGTGAGTCCCTGATCTTGATCGTACACGTTTGCGTGTATGATTAGTGTACGATTGAATCGGGGCGTCACAATAAGGGTAGATGCACTTCAGATGAGAAATTATAAATCAAGTTTGAGGGGAGAGAGAGAGAGAGTAGCTGAAGATGAAATGTGGATCATATGGGTGAGTGTATGTGTGTGTACGTGGGCATCAACGTCGACTACAAAGACGTCTGTGGTGACTTTGTCAATCTCAAGATGTAGTGTCGGCTCGGTATCTCGGAGGTGCTTATAGAGGTTGGGTGTGTTTGTGTGCGTTTATAAGGATGAGAGTATATGTGTGTATGTGGGCATCAATGTCGACTTCCAACACACATGTGTTGACTTTGTCAATCTCAAAATGTTGTGCCGGATCGATATCTCAGAAGTGCTCGTAGAGGTATGTTGTGTGTGCGTTCATAGGAGTGAGTGTATGTGCATATATGTGGGCATCAACGTCGACTACGGAGACGCCTGCAGTGACTTTGTTAATATCAAGACATTGTGCCGTCTCAGTATCTCGGAGGTGCTCATTGAGGTACGATGTGCATTCATATGGGTGGTGTATGTGGGCATCAACGTCGACTACGAAGATGCCTGCTGTGACTTCGTCAATATCAATATGTTGTGACGGCTCAGTATCTCAGAGGTGCTCATAGAGGTACAATGTGCGTGCATATGCGTTCATATGGGTGCGTGTATGTGGGCATCAACATCAACTATGAAGATGTCTGCAGTGACTTCATCAATATCAAGATGTTGTGTCGGCTTAATATCTCGGAGGTGCTCACAGAGGTACGATGTGCGTGCGTATGCGTTCATATGGGTGAGTGTATGTGCGTTTATGTGGGCATCAACATCGACTACGAAGACGCCTACAATGACTTTGTTAACCTCAAGATGTTGTGTCGGCTCAGTGGGCATCGATGTCGACTATGAATACACCTGCAGTGACTTTGTCAATCTCAAGTGCCGACTCATTATCTGGAAGATGCTCATACTTAGGGTGTGTGTGTGTGCGTTCGTAGGTGTGAGCATATGTGCATGTATGTGGACATATGTGTTGTACTGCATTAGAAAATCAGCAGCAAAACACATAAAAAAATAGTAATGAACCAAATAAAAAAGCAGCCACGTGTCAATTGGGAGAGGACTCACTCAAAGTAGTTCAGACGCATGCTAGGAGAGCTAACTAATTATTAGCTTTAATTCTTTAGTACATTTGTCTAGTCAAGAAGTTAGCAAAATTACTGGTGAATTTGTCTATTGAATCATCAATAAGTTAGGGGAGGCTGAAAATGAAGCCGGGAAATGCTGAAATTTAAGGCAAGGCGAAAATTTGTGCAATGAAGATAAGAGAGAAACATACAGGCAGCGGATAGAGCTGGTCTTCATGGGTGTGGACGAAGATGTTGGGTCTATGGATGCGGAGCCGCCATGCTGCCACATCACGCGAGTCATGCCTTCTCCCCCATGGCTAATCACCACATCACCTCCTCCTCCATCATATCCTAACGTCGTGGGCAGCAGTTGCTTGCTCTCTCGTAAGAGTGATTGGATATCCCCAAATGTAAGGGTGATGTAATCTAGAAATATATATTTCTCTCGATTAGAGAACAAAGGTTTATCGAATCAAAAGTTCTCCTAGCAAATAAAGTCACTCGCCCAGGCGTGCATGCGGTCCACTCGTCATGGACCTCCCAACGGGTCGCTTGGGTTTGCGCCGTCTGGGCATATTTAGGTCGCGTGGCGAGCGAGGGTGCCCACAGGCGGGTCCGGCCGGGCTCTCCCGAGTGGAAGGGTCTGTGGCAGTTGCCGCCCAATGACGGGTTCCAGGTGTGCCCTGCGGTCCACTTGTCGTGGACCCTCCAGCCGGGTCGCCTGCCGTCCAGGTAGATCAAACGGCGTGGAGCCGCCCTGAGAGGCTCCCACCGCAAGCCACCTAGCAATGGAGGCCAGGAGGCGCGCTTCGCCCTCGAGGAGTCCAGAGAGGCGGATACTCCAACATCCTTTATAGGAATAATATGCGGTGAGATTTCATATTGATGTCTATGACCACGTCTTTTTTCGTCCCTACCAACCCTTCAAAATCCTCCATGAACCTACTCACTTGGTCGTCGGGATATTGCACGAATTGTTCTTCTTCTCAAAACTTCGCTTCGCTGCTCAATGTGATAGGTATCATCAGCCATCACCTGCGACGGTGTCGGGGTCCCAAGTACAGTACATGACAATTCCCTAACCTTTGTGAGAAACTCATCCACCGAGATTAGTGGTGCCTCGACACGTGCCACACTAGCATAAACACACCTTACATGAGCTTGGAACCCAACCAGAGCGCTAGACCCGTCAAACTTGTTGGCTTCCAAAGAGGTATGCGGCTCTGCCAAAAGCAACATGAGACATGGAGGGCGAAGAACGGCCATGGCCAAGGACTAGTCACTAGAGCAAGGCAGCAAGATCGGAGCCTCTGAGCACATTGGATCCTCCTTTTCCATCGTTGAAACATCGATGTTGAGGATCACATCAGTGCACCCATCAACAACTTGACGACATGCTTAACCTAGAGTGACGACATCATGGATTCAACAAGCATAGGGTAGTCATGTTGCCAAATTTCATGGTGCCCCCACCGACCAACAACATCGAAATAAGAATAATATCCCGCTCGAAAGGTGAGGATGGGGAGCAGCAACAGGCGCACCCCCAACTACTATATGGGCCGGCCCAATTAGTTTTTCTCCCATCAATTCAGATTCTGCAGGGTTTTTCTAGGCTTTTTTTCTTTCAGCTTTTCTTATGCTTTCACCATCATGGGTTTTTGTTATTTTATTTTATTTTTTATTTTATTTTTATTTTTCCTTTTTTGGTTTTAGTTTATATTTCCTTCCTATGTCCATTTTTTGTTTTTATCAAATTCATGAACTTTTTCAAATTTGAATTTTACTCTCTGTTTCTGCAATTTTTTCAAATCCTCGAACTTTATTGAAATTTCGTGAACATTTTCAAATTATGAACTTTTTCCATTTCTTTAAATATTTAATGATTTTTTGTGAACTTTTTCAAATTAAGAAATTTTCCGGGACGTGAACTTTTCAAATTTGTGAACTTATTTTATTAAAATCATGAACTTTTTTCAAATTCGTGAATTTTGTGGTTTTTAAAATTCATGAAATGCTTTCATTTTTTCATCCGTAAGTTTTTTTTGTTTTTTCAATTTTTTGACATACTATAAGAGTGCAAGGAGCCGAAAAAATCGAACAGAAGAAAAAACTGTAACCAACGATAAAGCAATGGTATGGCGAACGAGCGTAAGGAACAGTATTGGGCCAAGGCCCAATATAGTCAGTAGTGTGTGCCAACTTGGGCTTACGGCTGGGCTAGGGTTGGGTTGTTGATGATCCGGTTTTTGTAAGTCCGGCCCAAAACATGGCCCGCCTGACGTATGCCCAGGTTTAGCGCCAATAGACTTTCTTGGGGTGATTCCTAGGTAATTCCTAAACGGCGCCCTAAGCGCCCGTTTACAGCCATTTTGCAATCGGGCGCATACCCCTCAAGCGACTTGGGCTCGGCCCATCTTCTCATTTTTTTTCCTGCTTTATTCCGCAAAAAAGGTAACGCCCGACAGGGATTCGAACCCACGACGTCTTCACTGATTTCGAGCACCACTAACCAACCCGCCATAGATATCTGATGCGGCTAATTACATCTTCTACCTTCTTTTTATCTTTTCTCCTTTTTTTTCTTGTCCTTTCTTTTGAAGATTTAGTTCGTTTGTTTCTTTTCTATTTTACTAAATGCGTGAACTATTTTTCAAAATCGATGAACTCTGCTTGAAAGTTGATGAACTATTTTCAAATTTGATGAACTTTTTTCAAATTTAATGAACTTTTCTCAAACTCGATGAACTTTTCTCAAATTTGATGAACTTTTTTTAAAACTCGATGAACTTTTTTCAAACTTAATGAGCTTTTTTTCAATTTCAATCAACTTTTTTTCAAACTCGATGTTTTTTTGAAACTCGGTGAACTTCTTTCAAATTCAATGAAGTTTTTGTTTCTTTTTCGTGTATTTATACATAGTTCATTGCATATTTATATACAAAATGTTCATCGATATTTAATAAAATGTTCAACATATTTAAGAAAATGTTAATTGGGTATATTAAAATTGTTCAGCATATATTCACAACAATGTTCAGCGTATGTCACAAAAATGTTCAATGTGTATTTAAATAGTTGTTCAGCATACATAAAAAAAATGTTCGGTGTGTATTTAAAAACTGGTCAGCGTATATCAAAAAATGTGCAATGTATATTAAAAATCGTTCATCATTTGAAATTTCAACTTTTTTGTTCATTTTTTCAATAAATGTTGATGTTTTTAAAAGTTTGGTCAAGTTTTTTGTTCATTTAGTCGCTAGTTCCAAGTTGGTGTGGTGGTTAACCATACTCGTACGTTACAATCATGTCACGAGTTCGATCCTGCAGCTCGCTTCTTTTTGGCTTAAATTTTTCTGCGTTGGCTGCCAGCGAATGAAGTAATACTGGGCCGGCCCAGTAGAAGCATCTTCAAGCGCCAGTAATCAAAACCTCCCTGATTCCTATACGAAGCTCGTTAGCGTCAAATCTTCGTAGCTTCGCTAAAGAGCGAGACTTGTCGCTTCCACTTGGGCCGGCCCACGATTCAGCTTCGCGCCTATTTCTTCGTTGCGGTCGTTCCTGTTTCTTCGTTGCGGGAACTTCCTGGCCGGTTTTGGGAACTTTCTAAAAGGTTTCCTGGACCGGTTTTTTGTGTGTTTTGTTTTTTACTATGTTTTATTCTATTTTCGATTTTTTCTTCTTTTTCTTTTTCTCTGATATTTCTTTCTTTTCTTTTCATTTTTTCTTTTTTACTGTTTCTTTTCTCAATTTACATTTTAGTACATAAAAGGTCCACCATGTATTAAAAGATGTTCATCGTATATTAAAAAGTATTCACCTTCTATTATTAAAAAATGTTCATCGATATTAAGAAATTGTTCACCTTGTATTTTAAACTTGTTCATCGTATATCATGAATTTGTTCAACGCATACTACAAAATGTTCATTGTGTATTTTGGAAAACTTGTTCAGCATATATCACAGAAATGTTCAGTGCGTTTTTACAAATTATTCAGCGTATATTACAAAAACGTTCAATGTATATTTAAATATTGTTCAGCCTATATAAAAAAATTGTTCATCTTTTCAATTTTTGTTCACTTTTTCAAAATTCGTGTTTTAGAAGTTGTTCGAGTTTGATTTTTTTCACATGTCAAAAATTATTGGCCTTTTTGAAGGAAATTTGTTCATATTTTCTCAAGTTGAACTTTTTAAAAACGGGTCCGCCTCTGTAGCTATTACTTAATAATTTGCGCTGCATTTAGGACAAGTAGTGTAGCTAGCTCGACTGGTTAACAACAGTAGTTTGTAGCGTGTGGGCGGGAGTTCGAGTCCAGGATCCTACTTCATTTTTGTGACTCTTTACATTCAGCGCCTCAAATGGGCCGGCCCGTTTAGCGTGCTCTTCAGCGAATGCTCGCGAGCGTCCAATAGGACCTCTCCTTTCTTGGGGGAGCTCCTATCTGCCGCTCTCTGCGCCGGAATGTGGACCGCACGCATGGGCAAGTCTCCCGACTAGGCCGGCCTATGTGGCTAACGACCAGTACAGAACGGAAACTGTAGTTTGCTCGGAAAAAATATTGCACTCGACAGGGATCGACAAAGTGCTGCTAGCCAGTCAACCTAGCAAGCTATCTTGTGTTGAACACAACACAAAAACTTAAGAACCAAACCGAATGTAGATCCAAACATTTTAAAAAAATTAACGCGAAACATTATGGTGAAAAAAATGTGCATATTTTATGAAACTGCAAACACTTTAAAAATCAAATAAAACTTGAAAAAACTCAAACATTTCAAAAAAATGCAAACAATATTTGGAAACGAAACATTTATTAAACTACTCAAAAATATTAAAACACAACATTTTTCCAAAACTGGATCAATTTTTATATTCCAAAATAACTTCTGGATACATCAACTGTTTTTTAAAAATAGGAACATTTTATAATCTCCTGAATAAAATTCAAAAACACGAGCATTTTCAAAATAAATTGTGAATTTTTTTTGAAACTCCCAAACAAAATTTGAAACACAAACATTATTTGAAATTTGCGAATATTTTTTTGAAACTCCTAAATGAAAATTGAAATCACGAGCCTTTTTTTATTGCGAACAAATTTTAAATTGGAACATTTTTGTGAAACTCACGAACAAAAATTGAAAACACAAACTTTTGTCTAAACTTTGCGAACAATGTTTAAAATTTTGTGATTTTTTAATGAAAACATATACTTTTTATGCTGAATAAAATTTGAAAAGTTTAGAAATTTGAAAAAAAAACATAAATAAAAGAAACAAAAATGAAAAAAAGGTAAGCAAGAACTAAAAAACAAAAGGAAACCAAAAACCTCGTCCAATCGGTTCAGGAACTTTCTAGAAGGTTCCCACAACAGTAGAAGCCAGGGCTGGAAACTTCTAGAAGATTTCCAAAATTAGATGTGATCTACTCGTTCGCTATCTTATTAGATGGGCCGGCCCCAAGGTTTTCTCTTAGTGTTCGTTGATGTGTGCGTTTGACAGTTAGACGCAGAGAGCATCAAATAGAAAATCTCTTTTCTTGTGAAATCACTAATTGAGGAGTAACTTTTTGAAAGGTCACTTCGTCCTTCCCAGGTTGCGACAAATGACGTACTGTATGTGCGTCACTTGTGACAATCTGGGAGTTTTTCCTTTTTTTCGTAGATTCGTTTATCTCTTAAACTTTGAGTCCAAATTTCAAACCATTTTCACCATTAGATTCTTCGCGTTGAGATATTCAAAAATAGATTCTATGTTGATAGGTTTTGACGAACCGTTTCTTTCTAAAAAATCGAACAAAATAAACGGGCCAAAAAAAACCCTTCCTCTCACGGAAAAAACACGTGTTTTCCTTTTTCGAGAGGCACGACCGTGCCTCGTGTCTCTTGTGAAAGCTAATCCGTGCCTCTTGCACAAGCAAAACCGTGCCTCTCATGAAAGGAAAGTAAAATGAAAACACGTTTTTTCTCGTTTTTGAGAGGCACGGCCATGCCTCTCGCAGAAGCAAATTTGTGCCTCTTGTGGAAGCAAATTTGTGTCTCGCGCGAAAGAAAATAAAAAGAAAACGTGTTTTTTTTGTTTTCAAGAGGGATAATAGTACCTCTCGCGGAAGAAAAAAAAAGCAACACAATTTTTTTCCGTCTAAGAGAGGCATGGCCGTGCCTCTCGCGGAAACAAATTTGTGCCTCTTGCGGAAGCAAAACCATGCTTTTCACGAAAGATAAAAAGGAAACGTGTTTTTTGTGCAAATTTTTTTGTCTAAAATCTAAGGAAGACTGATGAAAAACCGAAAAGAAAAAAAAATAGAAAACACGTGCTGAAAATAAAATCCAGAGGAGGCGCCTAGAGCGCGACACGTGGCGGCGGCTGAGAACGCGTCAAGTGAAGCGCTCTCAGCCCACCCCCTAGTGAACCTTGGGAAGGCTGCGAATGAGTACTCCTCAGCTAGTTGCTCCCCTTTCTTTGTGCAAAAAATGCCTCTCTGGCTCCCTTTTTTAGGGATGCCTCCCTAGTTCGCAAGGCAAGGCAATCCGCGAGGGAAGTATTTGAGTCAGTACTAAGCGGCCCTTTTATAAATAGGTCGTGCCATGGCAGCTTTTTTATCGATGGGTCGTGCCCCAGTTCTGTAAGGTCGAGGCATGGACTGAATGAACTGATCTTTGCTTTCCGGCGATCCCTATTTGGTGCATAGGCCGCCCGCTAGCTACATCGCGCATACCCTCTGCGGCTGCCAGATCGAGTGTTTGGGCTGGCCCAATATAGTGTTTTTGTTTTGTTTTTCCCTTTTTCTTTTCTTTTTTCCTTTTCCTTTCTTTTTGTTTTTCCTTTTTTCTGCTTTGCAAACATCTTTCAAGTTTGTGATTTTTTTTGAATTTCATGAACATTTTCCGAAATCATATATTTTTCAAATTTGTGAACATTTTTTTAAAATTTGCGAACATTTAATATATTACTGAACATTTCTACATATTTGCAAACATTTTTCTAAATTGTGAACATTTTCTGAATACATGAACATTTTTCTAAATTCGTGGATATTTGTTATAAAATTTTAAACACTTTTAAACTCGGGAACATTTTCTGAATCAGCGAATCTTTTTGAAAATTGTGATTTCTTTTAAATTCACGAAGATTTTAGTATTCATGACATTTTTGAATAAATGAACTTGTTTTACTTAAGGAATATTTTTTAACATTTAATATAAATTTATGGACATTTTAGAGTTCATGAAAAAGTTAGGATACGCAAACACCTAAAAAAATCATGAACATTTTTTTATTTTCCGAATATTTTTTCCAAAATCATGAACAGTTTTTCTGAATATGCGATTTTTTTTTTCAAAATCAAGAACATTTTCTAATCCAGTAAGCATTTTTTGATTTCTTTAACAAATTTTCAGAATTTACTGATATATTTGGAATTTTTGAAAAATCTCGAATTTATTTTAAAGTAAATGAAACTGAAACAGAAAAAAAACAAACGGCGAAAAAAAAAGTGGGCGTCCAGCCCCCTCATGGGCCGTCCCAATAGGGCGTGCGGGAGGGGAGCGGGTGCGCGCTGGCTTGTGCGCCAGCGCGTCACGCGCTGTATAGGAGCTCAAGCCCCAGGGGAACCCCCTCCCTTTCCGTTTTGTCTGAAATCCTCCCTTCCGCGCTCCCCGAGCGACGGCGCACGCCGCCTGTTCTACCGAATACCGCTCCAGAGCGGGAGGCTTCGTCCATGGCGAGCGGGGTGGATAGCATCAGCGCCCTCCCGGACGACGTCCTCCACAGCGTGCTCCGTTTACTTCCGGCTGAAGAGGTGGTGCGGACGTGCGTGCTCGCCCGGCGCTGGCGCGGCGTCTGGAGATCCGTGCCCTCCCTCCGCTTCAACGGCGCCGAGGGGTGGGGCAGCGCCGACAGGTTCGCCCAGTTCGTGGACCACCTGCTCCACCTCAGATTCGCGGGCGACGGGGGCGCACGGGCGCCTCTGGATTCCTGCGAATTCGACTTCGACGCCGACGGGTTCATGCAATTGCCGGCTAACGAGCGGCACGCGAGCCACTGGATCTGGCAAGCCGTGCCCCATGTCCGGGTGCTTCGGCTTCATGTCATCGAGTTTGAGCAGGAACCCTCACCGCTATCTGATCTGCGTCTCGTTTCCCAGCACCTCACGAGATTAGATCTTGTTGGTGTAGCTGTCAACGACAGCGTTATGGATTTTTCAGGCTGTCCGGCATTGATGGAACTGAGTATGGAGGTCTGCGATGTTTTCGCCAACCAGCTGTTGTCTCCATCCTTGAAGCATCTGCGCATTGCCCGCTGCTTTACTGCCGAGGATACTCGCATCCTTATTTCTCTACCAAGTCTCGTTTCGCTCGAGTTGATTGTATGCCGCCAAGGAAGGAGCCCATTGCTCGGAAGCATGCCGCTGTTAGCAAGAGCCGTTGTTGTACTTAAGAATGATTGTGCTGATCGATGCTTTAAGGGTCGATTTAATGATTGTGGTGATACATGTTATGGTTGTCGTTATTATTATGGAGATCCTGCGTTTGGACCTACTTATGACCGCAACGACAGCATATTTCTCAAAGGTTTGTCCGAGGCTACGGACTTGGAGCTGTCAGCTGATTCTGATGTGGTATGTTTGCAACTGCACCTCTCTTAATCCCTCAAATTATACTTTTTTAAATTATTATTTCTCATGCAGCAACACATAGTCATAGCAAATCACAATTAGGAACTAAAACCACGACAAGAATTATGGAACGGATGGAGTACTTCACACATAGACAGATTGCACTTTTGTATTTCAAAGGCCAAAAGGTTCTTAATTTGATCCGTCTCTTTTGCACTTTGCCTAGATTCTTTTTGACAGGGATTTGAAGTGGTGCCCTACATTTACCAAGTTAAAGACTTTGTTACTCAATGACTGGTGCTTGGCTGCTGGCCACAATGCACTAATCTGTTTTCTCCAGCACTCACCAATTTTGGAGAAGCTTACACTTCAACTTTCTAAGGTATAGATTTTTTTAGGTCAGTAGCTATTGAAGTGACCATCCATGATTACCTGATTGATCTTTTTTTTATGTTAGGGACCTTCATATGTAAGTGAAACACAAGGAATATACACACCATTGGGACAGTCAGTTGCATCCAACTGTCTTAAGATAGTTGAAATCAAATGTGCAAATGTTGATAGTAAGGTTCACAGACTTTTGAAGATATTGACTACCTATGGCATACGCCTTGAGCAAATTAGGGTCCAACATACTAGCAGAATTTCTGGATCTAAATGTGAGTTAGATTGTTGCCACTCTTCATGCAACTTACATTTCTTCCATTTGTTAATGTGTTAATGCATTATTAACTAGGCACTGAAAAAAGCTTAAGTTAATTACAAGAATATAGTTTTTACAAATTTGGATGTATGTGGAGAAACATTCAGACTCGCCATATCTGATGAAGAGAAAGTGAGAGACAATAGTGTGCTTCATGTGTCTAACTGGCTTTATTATCCAAAAACTTAGGCTATCAATTTGGATTTTGGATTCAACTATGTTGTATGCAGACATTTGTAAGTAACAGTTACACATCAAACTGTTCCAAATCTATTATGTATGGTCACCACTACCCTCGGTATATATCATCCATACAGGCGAATGCTATCCTCTATCTAGCCATTTTGATTGAGCTTTGTTTTCATCTCGACCCTGTACAAACTTGCATGTGACTATATTGCTCTTATAAGCTACGATTCCCCTTGTGGATGTTCCTTATTCTTTTCTTTTTAGTTAACATCTCATAACAAATAATAAATCAATGATTATGTCAAGTTTTCACTCCATACTATTGCCCTCTGTACTTGTTTGTGAATCTTGTTATCTTATGTTAGGCTATCTCTAGCAGATCCCCTAAACTTTGATCCCCTATCCTGTCCCTGCCCTAGAAAAAACTATTTTAGGGGATTATACTTTTCTTCATCTAGCAGACCTGTCGTGGAATTAACACGTCAGATGTCCTTAGCGTGAGGACTTAGTCGTGAGGCCAACGCATCTATATGGTAGCTTGAGAGGGGTTGAGCGGAATCGAGAGACGCAACACAAAACAAGGGTTTAGACAGCTTCGGGCCCCGGGAAACATCATCCGGTAACAACCCTACATGCTGTTTGAGGCTAGATCTCATTGTCATCACGAGGGAGTCGTCGTAAACCGGCTCTCCTCTAGTTGTGTCTAGCCCTAGAGATTGTTTCTTGCTTCTCCCTCTTTGGGGAGCCCTGCCCCTCCTTATATAAGTTAAAGGGGCGGATTACATGTAGAGTCCATCTCGGACTAAGACTTAAACTATTTTGACTTCCCTTCTTGGGCTTCTTAACATCTGCCGGTTTAACATTGTCTGCCGGTTTAACATTGTCTGCCGGTTTAATAATGTATGCCGGTTTAACAATGTCTGCCGGCTTAACATGGTCTGCCGGGCTATGATTGACTTAACACTTGCCGGTGCTACCATCTGGCTTTAACTCTGCCGGTTTAACACTCGCCGGTTTACCGTCTGTCTTAGCCATCTGTCTTAACACCTGCCGGTTTAACACTCCGGCCGGGTCATACCGCGGGGTATATCCCCGACAAGACCCCCCAAAAAACCGTTTGCACACAAACTCATTTCAAACACAATTTTAAAGTATTTCATTGCGTAGTTAGACAATGGTACCACATTAACATCATACATAGCAAAATTAAATAGTCAATTACCTACTACATAACACTACATTGACATCAAACAAGGTTTAGCATCGAGATAAAACATATAGAAATAGCTACCAGATAGCCCTACTCGCCGCTGTCCTTGCAGTAGTCGGAGAAGTCCGAGTCAGAAGAGGAGATGGGAACCATTGTCCCCCGCCACGGGCGCACTGCGTCGGCGTTGCGGATCTCTACCGCAAACTTGTCCCACAGTCGGTGCCGAACGTTGTGGTACTTCGGCGGGGGTAGCGGGGACAGAGCTCGAGGAGACAACGCGGGGGCTTGGGGCTGCGTTGGGGAGGTGGCAGTGACAGAGGAGACGACGCACGACAGAGAGGGAGGTGACGGTGTCAGGGTCGAGGAAGAGAGTGTGGTCCATGCATGGAGTGGTGGTGACGACGGCGGGAGGCGACGAGGGATCTGCAGGAGGCAGTGAAACTCGATTGGTGGCCATGACCTCAGGTTCGAGGAAGGTGGCAGCAGCCTGAATCGAGGGTTGTGGCGGCGTAAATGGATGTGTGGTGGGGTGGGCTAGTGTTTGGGGGTAGCGGCGTTGGGTTTAATAGCGAATGCAGGCCAATCGGCCGGTGTCCCAGTCCCCACGCCATGAATGCGGGAAGGGAGCAATCTCCCCATTTTTATTGAGAATGCTCACTTTGAGAGCAAAAATGGGCTAGAGAGGCAAAGTTTGGAGGATCAAAAGCTATTTTTAAGGCACTAATTTTTTAGGGGATCTGCTAGATGGGGTTTAATCCCCTAAACAAGCCCCCTCCCACAATATTGCTTTTGGGGGATCTTCTAGACATGCCCTTACATGGCAAATAACCAAAAAACTTTTCATATTTGGATATAAATGGTACCCCTTCTGTTCGGGTTTATTGGGGCCCCTCGTATTTAATGTCAAAGTATGGCCATAGAATTAACTAATAAAATATAAAGTATAATAAAAATTATATGGTGGGAATCCTCTTTGGAATACAAATCTAATGTTATACTTTTGTAGCATATAAGTCATGCATTGTTAGTTATATAGATTGTCAAACTTTGACCCAAAATACAAGGGGTCCTAATAAACTTGGACAAAGGTAATATGTTACAAGTGAATCTCTTATTAGAATAAAATTTACATATTTTGATATTACTTCAAATCATTGAAAAATCCCATTTGTCTGCGGTATGTTCTCTCTAAATTGATTACCTATTTTTCTTATCTTTGCAGGCTTCAACTTTGTTTGCACTGATTTCAGCTAAAACTAGAGGTATGATTGTATGAAGATCTGGAATCTTCTTAGATTTAGGTCTCTGTGATTTTTAAGAAATGTTGGAGCAGATTTGGGGATGTGATGTGGCAGACAGTAGCTATGTTCTGTCTGTAGGGATCTTATGGTTATTCCACTTACCATATTATCTTTTGGCAAGTGCTTTTGTGTCTCAGCTCACACTTTTCAAATATTTGGTAATATCGGTCATAGGTGTTTGCCTTTTCTCCTTCTTACCTTAATACAATATGTGCATATATACATAAAATAGAAATAAATGAACATTTTAAAACCCCTTCTCCTGCTACCAAAACCTTTAGGTTTGAGAAATGGTGGCTTGGGCATCCAGAATTTGCTCCTCTTGTGCACACAATTTGGACCACCCCTTCTCCTTTCACTTCTGCTATTGACACCTGGCAATTTAAACTTAAACTATTCAAACAAAAGGTGTGAGGATGGAGTATCAATTTATAGGTTGCTATGAAGAAGAAACAAAGATCTATTCCAGGAATTTGATATTCTTGATGTTTTTTCTGAAAAATATGATTTCTCCTAAAGATATCCTCATAATGAAAAGAAATTAAAGAAGAAATGAGTGACATTTGGAAGAAGGAAGAGATGGCCATGTGGCAGAGATCTAGAGATAGAATTTTTTTGGAAGGTGACAAGAATAATGCATATTTTTGTGCAGTGGAAAACCAACATAGGAGGAAAACCTATCTTTCTGGTTTAAATACTCTAGATGGCCCTGTTTATTCCACCAAATATATGTTGGATGTTGCCACCAATTTTATGAAAACCTATTTGGATATGAAGCTAAACCCAATGTACACCTGGGTGACCATTTTTGGTCTGAGGAGGAGAATATCAACTTAGAAAAAAAAACCTTTTCTAAGGAAGAGATTAAGGAGACCATGTTGGGTCCATATGCAAGTGGGGCTCCTTGTCCTGATGGCCTATCTTTTCTATTTTATCGCAATTTTCGGATTTGATTAAAGGATTGTATGGCTTTGGGAAGGGGATTTGAAGAGGGCTCCCTGGATATCCATAGACTTAATTATGCTATCATTACTTTAAATCCTAAGGAGCCTGATGCCAAAGACATGCTGAAATTTAGGCCAATTAGTCTTAGTAGCTGCTCTGTTAAGATCTTTAGTAAGGCTATGACCTGGACACAGATTATTATCCCCTTACCAAACTGTTTTTTGTTAGAGGCAGATTCATTCTAGAAAGTGTAGTTACAGCTCATGAAGCTACCCATGAGGTTTGTAATTCTAGTAAACCTGGGGTCATTCTCAAAGTAGAGGTTTTGGTAACAAATGGATAAGTTGGATACTTTCCATACTTCAATAGAGCGACACAAATGGTCCTTATTTTGTTGGGGGGGGGGGGGTTGAAACATGGTGATCCACTCTCCCCCAATGCTTTTCAACCTTGTGGTTGATGTTTTTTCCAGGATGCTAGGTAAAGCTGTCAGAGCCAACATTATCTGTGGGATTATTCCCTATGTAATACATGGTAGTCTACTCAGTCTACAGTATGCTGATGATACAATCCTTTTCCTTGACCATAACCCTACCTATGCTAAAAATTTGAAGTGGTTGCTCTCATGCTTTGACTAGTTATCTGGGATGAAGATTAATTATGACAAATGAGATCTTTTAACAATTAATCTTGATGATGCTTCTTCTAAGTTGCTATCCCAAATTTTTTGTGTTAAAATTGGGGCTTTCCCTCTAAAATACTTGGGGGTGCCTTTGCACTACTTGAAATTAAGGAGGGAAGACACTCAACCCATTGTTGATAAAATCATCAAGAAGATCTGTGGGTGGAGAGGCAAATTGCTTAACTATGAAGCGAATTTGATTTTAGACTTATATTGCAAGTATCCCAATGTATATATCCATCATTAAATTTTCTAAATTGGCTATTAAAGCCATCACCTCTCAAATGGCGCATTTGGGGGGTGTTGGGAGATATCCACAAGTACCACCTTGCAAATTGGGGATTTTTATCCCAAAATGATTTTGGTGGCTTGGGAGATTTTAATCTAGCCCTTCTTGCATCTTGTTCTAAAGATTTTTTACGTGTGGAGATAAAAGTTGGGTTACTTTGTTGAGTTACAAATATAACACCAACATGCCTAACTTGTTGTGGTCCAAAACTAATATAGGCTCCCCTTTCTCAAAAGGGGTCACTTGGGCCTTATCTGGGGCCAGGCCTTTTTATAAGTGAATTTTAGGGAATGGAGCTCATATTAGTTTTTGGCATGATTTGTGGGCTGGAGATATAACACTGAAAACCCAATTTTAGGATGCTTTTGCTATTTGCCAGCAATATGACTGTTGCGTAGCCCAAGTTTGGGCTGGACAAACATTTAAAATAACCTTTAGGATGTGTGTTGAAGTTGGGTTTTTTAGTTAAATGGCAGGAACTACAATTCGTTCTACTTAACTATATTCCTAAGATCAACTATTAGAACCTTCTGGTTTATACTCTGTGAAATCCTTCTATAATATGATCAACTAGGGCAGAGTGTGTACCCCCATATGGAAAAACTTATGGAAGTTTGTTGTCCCTCAGAAGTACCTAGTATTTGTCTGGTTGGCTTTTCACATTAAAATTCTGACTCGAGATAACCTAAGGAAAATACAAGGATAGTGTGACCTGCCTTTTCTGTAGTGAAAATGAGTCTATTTTTTTACCTTTTATTTAATTGTCTTGTTGAGAAACAAGTTTAGTCGATTATTGCTGAAATCTTCGCATTTCGTTTCCCTTGCAACATGTGTGAACTTCATGCCATGTGGGGTGTGGAGAATAAGAAATAGGTGATCAATATAGTGTGTGTTGTTGTGATCTGGAGCTTATGGACGATGCATAATGATTTGTGCTTTCAGGGTGCAGTTTGGATCAGTACCCAAACCCTTCCGGGAAAGGTGAGTGATATGATCCATCAGTGGAAGATCTTATGCTTGGGAAATCAGTCGGTGCTACTTCAGAGTCGCTTACAATGACTGGATCATCAAAGAGGAGAACTCCTGCAGATCTCCTCATGAAGATGAGGGATGCAAGCAAGAAGGACTTGTAGTTGGGCTTCATCCTGAGAACTCACTCTAGTTGAAGCTTTGTGCTTGTAATAATTAGCTCTGTGCACTATTTCTTTCTGCTTGCATTTGGTTAAACTACCCTAACCGTTGTGGCAATGCTATGGGGCTTTAATTTATCCTTCTGTCTCAGCTACTTTGGTGAGGCCCGAGCGACGTCAACAGTTACATCTTTTTTTGCCTTGTTTTAATAAAACTAGCACATATGCATGTGTGTTGCAATGGGAGAAAAAAATAGTATCAAGAGACCACCTGATATATGTCGCACATAAATTGTCTTAGCTGAAGGCGCTTTTTTTGTTACAAAACAATGTAAATGTGGTTCATCTTGTTGTCTTGAATCAACATTCACTTTGAATTGAAATTTGTAGAATAGCTTGCTAAGGCCTCATTAGGAAGATTTGTGGCTTCCTAGAATCGTTGGCTCCCGCTCCTCATTCAGCCAACCAGCTTCAAGAAGGAGGAGTGAAGCGTTCGGTTTGCTGCTACGGCTCCTCTCGCACGCATGGGCTGGTAGCCCAGGAAAATAGGCTAAGGCCTGTTCGGCCATGCAGTGGGCTAGGTTTTACGGCGAGTTCGATGGGGGAAGAAGGGATGGACTGGAAATTTAATTTGCTACGTGGTGGAGGCTAGACTTTGCAAGAACATCTAGTTTTTTCCCTTAAAAAATCTAGCGTTCTTCTTTGTTTGTTGTGATTTATCCTGTATAGAGAGTAGTTTTTACCGGTACAGAGAGCACTTTATGATAGTACAAGTGCAAGAACTATACAAAACATGTAACTTTTCAAATTTCACCAGGTTTAGATGAACAACAAGGTTTTACATATGTCCTACAACAAAAGCTTGATCAAATTTGCATATGTTTGCAAATCAAAGGAGGGACAAATTGCACCACGAGCATGACTTCACCAACAAACAGAAATGGTGGTAACTAGTTCATTCCAAAACATATCCATGTCAGGAGCACTTGCCCTCCAAAGTTGAAGCATCCGATGCACTCAAAGGAATAACATACTTTTTTATCTATCCAGAATTTTTGGAACATAATCTAAATCCCTTTAGATGGACTAGCTATTGTCAAAGATGGTTGCTCTTCAATATCATACTCCAAATCGAGATCAATAATTACACCAACATTCAAGGCGGTTTTCAGTGGGATGTTCTTCCCCCTCTACCTTCTTGTGATGAATTGAGTCTTGCTCTTTGAGGTTTCCTTATGTTGTATTGAGTACTGGATTTGAGAACACTTGATGTATGTCTTGCGATGGGATATCTGTGGCGACAATGGGATTTTATATTGATTCACTTGATGTATGTTTTGGCACTCACCTCGCGGATTCCTGAGGTGACATTGGGGTAGTCTATGCATAGGGGTTGATGCACATTTTCATCCTACGTTTTCTGATAGAAACTTTGGAGGGATTCTTTGTTGCACGTTGAGGGATTGCCATATGATTTAATTATGTTATCATTGTTTGAGAGACTTTGCACTAGTGAAAGTATGAACCCTAGGCCTTGTTTTCAAGCATTGCAATACCGTTTTCGCTCAGTTTTACTACTTGCTACCTTGCTGTTTTTATATTTTCAGATTACAAAAACCTATATCTACTATCCATATTACACTTGTAGCACCATCTCTTCGCCTAACTAGTGCACCTATACAATTTACCATTGTATTGGGTGTGTTGGGGACACAAGAGACTCTTTGTTATTTGGTTGCAGTATTGTTTGAGAGAGACCTTCTTCATCCTACGCCTCCCATGGATTGATAAACCTAAGGGCATCCACCTGAGGGAAAATTGCTACTGTCCTATAAGTTGGAGGCCCAACACGAGTCTACAAGAATAAGTTGCATAGTAGACATCAGTTTTCAACATATCTATATTTTTTTATTCTTCTATACTATTATATATCAATCGTGTATACTTTATATGTCATTCTATATCATTTTTTTGGACGAACCTATTAACTTTGTGCTCAATGCCAGTTCTTGTTTTTTGCCTATTTTTTTGCTTCGCAGAAAAACCATACCAAACAAAGTCCAAACACAATAAAATTTTACGATGACTTTTTGGGACTAGAAGAGTCCCTAGAAGCTTTAGGAGAGACCAGAGGATGCACAGGGGAGCGACAAGCTCACCTGGCGCACCATTAGCACTTGTAGGGCCCACATGGCTCCGTTTGACCTAATTTCTGGCCTATAAATTCCCTAATATTCCAAAAACCCTGAATCAAGACCTGAAGCAATTATTCCACCGCCACAAGCCTCTGTTCTTCTGCAATCCCGTTTGGGGGCCTCTGCCGGTACTCTGCCGAAGGGGGAAACCATTGGGGAGGCCATCTTCCTCGAACTTGCTACATCCATGATGATGTGCGAGTAGTTACCATAGGACCTAAGGGTCCATAGCAGCATCTAGATGACTCTCTCTCTCTCTCTCTCTCTCTCTCTCTGATCCTCAATAGAATTATCTTTTCGCAGATCTATTCGATGTAATTCTCGCGATGCATTTGTTGGGATCCGATGAACTGTAGGTTTATGATCAAATTATTCATTGAAATTATTTCAGTATTTTTTAAGATTTATATATGTGTGATTTTATAGCCTTGTATTTCTCTCTGATCTATCAATCTCTTTTAGCCAATAAGATCGATTGATCTTCAGTGGGAGAGGTGCTTGGCACTAGGTTCAATCTTGCGGTGTCCTTACTCTATGACAGGAGGAGTTGCAAGGCACGTATTTGTATTGTTACTACTAAGGGTAAAATGACAGGGTTCAGACATATTATTTGATCTTACTTTGTCTATATTATGCCATCATGCTTAAAGCGTTACACTGGTTGTTGTGAACTTAATACTTTGAGAGGCACGCTGGATAGCGGTATTGGGTGGAGCAATAGTAGTAAATGCAGATGGAATTTTGGTCTACTTCTCACAGAAGTAATGCCTATATATTGATCATGCCATGAAGAATCATCATAACCATGCGCTAGTCTATCAATTTCTCAACAATAATTTGTTTACCCACCGTTGATATGCTTAAGAGAGATAGTGCCTCTAGTGAACCTGTGGCCCCCGGGTCCATCTTCCACATTTACTAAAACCCTAAATTTGCTCACTATTTTTTATTTACTTTCTATTTTATTTTATCTATCTACCATTGTCAGATTTAGTCCTTGCAATTGGAGAGAACAAAGGGATTGAACCCTCTTGCCTTCGTTGGGTGCAAGCATTTGCTTTGTGTGTGTGTGTGTTGGTATCACTTATCTTGTTTGTGTGGCGTCTCCTACTAGTTTGATAAACCTTGGTTCCTAACTGAAGGAAATACTATCTGTTACTATACACATCACCCTTCCTCTTTGGGGAAATCCCAATGCCTATCACAACTAGCAGAAGGATTTCTAGCGCCGTTGTCGGGGAGGCTTCACCAAACAGGTTTAGATTCCTTCGCTCACATTTATCATTTGCTTGGTTTATTTTCTTTGTCATTTGCCTTTTTAGTCGCCTTCTCATTTTCATCTCCCCTCCTCAAAAAAATTAAAAATACGAAAAATACTTGTGTGGTATCTTTGCTTGTTATTATGGCTAGTTCTTCTGCGTCACCCTCTCCCTCGATTTTGAAGTACTTTATTTTAAGCAGAGACAAGCGGAGAGTTTAAAAGATGCATGGTTCAGGATAATGGAATTATATCATAATTCTACTATAAAAAGTGATATAAAGATCCTTCTTAGGAATTTCTATGTGGGGATAACTATGCCTAATAGACAAATTTTGGATTTTGCCGCTAAAGGAATTTTTATTGAAAGTGATACTAATTTTGCTTATGAAATGATAGAAGGAATAGTAGGGGTTCCTCCCACACAAAAAGGATTTCCATACACTCAAGAAGGAATCAAGATATTAGAGAAACTAGGGGATATGCAAAAAAAATGATTAACTTACAAAAAATTAACGAACCACATAAGACCCTTAGTTCAAATCTTAACCGCATAAATTCGCTTCTTACTACTTGCAACAAAAGGCTTGATACTCTTCACAAAAAAATTGCATTGCCTTCGGAAACTAACGGGAAGTGTAAAGTGCCTTCCAGATTTGAAAATAGCCTCAGTAAGATTGTTAAGTTGAAGGATGATAATATATGGTACTATGCTTTATGCCTAGCTATGGACATTAAACAATAGCGCTTGTCGGGAAGCAACCCAATAGTTATCTTTCTTTCCTTTTTACCTTTGTGAGTCAAATGATTATTGCTACTGTAATGATTATGTTTGTATCTTTGCTTTTGATTATTGTGCCAAAAAAGCCTTTAAGTTGATGTGGATGATTGTTTATTTGGTTCTATTCCAAAACAGAAAGTTTAATGTCCAGTGCGTGAATTGTTTTTCTGTATTGGAAAATGGTCAATTGTTAAAAAAAATACATGTTACTTATATGCAAATTATTTTGCCGGAATAATTTTCTAGAATTTTAGAGTTACATAAATATGATTAAAAATTCCATCATTACATACTCTTCTATTTCAGACATATTATGTTTTTATTGCATAGTGTGCTTGTTTTGATGTTTCTATGGATTGTATCGGGGCGCATAAGTCATGGAGATGATAGAATATAGTACGTGTTTGCTACCTGTGAGCTGCGTTGGGATTTCTTCGAAGAGGAGAGGATGATGGAGTACAGTAGAGATAAGCAATTCCCTCAGTTAAGCACCAAGGTTATCAATTCAGTAGGAGAACCACGCAAGACCTCGTGAACAACACCTACACACACAAAAAACAAATATATGCACCCAATGCGATCAAGGGGGTTGTCAATACCCTTAGCGGTTACTTGCAAGAGGATCAAGTCTGATAATGGTACATAGATAAAAAACACAAAATAAAAAGGTAAATAAATTGCAACACGGTATTTTTGGTTTTAATGTATGATAAAGATGACCCAGAGGGCATAGTTTTCACTAGAGCTTCTTTCTCGAACAAAAAACATATGGTGGGTAAACACATTACTGTTGGCAATTGATTGAAAGGCACATAGTTATGACGATATCCAAGGCAATGATCATATATATAGGCATCACGTACGAGACAAGTAGACCGACTTCTGCCTGCATCTACTACTATTACTCCACACGTCGACCGCTATCCAACATGCATCTAGAGTATTAAGTTCATAAATAACAGAGTAATGCCTTAAGCAAGATGAGATGATGTGGACAAAGTAAATCCAAGCAATATGAATAAACCCCATCGTTTTCCCCTTAATGGCAACAATAAAAATACATGTCTTGTCCCTTAATATCACTAGGATATAGAACACCGCAAGATTGAACCCATTACAAAGCATCTCTCCCATTGCAAGATAAATCAACCTAGTTTGCCAAACCAAATGGATAGTTCGGGGAGAAATACAAAGCTATAACAATCATGCATATAAGAATTCAGAAAAGACTCAAATAATATTCATGGACAATCTGATCATAAACCCACAATTCATCAGATCCCAACAAACACATCACAAAAGAAGATTACATCGAATAGATCTCCAAGAACATCGAGGAGAACATTGTATTGAAGATAAAAGAGAGAGAAGAAGCCATCTAGCTACCAGCTATGGACCCATAGGTTTGTGGTAAACTACTCACACATCCTTGGAAGGGCAGCAAGGTTGATGTAGAAGCCCTCCGTGACTGATTCTCCCTCCGACAGAGTACCGGAAAAGGCCTCCAGATGGGATCTCAAAGAACAGGAACTTGCGGCATTAGAAAAAGTATGTTGGGTGGCTCTCTGTTGATTTCCTGATTTTAGAGAATTTATAGAGGTGGAATTAGGCCAGACGGAGCCACGAGAGGCCCACAAGGTACCTGGGCGCGCCTACCCCCCTAGGCGTGCCCAAGTGCCTTGTCGTCTCTTCATTTCTCGTCTGGTCTCCTCCCGAAGCTTCTAGGGTCTCTCTTGTCCAGAAAAAAATTATCAAAAAGTTTCATGGCATTTGGACTTCATTTGGTACTGATTTCCTGGAAAAACCAAAAACAGGAAAAAAAACAACTGGCATTTGGCATTAAGTCAATAAGTTAGTCTCAAAAAATGATATATAATTGCATATAAAACATCCAAGATTGATACTATAATAGTATGGAACAATTTATAGATACGTTGGAGACATATCAAGCATCCCCAAGCTTAATTCCTGATTATCCTCGAGTAGGTAAATGATAAAAATAGATTTTTTGATGTGGAATGCTACCTAACATATTCATCATGTAATCTTTCTTTTATGGAATGAATATTTATATATGAATGATTCAAAGCAATGGTCTATAATTTGACATAAAGACATCAATACTCAGGCATACCAACAAACAATCATGTCTTTCAAAATAAAAATGCTAAAGAATGCTACCCCTACAAAATCATATAGCCTTGTCATGATTCATCTTCTTAACACAAAGTATAAATCATGCACTACCCCGGTGTCAGCCAAGAAATTGGTTCATACTTTTTAATGCGCTTCAGCTTTTTCAACCCCCATGCAATACATGAGCACAAGCCATGGATATATCACTATGGGTGGAATAGAGTATGGTGGTAGAGATAATATGGAGAAGACAAAAAAGGAGAATGTATCACATTGACGAGGCTAATCAACGGGTGTCGGTGTCAAAACCGGCGGATCTCGGGTAGGGGGTCCCGAACTACGCGTCTAGGCGGATGGTAACAGGAGACAAGGGACACGATGTTTTTACCCAGGTTCGGGCCCTCTCGATGGAGGTAATACCCTACTCCTGCTTGATTAATATTGATGATATGGGTAGTACAAGAGTAGATCTACCACGACATCAGAGAGGCTAAACCCTAGAAGCTAGCCTATGGTATGATTGTTGTTCTTCCTACGGACTAAAACCCTCCAGTTTATATAGACATCGGATAGGGTTAGGGTTACACAGAGTCGGTTACAATGGTAGGAGATCTACATATCCGTATCGCCAAGCTTGCCCTCCACGCCAAGGAAAGTCCCATCCGGACACGGGACGAAGTCTTCAATCTTGTATCTTCATAGTCTAGGAGTCCGGCCAAAGATGATAGTTCGACTATCCGGACACCCCTAGTCCAGACTCCCAAGGTAGCCCTGAACCAGGCTTCAATGACGATTTAGTCTGGCGCGATATTGTCTTCGGCATTGCAAGCGCGTTCCTCCTCGAATACTTCATAGAAGGTTTTGAACACCAGGATAGTGTCCGCTCGCAAAACAAGTTCCACATACCACCGTAGAGAGAATAACTTTTGCACAGATCTGCTGGCGTATTCAGCGTGACATCACACCACGGCCGTGCCTTTATACGAATCGTTTTCTTGTTCCACCTCGGTAGCGTTTAGCGAGGCGGTTTCCTTGGCACGTCTTATCAAAGCGGAGATCGTGCCCCCTTATTCCGGGATTCCCATCAACACGGACGTGGGTAACCCATCCGCGCCATTGATTACGGTGCTTGGGAGATAAGCGAGTTTTACCAGGCTGGCGGGGGACGCATAGCTTCGTCCGTCCATATAAGGGGATAAGGTTCCACCTTTTCACCTACGCCTTCTTCCTCCTTTGCTCATCCATTTCTGCGTACTCGAGCTCCAGCACCCAAGTCCGCACACCCCACCTCAACCTTCTCCAACTATGTCCGGAGCGGGAGGCAGGTGGATGGCCTCCTCCGTCACGGAGGGGCACATCAAAAAGCTGCGGAAGGCCAGATACTTGTCCAGTGACATCGCGTACCGGCTACCCGACGAGGGGAAGCTCATTCCAAGCCCCAGGCCCCATGAGTGTTTCTCCCCCACTTCCTCGGCGGACTAGGTTTTCCACTTCACCCATTTGTCCGGGGGCTCATGTTCTACTACGGCCTGGATTTCCATGATCTGGCCCCGAACTTTATCCTCAACATCTTGGCGTTTATCGTCGTGTGCGAGGCCTTCCTCTGCATCCAGCCCCACTTTGGCTTATGGCTGAAGATCTTCAATGTCAGGCCGAAGGTAGTGGGCGGCCGCCAAGCGGTCTTGGAGGTGCCATGGTTGGCAAGATGGCCAAAGTCCTATGGCTCGAGGGCTCCTTTGTGGAGACCATAAAGGGTGGAAATCGGGTGGTTCTACATCACCGAGCAGCGACTCTAAATGGGCGGCGGCCCCAATTCTGATCTGGCTTCCCACGCGGCTCACATCATGGAAAGAGACGTGCGGCGTGGGGGATTCGGACGAGCTATCCGGACTCCAAACCTGCGTCCGAAACCTGGTGGACAAGAATCTCAGGCTTGTCAACGTTATCCAGGTGATGCTCATCCGCCGGATTCTCCCATGCCAACAACGGGCCTTCAAATTGTGGGAGTTTGATCCGGCACAGCACCCAACTCTGAAGAGGCTCTTCGAAACTACGTACGAAGATGCGTGGAAGGTGCTGTTCAAGGCGCCGAGGTTCCCATCCGCTATCAAGATCGCGATTCAGCTCGCAGCGTCAAGCCAGCGAGGTAAGTTGTTTTACCCTTTACGGGACTCTTTTTTCATAGATTGACTCTATGTGGGATCTAAAACTCCCTAACCTTTGACAGGACTGGCTGAAGACGTCCGGACAGATTAACTGTCCGCTCCTTTGCCGAAGACCAGCCGGACGCCTTGATTGACGGGGGCTGCTGGCTCCGGCACCTCACGTGGTGCGGAGAAGAAAACCAAGAAGGAGGCCATGGGAACTCGAAGGAGCTCCGGCGCCAGGGCTGTCGGACTCATCGCCCCACAACCACGAGGAAGAATCCTCCTCCGAGGAGGAGGAGGAGGAAAAAAGCCTCTCCCAGTGAAGAGGGAAAAAAGGAAGGCCGCCCCAACCGGGAGGCCGGCGGAATCAAGAAGGAAGGACCCTTCCTCCGGACTTCTCCACCAACGTCGACAACGACGAGGAGGAGGGCCAACAAGGGCCAAGCCTGGCGAGATCGTAAGTGTCCGGATACCCATGGCTTTTTCCATTGCATAGTGTTCTCTAATGCCGAACAATCATGCAGCCCGCCTAAGGCGAGCTCACCGCTTCGTCGGCGGGTCCCCGAGTTCGCCGGAAATGGAGAGTACTTCACTTCGGCCGCATCCTCACCTCACGCTGCAGGACGACGCCGAGGTGGGGCCCCAAGGGGGCCTGGTCAAGAGGAGGTGGCGCAGGAGGCGCTGCAAGGCAACCTCCCGGACTCGGTAGCGAGGGAGCAAGACCCCGGGGCTCTAAGCCCGACCTCGTCCGGACTCCATACCGGAACCTTCAGTGGTTCCGAAGTCCGGCAAGCGACCCCTTCGTAGGAAGGGTAAGAAGCCGGTGTCCTCCATCCAACCGGAGGCACCGGATAGCTTACTGGAGGCGCTTAACGGCGCCTCCATCGATGAGGAGCACCGCCTTTGTTATGAGTGTGGTGATCCGGAAGTTCGATCCGCCAAGAGCGGGCTGACTGAAGCTGTACCAGCCTTCTAACAGGCTTTGAGGTAAGTTTAGAATATGTAAAAATATTACCGCATAGACAGTAGCCCCTGATGCTTAGTTCAGTGTTCGGAAAGAAAAGCCGGACTAAGGATCTAAAAAGATATATGCAGGAGTCTAATATAAGTATGTCAATATGGGAATGCAGGCTGCGCTGCTGACCTCTGCCAGACCGACCGGAGGTCAATGCATTGAAGCGAGCCTCGAGCGGTCCGGAACGAGCTCGGCCTTGCCAAGAAGCAGCTCGAGGACAAGGAAGGTAAGTAATACCTTATTAAAGAAATACCTTATAAAAAGGATTCAGTTGCAAAAAATGACAGGAATAACATGGGTATTGTAGGGGCCACAGACGAGGTGGCGACCCTGAAGGAAGCGGTGTCTGCGGCCGAAAACAAAGCCGCCGTGGAGCGCGCCGAGCGAGAGAACCAGGAGGAGCGGGTGGCGGAGGTGCGGCAAGAGCTCCAGGCTCTCGTGGAAAAACACGAGAGTTTGGAGCGTGACTCGAAGACTCGAGAGTCCGATCTCCCCTCGGCTCTTGAGAGTGCCAAAGTCGCTAAGGACGAAGCCGAAAAATCCCTCCAGGAGATTGAGGCAATAAAGAAGATCGCGGCGAGTAAGGCATTCTTTATGCAGAGCAAGAATGTAAAAGTCAATTATCTAGTACTTACCCGAATCCGGAGCTCTCCAGAGCGTTCGCAGATCTGCCCGTGGTGTATGCGATGTTGCGCGTTCTACCGCGCCAAGGAGGGAGCTCGACGGAGAAGGTGTTACGGTCTCGGATATCTTTGAGGCGAGCGTCCGGTGCCCTGAGCGACCAGCTGAAGCAGCTGGTCGAGCTCCACAAGGTCGCCGAACAGGCCATGAAGGGCCTCATAGTTGGTTGTGGCCATTGGAAGCCATGCACAGGAGCTATTTTGGGCTAGTGCAGCGGCTGGTGGGCCTTTGTCCATGGATTGAAGTCATCAAGCGCTCCGTCGCATTGAAGGTGCCCGTCGGGCCTTGCCGTGCTAAAGTGCACCGGGGCAAGCTGGATGCGGAGAAGCTTGTGACGACGGGCCACCGAAGGGCAAGGATCATCACAAGCCCGAAGTGTACTATGAGGGCGTCCTGAAGGGTGCCCGCCGTATAGCGGATGAGTGCTCCAAAGATGTAAGTTTTGAATAGACTCGCATTTGTTATCCTGTACGCTGAAAACTTGTTCATATGCGCTAAGCAACGCTTGTTAATTTAAAATATTACCTTCTGTGCGTCCGTTTATCAAATTTGAGAGATGGCAAGTCGTTGGCTTCATCCCCCATGCCACGAGTGCTGGGGTGTTCGGGATAAACTTGAGCGCTATTGTTCCCATTCTTGGGTCCATCGAGGGAGGCGCTCAACGCAACGAACAAGGCAACCGGACTTATAGTGCTTGAACACTCTCACTTATCCATAGAATTCTATAATTTTAAATTTCGGTGAAGCCCCTAGTATTCGGAAGACCGAGTTCGGGGCGCTATCCACGCCTTGGCCGGACAATGCCGACTCCTCGCTCTAAGCGGCATAAGTCTTTAGGGACCCGAAAAAACCTCTCGAACAGCGACCGACTCTTGCCTTATCATGACGGTCAGTTTTAGCTTTCTCCACTGAGGTGCTCAACCCAGCTCAACCGGGGCACAATCACCGTGGTTCTCCCAGTGCTACCTTAGCCGATACAACGGAACGTAAGGTACCAAAACATGGGAGCCGGGCAAACCCAACTATTGACCCAAGACATGATTCGGAGCCGATGCATATAATGCTATAAGTTCGGGGTGCCGCACTTGTGAAAGTGTTCGGACTTATCACACCATACTTTTGGGGTACTTAAGCCCCTGGTGTATTGGCCGTACCAAATTGTACGGTTGCGCAATGTCATAAATGAACATATATAATGGGAAAGAATGCAATAATAGGCAATAGCTATATATTGGTTATTAAAAAGAAACTGCAAATAAAAGCAGAACGATACAAATTGTGCGATAAGCAAGGGATGGGACTATTTAACATGTCCCCCTCCAGGGGTAAGCTGCGGGATGGTATTGTTGGGGAACGTAGTAATTTAAAAAAATTTCCTACGCACACGCAAGACCATGGTGATGGCATAGCAACGAGAGGGGAGAGTGTATGTCCACGTACCCTCGTAGACCAAAAGCGGAAGCGTTATAACAACGCGGTTGATGTAGTCGTACGTCTTCACGATCCGACCGATCCAAGTACCGAACGTACGGCACCTCCGAGTTCAGCACACGTTCAGCTCGATGACGATCCCCGGGCTCCGATCCAGCAAAGCGTCGGGGATGAGTTCCGTCGAAGACGACGGCGTGGTGGCGATGATGATGCTCCACCGGCGCGGGCTTCGCTAAGCTCCGCGACGATATGACTTCACCGGCGCGAGGCTTCGCCTAAGCTCATGACGATATGACCGAAGTGGAATATGGTGGAGGGGCACCACACACGGCTAAGGAACGATCCGTAGATCAACTTGTGTGTTATGGGGTGCCCCCTGCCCCGTATATAAAGGAGCAAGGGGGTGCGGCCGGCCCTAGGGAGGCGCGCTAGAGGAGTCCTACTCCCACCGGAGTAGGACTCCCCCTAGTTGGATTAGGTCTTGGGGAAGGGGAAGAGGGAGGCGCCGCCCCCTCTCCTGTCCTATTCGGACTAGAGGGGGAGGCGCGCGGCCTGCCTGGCCGCCCTCCTCTTCTCCCTTATGGCCCATCAAGGCCCATTGATTCCCGGGGGTTCCGTAACCCCGGTGTTCGATAAAATCCGTTTTCATCCGGAACCTTTCCAAGTCAAACATAGGCTTCCAATATATCAATCTTTATGTCTCGACCATTTGAGACTCCTCGTCATGTCCGTGATCACATCCGGGACTCGAACAAACTTGGTACATCAAAACTTATAAACTCATAATAAACTGTCATCGAAGCGTTAAGCGTGCGGACCCTACGGGTTCGAGAACTATGTAGACATGACCTAGAACTATTCTCGGTCAATAACCAATAGCGGAACCTGGATGCCCATATTGGTTCCTACATATTCTTCAAGATCTTTATCGGTCAAACCGCATAACGACATCGTTGTTCCCTTTGTCATCGGTATGTTACTTACCCGAGATTCGATCATCGGTATCAATACCTAGTTCAATCTCGTTACCGGCAAGTCTCTTTACTCGTTCCGTAATACATCATCTCACAACTAACTTATTAGTTGCAATGCTTGCAAGGCTTATGTGATGTGTATTACCGAGAAGGCCTAGAGATACCTCTCCGACAATCGGAGTGACAAAACCTAATCTCGAAATCGCCAACCCAACATGTACCTTTGGAGACACCTGTAGTACTCCTTTATAATCACCCGATTCGTTGTGGCGTTTGGTAGTACCAAAGTGTTCCTCCTGTAAACAGGAGTTGCATAATCTCATAGTTACGAGGAACATGTATAGGTCATGAAGAAAGCAATAGCAATATACTAAGCGATCAAGTGCTAAGCTAACGGAATGGGTCATGTCAATCACATCATTCTCCTAATGATGTGATCCCATTAATCAAATGACAACACATGTCTATGGTTAGGAAACATAACCATCTTTGATTAATGAGCTAGTCAAGTAGAGGCATACTAGTGACTGTATGTTTGTCTATGTATTCACACATGTATTATGTTTCCGGTTAATACAATTCTAGCATGAATAATAAACATTTATCATGATATAAGGAAATAAATAATAACTTTATTATTGCCTCTAGGGCATATTTCCTTGATCTCCCACTTGCACCAGAGTCAATAATCTAGATTACACAAATGATTCTAACACCCATGGAGTCTTGGTGCTGATCATGTTTTGCTCGTGGAAGAGGCTTAGTCAGCGGGTCTGCAACATTCAGATCCGTATGTATCTTGCAAATCTCTATGTCTCCCACTTGGACTTGGTCCCGAATGGAATTGAAGCGTCTCTTGATATGCTTGGTCCTCTTGTGAAATCTGGATTCCTTTGCCAAGGCAATTGCACCATATTGTCACGAAAGATCTTCATTGGTCCCGATGCACTAGGTATGACACCTAGATCGGAAATGAACTCTTTCATCCAGACTCCTTCATTTGCTGCTTCGAAGCAGCTATGTACTCCGCTTCACATGTAGATCCCGCCACGGCGCTTTGTTTAGAACTACACCAACCGACAGCTCCACCGTTTAATAAAAACACGTATCCGGTTTGCGATTTAGAATCGTCCGGATCGGTGTCAAAGCTTACATCGGCGTAACCATTTACGACTAGCTCTTTGTCACCTCCATATCGAGAAACATATCCTTAGTCCTTTTCGGTATTTCAGGATGTTCTTGACCGCTGTCCAATGATCCACTCTGGATTACTTTGGTACCTTCCTGCCAAGCTTATTGCTAAGCATCGTCGGTCCGGTACACAGCATTGCATACATGATAGAGCCTATGGCTGAAGCATAGGAACATCTTTCATTTTCTCTCTATCTTCTGCTGTGGTCGGGCATTGAGTCGACTCAATTTTACACCTTGTAATACAGGTAAAAACCTTTCTTTGCTTGATCCATTTTGAACTTTTCAAAACTTTATCAAGGTATGTGCTTTGTGAAAGTCAATTAAGCGTCTTGATCTATCTCTATAGATCTTGATGCCCAATATGTAAGCAGCTTCACCGAGGTCTTTCATTGAAAAACTTTTATTCAAGTATCCTTTTATGCTATCCAGAAATTCTATATCATTTCCAATCAATAATATGTCGTCCACATATAATATCGAAATGCTACTGAGCTCCCACTCACTTTCTTGTAAATACAGGCTTCTCCAAAAGTCATATAAAACCATATCTTTGATCACACTATCAAAGCATTTATTCCAACTCCGAGAGGCTTGCACCAGACCATAAATTGATCACTGGAGCTTGCACACTTTGTTAGCACCCTTTGGATCAACAAAACCTTCTGGTTTCATCATATACAACTCTTCTTCTAGAAATCCATTCAAGAATGCAGTTTTTACATCCATTTGCCAAATTTCATAATTATAAAATGCAGCAATTGCTAACATGATTCGGACAGACTTAAGCATCGCTACGGGTGAGAAAGTCTCATCGTAGTCAACCCCTTGAACTTGTCGAAAACCTTTCGCAACAAGTCGAGCTTTATAGACAGTTACATTACCATCGGCGTCAGTCTTCTTCTTAAAGATCCATTTATTCTCAATGGCTTGCCGATCATCGGGCAAGTCAACCAAAGTCCATACTTTGTTCTCATACATGGATCCCATCTCAGATTTCATGGCTTCCAGCCATTTTGCGGAATCTGGGCTCACCATCGCTTCTTCATAGTTTGTAGGTTCGCCATGGTCAAGTAACATGACTTCGAAATAGGATTACCGTACCACTCAGTGCGTATTTTACTCAGGTTGACCTCGAGTTCAAGTAGAAACTTGATCTGAAGTTTCATGATCAATATCATTAGTTTCCTCACTAATTGGTGTAGTTGTCACAGAACCGTTTCTTGTGATGAACTACTTTCCAATAAGGGAGCAGATCTGATTATATCATCAAGTTCTACTTTCCTCCCACTCACTTCTTTCGAGAGAAACTCCTTTTCTAGAAAGGATCCGAATTTAGCAACGAAAATCTTGCCTTCAGATCTGTGATAGAAGGTGTACCCAACAGTCTCCTTTGGGTATCCTATGAAGACACATTTCTCCGATTTGGGTTCGAGCTTATCTGGTTGAAGTTTCTTCACATAAGCATCGCAGCCCCAAACTTTAAGAAACGACAACTTAGGTTTCTTGCCAAACCACAGTTCATAAGGTGTCGTCTCAACGGACTTTGATGGTGCCCTATTTAACGTGAATGCGGCCGTCTCTAAAGCATATCCCCAAAACGATAGCGATAAATCAGTAAGAGACATCATAGATCGCACCATATCAAGTAAAGTACGATTACGACGTTCGGACACACCATTTCTCTGTGGTGTTCCGGGTGGCGTGAGTTGCGAAACTATTCCGCATTGTTTCAAATGTAAACCAAACTCGTAACTCAAATATTCTCCTCCACGATCAGATCGTAGAAATTTTATTTTCTTGTTACGATGATTTTCCACTTCACTCTGAAATTCTTTGAACTTTTCAAATGTTTCAGATTTGTGTTTCATTAAGTAGATATACCCATATCTGCTCAAATCATCTGTGAAGGTGAGAAAATAACGATACCCACCGCGTGCCTCAACATTCATTGGACCATAAACATCAGTATGTATGATTTCCAACAAATCAGTTGCTCGCTCCATAGTTCCGAGAACGGCGTTTTAGTCATCTTGCCCATGAGGCACGGTTCATAAGTACCAAGTGATTCATAATCAAGTGATTCCAAAAGTCCATCGGTATGGAGTTTCTTCATGCGTTTTACATCGATATGACCCAAACGGCAATGCCACAAATAAGTTGCATTATCATTATCAACTCTGTATCTTTTGGTTTCAACACTATGAATATGTGTATTACTACTATCGAGATTCAATAAAATAGGCCACTCTTCAAGGGTGCATGACCATAAAAGATATTATTCATATAAATAGAACAACCATTATTCTCTGTCTTAAATGAATAACCGTTTCGCATCAAACAAGATCCAGATATAATGTTCATGCTAACGCTGGCACCAAATAACAATTATTTAGGTCTAAAACTAATCCCGATGGTAGATGTAGAGGTAGCGTGCCGACCGCGATCACATCGACTTTGGAACCATTTCCCACGCGCGATCGTCACCTCGTCCTTAGCCAATCTTAAGCAATCCGTAGTTCCTGTTTGAGTTGCAAATATTAGCAATGTAACCGAGATCAAATACCGGTACTCTGCGAGTATTAGTAAGGTACACATCAATAACATGTATATCACATATACCTTTGATCACCTTGCCATCCTTCTTATCCGCCAAATACTTGGGGCAGTTCCGCTTCAAAGTCCAGTTTGCTTGCGGTAAAACACTCGGTTTCAGGCTTAGGTCCAGACTTGGGTTTCTTCTCTTGAGCAGCAACTTTCTTGCTGTTCTTTTGAAGTTCCTTCTTCTTTCCTTTGCCCTTTTCTTGAAACTAGTGGTCTTGTTGACCATCAACACTTGATGCTCTTTCTTGATTTCTACCTCCATGCTTTTAGCATTGCGAAGAGCTCGGGAATTGTTTTGGTCATCCTTGCATATTATAGTTCATCACGAAGCTCTTGTAGCTTGGTGGCGTGATTGGAGAATTCTGTCAATGACACTATCATCCGGAAGAGTAACTCGCAGTTGAATCAAGTGATTATTATACCCGGACATTTTGAGTATATGTTCACCGACGTAACTATTCTCCTCCATCTTGCAGCTATAGAACTTATTGGAGACTTCATATCTCTCAATCCGGGCATTTGCTTGAAATATTAAATTCAACTCTGGAACATATCATATGCTCCATGACGTTCAAAACGTCGTTGAAGACCCGGTTCTAAGCCGTAAAGCATGACACACTGAACTATAGAGTAGTCATCACTTTGCTTTGCGGGACGTTCACAACTTCGGCGTTGCTCTCGCAGCAGGCACGGCACCCAGCGGTGCTTCGGGGCGTAATTCTTCCATGCAGCAATGAGGATAATCCTCAAATTACGGACCCAGTCCGTGTAATTGCTACCATCATCTTTCAACTTTGCTTTCTCATGGAACGCATTAAAATTCAACGGAACAACAGCACGAGCCATCTATCTACAGTAAACATAGACAAGCAAAATACTATCGGTACTAAGTTCATGATAAATTTAAGTTTAATTAATCATATTAAAACTCCCACTTAGACAGACATCTCTCTAGTCATCTAAGTGATTACGTGATCCAAATCAACTAAACCATGTCCGATCATCACGTGAGATGGAGTAGTTTCAATGGTGAACATCACTATGTTGATCATATCTACTATATGATTCACGTTCGACCTTTCGGTCTCCGTGTTACGAGGCCATATCTGTTATATGCTAGGCTCGTCAAGTTTAACTTGAGTATTCGCGTGTGCAACTGTTTTGCACCGTTGTATTTGAGCGTAGAGCCTATCACACCGATCATCACGTGGTGTCTCAAAGACGAAGAACTTTCGCAGCGGTGCATACTCGGGAGAACACTTCTTGATAATTTTAGTGAGAGATCATCTTATAATGCTACCGTCAATCAAAGCAAGATAAGATGCATAAAGGATAAACATCACATGCAATCAATATAAGTGATATGATATGGTCATCATCATCTTGTGCTTGTGATCTCCATCTCGAAGCACCGTCATGATCACCATCGTCACCGGTAGCGACACCTTGATCTCCATCATAGCATCGTTGTCGTCTCGCCAACTATTGCTTCTCGACTATCGCTACTGCTTAGTGATAAAGTAAAGCAATTACATGGCGTTGCATTTCATACAATAAAGCGACAACCATATGGCTCCTGCCGATTGCCGATAACTTCGGTTACAAAACATGATCATCTCATACAATAAAATATAGCATCACGTCTTGACCACATCACATCACAACATGCCCTGCAAAAACAAGTTAGGCGTCCTCTACTTTGTTGTTGCAAGTTTTACGTGGCTGCTACGGGCTGAGCAAGAACCGTTCTTACCTACGCATCAAAACCACAGCGATAGTTTGTCAAGTTGGTGCTGTTTTAACCTTCGCAAGGACCGGGCGTAGCCACACTCAGTTCAACTAAAGTGAGAGAGCAGACACCGCCGGTCACCTTTAAGAAACGAGTGCTCGGCGGTGAAACCAGTCTCGCGTAAGCGTATGCGCGTAATGTCGGTCCGGGCCGCTTCATCTCACAATACCGCCAACCAAAGTATGACATGCTGGTAAGCGGTATGACTTATATCGCCCACAACTCACTTGTGTTCTACTCGTGCATATGACATCAACGCATAAAACCAGGCTCGGATGCCCTTTGTTGGGGAACGTAGTAATTTCAAAAAATTTCCTCGCACACGCAAGACCATGGTGATGGCATAGCAACGAGAGGGAGAGTGTATGTCCACGTACCCTCGTGACCGAAAGCGAAGCGTTATAACAATGCGGTTGATGTAGTCGACGCGTCTTCACGATCCGACCGATCCAAGTACCGAGCGTCGGCACCTCCGAGTTCAGCACACGTTCAGCTCGATGGCGATCCCGGGCTCCGATCCAGCAAAGCGTCGGGGATGAGTTCCGCCAACACGATGGCGTGGTGACGATGATGATGCTCCACCGGCGCGAGGCTTCGCCTAAGCTCCGCGACGATATGACTTCACCGCGCAGGCTTCGCCTAAGCTCGCGACGATATGACCGGTGGAATATGGTGGAGGGGCACCGCACACGGCTAAGGAACGATCCGTAGATCAACTTGTGTGTTATGGGTGCCCCCGCCCCGTATATAAAGGAGCAAGGGGTGCGGCCGGCCCTTGGGAGGCGCTGCTGAGGAGTCCTACTCCCACCGGGAGTAGGACTCCCCTTCCTAGTTGGATTAGGTCTTGGGGAAGGGGAAGAGGGAGGCGCCGCCCCTCTCCTGTCCTGTTCGGACTAGAGGGGGGGGCGCGGCCTGCCCCGGCCGGCCCTCCTCTTCTCCCTTATGGCCCATCAAGGCCCATTGATTCCCCGGGGTTCCAGTAACCCCGGTGTTCCGTAAAATCCGTTTTCATCCGGAACCTTTCCAAGTCAAACATAGGCTTCCAATATATCAATCTTTATGTCTCGACCATTTCGAGACTCCTCGTCATGTCCGTGATCACATCCGGGACTCGAACAAACTTCGTACATCAAAACTTATAAACTCATAATAAACTGTCATCGAAGCGTTAAGCGTGCGGACCCTACGGGTTCGAGAACTATGTAGACATGACCTAGAACTATTCTCGGTCAATAACCAATAGCGGAACCTGGATGCCCATATTGGTTCCTACATATTCTTCAAGATCTTTATCGGTCAAACCGCATAACGACATACGTTGTTCCCTTTGTCATCGGTATGTTACTTACCCGAGATTCGATCGTCGGTATCCAATACCTCGTTCAATCTCGTTACGGCAAGTCTCTTTACTCGTTCCGTAATACATCATCTCACAACTAACTTATTAGTTGCAATGCTTGCAAGGCTTATGTGATGTGTATTACCGAGAAGGCCTAGAGATACCTCTCCGACAATCGGAGTGACAAAACCTAATCTCAAAATCGCCAACCCAACATGTACCTTTGGAGACACCTGTAGTACTCCTTTATAATCACCCGATTACGTTGTGACGTTTGGTAGTACCAAAGTGTTCCTCCGGTAAACAGGAGTTGCATAATCTCATAGTTACAGGAACATGTATAGGTCATGAAGAAAGCAATAGCAATATACTAAACGATCAAGTGCTAAGCTAACGGAATGGGTCATGTCAATCACATCATTCTCCTAATGATGTGATCCCATTAATCAAATGACAACACATGTCTATGGTTAGGAAACATAACCATCTTTGATTAATGAGCTAGTCAAGTAGAGGCATACTAGTGACTGTATGTTTGTCTATGTATTCACACATGTATTATGTTTCCGGTTAATACAATTCTACCATGAATAATAAACATTTATCATGATATAAGGAAATAAATAATAACTTTATTATTGCCTCTAGGGCATATTTCCTTCAGGTATGTAAGAGAGGTATAATGCTCGTAGTAGAGACCACCTGGACACTTCGACGTAGCTTTCTACTTCCCTGGCTGTTGCATTGTGAGTTCAGCAATTCTAGTGCCGGACAGGGCTTCTGGAAAACGGAGTCCTGAAAGTAAGAAAAAAGAAAAAGGAAAAGAATGACACAATCGGGAGCCCCTGGTGCGGTTGAGCCGCATTCTGGGTGTGCCGTGGTCGTGCCCCTCCCCTTATGCCCATGGTATCTCCAGAGCATAGTTATGTACGTGTAGTACTGGCTTCGCAATTTTGCGAGGGCTGGGGTTGGGGCCGTATTGCTATGCGTGCTTGGATCGTGCCAGGCAGTCTTGTTGTAGGTTACTCCGGTCGCGCTTGACAGTGTCCGGACGTTTAGTGGCCGGACTTGAGAATTGCTGTGAGAGGCTGCTTTGCACCTCCGCCGCGAGGGCCGTCGTGTGCTCCTCCGTTCGGAGAGAGCGTTCGGTGTTTCCATTGACCGTGATTACTCCTCGAGGGCCTGGCATCTTGAGCTTGAGGTATGCATAGTGCGGCAACGCATTGAACTTTGCAAATGCGGTTCGTCCGAGCAGTGCGTGATAGCCGCTGCGGAACTGGACTATGTCGAAGATTAACTCTTCGCTTCGGAAGTTATCCGGGATCCAAGACCACTTGAGTGTGGTGAGCCTGTACAATTGGCCTCTACACCTGGTATTACACCTTTAAAGGTCGTCTTTGTGGGTTTAATCCTTGAGGGGTCTATGCCCATTTTGCGCACTGTATCCTGATAAAGCAGGTTCAGGCTGCTACCGCCGTCCATCAGGACTCTAGTGAGGTGAAATCCGTCGATGATTGGGTCAAGAACCAATGCGGCGAATCCGCCGTGATGGATGCTAGTGGGGTGGTCCCTTCGATCAAAGGTGATCGGGCAGGAAGACCATGGGTTGAACTTCGGGGCGACCGGCTCCATCGCATATACGTCCCTTAGTGCACGCTTCCGCTCCCTTTTGGGTATGTGGGTTGCGTATATCATGTTCACCGTTCGCACTTGTGGGGGGAAACCCTTATGTCCTCTATTGTTCGGCGGCCGGGGCTCTTCCTCATCATCGCTATGCAGCCCCTTGTCGTTGTTTTCGGCGCTTAGCTTGCCTGCTTGCTTGAACACCCAACAATCCCTGTTGGTGTGGTTGGCTGTTTTTTCGGGGGTGCCATGTATCTGGCACAAGCGATCGAGTATTCGGTCCAAGTTGGACGGGCCCTGGGTATTTCTTTTGAATGGCTTCTTCCGCTGACCGGTTTTAGAGCCTCTGAATCCGGCATTGACTGCCGTATCTTCAGTATTATTGCCGTTAATGCGACGCTTGTTCTTGTTGCGACGCGACCTGCCATTGCTGTCCTTGGTATCCGAACTACCAGGTTGTTTGGCCAAGTTGTTGCTTCGAGCTAGCCAGCTGTCCTCTCCCGCGCAAAAGCGGGTCATGAGTGTGGTGAGGGCTGCCATGGATTTCGGCTTTTCCTGTCCTAGGTGCCGGGCTAGCCATTCGTTGCGGATGTTGTGTTTGAAGGCTGCTAGCGCCTCTGCATCCGGACAGTCGACGATCTGATTTTTCTTTGTTAGGACCCGTGTCCAGAATTGTCTGGCCGATTCTTCTGGCTGCTGAATTATGTGGCTAAGGTCATCGGCGTCTGGTGGTCGCACATATGTGCCCTGGAAGTTATCAAGGAATGCGGCTTCGTGTCCTCCCAACAACCAATTGATTCTGCTGGCAAGCTGTTAAGCCAATGCCGAGCTGGTCCTTTAAGCTTGAGTGGGAGGTATTTGATGGCGTGTAGATCATCACCGCGGGCCATGTGGATATGGAGGAGGTAGTCCTCGATCCAAACCGCAGGATCTGTTGTGCCATCGTATGATTCGATGTTTACGGGTTTGAAGCCCTCGGGGATTTGATGATCCATTACTTCATCTGTGAAGCATAGTGGGTGTGCGGCGCCTCTGTATTGGGCTATATCACGACGCAGCTCAAATGAGCTTTGTCTACTGTGTTCGGCCCGGCCGGAGTTGTTGTATCCGGCGTGATGGTTATCATCACGTGTCGTGGGGCGCCCACGCGATCCGTAGATCGATCTTGTTTGCCTTGCCTTGTCCTCCAATATGTCTCGCAGGTCTGGCGCGTTTCCCCGTGCCTTGATAGAGCGGCGCTGGGGTGCAGCTTGAATGGAGGGTCTAGAGGCCTCTCTGTCGCGGCCACAGGGTGGCCGGTCGGCCGCATCATGCGCTGGTGATGTAGGTTTGGCTGCTGCTTCCTCTAATTGGGGTAGCAGCCTGCGTTTTGGGTATTTCTTGGAGGGGCGTTCGAGTTCATACTCTTCGGCTGCAAGGACTTCAGTCCATTTGTCAGCTAGCAGGTCTTTGTCAGCTCTAAGCTGTTGCTGCTTTTTCTTGAGGCTGCTTGCCGTGGCCATAAGCCTGCGTTTAAAACGCTCCTGTTCGGCGGGGTCCTCAGGCACGACAAATTCATCGTCGTCGAGGCTTGCCTCATCTTCGTAGGGGGGCGCATAATTATCGTCCTGTACCTCTCTTTCTGCCGCACTGTCGTGAGGACTTGCTTCTCCCTCCTCCTGTGCTGAATCCTGCTGGAGGGGGTTGTCTTCGGCACTATCCGGGGTGTTATTATCTCCCGTGCCGGAATCACCGTTTTTGCTGTGGCGGGATTTAGAGCGGCGCCGCTGACGTCGGCGCTTGGGTTGTTTCTTGGAGGGGTCATCCTCCGTTGTTCCATCGCCGTTCCCATCTTTTGGGATGTCCACCATGTATATGTCATATGATGAGGTGGCCTTCCGATGCCTCGTGGCGCTGGTTCTTGGTCGTCTCCAGCATCGCCGTCCATACCGTCGATGTCTTGGTCAAGTCGAGCATGTCGGTTAGATCATCGGCAGTGGGTACAAAGTGGGTGGTGGGTGGGCGTTGAATTTCTTCATCGCTCGCATCCCAACCTTCCCCGACCGTAGTCGGTCGGGGCTCTCTGATAAAGAGAGAGACTTTAGTGAATTCAGGATGTCGCCAAAGGGCGAGTGCGAAAGATGTCCGCGGCGGTGAACTCCATGACCGCGCCCAATCGGATTCGATTGGCGGGGCGCTGGAGGTTGGAGTCCGGAAAGGAGTCCGCACCTTGGAGTCATGGTCTTCGCAAAGACAAGGATGGAGTTCGCCTCAATCGCCGTTGAGATCGTAGCCCCCGAGGCGGTGTCCAACCACTCGTCCTCGATCGGGAATCCGGCTCCGGATTAAGGGTCGGAGCGGATCTTTGAGTGCGGCCTCGAGGCACTGTTCGTGGCGAGCTAGATCATACCCATCGAGACAAGTCTGGCGCGCTTGGCTGTGGCTCGAATCCGTCGAAGATCAAGTCTCCGCGGACATCGGCCGTATAGTTCAAGCTTCCAAATCTGACCTGATGGCCAGGGGCATAGCTTTCGATCTGCTCCAGATAGCCAAGTGAATTGGCCCGCAGTGCAAAGCCGCCGAATACGAAGATCTGTCCGGGGAGAAAAATCTCACCCTGGACCACGTCGTTGTTGACGATCGAAGGAGCCATCGGGCCTATAGGTGACGACACAGAGGAACTCTCAATGAAAGCACCAATGTCGGTGTCAAAACCGGCGGATCTCGGGTAGGGGGTCCCGAACTGTGCGTCTAGGCGGATGGTAACAGGAGACAAGGGACACGATGTTTTTACCAGGTTCGGGCCCTCTCGATGGAGGTAATACCCTACCCTGCTTGATTAATATTGATGATATGGGTAGTACAAGAGTAGATCTACCACGAGATCAGAGAGGCTAAACCCTAGAAGCTAGCCTATGGTATGATTGTTGTTCTTCCTACGGACTAAAACCCTCCGGTTTATATAGACACCTGATAGGGTTAGGGTTACACAGAGTCGGTTACAATGGTAGGAGATCTACATATCTGTATCGCCAAGCTTGCCCTCCACGCCAAGGAAAGTCCCATCCGGACACGGGACGAAGTCTTCAATCTTGTATCTTCATAGTCTAGGAGTCCGGCCAAAGATGATAGTTCGGCTATCCGGACACCCCCTAGTCCAGGACTCCCTCAACGGGCTATGGAGATGCCCATCAATCGATGTCAATACAAGGAGTAGGGATTGCCATGCAACGGATGCACTAAGAGCTATAAGTGTATGAAAGCTCAAAATGAAAACTAAGTGGGTGTGCATCCAACTTGCTTTCTCTAGAAGACCTCGGGCATTTGAGGAAGCACATCATTGGAATATACAAGACAAGTTCTATAATGAAAAATTCCCACTAGTTATATGAAAGTGACTACGTACGAGACTCTCTATATGAAAAACATGGTGCTACCTTGAAGCACAAGTGTGGAAAAAGATAGTAACAGTGCCCCTTCTCTCTTTTTCTCTCATCATTTTTCTTTCTTTTTGTGTTGGGCTCTTTTTGGCCTCTCTTTTTTGGGCTCTTTTATGCCTCTCTTTTTCTGGGCTCTTTTTTGCCTCTTTTTTTATTTCCTCACTTGGGACAATGCTCTAGTACTGAATAATGATGATCATCACACTTCTATTTACTTACAAATCAAAATTACAACTCGATACTAGAACAAAATATGACTCTATATGAATGCCTCTCGGAGTGTACCAGGATGTGCAATGATCTAGCATAACATGTATAAAAATGATGAACGGTGGTTGAGCCATAAATACTATGTCAGCTATATGATCATGCAAAGCAATATGACAATGATGATGTGTGCCATAATAACGGAATGGTGGAAGTTGCATGGCAATATATCTTGGAATGGCTATGGAAATGCTATAATAGGTAGGTATGGTGGCTGTTTTGAGGAAGATGAAAGGAGTTTTATGTGTGATAGAGCTTATCATATCACGGGGATTTGATGCACTGGTGAAGTTTGCACCACATCTAGAGGTGATAAAGGGAAATGCACGATACCGGAGAGGCTGGCAAATGCCGGAAAGGTGATAGTGTGTATAATCCATGGACTCACATTAGTCATAAAGAACTCACATATTTATTGCTAAAGTTTAATAGCCCTTGAAGAAAAGTACTACTATGCATGACCCTAGGGGGGAGGTTGGTAGGAGTTAACCATCGCGCGCCCTCGACCTTCACACAAAGTAATACACTCAATAATAAATCATGCTCCAACTTCTTAGCATAACGAGAGACTATATGTGCATGCTTCGGGAATCACAAACCTTAGCACCAATATTCTTACTAAACCACAATAATTCACTAGTACCTCCCACATATTACCATCTTTATATCGCAAAACTATTGCAAGGAATCAAACTTATCATATTCAATTATCTACATGAAAGTTTTTATTATATCTGTCTTGATTACCTATCATATGAGGACCAATTTCATAACTCGTGCATATTGCCATCACTATTATCAAACTCTCAAAATAATATAAGTGAAGCATGACAGTATATCTATTTCTTTAAAATATAACCATCGTCGTGCTCTAAAAGATATAAGTGAAGTACTAGAGCAACTGCCTAGCTCAAAAAAAGTGAAGCACATATATAGTATTCTAACAAATCATGAATAATGTGTGTCCCTCTCAAAAAGATGTGTTCGGCAAATATGATTGTGGAAAACTGAAAAGCAAACAAAGCAGGGACTCATATAATACATAATACACGATGCTCCAAACAAAACTCATATCATGTGATGAATAAAAATATAGCTCCAAGTAATTTATTGATGGTTGGTAGAAGAAAGTGGGGATGCCATCCGGGGCATCCCCAAGATTAGAGTCTTGGGTGTCCTTAAATATTACCTTGGGTTGCCTTGCAAATCCCCAAGCTTAGGTTCTTGCCACTCCTTATACCTTAATCCATAATGATCTCACTCAAAACTTGAAAACTTCAGCACACAAAACTCAACAGAAAACTCGTGAGATCCATTAGTATAACAAGCCAATCATAAACTTTAGGTACTGTTGTAAACCCATTTATATTTTATTATTGAATAATACCTAATGTATTCTAACTTCATCACGACTTATACCCCCCGATACAATCCATAGATTCATCAAAACGAGCAAACAATTCAATGAAAACAGAGTATGTCAAAAAACAGAACAATCTGTAATGATCCGACTAAGCGAAATATTTCTGTACCTACAAAAATTCTGAAAAATTAGTAAATGTGGGAAATTTGTATATCAATCATGTGTAAAAATTCAAAATTGTTCGACGCTCAAGCAATTTTAAACAATTCTGCTACTGAGTGCAAAAGTTTATGTTTTTCACAGAATCAAATAAACTTTTCAATCGAATCATCCCAAAAATTCTGGAGCGTCATGTGTTTTTTGTTTTATTTGTTTGCTTGTTTCCGCAATAATTGTTTCTTGATATTACCAATTATGAGAGACACATATTAATCGCAATTTATAGAATGCTCATTGAACTTCAGTTATACCTTTTGAGTTGAGACAATTGCTCATGTTCTTCACTTATAAATTTAGAGCATGGCGATAAAACTATTTTATAAAAATCATTTGCACTCTCATGATTCATTTCTATATTTTTGAGATTTGAATAGGTAGTGGTAATTTGCATGAGTTATATGTTAGTCCTAAAATGATAGGTATACACGAGTGGTATAAAAAAACTTGCATGCAGATCACTGAACACAATGCGTTTGATTGACGATGTTGAGATTATAATATGAAGATTTACTAGTTGATAAACATTGGTTAGTAAAAATATCAGCGTTAAGGTTTGTGATTTCTAACTCATTAAAGTGTCAGCCATGGCATGGCCAGGAAGTTGAAGCATAATTTATCCTTGCTTGATATCCTTTGTGTTGTCCGAATCGGGGGTGCGCGATGGTTAACTCCTACCAACCTCCTCCGTAGGGGCATGCAAGTAGTACTTTGCTTCGAGGTCCTCTAGACTTTCACAATAAGTATATGAGTTCTTAATGACTAATGGAGTTTGTGGGCTATAAGCACTTCCACCTATCCATAATTTGCTAGCCTCTTTGTTATCGTGCATTGCCCGTTCTCACCTCGGGACTTAGTTCAAACTTCGCCGATGCATCCAAACCATGTGATATGATACACTATATCACACATAAGCCTTATTATACCGTTCCTCAAAACAACCACCACACCTACCTATCATGGCATTTCCATAGCCATTCCGGGATATATTGCCTTGCAACTTCCACCGTTACTATTCACATGACTTGAGCATTCATTATCATTTTGCTTTGCAGGATCATATAGAGATAACATAATATTTGTGGCAAAGACACCGCTCATCATTATTATACATATGATGCTAGATCATTGTGAAGGGGAACGTAGCATGCAATTTTAAAAAAATCCTACGATCACGCAAGATCTATCTAGGATATGCATAGCAATGAGAGGGGGAGAGTGTGTCCACGTACCCTCGTAGACCGAAAGCAGAAGCGTTAGATTAACGCGGTTGATGTAGACGAACATCTTCATGATCCAACTGATCTAGTACCGAACATACGGCACCTCCGAGTTCAGCACACGTTCATCTCGATGACGTCCCTCGAACTCTTGATCCAGCAGAGGGTCGAGGGAGAGTTTCATCGGCACGACGGCGTGGCGACGGTGATTGTGATGTGATCCATGCAGGGCTTTGCCTAATCACTACGACGCTACGACCGGAGGAGTAAACTGTGGAGGGGGGTACCGCACACGGCTAAGAGAACAACTGTTGTGCTTTGGGTGCCCCCCTGCCCCCGTATATAAAGGAGGAGGGGAGGAGTCAGCCGGCCTAGAGGGGCGCGCCATGGGGGAGTCCTACTAGGAGTCCTAGTCCTAGTACGATTCTCCTTTCCTTCTCCGGAGTGGGAAAGGGGGAAGGGAAAGGGAGTAAGAGAGGGAAAGGGAGGCGCCACCCGCTCCCCTAGTCCAATTAGAATTCCCATGGGGGGCGGCCACCCCTTGTGGGCTGTCCCCTCTCTCTCCCGTGGCACATGAGGCCCATGACTTCCCCCGGGGGGTTCCGGTAACCCCTCGGTACTCCGGAAAAATACCCGAACCACTAGAAACCATTCCAATGTCCGAATTGAAGGAAATATGCCCTAGAGGCAATAATAATGTTATTATTTATTTCCTTATATCATGATAAATGTTTATTATTCATGCTAGAATTGTATTAACCGGAAACATAATACATGTGTGAATACATAAACCTACAGAGTGTCACTAGTATGCCTCTACTTGACTAGCTCGTTAATCAAAGATGGTTATGTTTCCTAACCATGAACAAGGAGTTGTTATTTGATTAACGGGATCACATCATTGGTTGAATGATCTGATTGACATGACCCATTCCATTAGCATAGCACCTGATCGTATAGTTTGTTGCTAGTGCTTTTCTTCATGACTTATACATGTTCCTATGACTATGAGATTATGCAACTCCCGTTTGCCGAGGAACACTTTGGGTGCTACCAAACGTCACAACGTAATCGGGTGATTATAAAGGTACATTACAGGTGTCTCCGAAGGTACATGTTGGGTTGGCATATTTGAGATTAGGATTTGTCACTCCGATTGTCGGAGAGGTATCTCTGGGCCCTCTCGGTAATGCACATCACATAAGCCTTGCAAGCATTGCAACTAAATGTGTTAGTTGTGAGATGATGTATTACGGAACGAGAAAAGAGACTTGCCGATGCGAGATTGAACTAGGTATTGGATACCGACGATCGAATCTCGGGCAAGTAACATACCGATGACAAAGGAACAACGATGTTGTTATGCGGTCTGACCGATAAAGATCTTCGTAGAATATGTAAGAGCCAATATGGGCATCCAGGTCCCGCTATTGGTTATTGACCGAGAGGTGTCTCGGTCATGTCTACATAGTTCTCGAACCCGTAGGGTCCGCACGCTTAACGCTTCGATGGCGGTTATTATGAGTTTATATGATATTGATGTACGAAGGTTGTTGAGTCCGGATGAGATCACGGACATGACGAGGAGTCTCGAAATGGTCGAGACATAAAGATTGATATATTGGAAGCCTATGTTTGGACTCGGAATCACTCCGGGTGAAATTGGGAATTTTACCGAGTACCGGGGTTACGGAACCTCCGGGGGTCAATGGGCCTTGATGGGCCTTAGTGGGAAGAGAAGGGGGCCATAGTGCTGGCAGACCTTCCCCCTTCCCTAGTCCTATTAGGACTAGGAGAAGGGGCTCTCTCTCTCTCTTCCCACTTGGGGAAACCTAGTTGGACTAGGATTTGGGGGAATCCTACTCCTAGTAGGAGTAGGACACCCTGGCGCACCTCTCCTTGGCCGGCCAGCCCTCCCTTCCCTCCTTTATATACAGGGGCAGGGGCACCCCATGACACACAAGTTGATCATTGAGATCGTTCCTTAGCCGTGTCGCGGTGCCCCTTCCACCAAACTACACCTCGAATATACCGTTGCGGAGCTTAGGCGAAGCCTGCGCCGTGGAACATCATCATCGCCACCACGCCGTCGTCTCGACGAAACTCTCCCTCAACACTCGGCTGGATCGGAGTTCGAGGGGCGTCATCGAGCTGAGCGTGTGCAGAACTCGGAGGTGCCGTGACGTTCGGTACTTGGATCGGTTGGATCGGGAAGAAGTACGACTACTTCCTCTCGCTTGCGTCAACGCTTCCGTTGTTGGTCTCACGAGGGTGCGTAGACAACACTCTCATCTCGTTGCTATGCATCACCATGATCTTGCGTGATCGTAGGAAATTTTTGAAATTACTCGTTCCCCAACAGTGGCATCCGAGCCTGGTTTTATGCGTTGATGTCATGTGCACGAGTAGAACACAAGTGAGTTGTGGACGATACAAGTCATACTGCCTACCAAATGTCATACTTTGGTTCAGCGGTATTGTGAGATGAAGCGGCCCGGACCGACATTACGCGTAACGCTTACCGAAAATTGGTTCCACCCTTCGGAGCACTCGTTCCTTAAAGGTAACGGCTGGTGTCTGTCTCTCTCACTTTAGTTGAATTGAGTGTGGCTCGCCCGGTCCTTGAGAAGGTTAAAACGGAGTCTATTTGACGAAGTATCGTTGTGGTTTTGATGCGTAGGTAAGAACGGTTCTTGCTCAGCCCGTAGCAGCCACGTAAAATTTGCAACAACAAAGTAGAGGACGTCTAACTTGTTTTTGCAGGGCATGTTGTGATGTGATATGGTCAAGACATGATGCTGAATTTTATTGTATGAGATGATCATGTTTTGTAACCGAAGTTATCGGCAATGGCAGGAGCCATATGGTTGTCGCTTTATTGTATGAAATGCAATGCTACGTAATGCTTTACTTTATCACTAAGCGGTAGCGATAGTCGAGAAGCATAAGATTGGCGAGGCGACAACGATGCTATGATGGAGATCAAGGTGTCGCGCGGTGGCGATGGTGATCATGACGGTGCTTGGAGATGGAGATCACAAGCACAAGATGATGATGGCCATATCATATCACTTATATTGATTGCATGTGATGTTAATCCTTTATGCATCTTATTTTGCTTTGATTGACGGTAGCATTATAAGATGATCCCTTACTAAATTATCAAGAAGTGTTCTCCCGAGTATGCACCGCTATAAAGTTCTTCGTCTTTGAGACACCACGTGATGATCGGGTGTGATAGGCTCTACGTTCAAATACAACGGGTGCAAAACAGTTGCACACGCAGAATACTCAGGTTATACTTGACGAGCTATGCATATAAGATATGACCTCGGAACACGGAGACCGAAAGGTCGGCGTGAATCATATAGTAGATATGATCAACATATTGATGTTCACCATTGAAACTACTCCATCACACGTGATGATCGGTCATGGTGTAGTTGATATGGATCACGCAATCACTTAGAGAATTGGAGGGATATTTTTCTAAGTGGGAGTTCTTAAGTAATATGATTAATTGAACTTTAATTTATCATGAACTTAGTCCTGGTAGTATTTTGCAAATTATGTTGTAGATCAATAGCTCGCGTTGTTGCTTCCCTATGCTTTTATATGTTTGTTCCTAGAGAAAATTATGTTGAAAGATGTTAGTAGCAATGATGCGGATTGGATCCGTGATCTGAGGTTTATCCTCATTGCTGCAGAAGAATTATGTCCTTAATGCACCGCTAGGTGACAGACCTATTGCAGGAGCAGATCGCACGTTATGAGCGTTTGGCTAGCTCAATATGAGCGAATCTGAGGCGTTATGAGCGTTTGGCTAGCTCAATATGATGACTACTTGATAGTTTAGTGCACCATGCTTAACGGCTTAGAATCGGGACTTCAAAGGCGTTTTGAGCGTCATGGACCATATGAGATGTTCCAGGAATTGAAGTTAATATTTCAAGCAAATACCGAGTTGAGAGATATGAAGTCTCCAACAAGTTCTATAGCTAAAAGATGGAGGAGAATCGCTCAACTAGTGAGCATGTGCTCAGATTATGCGAGTACTTCAATCGCTTGAATCAAGTGGGAGTTAATCTTCCGGATAAGATAGTGATTGACAGAATTCTCTAGTCACCATCACTAAGTTAGTAGAACTTCGTGATGAACTATAGTATGCAAGGGATGACGACAAAGATTCCCGAGCTCTTCGTGATGTTGAAAATCGGCGAAGGTAGAAATCAAGAAAGAGCATCAAGTGTTGATGATTGACAAGACCACTAGTTTCAAGAAAAGGGCAAAGGAAAGAAAGGAACTTCAAGTAGAAAGACAAGTAAGTTGTCACTCTTGCGAAGAAGCCCAAAGCTGGACCATAGCCTGAAACCGAGTGTTTACACTGCAAAGGAAATGGTCCTTTGGAAGCGAAATGCCCTCAATATTTGGTGGATAAGAAGGATGGCAAAGTGAACAAGAGTATATTTGATATACAGATTATTGATGTGTGCATTACTAGTGTTTATAGTAGCCCCTGAGTATTTGATACTTGTTCGGTTACTAAGATTAGTAACTCAAAACTGGAGTTACAGAATAAACAGAGACTAGTTGAAGGGGAAGTGACGATGAGTGTTGGAAGTAGTTCCAAGATTGATATGATCATCATCGTACACTCCCTATACTTTCGGGATTAGTATGGAACCTAAATAAGTGTTATTTGGTGTTGAGCATAAATATGATTTGATCATGTTTATTGCAATACGTTATTCATTTAAGAGAATAAATTGTTGTTCATTTACATGAATAAAACCTTATATGGTTACACACTCAATGAAAACGGTTCATTGAATCTCGATCGTAGTGATACGCATATTCATAATGTTGATGCCAAAAGATGCAAAGTTAATAATGATAGTGCAACTTATATGTGGCACTGCCGTTTAGGTCATATTGGTGTAAAACGATGAAGAAACTCCATGTGATGGACTTTCGGAATCACTTGGTTATGAATCATTTGATGCTTGCGAACCGTGCCGTTTGGGCAAGATGACTAAAACTCCGTTCTCCGGAACAATGGAACAAGCTACTGACTTATTGGAAATAATACATACCGATGTATGCGATCCAATGAGTGTTGATGCTCGTGGCAAGTATCGTTATTTTCTGACCTTCACAAGATGATTTGAGCAAATATGGGTATATCTACTTGATGAAACATAAGTCTGAAATAATTGAAAAGTTCAAAGAATTTCAGAGTGAAGTGGAAAATCATCGTAACAAGAAAATAAAGTTTCTGCGATCTGATCGTGGAGATAAATATTTGAGTTACGAGTTTGGTCTTCATTTGAAACAATGTGAAATAGTTTCGCAACTCACGCCATATGGAACACCACAACGTTATGGTGTGTCCGAACGTCGTAACCGTACTTTATTTTGATATGGTGCGATCTATGATGTATCTTACCGATTTACCACTATCGTTTTGGGGTTATGCATTAGAGACAGCTGCATTCACGTTTAATAGAGCACCATCTAAATCCGTTGAGATGACACCGTATGAACTATGGTTTAGCAGTAAACCTAAGCTGTCGTTTCTTAAAGTTTGGAGTTGTGATGCTTATGTGAAAAAGTTTTCACCTGATAAGCTCGAACCCAAATCGGAAAAGTGCGTCTTCATAGAATACCCAAAGGAAACTGTTGGGTACTCCTTCTATCACAGATCCAAAGGCAAAACATTCGTTGCTAAGATAGATCCTTTCTAGAGAAGAAGTTTCTCTCGAAAGAAGTGAGTGGGAGGAAAGTAGAACTTGATGAGGTAATTGTACCTTCTCCCTTATTGGTAAGTAGTTCATCACGTGAATCAGTTCCATGATTCCTACACCAATTAGTAAGGAAGTTAATGATGATGATCATGAAACTTCAGATCAAGTTGCTACCAAACCTCGTAGGTCTTCCAGAGTGAGATCCGCACCAGAGTGGTACGGTAATCATGTCCTGGAAGTCATGTTACTAGACCATGATGAACCTACGAACTATGAGGAAGCGATGATGAGCCCAGATTCATGAAATGGCTTTAGGCCATAAAATCTGAGATAGGATCCATATATAAGAACAAAGTGTGGACTTTGGTTGACTTGCTCGATGATCATCAAGTCATGTTAAATGAATGGATCTTCAAGAGGAAGACGGACACTGATAGTAGTATTACTATCTACAAAGCTCGACTTGTCGCAAAAGGTTTTTGACAAGTTCAAGGTGTTGACTACAATGAGATTTTCTCAACTGTAGCGATGCTTAAGTCTGTCCGAATCATGTTAGCAATTGCCACATTTTATGAAATCTGGCAAATAGATGTCAAGACTACATTCTTTAATGGATTTATTAAAGAAGAGTTGTATATGATGCAACCAGAAGGTTTTGTCAATCCTAAAGGAGCTAACAAAATGTGCAAGCTCCAGCGATCCATCTATGGACTGGTGCAAGCATCTCAGAGTTGGAATACACACTTTGATAAGTTGATCAAAGCGTATAGTTTTATACAGACTTGCGGTGAAGCCTGTATTTACAAGAAAGTGAGTGGGAGCACGACAACATTTCTGATAAGTATATGTGAATGACATATTGTTGATCGGAAATGATGTAGAATTATTCTGCAAAGCATAAAGGAGTATTTGAAAGGAGTTTTTCAAAGAAGGACCTCGGTGAAGCTGCTTACATATTGAGCATCAAGATCTATAGAGATAGATCAAGACGCTTGATAAGTTTTTCAATGAATACATACCTTGACAAGATTTTGAAGTAGTTCAAAATGGAACAGTCAAAGAAAGAGTTCTTGCCTGTGTTACAAGGTGTGAGATTGAGTAAAGACTCAAAACCCGACCACGGCAGAAGATAGAAAGAGAATGAAAGTCATTCCCTATGCCTCAGTCATAGGTTCTATAAAGTATGCCATGCTATGTACCAGACCTATTGTATACCTTGCTCTGAATTTGGCAAGGGAGTACAATAGTGATCTAGGAGTAGATCACTGGACATTGGTCAAGAACATCCTTAGTGAGGACTAAGGAAATATTTCTCGGTTATGGAGGTGATAAAAGAGCCCGTCGTAAAGAGTTACATCGATGCAAGCATTTTACACTGATCCAGATGACTCTAAAGTCTCAATCTGGATACATATTGAAAGTGGGAGCAATTAGCTAGAGTAGCTCCGTGCAGAGCATTGTAGACATAGAATATTTGCAAAATAGATACGGCTCTGAATGTGACAGACCCGTTGACTAAGCTTCTCTCACGAGCAAAACATGATCATACCTTAGTACTCTTTGGGTGTTAATCACATAGCGATGTGAACTAGATTACTGACTCTAGTAAACCCTTTGGGTGTTGGTCACATGTCGATGTGAACTATGGGTGTTAACCACATATAGATGTGAACTATTGATGTTAAATCACATGGCGATGTGAACTAGATTATTGACTCTAGTGCAAGTGGGAGATGAAGGAAATATGCCCTAGAGGCAATAATAATGTTATTATTTATTTCCTTCTATCATGATAAATGTTTATTATTCATGCTAGAATTGTATTAACCGGAAACATAATACATGTGTGAATACATAAACCTACAGAGTGTCACTAGTATGCCTCTACTTGACTAGCTCGTTAATCAAAGATGGTTATGTTTCTAACCATGAACAAGGAGTTGTTATTTGATTAACGGGATCACATCATTGGTTGAATGATCTGATTGACATGACCCATTCCATTAGCATAGCACCTGATCGTATAGTTTGTTGCTAGTGCTTTTCTTCATGACTTATACATGTTCCTATGACTATGAGATTATGCAACTCCGTTTGCCCGAGGAACACTTTGGGTGCTACCAAGCGTCACAACGTGAATCGGGTGATTATAAAGGTACATTACAGGTGTCTCCAAGGTACATGTTGGGTTGGCATATTTCGAGATTAGGATTTGTCACTCCGATTGTCGGAGAGGTATCTCTGGCCCTCTCGGTAATGCACATCACATAAGCCTTGCAAGCATTGCAACTAAATGTGTTAGTTGTGAGATGATGTATTACGGAACGAGAAAAGAGACTTGCCAAGAATTAGATTGAACTAGGTATTGGATATCGACGATCGAATCTCGGGCAAGTAACATACCGATGACAAAGGGAACAACGATATGTTGTTATGCGGTCGACCGATAAAGATCTTCAGAGAATATGTAAGAGCCAATATGGGCATCCAGGTCCCGCTATTGGTTATTGACCGAGAGGTGTCTCGGTCATGTCTACATAGTTCTCGAACCCGTAGGGTCCGCACGCTTAACGCTTCGATGATGTTATTATGAGTTTATATGATATTGATGTACCGAAGGTTGTTCGGAGTCCCGGATGAGATCACGGACATGACGAGGAGTCTCGAAATGGTCGAGACATAAAGATTGATATATTGGAAGCCTATGTTTGGACTCCGGAATCACTCCGGGTGAAATTGGGAATTTTACCGAGTACCGGGGTTACGGAACCTCCCGGGGTCAATGGGCCTTGATGGGCCTTAGTGGGAAAGAGAAAAGGGGGCCATAGTGCTGGCCGCACCTTCCCCCCCTTCCCTAGTCCTATTAGGACTAGGAGAAGGGGGCGCCCCCCTCTCTCTCTCTCTTCCCACTTGGGGAAACCTAGTTGGACTAGGATTTGGGGGGGAATCCTACTCCTAGTAGGAGTAGGACACCCCTGGCGCACCTCTCCTTGGCCGGCCAGCCCTCCCTTCCCTCCTTTATATACAGGGCAGGGGCACCCCATGACACACAAGTTGATCATTGAGATCGCTTCCTTAGCCGTGTGCGGTGCCCCTTCCACCAAACTACACCTCGAATATACCGCTTGCGGAGCTTAGGCGAAGCCCTGCGCGGTGGAACATCATCATCGTCACCACGCCGTCGTCTTTGAAACTCTCCCTCAACACTCGGCTGGATCGGAGTTCGAGGGACGCCATCGAGCTGAACGTGTGCAGAACTCGGAGGTGCCGTGACGCTCGGTACTTGGATCGGTTGGATCGGGAAGAAGTACGACTACTTCCTCTACGCTTGCGTCAACGCTTCCGTTGCTGGTCTACGAGGGTACGTAGACAACACTCTCATCTCGTTGCTATGCATCACCATGATCTTGCGTGATCGTAGGAAATTTTTTGAAATTACTACGTTCCCCAACACGAATACCATCTTCCAATATATCAATCTTTACCTCTCGACCATTTCGAGACTCCTCGTCATGTCCGTGACCTCATCCGGGACTCTGAACAATCTTCGGTCACCAAAACACTTAACTCATAATACAAATCGTCATCGAACGTTAAGCATGCGGACCCTACAGGTTCGAGAACTATGTAGACAGACCGAGACACATCTCAGATCAATAACCAATAGCGGAACCTGGATGCTCATATTGGTTCCTACATATACTACGAAGATCTTTGTCGGTCAAATCGTAATAACAACATACGTTATTCCCTTTGTCATCCGTATGTTACTTGCCCGAGATTTGATCGTCGGTATCCTCATACCTAGTTCAATCTCGTTACCGGCAAGTCTCTTTACTCGTTCCGTAAAGCATCATCCCGTAACTAACTCATTAGTCACATTGCTTGCAAGGCTTATAGTGATGTGCATTGCCGAGAGGGCCTAGAGATACCTCTCTGATACTCGGAGTGACAAATCCTAATCTCGATCTATGCCAACCAACAAACACCTTCGGAGACACTTGTAGAGCATCTTTATAATCACCCAGTTACGTTGTGACGTTTGATAGCACACAAGGTGTTCCTCCAGTATTCGGGAGTTGCGTAATCTCATAGTCAGAGGAATATGTCATGAAGAAAGCAATAGCAATAAAACTTAACGATCATTATGCTAAGCTAACAGATGGGTCTTGTCCAACACATCATTCTCTAATGATGTGACCCCATTCATCAAATGACAACACATGTCTATGGTCAGGAAACTTAACCATCTTTGATTAACGAGCTAGTCAAGTAGAGGCATACTAGGGACACTCTGTTTTGTCTATGTATTCACACATGCACTAGGTTTCCGGTTAATACAATTATAGCATGAATAATAAACATTTATCATGATATAAGGAAATATAAATAACAACTTTATTATTGCCTCTAGGGCATATTTCCTTCAGTCTCCCACTTGCACTAGAGTCAATAATCTAGATTAAAATGTAATGATTCTAACACCCATGGAGTCTTGGTGTTGATCATGTTTTGCTCGTGGAAGAGGCTTAGTCAACGAGTTCAGATCCGTATGTGTTTTGAAAATCTCTATGTCTCCCTCCTTGACTTGATCACTGATGGAGTTGAAGCGTCTCTTGATGTGTTTGGTTCTCTTGTGAAATATGGATTCCTTCGCTAAGGCAATTGCTCCAGTATTGTCACAAAAGATTTTCATTAGACCCGATGCACTAGGTATTACACCTAGATCGTATATGAACTCCTTCATCCAAACTCCTTCATTTGCTGCTTCCGAAGCAGCTATGTACTCCGCTTCACACGTAGATCCCGCCACGACTGACAGCTCCACCATTCAATATAAATACGTATCCGGTTTAAGACTTAGAGTCATCCGGATCAGTGTCAAAGCTTGCATTGACGTAATCATTTACGACAAGCTCTTTGTCACCTCCATAAACGAGAAACATATCCTTAGTCCTTTTCAGGTATTTCAGGATGTTCTTGATCGCTGTCCAGTGATCTACTCCTGGATTACTTTGGTACCTCCTTGCTAAACTTATAGAAAGGCACACATCAGGTCTGGTACACAGCATTGCATACATGATAGAACCTATGGCTGAGGCATAGGGAATGACTTTCATTTTCTCCCTATCTTCTGCAGTGGTCAGGCATTGAGTCTGACTCAACTTCACACCTTGTAACACATGCAAGAACCCTTTCTTTAACTGATCCATTTTGAACTTCTTCAAAACTTTATCAAGGTATGTGCACTGTGAAAGTCCAGTTAAGTGTCTTGATCTATCTCTATAGATCTTGATGCCCAATATATAAGCAGCTTCACCGAGGTCTTTCATTGAAAAATTCTTATTCAAGTATCCTTTTATGCTATCCAGAAATTATGTATTATTTCCAATCAACAATATGTCATCCACATATAATATCAGAAATGCTACAGAGCTCCCACTCACTTTCTTGTAAATACAGGCTTCTCCAAAAGTCTGTATAAAACCATATGCTTTGATCACACTATCGAAGCGTATATTCCAACTCCGAGATGCTTGCACCAGTACATAAATGGATCTCTGGAGCTTGCACTCTTTGTTAGCACCTTTAGGATCGACAAAACCTTCTGGTTGCATCATATACAACTCTTCTGTAAGAAATCCATTAAGGAATGCAGTTTTGACATCCATTTGCCAAATTTCATAATCATAAAATGCGGCAATTGCTAACATGATTCAGACAGACTTAAGCATCACTACGGGTGAGAATGTCTCATCATAGTCAACTCCTTGAACTTGTCGAAAACCTTTCGCAACAAGTCGAGCATTGTAGACAGTAACATTACCGTCAACGTCAGTCTTCTTCTTGAAGATCCATTTATTTTTTATGGCTTGTCGATCATCGGGCAAGTCAACCAAAGTCCATACTTTGTTCTCATACATGGATCCCATCTCAGATTTCATGGCCTCAAGCCATTTCACGGAATCTGGGCTCATCATCGCTTCCTCATAGTTTTTAGGTTCGTCATTGTAGCGACCTGACCCGAATGGGTCAAGTCTCTGTGCTTAAGTGTCATCCCTGGATCGGTATGCTGACACACACAGTACTCGAGGATTTATAACAGAGGTAAATCACATGTATAAAGTAACGTAAATACTATTACCTCGATCCAAAATAGTGGAAGTAATAAAGTTGTGGATTCCCATCAACACCAACGGCAAAGTTGAGTGTAGAAATCGTAACCCTAACGTATCACTTACTCGTCGTATTATCCTGCAACATGAGATGTTGCAGCCACAAAGGGTCAGTACATTGAATGTACTGGCAAATTCACACTGTAGAGCAATGCTGAAATATGGCTATCACTACACGCATATATGGCTGGTAGAAAAGCTCTATGGTTATAAGGGTTTTGCGAAAAGCCAATTTTTCCCTACTGCAAAGGAATAAATTTATTTAACTATCATGGTGGTTGTTAAACATTGAGAATGGTTGACAGCATTCTCAATCCCAATTAATCATCATCATTAAAACCCAACAAAATTAATTAAAGTAACATGATGAGATCAACAGGATAATCCAAGAACTAGATACTCAAGACGTCCATAACCGGGGACACGGCTAATCATGATTAGTTTGTACACTCTACAGAGGTTGCGCACTTTTCCCCACATGACTCGATCTCCTCGGTTGGTTTTCTCGCACTACATGGTGTTTGAGAAACGAATGACCGAGACATAGTCTTTCATAAGTGCTAGCACCTTACGATGGGTAGACCGGTACACCTACTTTCCCCTACATCTGCTAGTCTACCACTGTAAGAGTTCGCACGACTTAATCAACTATGCTAGAGCCCATAATAGCATGTGGCTGCACACGGAAGTTTCTAGTATGAATAATCTCATGATCCCTTTGAGCCTGGGTGGCGGTCCATAAAAAACAGTAATCTGGTCTACCCAGTGCCTAGACAGTAATCTGTAATACCAGTGCCTCAATCCACCCAGATGTGTGTTTGAGTTGCCACCTTAAGTAAACCATTAATTAACAATCTCACAACTGTCATGAATACTTTCAAAACCCAATCCACATCTACGAGCATAGCATAGCAATATAAGCAACGTAATAGTAACTCCCAAGGTTTGAATGCAGGGAAAATAGGTTCCTACCTCATCAACTACTTCCCGATACCCACATGTTATCAATCCTACTCATGCAATGTTTTGAGGGTTGAAACTAATGCATAAAAACTGGGTATGAAAGGGATATGGTCAAAGTGTGAACTTGCCTGCAATGTTGATGAAGATGATTCGCACTCAAAACTCTTGATAGCTCTACTCGTCACACTCCGGTCAATCTATCGTAAGCAAGCAATAGTAACCACACATAAGCAATCAATCAAAAGATCGGAAAGAACGAAGAAAACAATTCAGAAAACATCAAAACCAAGCAAATAACGCTTGCAACATAAAACAATTTCTAATAGTACCAAAACTATGTGAATTTGGCCTTATCAGAAAGTTTAGGTCAAGAGCTTCGATTTGCAAAAAGAATCAACTAAATCGGAGTTACGAAACTCAAGTTACGATCAAACAAAGTTTGAACTCAAATCTGGTCTAATTCAAAATTTTAAAATTTTAAAAACATGTTTGAGTTGGATTACTGGATAGAGGGGATCGTAACAAAGAAGTGGGCGTTGGTTTCGTTGGATTTGGATTAACGAGTAAAAAGTTATGAACGTTTGAAGAACAGGGACTAAACTGTAAAATAATACAACTACAACTAGGTCCCTGGCAGAAAAATAAACCTAAAAAGAAAACTATACCGAACGAACGTTTGCTACCGAACGCTAACGAACGAAAACCGTTCGCTCCAGAGCCATAGCTAACGAACGCTCTCTAAATAAAAAAAAGCTTAGAGAGAAAAAGACAAATGGATCTGGATCCTTAGATCCAGATCGGACGGACGAGGAGGGGCGGCGGTTACCGCGGCGGCAGCGGCGAAGTCCGGCGACACGGGAGAGTGGCGGCGGCTCGGCTCCGGTCGGGGCGGTGGCTCCGGGCGTCGGGGAAGGCGGCGAGGAGCACGGGAAGGGGCGGCGTGGAGCGGTGGTTGCGGTGGTGGCGTCGGCGGCGGTCGACGGCGACGAGGGCGACGGCTGTAGGCTCCGACGGCGGTGGCAGCGGTGGTGAGTTGCGGTGATGGCAGCGCGAGATGCGGGGCGAGGCGAGGCGAGAGGAGGGAGAGAGGGGCCCGGGGCGGCGCCCTTTATAGGAGGGGAGGGGAGGCGTGGCTTGGGGAAGGGGTAGGAGGAGGCCGGGGCGGACACGGCGGCGGCGGCGATGCCGTGGCGGCTCGGGACTTTGTCCTGAGCTCGGGGACGAGCGGCGTGGGCGACGTGGGCTAGCTGGCTAGCTGGGCCGGCCCAGTCGGCGGAAGAGAAGCTTTTTTTAAAAAACATTTTGCAGACAGCAAAAATAAATAAAAGTGAATAAACTAAAAATGAAACATAGGCATATTCTATATCAAAATTTTCAGAAAAAGATTTCCTACAAGATGAACATTATTCTAGCTTCAAATAAAAATCCACAGAATTTTAAATAAATCAAAGAGTGCTTATACTCTAGAAAAATTCAGTAAAAACCATTTTTAAAATACCAAAATTAATTCAAATTTATTTCTCTCCAATTTTCTGGTGTAGGGAATCATGTTACCCTATTTTCCATATATTTTATTTTTGGAGAAAAATAATTTGAATAAAACTCAAACAACTCCAAATTGAAAATAAATTCAAAAGAACTTCGAATTTAATTCTTTAAAACTCCCAACTCACATTTCATATGTTTTGAAGAAGTCATTTTATCTTCGCTCGTGAAAATCATTGAGTTGCATAAAGTTCCTAGGTTGGAAATATTTTCCAAATGAATTTCAAATATTTTCAACACCCCTTATCATTTAAATAAATGGAAGAAGTCATGTCATCTTCTCTTCGGGGTTTTATGGTGAAAAGAATTTGAATTCATGGAGATCACGAATGCAAAATGAAAGTTTGGGAAAGTCCTTTTATTCCCTCTCATTTAACTTTCAAAAAGTTTCAAATTTCACTCAATTTCACACAATCAATCAAACAATCAATCAAATCTATCTATTTATTATAACATTCCAAAATTTAGAATTTTGGGATGTTACAAACCTACCACCCTTAAAATGAATCTCGTCCTCGAGATTAGGAGAGGCTAGAAAGAAATGGGTTAGGTTTGGGGGTCTTCTCAAAATCCGTCGATCGTCTCCGGGGTCTCGGGTGCTACCACCCTTAGAAGCATGGTTACGGTTCCATCAAAACTCATATACTCCATCCTTATTACTGACAGTGTCGGTCTTCTCAGATCTTAAGGATAATTCCTTCTCTGGGCTCTTCCGGTAGTGGCATAACCTTTTCCTCAATTCTTTTGTCCTTTCATCTTGGTAAGGTTATCCAGAAACTGGGTCCTCTTAGCTGACGGGTCTGGCGCCAATTCTAAACAACTATCGATATCTCATGGTGGTCAACAATTTATGGTTTCTCCTGCAGGAAATGGGTCTGGTTGCTCCTCACCGACCTATGGTTGGCAACAGATGCCGTGTACAAGGGAAAATACTTATACCATTCTAAGGTTCAAACAAGGTTTTGATTGTCGTCTCTCTACTATAGGTAAGTCACTCAGATTTACCATCCCATATAGCAAGGCGAATAATAAGAGTAAGTCGGTATGGTGATCAATCCATCCCGCACCCAAATCATTACCTTGTACATGGTTTAGCGAATCTCGCATTCTAACACTCGGTCATCCTCACAAGCATTGCAGAATTTCTCTTATCGACGAACTAAGTTCAGATAAATCCATTGATTCTGCAAGCCAAACAAACATATATCATTCCATAACAACTCTCAGGTTTTGCGTAAACTCCTATAGAATCGTCAGTTGATAAAATCATAACTTCTTCCAGGGTTTTTCCTTCAGCAAGAATGTGCTTGCTTCTTGGCAGGTCCTGGGGCCTGTGGGTTATGGCCCATCTCATCACTTGCAAACCTTGAACTCATCCTCGGGACAACGGATCTCTAATCCAACATCCAACTTCCAGCTTCCTAGCATTCTTAAATCCATCCAATTGTACTGTCTTCCTTCCTTCTATTGGCACCAAACTAGGACATGATTACTCAGACTCATCATGGAATTTCCATTGATCCATATTTCCAACATCATACCTCCTTTATATCCAATAGTAATCCATCTCTTCATCCTCGTGGGATATCCCACCTACCGAGATAAAAACTTATACTTATGAACTCCATACTCCACTTCGTGGAACATCATTATCCTTTCCAGGGTCAAGCGTCCTTACAGGGGAATATTGGCCATTTCTGCATGGCACTTCTTCAACTGGATTACGTGAAACACATCATGAACTCCTAACAGTCCTTCGGGTGACTCCAATTTGTTGGCCACTTCTCCCATACGCTCCAAAACACGGTATGGTCCTACAAATATCAGGGCTAACTTTCCCTTAACTCCAAATCGCTTAACTCCTCGTAGAGGGGACACATGAAGACATGCTCTGTCTCCAATTTCATAAACTATCTCCTTGTTTTTTTAGTCTGCATAACTCTTCTGCCAGGACTGAGCTACCTTCAGTCTATCTCGAAGCAACTTAACATTCTCTTCTGAATCCTTGATCACATTTGATCCAAACAACTGACAGTCTCCAACTTCGTCCCACATCAACGGTGTCTGGCTCCTTCTCCCATACAAAGCTTTAAAAGGGGCCATCTTCAAACTGTCTTGGTAACTATTGTTGTATGAGAACTCCGCGTAAGGTAGATTATCATCCCCACCGGATCCATGATCTAGCGCACAAGCTCTCAACATGTCCTCCAGAATCTGATTTACTCTCTCAGTCTGTCCATCTGTCTGCGGGTAAAAAGCTGTTCTGAACTCTAGCCTGGTTCCCAAAGTTTCACGCAACTGATTCAAAAACTTTGAAGTAAACTGGGTTCCTCTATCTGATATAATGGTCCTCGGAACTCCATGCAGACATACGATCCTGGTCAAATATATCTTGGCCAACTTCGCACTTGTATAGGTGGTTTTTACTGGGATAAAGTGAGCCACTTTGGTCAAGCAAATCAACTACTACCCAGATAGAATCATATCCCGATCGGGTTCTGGGAAATCCGGTAATGAAGTCCATGCCAAGCTTATCCCTCTTCCATTCGGGTATCGGCATAGGCTGTAGTAATCCTGCTGGCTTACGATGCTCTGCTTTTACTCTCTCTGGCATACATCACCTACGACTACATACTCCGCAATATCCTTCTTCATACCAGTCCACCAGAAACGCTCCTTCAAATCCAAATACATCTTGGTGTTTCCAGGGCGAATCGAGTATGGTGAGTCATGAGCCTCTTGAAGTATTTACTTCCTGATCTTTGCATTATTGGGAATATATACACGGTCCTAGAACCATAAGATGTCGTGCTCATCCTTACGAAAACCATCGGCCTTTCCTTTTCTCATCCTCTCTTTTACCTCAGCAATCTCTTTGTCATCCTTCTGAGCTTCACAGATCTTTCCCAACAATGTAGACTGAACTTCCAATGTTGCAACAAAACCTTTGGGAACAATCTCCAACCGAAGTTCCCTGAAAATCCTCGGCTAACTCCTTTGGTAATCCCCCACTTATGAGGGTATTCGTCCTTATTTTTTTATGGCCGTGTCCTATTTCTCCACAAATCTTGCACGCACTTTCTCCATATCATTTCCATAAGGCCTCAATTTCTGGGACACAAGCCAAGACTTTAACAAAGTCCACTTAAATTCCTTCCAAGTGGTTACTCCTTGCCATCCATTGATGGTTTGGTACATCTTCTACCAGGTAGTGGCACCTTTTACAAAGCACTGTAGAGCATGCTGGGCCATATTATTTCCGGCTATAGGGTTATTCTCCATTTGATCCTCCATGTTCTGAATCCATCGGACAGTCTCCAATTGACTCATCGGTCCAGAAAATACGAGCTCATCTTCATTCATCCTCTATGGGGTCCAGGGGTTTGGGGTGGGATAAGAGATATATAGAGGGATGAACACAATACAAACAATTGTTTTGAAAAGACAGATTTTATTGTGGCTGTAGGAAAAACATCAAACAAATGATAGCTCACAATCGTCGCATCTAACGTAAGTATATACAGGGATTTGGTCTTCTAAAGGTCAATAAATCTTCAAAGTCATCAAACTCTTCGATTCTTGTTCATGTCTCCGATGGCTTCTTCTGATCATGCTTTTCCTACTCAAGTTCTTTTGCCAGTTCATCTCTGTTGTCGGAAAGTCTTTCGTGGCGTCCTTCAATATTTCTGGAGTTACGTTCCAACTTCTTGATTTCATCAACCTCGACATGAACCATGATCCTATTGTCCTTCAGTTCCTGACAAATCTCCGGTATCTCGAGGTTTTGCTCCTCCAGCTTGGCTACTTTCAGCTTCTAGATCCTGAGTTCTTCCTGAAATGCTCCTTGTCAAATATAGCTTCCTAAAGGTCCATCTTAAAATCCTTGATGTAATACTCCAGATCCCGGTGTTACATCAGCTAAGGTTAAAACTTCACCTCTTGCTGATAGGTGCTCCATCAGCCTTCTACCATCCAATCCTTCAATGCATATGCATGCTTAACTCAGCACGGTGACAAATAGCATAAGCGGGCGATAACATCATGGATAGCCATGTTTCTTCCCTTGTCATTTCCATGAGCTATCATTCCATAGTTGATATCTCCTGCCTTAGGGTTTTCTTGAAAAATCTTTGAATTTTTAACTCTCCATGTTCCGGTCTTTCTCCAATACACCTTGATCTCCGGTATTGACAACTTCCATAGTCTGCCAAGTTCCATAAGGGTAGCTTTACTAGGTCATAAAAATCTGGGAATTCTTCAAAGCCTTCAAATTCTCCAAGTCTTCGGAGTCTTCACCATTGTAGTTTCCATTATTATAAAGCACGGTAAAATCCTCTTCATTCCAAAGTGGTCTTAGTTGTCCTGATATCTTGTACTCCTTGGAGTGGTCTCATCAGTCGAATCCTCGAGGGGTCAAAAGGGGAAAAGGGGTATAGTCTCACTAAAGGGAATATTTGAATAAGCTCAGAAGGGAAGAGAGATAAAAGATCTTTTTGAAAATGAAAGTTGTAGAGAAAATCTTCCTATGGGCTTGCCAGTTTCTAGGGTCACATCCTCACGTCAACATGTGCTCGATACCATCTTGTAGCGACTGACCGAATGGGTCAAGTCTACGTGCTTAAGTGTCATCCTGGATCGGTATCTTCGACACACACAAGACTCGAGGATTTATAACAGAGGTAAATCACATGTATAAAGTAACGTAAATACTATTACCTCAATCCAAAAAAGCAGAAGTAACAAAGTTGTGGATTCCCATCACCACCAACGGCAAAGTTGAGTGTAGAAATCATAACCCTAACGTATCACTTACTCGTCGTAAGATCCTGCAACATGAGACGTTGCAGCCACAAAGGGTCAAGACATTGAATGTCTTGGCAAATTCACACATGAGAGCAATGCTGAAATATGGCTATCACTACATGCAAATATGGCTGGTGGAAAAGCTCTATGGTTATAAGGGTTTTGCGAAAAGCCAATTTTTCCCTACTGCAAAGGAATAAATTTATTTAACTATCATGGTGCTTGTTAAACATTGAGAATGGTTGACAGCATTATCAATCCCAATTAATCATCATCATTAAAACCCAACAAAATTAATTAAAGTAACATGATGAGATCAACAGGATAATCGAAGAACTAGATAATCAAGACGTCCATAACCGGGAACACGGCTAATCATGATTAGTTTGTACACTCTGCAGAGGTTGCGCACTTTTCCCCACATGACTCGATCTCCTCCGTTGGTTTTCTCGCACTACATGGTGTTTGAGAAACGAATGACCGAGACATAGTCTTTCAGAAGCGCTAGCACCTTACGATGGGTAGACCGGTACACCTACTTGCCCCTACATCTGCTAGTCTACCACTGTAAGAGTTCGCACGACTTAATCAACTATGCTAGAGCCCATAATAGCATGTGGCTGCACACGGAAGTTTCTAGTATGAATAATCTCATGATCCCTTTGAGCCTGGGTGGCGGTCCATAAAAAAACAGGCAATCCTGGTCTACCCAGGTGCCTAGACAGGCAATCCTGTAATACCCAGGTGCCTCAATCCACCCAGATGTGTGTTTAAGTTGCCACCTTAAGTAAACCATTAATTAACAATCTCACAACTGTCATGAATACTTTCAAAACCCAATCCACGTCTACGAGCGTAGCATAGCAATATAAGAAACGTAATAGTAACTCCCAAGGTCTGAATGTAGGGCAAATAGGTTCCTACCTCATCAACTACTTCCCGATACCCACATGTTATCAATCCTACTCATGCAATGTTTTGAGGGTTGAAACTAATGCATAAAAACTGGGTATGAAAGGGATATGGTCAAAGTGTGAACTTGCCTGCAATGTTGATGAAGATGATTCACACTCAAAACTCTTGATAGCTCTACTCGTCACACTCCGGTCAATCTATCGTAAGCAAGCAATAGTAACCACACATAAGCAATCAATCAGAAGATCGGAAAGAACGAAGAAAACAATTCAGAAAACATCAAAACCAAGCAAATAACTCTTGCAACATAAAACAATTTATAACAGTACCAAAATTATGTGAATTTGGCCTTATCAGAAAGTTTAGGTCAAGAGCTTCGATTTGCAAAAAGAATCAACTAAATCGGAGTTACGAAACTCAAGTTACTATCAAATGAAGTTTGAATTCAAATCTGGTCTGATTCAAAATTTTAAAATTTCAAAAACATGTTTGAGTTGGATTACTGGATAGTGGGGATCGTAACGAAGAAGTGGGCGTTGGTTTCATTGGATTTGGACTAACGAGTAAAAAGTTATGAACATTTGAAAAACAGGGACTAAACTGTAAAATAATACAACAACAACTAGGTCCCTGGCAGAAAAATAAACCTAAAAAGAAAACTATACCGAACGAACGTTCGCTACCGAACACTAACGAACGAAAACCGTTCGCTCCAGAGCCATAGCTAACGAACGCTCTCTAAATAAAAAAACGCTTAGAGAGAAAAAAAACAAATGGATCTGGATCCTTAGATCCAGATCGGACGGACGAGGAGGGGCGGCGGTTACTGCGGCGGCGGCGGCGAAGTTCGGCGATGTGGGAGAGCGGCGGCGGCTCGGCTCCGGTCGGGGCGGTGGCTCCGGGCATCGGGGAAGGCGGCGAGGAGCACGGGGAGGGGCGGCGTGGAGCGGTGGTTGCGGTGGTGGCGTCAGCGGCGATCGACAGCGACGAGGGCGACGGCTGCGGGCTCCGGCGGCGGTGGCGGCGGCAGTTAGATGCGATGATGGCAGCGCGAGATGCGGGGCGAGGCGAGGCGAGAGAAGGGAGAGAGGGGCCCGGGGCGGCGCCCTTTATGGGAGGGGAGGGGAGGCGTGGCTTGGGGAAGGGGTAGGAGGAGGCCGGGGCGGACACGGCGGCGGCGGCGATGCCGTGGCGGCTCGGGACTTTGTCCCGAGCTCGGGGCTGAGCGGCGTGGGCGACGTGGGCTGGATGGGCCGTGGCCTGGCTGGCTAGCTGGGCCGGCCCACTCAGCGGAAGAGAAGCTTAAAAAAACATTTTGCAGACAGCAAAAATAAATAAAAGCGAATAAGCTAAAAATGAAACATAGGCATATTATATATCAAAATTTTCAGAAAAAGATTTCCTACAAGATGAACATTATTCTAGCTTCAAATAAAAATCCACAGAATTTTAAATAAATCAAAGAGTGCTTCTACTCTAGAAAAATCCATAAAAATCATTTTTAAAATACCAAAATTAATTCAAATTTATTTCTCTCCAATTTTCTGGTGTAGGGAATCATGTTACCCTATATTCCATATATTTTATTTTTGGAGAAAAATAATTTGAATAAAACTCAAACAACTCCAAATTGAAAATAAATTCAAAAGAACTTTGAATTTAATTCTTTGAAACTCCCAACTCATATTTCATATGTTTTGAAGAAGTCATTTTATCTTTGCTCGTGAAAATCATTGAGTTGCATAAAGTTCCTGTGTTGGAAATATTTTCCAAATGAGTTTCAAATATTTTCAACACCCCTTATCATTTAAATAAATGGAAGAAGTCATGTCATCTTCTCTCCAGGGTTTTGTGGTGAAAAGAATTTGAATTCACGGAGATCACGAATGCAAAATGAAAGTTTGGGAAAGTCCTTTTATTCCCTCTCATTTAACTTTCAAAAAGTTTTGAATTTCACTCAATTTCACACAATCAATCAAACAATCAATCAAATCTATCTATTTATTATAACATTCCAAAATTTAGAATTTTGCGATGTTACAGTCATGGTCTAGCAACATGACTTCCAGAACAGGATTACCATACCACTCTGGTGCGGAACGTATTCTGGTTGACCTACGAGGTTCCGTAGTAACTTGATCTGAAGTTTCATGATCATCATCATTAGCTTCCTCACTAATTGGTGTAGGCATCACTGGAACTGATTTCTGTGATGAACTACTTTCCAATTCGAGAGAAGGTACAACTACCTCATCAAGTTCTACTTTCCTCCCACTCACTTCTTTCGAGAGAAACTCCTTCTCTAGAAAGGATCCATTCTTAGCAACAAATATCTTGACCTCAGATCTATGATAGAAGGTGTACCCAACAGTTTCCTTTGGGTATCCTATGAAGACGCATTTCTCCGATTTGGGTTCGAGCTTATCAGGTTGAAGCTTTTTCACATAAGCATCGCAACCCCAAACTTTAAGAAAAGACTGCTTAGGTTTCTTGCCAAACCACAGTTCATATGGTGTCGTCTCAATGGATTTAGATGGTGCCCTATTTAACGTGAACACAACCGTCTCTAAAGCATAACCCCAAAACGATAGTGGTAAATCGGTAAGAGACATCATAGATCAAACCATACCTAATAAAGTACGGTTACGACGTTCGGACACACCATTACGCTGTGGTGTTCCAAGTGGCGTGAGTTGTGAAACTATTCCACATTGTTTCAAATGAAGATCAAACTCGTAACTCAAATATTCGCCTTCGCGATCAGTTCGTAGAAACTTTACTTTCTTGTTATGATGATTTTCTACTTCACTCTGAAATTCTTCGAACTTTTCAAATGTTTCAGACTTATGTTTCATTAAGTAGATATACGCATATCTGCTCAAATCATCTGTGAAGGTTAGAAAATAACGGTACCCGCCATGAGCCTCAACACTCATCAGACTGCATACATCAGTATGTATTATTTCTAATAAGTCAGTGGCTCGCTCCATTGTTCCGGAGAACGGAGTCTTAGTCATCTTGCCCATGAGGCATGGTTCGCAAGCATCAAGTGATTCCAACAGCCCATCTACATGGAGTTTCTTCATGCGCTTTACACCAATATGACCAAAACGGCAGTGCGACAAATAAGTTGCACTATCATTATTAACTTTGCATCTTTTGGCTTCAATATTATGAATATGTGTATCACTACGATCGAGACTCAACAAAAAAAACCACTCATCAAGGGTGCATGACCATAAAAGATATTACTCTTATAAATAGAACAACCATTATTCTCTGATTTAAATGAATAACCATCTCGTATCAAACAAGATCCAGATATAATGTTCATGCTCAACGCTGGCACCAAATAACAATTATTCAGGTCTAAAACTAATCACGAAGGTAGATGTAGAGGTAGCGTGCCGATGGTGATCACATCGACCTTGGAACCATTTCTGACGCCCATCGTCACCTCGTCCTTAGCCAATCTTGTTTAATCCGTAGCCCCTGTTTCGAGTTGCAAATATGAGCAACAGAACCAGTATCAAATACCCAGGCGCTACTATGAGCATTAGTAAGGTACACATCAATAACATGTATATCAAATATACCTTTCACTTTGCCATCCTTCTTATCTGCCAAATAGTTGGGGTAGTTCCGCTTCCAGTGACCAGTCCCTTTGCAGTAGAAGCACTCAGTTTCAGGCTTAGGTGCAGACTTGGGCTTCTTCCCGGGAGCAGCAACTTGCTTGCTATTGTTCTTGAATTTCCCCTTCTTCCCTTTGCCCTTTTTCTTGAAACTAGTGGTCTTGTTAACCATCAACTCTTGATGCTCCTTCTTGATTTCTACCTTCGCAGCCTTAAGCATTGCGAAGAGCTCGGGAATTGTCTTTTCCATCTCTTGCATATTATAGTTCATCACGAAGTCTTTGTAGCTTGGTGGCATTTATTGAAGAACTATGTCAATAGCACTATCATCCGGAAGATTAACTCCCAGCTGAGTCAAGTGGTTATGGTACCCATACATTCTGAGTATGTGTTCACTGACATAACTGTTCTCCTCCATTTTGCAGCTATTGGACTTGTTGGAGAGTTCCTATCTCTCAACCCGGGCATTTGCTTGAAATATTAGCTTCAACTCTTGGAACATCTTATATGCTCCATGACGTTCAAAACGTCTTTGAAGTCCCAATTCTAAGCCGTAAAGCATGGCACACTGAACTATCGAGTAGTCATCAGATTTAGCTTGCCAGACGTTCATAATGTCTGGAGTTGCTCCTGCAGCAGGCCTTGCACCTAGTGGTGCTTCCAGGACGTAATTCTTCTGTGCAGCAATGAGGATAATCCTCAAGTTACAGACCCAGTCCGTGTAGTTGCTACCATCATCTTTCAACTTTAGCTTTCTAGGAACGCATTAAAATTCAAGGAACAAAGAGTACGGGCCATTGATCTACAACAACATAGATATGCAAAACTATCGAGATTAAGTTCATGATAAATTAAAGTTCAATTAATCATATTACTTAAGAACTCCCACTTAGATAGGCATCCCTCTAGTCATCTCAATGATCACGTGATCCATATCAACTAAACCATGTCCGGTCATCACGTGAGATGGAGTAGTTTTCAATGGTGAACATCTCTATGTTGATCATATCTACTATATGATTTATGTTTGACCTTTCAGTCTCAGTGTTCCGAGGCCATATCTGCATATGCTAGGCTCGTCAAGTTTAACCCGAGTATTCTACACGTGCAAAACTGTCTTGCACCCGTTGTATGTGAACGTAGAGCTTATCACACCCGATCATCACGTGGTGTCTCGGCACGATGAACTGTCGCAATAGTGCATACTCAGAGAGAACACTTATACCTTGAAATTTAGTGAGGGGTCATCTTATAATGCTACCACCGTACTAAGCAAAATAAGATGCATAAAAGATAAACATCACATGCAATCAAAATATGTGACATGATATGGCCATCATCATCTTGTGCCTTTGATCTCCATCTCCAAAGCACCGTCATGATCTCCATCGTCACCGACTTGACACCTTGACCTCCATCGTAGCATCGTTGTCGTCTCGCCAACTATTGCTTCTACAACTATCGCTACCGCATAGTGATAAGGTAAATCAATTACATGGCGATTGCATTTCATACAATAAAGCGACAACGCCATAAGGCTCCTGCCAGTTGCCGATAACTTCTACAAAACATGATCATCTCATACAATAACTTATATCACATCATGTCTTGACCATATCACATCACAACATGCCCTGCAAAAACAAGTTAGACGCCCTCTGCTTTGTTGTTGCAAGTTTTACATGGCTGCTACGGGCTTCTAGCGAGAACTGTTCTTACCTACGCATCAAAACCACAACGATTTTTTGTCATGTGTGCTGTTTTAACCTTCAACAAGGATCAGCCGTAGTCAAATTCGTTTCAACTAAAGTTGGAGAAACAGACACCCGCCAGCCACCTTTATGCAAAACAAGTTGCATGTTTGTCGGTGGAACCGGTCTCATGAACGTGGTCATGTAAGGTTGGTCTGGGCCGCTTCATCCAACAATACCGCCGAATCAAAATAAGACATTGGTGGTAAGCAGTATGACTATTATCGCCCACAACTCTTTGTGTTCTACTCATGCATATCATCTACGCATAGACCTGGCTCGGATACCACTGAAGGGGAACGTAGCATGCAATTTCAAAAAAAAAATCCTACGATCCCGCAAGATCTATCTAGGAGATGCATAGCAACGAGAGTGGGAGAGTGTGTCCACGTACCCTCGTAGACCGAAAGCAGAAGCGTTAGATTAACGCGGTTGATGTAATCGAACGTCTTCACGATACAACCGATCTAGTACCATGGCACCTCCGAGTTCAGCACACGTTCAGCTCGATGACGTCCCTCGAACTCTTGATCCAGCAGAGGGTCGAGGGAGAGTTTCATCGGCACGACGGCGTGGCAACGGTTATTGTGATGTGAACCGCGCAAGCCTTTGCCTAAGCACTACGGCGCTATGACCGGAGGAGTAAACTATGGAGGGGGCACCACACACGGCTAAGAGAACAACTGTTGTGCTTTGGGGTGCCCCATGCCCCCGTATATAAAGGAGGAGGGGAGGAGGCGACCGGCCTAGAGGGGCGCGCCATGGGGGGAGTCCTACTAGGACTCCTAGTCCTAGTAGCACTAGTGGAAAAAGGGTCTAATGTTCAGCTCATTAATCCCGGTTTGTATTTGAGCCGGCACTAATGTGACCATTAGTGCCGGTTCCAACAGCTAGGCGGGCCGCTCTCAGTAGTACCGGTTCGTGGCGAACCTTTAGCACCGGTTCGTGCCACGAACCGGTACTAAATCGAGTGGTGGCAGGATGTTGTCAGACTGGGGGCCCTTTATAACCCACAAGTATAGGGGATCAATTGTAGCCTCTTTCGATAAGTAAGAGTGTCAAACCCAACGAGGAGCTAAAGGTAGAACAAATATTCCCTCAAGTTCTATCGACCACCGATACAACTCTACGCACGCTTGACGTTCGCTTTACCTAGAACAAGTATAAAACTAGAAGTACTTTGTAGGTGTTTTTGGATAGGTTTGCAAGATAATAAAGAGCGCATAAATAAAAAGTAGGGGCTGTTTAGATAAAGAAACAATATAGTTAGTATTGCGAGTGTGGAAAAGTGGTGGTAGGAGTTGCGAAATTGTCCCAAAGCAATTGACTACTTTACTAGACCGATAGCAAGTTTTATGTGGGAGAGACCACTGCTAGCATGTCATCCCTGACTTGGAATTCTATGCACTTATGATTGGAACTATTAGCAAGCATCAGCAACTACTAACGTTCATTAAGGTAAAACCCAACCATAGCATTAAGATATATTGGTCCCCCTTCAATCCCGTATGCATCAATTTCTATGCTAGGTTGAAGCTTCTGTCGCTCTTGCCCTCCAATACATAGTCCTATCAACATACAACTAACCCTATGGTGTGATCCACGCACGCGCTCATATGATGGGCACCAAAGGACAGCAACATAACCACAAGCAAATTAAACCAATCATAGCAATTCACCAATTACCAATAGGACAACGAAAATCTACTCAGACATCATAGGATGGCAACACATCATTGGGTAATAATATGAAGCATAAAGCACCATGTTCAAGTAGAGGCTACAGCGGGTTGCGGGAGAGTGGACCGCTGTAGATGGATGGGGGAAGATGATGAAGATGTTGGTGAAGATGACGGAGGTGTTGGTGTAGATTTCGGTGACGATGATGGCCCCGGCAGTGTTCTGGCGCCACCGGGAGAGAGGGGTAGAGAGCCCCCCTCTTCTTCTTCTTCTTTGACCTTCTCCCTAGATGGGAGAAGGGTTTCCCCTCTGGTCCTTGGCTTCCATATCATGGGAGGGGCGAGAGCCCCTCCGAGATTGGATCTGTCTCTCTATTTTTGCGCTCCCCGATTCTGCCCTTTCACCGTTTCTTATATTCCCGAAGATCCGTAACTCCGATTGGGCTGAAATTTGGACACGATTTTTATCCGGATATTGGCTTTCTTGCGGCGAAAGAAGGGCACCAACCGCCTTACGGAGTGTCCATGAGGGCCCAGGGCGCGCCTGACCCCATGGGGAGCGCCCCTCACCCTCGTGGGCCCCTCGGGCATCGTCTCGCATTGATTCTTCTTCCCAAAAATCACATACATTCCAAAAAAAATCTCTGTCAGTTTTTATCCCATTTGGACTCCGTTTGATATGGATTTTCTGCAAAAAAAAACATGCAACAAACAGGAACTGGCACTGGGCACTCGATCAATATGTTAGTCCCAAAAATAGTATAAAAAGTTGCCAAAAGTATACGAAAGTTGTATAATATTTGCATGGAACAATCAAAAATTATAGATATGACGGAGACGTATCAGCATCCCCGAGCTTAATTCCTACTCGTCCTCGAGTAGGTAAATGATAAAAAAGATAATTTTTGGTGTGGAGTGCTTCCTAGCATAATCTTGATCACGTAATCTAATCATGGCATGAATATTAAGACACGAGTAATTCAAAGCAATAGTCTATCATTTGACATTAAGACAATAATACTTCAAGCATACTATTAAAGTAATCATGTCTTCTGAAACTAACATGGCCAAAGAAAGTTATCCCTACAAAATCATATGGTCTGGCTATGCTCCATCTTCACCACACAAAATATTCAAATCACGCACAACCCCGATGACAAGCCAAGCAATTTTTTCATACTTTTGATGTTCTCAACTCTTTTCAACTTTCACTTAATACATGAGCGCGAGCCATGGATATAGCACTATAGGTGGAATAGAATATGATGATGGAGGTTGTGTGGAGAAGACAAAAATTAGAAAGTCTCACATCGATGTGGCTAATCAACGGGTTATGGAGATGCCCATAAATTGATGTCAATGTGAGGAGTAGGAATTGCCATGCAAGGGATGCACTAGAGCTATAAGTGTATGAAATCTCAAACTGAAACTAAGTGGGTGTGCATCGAACTTGCTTGATCATGTAGACCTAGGGCATTTGAGGAGCCCATCGTTGGAATATACAAGCCAAGTTCTATAATGAAAATTCCCACTAGTATATGAAAGTGATAACTCAAGAGACTCTCTATATGAAGAACATGGTGCTACTCTGAAGCACAAGTGTGGTAAAAGGATAGTAACATTGTCCCTTCTCTCTTTTCTCTCATTTTTATATTTTTCTCTTTTTTTAGGCTTCTTTGGCCTCTCTCTTTTTTTGGGGGGCTTCTTTGGCCACTTTTATTTTGATAACCTCACATGGAACAATGTTCTAATAATGATGATCATCACACTTTTATTTACTTACAACTCAATGTTACAACTCGATACTAGAACAAAGATATGACTCTATATGAATGCCTCCGGTGGTGTACCGGGATGTGCAATGATCTAGCGTAGCAATGACATCAAAAAACAGACAAGCCATGAAAACATCATGCTAGCTATCTTACGATCATGCAAAGCAATATGACAATAAATGCTCAAGTCATGTATATGATGATGATGGAAGTTGCATGGCAATATATCTTGAATGGCTATGGAAATGCCATGATAGGTAGGTATGGTGGCTGTTTTGAGGAAGATATAAGGAGGCTTATGTGTGAGAGAGCGTATCGTATCATGGGTTTTGGATGCACCAACGAAGTTTGCACCAACTCTCGAGGTGAGAAAGGGCAATGCACGGTACTGTAGAGGCTAGCAATGATGAAAGGGTGAGAGTGCGTATAATCCATGGACTCTACATTAGTCATAAAGAACTCACATACTTATTGCAAAAATTTATTATTCATCAAAACAAAGTACTACGTGCATGCTCCTAGAGGGATAGATTGGTAGGAAAAGACCATCGCTCGTCCCCGACCGCCACTCATAAGGGAGACAATCAATAAATACCTCATGCTCCGACTTCGTTACATAACGGTTCACCATACATGCATGCTACGGGAATCACAAACTTCAACACAAGTATTTCTACAATCCACAACTACCCACTAGCATGACTCTAATATCACCATCTTTATATCACAAAACTATTGCAAGGAATCAAACATATCATATTCAGTGATCTACAAGTTTTATGTAGGATTTTATGACTAACCATGTGAATGACCAGTTCCTGTCAACTCTCTAAATAGATATAATTGAACCAAGAGAGTTTAATTCTTTCTACAAAAAAATATGACCACGCTCTAACAAATATAAGTGAAGCAAACGAGCATTTTACAAATGGCGGTTTTCTATGTGAAGAGAAACAGGCAATCCAAACTTTAAATGATATAAGTGAAGCACATGAAGCATTCTATAAAGCCATACTCAAAAGATATAAGTGAAGTGCAAAGAGCATTCTATAAATCAACCATGGACTATCTCATACCAGCATGGTGCATAAAAGAAAAGTGAAAACTAAATGCAAAATACGCTCCAAGATTTGCACATATCACATGAACGAAACGAATCCGAAAACATACTGATACTTGTTGAAGACAGATGGGATGCCTTCCGGGGCATCCCCAAGCTTAGACGCTTGAGTATCCTTGAATATTTACTTGGGGTGCCTTGGGAATCCCCAAGATTGAGCTCTTGCCTCTCCTCCATCTCCTCACATCGAGACCTCCTCGATCTTCGAACACTTCATCCACACAAAACTCAACAGAAAACTCGGTAAGATCCGTTAGTATAATAAAGCAAATCACTACTCTAAGTACTGTTCCAAACCAATTCATATTTTGTTTTTTCATTGTAGCTACTGTAATATAACTTTTCCATGGCTTAATCCACTGATAGAAATCGATAGTTTCATCAAAACAAGCAAACTATGCATCAAAAACAGAATCTGTCTTAAACAGGACAGTCTTTAGTAATATGAACATTCACCATACTTCTGGTACTCCAAAAATTCTGAATAAATTAGGAAAAATAAAAAATTTGTATATAAAGACAGTGCAAAAAGTTCCATAACCGTTTGGCATTCCAGTAAAAAATGTAAAATCGCGCACTACAGCCAAAGTTTCTGTTTTGCACCGCACAAACCAACAAGCAATGTAAACATCCTAAAGGAAAATCTTGGAACATTATTTTTATTTTTAAACTTTATAAAAGCACACAACAGAAATAAATGACTCTCTAAAACTTCCGGTCTGTCTCCCTGACCGCGCCTTTCTTTAAAGCCATTAAGCTAGGCATATAGTGCTCAAGTAATGGATCCACCCGGATCCCAAGGTATATGAAAGCCAATTTTAATTAACAATGATTTGTGATTTAGTAGTGAGCACAAGGTAACATATATCATGCAACAACGAAGTCTAACTCTCTTCCTATGCATCGGCATGTCATAAAAGAACAATTCATGCACACATACTAAAGGCCAATGCATAGTATAAACAGTTTCTTGCAATTTTATCATGTTGGAAACATGGAGAGGCGAAGATGTAGTTCCTCTCTCATAATAATTGCAAGTAGGAGCAGCAAGCACATGCATATTATATTCATCAAAATTATCATGTGCAACGGTAAAATGCAACCAATCAATATAATCCTTAATAAGGGCAAACTTCTCCGATATAGTGTAGTCGGGAGAATTCAAAAAGATAATAGGACTATCATGCGTGGGTGCAATAGCAACAACTTCATGTTTAACATAAGGAACTATAGCAAGTTCATCTCCATAATCATAATTCATATTGGCATCTTGTCCACAAGCATATCAAGCATCATCAAAAAGGGATATTTCAAAAGAATCAACGGGATCATAACAATCATCATAGCAATCTTCCTTCGGTAAGCACGAAGGGAAATTAAACAATGTATGAGTTGAAGAGTTACTCTCATTAGAAGGTGGGCACGGGTAGCTAATCCGCTATCCTCCTTTTGTTCTTCGCTCTCCTCATCATCTTTTTCATCCAATGAGCCCACAGTTTCATCAATTCCTTCTTCCATAGACTCCTGCAAAATATTAGTCTCTTCTTGGACAACGGAGGAGTCCTCAATATATGGTTCTACATAGACATTAGAAGCATAATTATCATAACAATATTTAAGTATGGCAAAAATTTCAGATTTGTAAAGAGTAGCATCATACATTTCAATCGAAGAAGCAATTTCATAAGCACCCTTAAAAGCAAAATATTCTTCAATGTGTTGAACAACATAGTAATTATAAACACCCTTAGCATATGAAGATACGATTCCATTATCACTAAACTCACATTGGTAGGGAAGGTGTTTCTTAGGGTTTTCAGAACAACAAGTAACATCATATATTTCACATAAATTCCAAGCATAGCATTGCAAACGATGAATTTGATCCAGGAAAAGTTTCCATTTTTGAGATAAGCGGTGTCACACATAACAACCATGCTCATCTAAATATTTGCCCTCAACTAAGCTAGTTGGGGTTTCAGCACGAGCACATAGGGATCAAAGATGATCCAAGTAAAAAGCTTCAAGAGTGTGATAGATTTTGAGTGGTTCTTCAACCATTGGTTCAGTAGGTACCACTATTTTTTTTGTATTTTGCATTTCCTACCCATAACTAAAGATAGAAAACAAGAGCACAAAATAAAAACTACATAGTGATAAAGCAAACAAGGACGCACGAGAATATTCACCCCACACTATAACTCCCTGGCAACGGCGCCAGAAAAAGGTCTTGACAACCCACAAGTATAGGGGATCAATTGTATCCTCTTTCGATAAGTAAGAGTGTCGAACCCAACGAGGAGCTAAAGGTAGAAAAAATATTCCCTCAAGTTCTATCGACCACCGATACAACTCCATGCACGCTTGACGTTCGCTTTACCTAGAACAAGTATAAAACTAGAAGTACTTTGTAGGTGTTTTTGGATAGGTTTGCAAGATAATAAAAAGTGCGTAAATAAAAAGTAGGGGCTGTTTAGATAAAGAAACAATAAAGTTAGTATAGCGAGTGTGGAAAATTGGTGGTAGGAGTTGTGAAATTGTCCCTAAGCAATTGACTACTTTACTAGACCGGTAGCAAGTTTTATGTGGGAGAGGCCACTGCTAGCATGTCATCCCTGACTTGGAATTCTATGCACTTCTGATTGGAACTATTAGCAAGCATCCGCAACCGCTAATGTTCATTAAGGTAAAACCCAACCATAGCATTAAGATATATTAGTCCCCCTTCAATCTCGTATGCATCAATTTCTATGCTAGGTTGAAGCTTATGTCGCTCTTGCCCTCCAATACATAGTCCTATCAACATACAACTAACCCTATGGTGTGATCCACATGCATGCTCATATGATGGGCACCAAAGGACAGCAACATAACCACAAGCAAATTAAACCAATCCTAGCAATTCACCAATTACCGACAGGACAACGAAAATCTAATCAGACATCATAGGATGGCAACAAATCATTGGATAATAATATGAAGCATAAAGCACCATGTTCAAGTAGTGGGTACAATGGGTTGCGGGAGAGTGGACTGCTGTAGATGGATGGGGGAATATGATGAATATGTCGGTGAAGATGACAGAGGTGTTGGTGTAGATTGCGGTGATGATGATGGCCCCGGCGGTGTTCCGGCGCCACCGGGACAGAGGGGGAGAGAGCCCCCTTCTTCTTGTTCTTCTTCTTTGACCTTCTCCCTAGATGGGAGAAGGGTTTCCCCTCTGGTCCTTAGCTTCCATGGCATGGGAGGGGCGAGAGCCCCTCCGAGATTGGATCTGTCTCTCTGTCTCCCTGTGTTTCTGTGCTCCCTGATTCTGCCCTTTCACCGTTTCTTATATCCCCGGAGATCCATAACTCCAATTGGGCTGAAAATTAGATACGATTTTTATCCGGATATTGGCTTTTTTGCGGCGAAAGAAGGGCACCAACCACCTTACGGAGTGGCCACTAGGGCCCAGGGCGTGCCCCTCACCCTCGTGGGCCCCTCGGGCATTGTCTCGTGTTGATTCTTCTTCCCAAAAATCACATATATTCCAAAAAAATCTCCGTCAGTTTTTATCCCATTTGGACTCCGTTTGATATGGATTTTCTACGAAACAAAAACATGCAACAAACAGGAACTGGCACTGGGCACTAGATCAATATGTTAGTCCCAAAAATAATATAAAAAGTTGCCAAAAGTATATGAAAGTTGTATAATATTGGCATGGAACAATCAAAAAATATAGATACGACGGAGACGTATCACCCCTCCAGCACCTTTAGTACCGGTTCGTGCCACGAACCGGTAGTAAGGGTACTCATATATAAACCCTTCGTCCACCCGCATTCAAGCTCACCCTGTTCTTCCCCTTTCCCCTCTCCTCTCTGTTCTTCCCCCTCCTCGAGCTCATCACACATTTTGCCCAAATTTTGTCAAGATTTGAAGGCCCCCATCCATTCAAGTGATCACAAAGGTTAGCAACTTTGTCCTTTCATCTCTCATTGCTAGATTAGTTCTTGTAATGCTTTATATAGTGATTAATTTGTGGGTTTTAGTAATTTGGGAGGAATTATATGTGGTAGTTTATTTGATTTATATGCAATTTGAGCTCAAAATAACTCTTAGTTTGCATATGTAGGTGTGGTTTACTTAGTGCCTTCCCGTCTTCGTTGTAACCACCGTCGACCGTCCGCACCGACCCGTCGCCGGCACCACCTTGTGGTGAGCCTCTTGTTCTTATCTTTTTTATATAAAAAAATCATGTTTGTGTGATTTAGATATATAGTTACTTGTATAATTATCTTACCCATATGTTGTTTGTTATACATAGTGCTATGGTTTTGATATCTGTCCCCGTCGACCCTGGTCCGTGTTATGATTTGGATGTGGTATATTCTCTTTTAAAACTATTTGTTGCATTTCATGTTTATAACAAATTATGCCCATCAAGTTGACATAGATATTTTTATCTAGGAGGTATGTGAACCAGAAATTCTAATCGACCCTATTGTCGAGAGGCTAAATTTAGTTGAAAGAGAAAACGAGTATTTGAAAGAAAATGAAAAGAATTGAGGGGGAGAAGATGGAATTGGAGTTGCATGTTGCCAATGTCGTTGATGATCACAAGATCAAGATGGATAAAATGCGCTTGAAGATTAGAAAATATGCCATTGATAGTGAGGCTTAGTATCATTATGCTGTTGGATCAATTGTTACCTTAGTTGTGATCTTGATCGCATTTGTTGTTGCATTTAAATGCTTTAGCTAGCTAGAGAGTTATTTGTATGTTGCATTTAAGTGTTGTATGAACTTGTATTAATTTGGTCTATTTGGTGTTGTGTAATGAAGATGAGCCAGCAATGGATGTACGATGACCGATGCTCTCCCCAGTCTGTTGATGGCGTGCATACTTTTCTGATTGTGGCTCGGGCAAAGAAGTGGGTGGATGGTTTAATGCCTTGTCCATGTGCTGGTTGTAAGAATGATCAAAATTACTCTAACTCAAGGACCATTCATGTCCACATGTTTGAGTCTGGTTTCATGCCCCACTATAATGTTTGGACCAAGCACGGAGAAAGAGGGGTTATGATGGAAGACAATGAAGAAGAAGAGGACGACGATAGCTATCCTGGCCATGGGTTCCCTGAATACGATGATACAACAATGGGGGAAGAAGCTGAGCCGGCAATGCGGGAAGAATCTGAAGAAGAGGCATCAGATGAGCCCGCTAATGATCTAGGCCGGGCCATTGTCGATGCAAAGAGAAACTGCACAAGTGAAAAGGAGAAGAAGAAGTTGCAGCGCATGTTAGAGGATCACAAGAAATTATTGTACCCGAATTGCGAAGCTGACAAGAAAAAGCTGAACACCACACTGGAATTGCTGCAATGGAAGGCAGAGAATGGTGTATCTAACAAGGGACTTGGAAAGTTGCTGGTAATGATAAAGAATATGCCTCCAAAGGACAACGAATTGCCCGAGAGTATGTACGAAGCAAAGAAGGCTGTCTGCCCTCTAGGGTTAGAGGTGCAGAAGATACATGCATGCCCTAATGACTGCATCTTCTACCGCGGTGAGTACGAGGATTCTAACGCGTGCCGGATATGTGGTGCATTGTGCTATAAGATCAGCCGCGATGACCCTGGTGATATCGAGGGCGAGCGCCCCAGGAAGAAGATTCCTGCCAAGGTGATGTGGTATGCTCCTATAATACCATGGTTGAAACGTTTGTTCCAAAACAAGAGCATGCCAAGACGATGCGATGGCACAGAGAAGACTGTAAGGAAGACAGAAAGTTGAGAGTACCCGCTGACGGGTCGCAGTGGAGAAAAATCGAGAGAAAGTTGTGACAGCTTGGTTTTTGCCCTCTCTTATTTGCCTGATTTTCATTTGGAGTTATTCTGAAATTTGGATTTTTTTGGAATCTTTTCATATGGAATTAAACACTTGGGTATCCTTGGCTTTCACCCAAGTTCTTAATTTCCCTCCCTAATCATCATTTCCCTTCTGATCCACCCCAAAATAAAAATATTCATTTTCCTCTCAAAAACCCTAGCTAGTTCAATATGCTCCAAAGCAACCCCAATTTTATGGCCCAGAAAAACTGAGATAATTCACAAATATTCTTTGAACTCTAGGACACCATCTTGAGCAAAAATATTTCATCACTTTTTGGAATATTTTTGCTACAGAAAATATTTTCTGTTCTGGACAGAAATGGTGGTTTCTACAACAACTACCATTTTACTTGCTCCATTGTGCCTGGATTTTCTTGTGCATCTTCACCTTAGTAGATCATGGCTAACCTCCAAAGCATAGCCCCCAACTCCCAGCCATTTGACCTCAGGAACCTCTCAAACTTACTAATCAGAAACTTACTTGGCTTGTAAAAACTCCTCTACAACACCTGAATCCAAACCAAAGCGTGGTAAACTTCAAAACCACCACGAACAACAAGACAGACATGATTTTGGGACATAGGCTGGCCTGAGGGAAGAGTTCGCGTGGTGACCACGCGTGTCCACCATGCCATGCCTGCGTGTCGACGCGCTCTGAGTGCCGCCGAGCGCTCTGTTCGCACGTGCTCGCTTCCCCCGTCTGCCCGAGCGTGCCAAACTCCGCCACCATCCTTGTCTCAACGCCATTAACTCCCCCTGGAGCTCGCCAACGCCGGAGCTTGCCGCAGGGAACATGGGCACGGTCCGGCCAACACAACAGTGTGGTGCGCACTGTGCTCGACGCCTTCTCCTCGCTCCTGTGCTCGTCCCCATTCGCCAACAGTCGCCGTGTGAGCTGTGTCGCCTTCTCCCCCTCTCACTAACGCCGCTCGTCGCCGGGCGCCGTGGACAGGAGTCCACGGGCGGAGCCCGAACCCCCCTCTCCGCTCGCCTATAAATGGAGCCGCCCCCAGCCTCCTCGAGCACCATCTACCACTCCCACCCACTGCTCTAGCACGTAGGCAACCGTAGCCCGGCCGGGCAGGCCGCGGGCCGCCGTCCCCGAGCTCGAGCTCGCCGACAATCCCCTCTGGTCGTCGCGGTAGCTCCAGCCCCTCTCAGGCCAGGGCGACCCTTCCAGAGCCTCCGCCTCTCGTCGGTGAAGTTGTTCCGACCTCTTGGAGCCCCTGGAGTTGCCTCTGCTCGCCGTCTTCCTCATCTCCGGTGACCACTATGTTCTTCCTCCGCTTGCGAGGTCGATTCCGACGCCGTTCGACCACCCCTAGCTACGCTACGGGTACGGGCAGGTGCGCCTCCGTCCCCTCTCTCAATCCCTCCCCCTGTTTTGGCCAAGGAGCCCTCGTCGCCGGCGAGAGCTCCGGCGAAGCCGTGACCCCATCTGTTTCCTTCTCCCCCTCCTCCTCACCTGACTAGCGGGGCCTGCTAGTCAGCCACTCTGTACGCGCGTGAAGCGGTACGAGTGGTGGCGCCCCTAGGCTTTACGCCTTCAACGTCACCCCCCAGTTTGTTTTATTTTTATTCAAATTCATTTGAATTTATAGAAAGCTTCAAACAACCATAACTCTTCAACCGTAAGTCCAAATGAATTGATTCTTTTTTAATTTGTGTTCTTTGCAAAGAAATCTAGCATCTCACCAAAAATGAGATTTTCTAGTGCTGCCTAGATTTTCTGGTGATTTTCAGAAGTGTTCTTGATATCTTCTTCTTGTATTTAAAATTATTTTCAGAGGGTGAGGCTTGTCTTGAGGATCACCAGAAGGATTGTGAACCTCATCTACACTAAGGCAAGCCACAACAACATTTTCATGGTGTCATTTCAATATTTATGATTTTATTACTTGAATGAAATGATTAATCCATGCATTTAAATAACTATTATGTTATTTACATTCTGTTAAGTGTTTGTTAGTTATTATGCTTGATTTACAGAATGTTTGAAACTAGCTTAGTTGGTAAAGAAGCTAAGATCTACTTGTGGTAATGATAAAATGATTTGTTATTCATATGAGTAATTACTTAAAGTTATTTTCTTGCACAAATAAAATAGTAAAATTTGCTAGAAAATATTCTGTTAAGTGCTTGTTTAGCTATTTTGCTTGATTTACAGAATGGTAGAACCTATCTTTGTTGGTAAAGAAATTAGGATTTGCTTGTGGTGATGATAGTATAATTTTTGCTATGCATATGAGAAATTAATCGAAGTTATTTTCTTGCATGAGAAAAATAATAAAACTTGCTACAAAATATCTTGTTAAAGTGAGAGTTACCCTGACCAGGAAAGTAATATAAGTTGTTGATGTTTATGCTTAGTGTGAATATGGTTGACATCAGTCATTTTCGTTAATATGTGATGCATGTGTAGTATTGCATTTCATGGCATGCTATGACACCGGTCATTTTCATTTTAAGTTGAACCTGAATATAACTCAACTTGAATATATCATTGACTGGGTCATGGTGCCACTGAATCGAGTTTTTCCCAGTGCGACCACATTTGCCTTTGTGGGAAGGCCTTGATTCGGTCCATTGACATGCCTCTGGTCGGTGCCTCCAACTAGGGAAGGTTATGGTCATGCTTACCCTGGCCTAGTAAGCAGGCATAATCTTGTGTGCCCGTTGTTGAGATTATGGTACCGGGTCCCCGAGTGGGATCGTTTTGGCCACGACGGTGGTCGTTGTGTTTTTGGTAGACACGGGGCCACCCAGGACTAGCCCGTTGGGGATTGGGTCGGAGTGGCCGGGAGAGTGTCATGGCAATGGAGGGGTTTCGTCGGAATGCCGTTGGTCCATCCGAATGGGAGTGCGAGGCCATGGGTTCCATGGTGTGGGTACAGTGTGCTACCTCTACAGAGTGTATAATCTATCGATAGTCGAGTCCACGGTCACGGACGCCTCGTAGTAGGTCCCACCATGAGTCAACGTTTAATAAATTTGCACACTAAGTTATGAACTTTGCACTGTTGATGATGGCGGAAAGTCCATCGAGATGTTCGAGACCAAATATTTGTCGTGGTTGTGATCGACGTAAGGATCACGAGTTACTCTTGTCAAGACCACGATGGTGATTTGTTGGTGATCCGTAAATGATCACGGTTGGTAAGTCCGTCCTGAGGGACGTTCGAGCATGATCATAGCATGTTGGACATATGGTGTTGCATTATTATTAATTGGTTAATTATCATGATATTGTTTGTCATTATGATTATGCCTGTTGTGAGCTTGCAAGTACATTCAATGTACTGCCTGGCATATCATGCCAGATTTCAGGAAAGTCTCGTTGGAAATGAGTGTTGTCCAGGTCTAGATCGTGTCCACATTAGTGTCCCTGTCCTATGGAGGTTCCGCTACAACGTTGTTCCGCTGCTGTGTAGTTGTCATGATCGAGGCCCCTTTATGTTCACTAAATAATGTACATATTGTTCAGCCGCACCATGCGTGCCGCTTGGCCTCGACATTTGTTGTAACATAAACTCTGATCCGCTAGCATCAATAAAGCGGTTGTTTTCTGTACCAAGATGTTGTGTGTTTCCAGAAGACATGGTCTCTGGGCTGGCAATGCAGGGTAAACCGGCCCCTCTGAGCCGTGGTGCCACAACGCTTGGTATCAGAGCCGCGCTGACTGTAGGCCACGCTAGACTACGACGTGTTAACTGGACACTAGACACGAGTAAGTTTGAGTGCTGGTAGCAGTTATAGCTGGTTGTTGCATTGCAGTCATTTGGTTTATTTTTTTATGCTAACCTGCTAATGGTTGTGAATGTAGATGGCTTCGGTGCCGTATCCGTGCCAGTTGCAGCTGATGCCGTACACGTCACCGCACCTCCTTCGTAACGTGTGGCGTCGGATGTACCCTTTCGGAGACGAACCAGTCTATCGTGTGTACCGGGAGCATCTAGCAGACTCAATGTATGAGTATCACGCAGTGGTTACTCTGCGCACCAGTTCCGATTCCGGCTCTTACACTCGTACTTCTCGGAGCGGTTACGCCTCTACCGCTTCTCAGGCTATCCAGTTTGCCGCATTCGAGGTCCTTGTCGAGCTTCGCTACAACGAGGTCCGAATGCACAACAACCCAGGTTTCTACTACTATCCTTCTCTGCACGACAATGGTCGTGTCCGTTTACCTATCATTGATCTGGAGTCGGATAGTGCTGCTAGCCACCTTGCTCGATATGTCACCGCTAGCTATCTTCTGATCCACAAGCTGGCTCGAGAGCTGACTCGTGCCAGTACTGCTTTAGCCGCTGCTTTAGTCTCTACTAGATCCGGCACTGCTCCATCTTCTCTGGGATTTACTCCATATATTCCAGTCAGTTCTAGTTTCCCTATTTCAACGGTTACTCCTCTGAGTAGCACGCGCGTCTCGGCCGTGAATCCTCTCAGTGCTCCTGCCGAGTGGGTTTCACTTCTCACTACTCCTGTAGCCCAGATGCTTCATCCTACCCCTGCCCCTGAGGGAGAGCCCTCGAGGCAGCGCTGTCATGTTACCTTTAACCCGGAGGTTTCTGTTAACCTCGTCAGTTCAGGATCTGAGTCCGCTTCTGGGGAGGACACCGCAGCACCAGCAGAGCAGTAGTACCTCTGAGTATTCGCAGTCGTCCGGATGATGTACGGATGTAGTTGTACGAGTCATGATGTTTCGTTGCATGTATGAGAGTAGTTGAACCTGGCATGTTGTTTATCTTTCATGTATGAGTCTATGTATAATTATGTTGGGACTTTATTCGCCGTATTTTCTTCGCTCTTTTGTTTTCTTTCGGGATTTGTTGCTGGCTTTTCCCCAAATTTATTCTTGGATGTTTCTCATCTCGATTGCGTTATCTTGGAAAAAATCCACAATAGGATGACGCAGGGAGGCAGCAGTAGCAATGTTCGTGAGGGAACCCATGTTCGTCGTTCCGCACGACAGGCAGGACATTCTCCCGAGCCGTACGTTCCGCCACCGCCTCCACTGCCAAATCCACCCTCCACCGAGCAAATTCTGCATATGTTTGAGGAAAGAAGGAAAAATGATCTGATTGAAATATTAAGAAGTGTGCAAGCTATGGTTGGACAGAATGGAAATCAGAATGGTCATTACTCAAAGCTTCAGATTTTCAAAGGACCAAGCCACCCAGTTTCAGTCAGATTGTTGACCCATTGGATGTAGACGATTGGTTGCGTACCATTGAGAAAAAGCTTGAGATTGCTCGTACTGAAGAAAATGATAAACTTCCATTTGCAACTCATTACCTTGAAGGCGCTACTGCCATATGGTGGGAAAATGCAAAAGACATGTGGCCTGTTGATGAAGAAATCACCTGGGAAAAAATTTAAGGATCAGTTCCGGAAATATCATATCCCTAGTGGAGTTATGAAGACTAAGCAGCATGAATTTCTTGCACTCATCCAAGGAAGTTAGTCGGTGGGTGAATATTTGCAAAAAAATAATCATCTGGCCCGTTACTCCCTTTATGACGTGGCCACCGAAGAAAGGAAGATTGACAGATTTCTTGGAGGCTTAAATCCGCAACTCCGGTGTACTCTCAGTATGTTTGACTTCCCAGATTTCCAAACTCTGGTGAACAAGGCTTTCATTGCTGAACAGGAGCACAAGCTTATATCAGATAATAGGCCTATTAAAAACGACCACAAGCGCAAGTTTGAGCCAAAGAAGGATGGGCAACCAGTGCAAAAGGCTCGTACCTGGCAGCAGACTCAGGTGGAATACAAGCCAAATTGGCAACAGAATGTTAACAAGACCACCACTCAAGTCAAGAATGTCGTGACCAACCCAATGCATGAGGAGCGTTAGCGCAATAATTCTTGCTTCAGTTGTGGGTAGAACGGACATTATGCCAGACAGTGCCCCAAGAACAACAAGGCGAATGCCCTATTCAGGCCACAAGTCAACTTTCACTACAAAAAAAGACACATCCGTGACATTTTGGGCCGAACGAATTTTTTTCTGTCATACATATGACACTTCTATGACAATAATTGTGACCCGGTATCATCATAGATGTGGTGGGCTCCTACTTCTATGACAAAAAATCATGACAGAAAATGGGCTTTTCGTCCTGGGCGGGCCGGAGACGCAGCTGCATGACATTCTTTGGGCTGTCCATGATGGAAAAAAACCGTGGTAGAAGCGAGGGGGAGGAAAATTTCGGGGAGTTCCCGGTTACGGTGGGAGGTCGGGGGCCGAGCGATGCACGTTTCTCTCGTACATGTGCGAGGCGTTGGCTCTAACTGAACCCGAGCGAGGCGTTGGGCTCTAATCGAACTCGAGCGATTACCTGCAGGGCTATCGTTATCGAACCCGAGCGATCGATCGATGGCTGTTAATCGAACTGATCGAGCGATTCTTCGCCATCGCTACTAATCAAGCCAATCGATTGGATGAATAGTGAGTGTTGCGGGGGAGTTGGACAGACCCGTGGTGTGGAGGGCTGGATGAACAGAGACGGTGGAGGGGTGCCCGTGGAGGGGTGGTTGAACAAGAGCTGTGGAGTAAGCGCGGTGGAGGCTGGATGAACAGGAGCCCGTGGAGGCTGGAGGAGGTCGACGGTGGAGATGAACGGTATCCCGTGGAGTCCTGCTTTTGCGATACGCCACACCCTCCCGGCGAACAGGACCCCTGCTTTGACCGTGGCGCCCAACACAAGTCCGCTTTCGTCCGCTTTTGCGGTATGCCACACCCTCCCGATCAACAGACCCCGCTTCGACCGTAGGAGGTCCGTTTAAATCCGTTTTTGGCACGCCACACCCTCCCGATCAACAGACCCCCGCTTCGACCGTAGGAGGTCCGCTTCTCCGCTTTTGCGGCACGCCACACCCTCCCGATCAACAGGACCCGCTCCAACGTAGGAGGTCCGCTTCTCTGCAGCGCGGCACGCCAGCCTCGCTTGCATCACCTGTTCCGTCCAAGCCTCCCGGCGAACACGACCACGCATTCCGTTCCGACCCAGCCGGTTGGCTCCCCATGAACACGACGACGATGCTGTTTCTCCGTTCCGATCCAGCCATGTACGATGCGCGAGTAGGCGCTCGAGACCCTGCCCGTATATACGTGCGCGGGTCAGATTTTCTTTCTTGCACCACGCCGTTGTAATGTGCGTGTACATGCTACGTCGTGCCTCTACTACGACACGTCGCGCGCTCTACATCGACCAGTATATATGTACGCATACGTCGCGACCAGAATGACAACGCCACGCACGCTTCACCAGGTGGGTCCCGACCGCCGCACTTCCTTGCGTGCGAAGATGTAGCTGGTGGGTCCCAGCAGCCAGGGGGCGAATCATTTTTTTTTGCCCAGACGCACTTCCTTGCGTGTGAAGGTGTAGCTGGTGGGTCCCAGCAGTCAGGTGGGAAACGTTTTTTTCACAAAATACGGTGGCCCGTCCGGTGGGTCCCTGCTGTCAGGTGGCGGAATCATTATTTTCCGCGTAATAAGGAGGAACTTCCTTGCTGCGGCCGTGGACCCAGCTGTCAGCCTCTCCACGTACAGTCCACGTCCGATGGAAGTCGTTCCTTGACCACGTTGACCACGCCGCGCCGAGAGCACCAGGGCGGTGGACGACGGCGAGGCCTAGGAAGGGGACGATGCGGAGCTGGTGAGGACGCGGCAGTGGATGCCCACGTGGAGAGGAGTATGAGGGTTCACTCTTTCGGCTGCGGTGTGAGGATGTCGTCGCCGCAGGGCCTGGCCAGCGGTGGGAATAGTAGGGGGCAGTGAGGCCTCCGTGGCAGCACAGCCGACCACGGGAGGTAGGAGCAGGCGGCACGACCGTCGCTGCTTTGGGCAGCTGGAGCAAGAAGACCAGAGGTTGAAGAAGCACTATGACCGTTGGATGGACATCGTACGGTCACTGGAGCTAGAATCGTTCATATTGACTAAGTTGACAAAGCCCTCCGTCCCCGTCAACTTAGTAGGCCCACAAGTCTGCCTCGCACCAAGGTGGGTCCCAGCTAGCAGGGGGAGTATTCATTTTTTTGTGCGTAATAAGGAGGCACTTCCGGTGGGTCCGAGCTGACAGCGGGGGGAAAGTTTTTTTCGCGAAATAGGGTGGCCCGTCCGATGGGTCCCAGCAGTCAGGGGGAAACTTTTTTTCACGAAATAAGGTGGTCCGTCCGGTGGGTCCCTGCTGTCAGGTGGAGGAATAATTATTTTGCGCGTAAGAAGGAGGCACTTCCTTGCGGCCTCTGTGGACCCAGCTGTCAGCCTCTCCATGTACAGTACTCTTCCGATGGAAGTCAGTCGTTGACCATGTTGACCACGCCGCGTCGAGAGCACCAGGGCGGTGGACAACGGCGAGGCCTAGGAAGGGGATGACGCGGAGCCGGGGAAGATGCAATAGTGGAAGCCCACGCGGAGAGGAGTACGAGGGTTCACTGGTTCGGCTGCGGTGTGAGGCTGCCGTGCCGCAGAATAACAGGGGGTGTGGGTGAGTGGAGGGATGGCCTGGCCAGTGGTGGGAGTAGTATGGGGGCGGTGAGGCCTCCGCGGTAGCACAGCTGGCCATGGGAGGCAGGAGCAGGTGGGCGGCTGGACCAAGAAGACCAGAGGTTGAAGAAGCACCACGGCCGTTGGATGGACGTCGTACGGTCACTGAAGCTAGAATCATTTATATTGACTAAGTTGACAAAGCCTTTGGTACGCTCCAACTTAGTAGGCCCACAGGTCAGCCTCCGAAATGGTGCGCCCCAGATGTCAGGGGGAGGAATCATTTTTTGGGCGGCCGAAGCTAAGAATATCCGAGATTGAAGAAGAAGCACGACATCCGTTGGATAGACATCCAACGGCCACTGCTGCTAGAACCGTGTGTTGACTATAATAAGTTGACAAAGCCTTGCATACGCGTCAACTTATTTTTTTAGGGGACGCGTCACTTAGTAGGCCCACAAGTGTGTGGCAGAGAACTTATAGCCCATTTATGCTTTTGTAAGTATGTACAGCCCATTTTTGAATTCTAATGGAATTTACAATAGCCCATTTACAGTTTGTTAAAAGTACAGCCCATTTTCTAGCTAGGACAACGATTAATAATTTCAACCAACCGCTGAAGACAGAATTCAATAAAATTTCCCACATTTTGATGGGATCTGAAATATTTTATCCCAAAATTTCTAGTCGATTAAATATAAATTTGAATTACGTAAAATCCAACGAAACATTGCTTACAAGAACAATGAAAATTTAAGATTTTCAAAATCCATAAATAATATTTTATAAACTAATTTCGTGTTTGGTGCATTTTTATAGTTACTGCCAGTTTTTATAATTACCTCCCATTTATTATTTTTAAAGCCCATTTTCCTGTTAAGCCTAATGCATCCCTCCTAGGAAAGATTTGCAGCCCGGCGGAGTGGAGAATAACAAGTTGACCTTGCCTGGGTATTCCTCAAAAGACGATAGCTGGGCTAGCCATTTTCATCTTGAAAAATTAGTATCCGGCTGGATATCTGCTCGGGCTAGACGGGCCACAGCCCGCCAGCTAATACCCTGCTCGCCTAAACAACAACGAAATCATCGCCAAGAAAAACTCTGCAGTGCTCACGCCTCAAAAACACAAATACTGCTCGAGCTGCTTGGTCCCAGCTGTCGGCCGCACCTTGTGCAATTCTCTCGTTGATATTGACTACATAGGTTGACAATGGTGTGGGACCGTGATGTCAGGAAACCAGGAGAAAGCAAAAAAAAATATAGTTGTACATAATAAGGAGGCACTTGCGTACGTACGGCTATGGCTCTAGTGGGTCCCTAGTGTCATCCAGTCAAAATAAAGCCATCTCCTGAATCCTCATGTTCGTTGGCGATGTTAACAATGCTCTGCGCCACGACGAGCGCAACAACTCGAAGGACAACGGAGAGGGCCTCGCGGGCCCTACGGATGGTCTGATACAGCGCCCGCTGCTCATTCAGGAAGCCAGGATCATCGGACACCTATGAGCACCTTCGAGAAACTGAGACGGCATGAAATGGTAAGGCCGCGCTTGGGAGCTCTGGTTTATTTCAAACCTGTATTAACATACAAGTGTAATTTACTCGTCATCAGAAACAACGCGTAAAATACAAAGCGTAATGAAACCGAGAGCCCGAGGTCTGTAAGTAAAACCGCGGTTACGCGTGTAATTTGAGAGACCAGTGTATATTTTACGAGCACTGCTATATGGACGACATTACCAGACGATACATGCACGACGTGTGTATCATGCCATCCATGGGCAAGGCTGAAACAGCAGCTAACGGCTGGATTAGCAATCGTCCGAGTGTCATTCAGTGTTTTTATCGTGTGTGAAGTACTTCCGATATTTTACTAGTCGAAATCGACCAACCAAGCGCCTTCACCCGAGACCATCTGCTTTAATTTACAAGCGTCAGTTTTACAAGCGGTTTTGGTTGGAAAACAACGATCCAATCACGGCCTAATATGATGAGGTTGTCGGAAGATCATATGGTTTCACATCTAACCTACCCGACTTGTCGTATAGGCTATGAAGAAACATCAGACGATGAACTTCTTAAGCATGGAAACAACAGAAGAGGATGATCTTCTTAATAAGCAAATCACTGGCATTAGATCGACATGCAAGACAATACTAAGCATTATTCTCAGGAGGCACGGTGAACAGCTCATGATGCCGCATGCCACAACATTCCAAGCTCAACTTCGCAATCAAACACAAGGCCTGGCATTACACAGACAATATTCAGAACAAACTCTTAACACAGGAATATCTCAGCAGAGTAACTATTTACTTCTAAACCGAACACGTGAATAGGAAAAACACTAGACGCTGCTCACAAAGAAGGGCGCCCCACTCAAAAAGATCAAATGCATGTCTTCCGCTAACATCAATGAGCAAATTTTGACAAGGTTTTCCAATTCCAATATATTAAACTAAAGTCTTCTTGCTAACATCAATGATTAAACTTTGACAAGCTTTTCCCATTCAAAATATGTAATGCCTATGATCGTGGAGTCCTGTCAGAGCTTCTTGTACTTGTTTGGGCAGTTTTGCCCGTGGCACTCCACGTGTTCTTAAATTGACAATGGTCTCTGCAGACTAGTCATGTCACCGTGTCTAATAATACTCTGTAAAGCTTCTCGGTCATTCCTTCAGAATGTAGCGCAAACAAGTGATCGCTTCTTTCTCGCAAAGTGGAACGACCAACTGGACCCAAAGAATGCAGCAGTTTGCCTTGGACACATTGGCTCCTTTTGTGCAGTTCAACTAAAATCAAGTCGGAATAAAACCGAGCTTTAATTTTGATATCCCTATAAGCAACAATAGGTATAAGGGAAACAATTATCGAGAAATAACGGTTGATGACTTGTACTCCCGTAAGAAAAGCATCTACCGATCTACTTTATCTTAATGGGAAACAAAGCAGAGAGTAGCAATTCTCCATCACAGGATTCATTCATATTGACCGAGACATTATCTTAACAATGCCTTGTTTCAACATGTATAAAGAACGACAAAGCGTAAAAGTACCATTCCTAAAACAATGCAACTGATTCATTTTAAGAGACATTATCTTAACAATACCTTGGTTAAACATGTAGAAAGAACTACAAAGAAGGATAGTACCATTCCTAACAAGTGTTGCAGTTTTGAACTAAGATTGAGTAGTTAATTAATTCGAGAGTGGCATTGCTTAATTTTACCAAATGCATTAGATTAACGAAAAGCATAAACAGTTCCAGGGGAGAGGCGCAACAACAAGATGTGCTTCCATCTACTTATAAAGGGGTGATGCAGAGTTTGTTGTAACAAAGCAACAAGCATCATGTCTCAGCTTGGTCCCATTTTGTTCACTACTTAATGGGAAAAGATAGCAATACAATAGCTTCAATTCAACATTTATTTAAAACAGTACCAATACAAGTAGCACAACATCTCAAAGCACACCGCACAATCATGTGGATGAAGGCCTGATCGACCTTTCATGAGACCACCAGATAAAATACTTAATCTGCCAACACGAATAGGAAATCCAATCTCGCTTTTGTGCAGTTGCACTCAAATCAAGCAAAGTGTTTCACAGAGCGAAAGCAAAATGTCGCAATAGCAACAAGTTGAATAGATATCCCTGTTCAAACATAGGCAAAAAAGGAATCAATTACTGGCTAATAAAGGAGGATGAAACATGCGGCCACAAAAATGGTAATCCCGCCAATCCCTAACAAGTGTTGCAGTTTTGAAATAAGATTCGGTAGTTAATTATGAGAGTGGCATCAATTACTGGCTTATAAAGGGGGTGATGCTGAATTTGTTGTAACAAAGCAACAAGCATCATGTCTGGGCTGGTCCCATTTTTGTTCTCTACTTAATGGGAAAAGACAGCAATACGATAGCTTCAATTCAACATTTATTTAAAACAGTACCAAAACAAGTAGCACAACATCTCAAAGCACACTGCACATCATGTGGATGAGACCAGGATTTGAAACAACTCGCCACTTAAGACTGAAACAAATTCGATCTCCTTTTGTGCAATTCCACAAAATTAAGCAAAGTCACCGTGTGACATTCAAGTTGAACTGCACAAAACACCCTTAAAACATAAGTGTTTCGAGTAGCGAAGCAAAATGTCGCAATAGCAACAAGTTGAATCGATACCCCTGTTTTAACAGAGGAAAAAAGGAAACAATTACTTGCCGATAAAGCAGGATGAAACAAACAGTGATAGAAAGAAGCATCTAACTTATCTTGGATGGAAAACAAAGTAGGATAGCAGAATTTCTAAAACAGTTGCATTGATTCATATTAATAGAGACATTCTCTTGAAACAACATTCGTTAAAAAATGTAATTTACTTTTAACAGTGGCATTGCTTCAATTTTTCGGCGGCATTCTTAGATTAACAACAGCAAAATAGATGTATGGGACATGCCAGCACCATGTGCGTCCACACGTATAAATGGGTGATGCATAGTATGTAGCCAAGCAGCATATATGCGTTGGTCCCATATTTGTTCTCTTTGAACCTTTTTCCCATGTGAGGGCAGCAAATCTAGTCCTGCACAAACTACCCGACTGTCACGCCCAATATGCGACCCTATCCAAAAGGAACTCGACGGTCCCACCAAGGATAGACCCGCATATTGAAACGCTTTTGCAAGGTGGATATCATTACATCAACATTACAATATAGTGGGATACATACATAAGGCACAAAAGCCACAAGAATACATCAACATCATATACAAGAGATCAACATCCGACTACGGATGAAACATAAACAGAAGCTCAAACGACATCCACCCTGCTAGCCCAGTGCTGCCGACCGAACCTATCCCCTGATCGAAGAAGAAGCAGAAGAAGAACTCCAACACAAGCAAACATCGCTCTCACGTCAAGATCATCGCAAACCTGTATCTGCAACTGGTGGTGTAGTAATCTATGAGCCACAAGGACTCAGCAATCCCATTACCATGGGTATCAAGACTAGCAAAGCTTAATGGGTAAGGAAAAGGATAAGTGGTGAGGTTGCAGCAGCGGCTAAGCATATATGGTGGCTAACATACGCAACTGAGAGCGAGAAGAGAGACAAAGGAACGGTCGTCAACTAGTAATGATCAAGAAGTGATCCTGAACTCCTACTTACGTCAAACATAACCCAGAAACCGTGTTCTCCTCTTGATCAACCCCGAAAAGAGACACTCACGGTTACACACACGGTTGGTGTATTTTAGAAGAGTTTGCTTCAAGTTTACTACAACCGGATATTAACAAATTCCCATCTGCCACATAACCGCGGGCACGGCTCTCGAAAGTTTATACCCTGCAGGGGTGTCCCAACTTAGCCCATGATAAGCTCTCGCGATCAACGAAGGATATTCCTTCTCCCGGAAGACCCGATCAGTCTCGAATCCGGCTACAAGACATTTCGACAAAGAATAAAACAAGACCAGCAAAGCCGCCTGGATGTGCCGACAAATCCCGATAGGAGTCGCACGTACTCGTTCTCGTGGCACACCGGATAAGTCAAGCTACGAGTAAAACCAACCTCGAGTTGCCCGTGGTGGCCCCAAGAGTTGCTCGGTTCGGACCAACACTCGAAGGAGCACCGCCCGGGGCTAAAATAAAGATGACCCTCGGGCTCCGAAACCCAAGGGAAAAAGGGCATAGGTGAGGCAAATGGTAAAACCAATGTTGGGCCTTGCCGAAAAGTCTTATTCAAAGCGAACTATCAAGGGGTCCCATAAATCACCCGACCGTTAGGGACGCAAAATCAGGGAACATAATACCGATATGACGGAAAATAGGGCGGCAAGAGTGGAACAAAACACCAGGCATAAGGCCGAGCCTTCCACCCTTTACCAAGTATATAGATGCATTAATTAAATAAGATACATTGTGATATCCCAACAAGTAAACATGTTCCAACAAGGAACAACATCTCCATGTTCCAACAAGGAACAAACTTCATCTTCACCTGCAACTAACAACGCTATAAGAGGGGCTGAGCAAAGCGGTAACATAGCCAAACAACGGTTTGCATAGGAAGGGTGCAAAAGGTTAGAGGTTCATGGCAATTTGGGATGGCTTGATAAACAGGTGATAGGTAGCGCAGCATAGCGATAGAACGAAGCAACTAGCATAGCAATGATAGTAGTGAGATCCAAGGTGATGGTCATCTTGCCTGAAATCCCGCAAGGAAGAAGAACGAGTCCATGAAGAAGACGAACGGATGAAGCCGAACCAAGCGTAGACGAACGAATCCTCACGATCGCAACGAAACAGGAACTAACAAGAAGAAGCACACAACATAGTAAACACACCACACAAGAACAAGGCATGATGCACAACAAGCATGATGCATGACAAAACTACATGAAGCTACTCATGGCAAGAAATGATGCATACAAGACCAACACATCAAAGCAAGTTTAAATGAGGCCGGGAACAACATATAACAATTCCGGTAAGTCCTCATATGCATATTTCGAAATTGGTCCAGATCTGAATAAACCTTATGTTCAAGTTGTTAAACAGCAATTTAAGATGCACCACGATGATCTACACGAAATTCTAGTCAAGTTACATATAAAGTTCATTAGATTCGGAGCTACGGCCTAGAAGATATGAGCAAAACAAGATAAACATGGCATTGATACAAAATGCATACAAACATCAAGAAAACACCTCAAAACAAGGATACAACATGGTAATATGAAACTACATGCAAAATCAAGAAAGTTTCATATAGAGCACACTCAAAACGGAGCAACGGTTCAACACATACACACAATACAAGTCATGACAACAATCTGTCCAAAACAGCAACTAGGCATATTGCAAGCATCAAAACAACATGCTACAGCACCCCAACATAAAAACAAAAGGCATGGGCATGATGTACAAGTAAAGCATTACAAAACATGAACACTGAGCTATCTCCGAAACAACTAGAACATGCTCAAAATGACATGGCAAGATTGCAAATAATAACAGCCAGACTTTAGCGTAAATAACATCAAAGTTGCAATGTTTAGAGCTATCAACCAACATGTTACAGGAACTTATCATGGCAAACAAAGGCATGGCATGAATCTACTAATTGCATAGAACAAAAGTCCCTTACTGACCATAAGCCAAAAAGGATCACAAGATATGATGGCACCCATGTAAACATGGCAAGTTTTATTACAGATTCATACATGGCAGGAACAACGATAAGTAGGCATGTTGGTGAGCTTGAACCACTCACCACAGAGCAATACATGGCATGGCAAGGCACCCAACAGTAAGAAGACATGGCATAGAAGCTATACATGGCAAGAAGAACATCATAGGGTGCAAGGATCAACTACAACAACCTTGGAAAAATTGAATAACATGTAAACAATCTGCCAGGAAACATTTTATAGCAAAAGTAGAGCTCGATTGGCTCAAGCTATGGCACTCCATAATTGCAAACAAGGGCATGGATGGATAGAGCAAGACATGTTTAACAAAACATCCTTACTGAAGTATCTCAAAATATGCATGGAACTCTCTGTAGCATCAAGTTAACATGGCATAAAAATATCAAGAAAAACAGGCTGAAAACAGCAACATCAGAAGCCTAGTTTGCATGCTTGTGCTAGTCACCACATAGATCACAAAAATACATGGCATATACCCTGGAAAGATGGCATGGCATATTACAAAACACATGTAGGGCTCAAGTTCATAGGATGCACACATCAATCATGGCAAAATGACAAAGTGCATGTTCGATAAGAATCGAAACTAACATCACATAGCACTCTTCTAACAGCATTTCGGGCATCAAGATGAGCTCAAATGAAAATGATGCAATGAGATGAAATGATCTATTCTTCGAGGCAAACAATTTTACATATTATACGCACGAAACGGAGCTATATGCAGAGAGTTATGATGCGATGAAAATGCAACAAAATATCATGAAATCTGGGACTTAGACGAAATTTGGAGAGGGAAAAAGTCAACCGGGACGAGGTGGTGCGGGATGAGCAGATCCGGGGACGGAGAGGAGGCGTTTGGATCGGATCCCGGTGGATCTCGTCCCACCTGGACGGACCCGATCAGATCCGACTCCGGCGAGGGCGGCGACTCCGGCGAGGTGCGGTGGAGGGCCGGGGCGACCGGGGCGAGGGCGGCGGCGGCGGCCATGGATGATGGCTCGGGTGGTGGCCGGAATGGCGACGAGGAGCGGCGGAGCACCGCGGTGGAGGCGGCGAGCAGGGCGGGCACCTCCGGCGAGGCCGGTGGCGCGCGGCCGGGTGGCGCGCGCCCGAGGGAGGCGGCGAGGGCGAGGGGCCCGGGCGCGGAGGCGGAGCTATGGCGCGGTGGCGGCCGGGCGCGGCTTCGCTGGCGGGCGAGGCGGCTGGCCGGGCGGCGGCGTAGCCGACGGGCGGCGGCGCGGGCGACGGGCGCTGGGCGGCGGTTGGGCCCGGGCGCTGGGCGGGCGGGCTGGCCTCGGCGCGCGGGCGGCGCGGGGCGAAGTGGGCGCGGGTGGCGAAAGCGATCAGGAGGCGCCACGTGGAGGCGGAGCTGAGGTGGCGGCTTCCGATTCACCGGAAGGACGTGGCGGCGGCGGCTGGACATGTCCGGCGGCTGAGAGGGAGAGGGCTAGGGTTTGATCTGCGCGGATTTTCATGGGAGGCCACATATATATAGGTAGAGGGAGCTAGGAGAGTCCAAATGAGGTGCGGTTTTCGGCCACGCGATCGTGATCGAACGACCGAGAGCATGGAGGGGAGTTTGGTGGGTTTTGGGCCACTTTGAGGGGTGTTGGGCTGCACACAAAGAGGCTTTTATGGTTACCCTGTTAACTGCTGAGTACCAAACGACCTCCAAATGGCACAAAACTTGACAGGCGGTCTACCGGTGCTATACCAAGGCCGCTTGACAAACCTCGGTCCATTCCGAGACCGTTTAATACCCGCACACGAAAAGAAGTAAAAGGGGGCGCCGGGAGACATAGGAGTGCCGGATTGCAAAACGGACAACGGGGAAAATGCTCGGATGCATGAGACGGACACGTATGCAAAATGAAATGCACATGATGACATGATATGAAATGCAGATGATGACATGGCAAAGTGCAACACGCAAGCACATGACATGGCAACAACGACGAATAACTGGCAGACACCTGGCGCATCGAATCCGGGGCGTTACAACACTCCTCCACTAACAAGTGATCTCGTCCCGAGATCTTAGGACCGAGACGGAAGGGAAAAGGACGAGGTGAAACAAGAACTCAAAGAAGAAGCAAGGAATCGGGAGTACTCGAGAAGAAGAGAGGAACAACTAGAATGCCGAGAATCGAAAGCTCACGGAATCAGATAGAGTATGAAGCCACTCGTTCTAACCGGAGTGGTTAGAATGAGAAAAGAAACGAATAAGACTGAAAGGATTTAGGCAGCACTCCGGCTAAAACATGGAGAAATAGAACTTGAACTTCAGAAGATGGAATGACACTTGATGAAGACATGACACAAAGCCTCCGGAAAGAATTGAAAAAGTTGAATGAAAAGAACGGATAAGAATATGACAACTTGTGCCACGAATGAAATTGAAAGCATCTTTGGAAGAAGGATTGAACGGAGTTGTTGAGAAAATCAACAACGAAATAATAAGCTTGTTGTGGACTTATAGGTAACATCTCAAGATCATAAGGTGATAACCAACCACAAACGAAAATGATTGGATAGCTGACAAGAACGAAGAAATGCAAAACTCCACTTCAAAAGAATACGGAGAATTAATTGCACTTCGAGATGCGAGAAGAAAAGATACTTGAACTCCACCAAAAGAATCTTGATGAACACTTGAAGAATGAATTAAATCATGAAGAACCACCGTGAAGAACTCCGGTAACAAAAGGATGAAGAGATAGAATGCAGGAATAAAGAATAAGATAGCCTTGCGGTGATTAGATGGAGGATCCGACGAGATGGCCAAGTAAATTTGAACTCCGGAAAAGAAAAGATGAAAACACTTAGAACTAGAATTTATTCATTAAGAACAAACTCCGAAGAAAAGGATTAATCACTTCGAGGAAATAAGAATAAGATTTATTGTATGCTTATCCTTCATCAAATTAAATTGATGACCAACAATGGATTTTGCATCTTACTTATTCTTGATGAAAAGGATTGAGAAGTGACATATCGCAAACTTGAGAAGGTCTTCATGAACCACCGGTAGGATTGGAAAGAACGAATGAATTAATATGATAACAAAGAAAATAATCTTGAACGAACCACCGTAAGAATTCGGAAATGACTGATGAAAGAGAATGAATCACCGGGAAGAATTAGAAGAACAAATATACTAGAGGGAATTTAGATACAAGAGAATGAAGAGATCATGAACTGATTCGAGGATATTTGAACGAAGCACCGGAAGAGTATTGAGACGAACGAAGGGGCACGGATATAGAATAATTGGAAAACGACTTTGAAAACTTGGAACGACGAAATCTTCTGAAAAGATGGCCTCCGGATGATCGAGGCGGAAAGTAACTCCTGAAATACTCCGGATGGATGAAAAAAATTTGCATGACTAGAAACAATTTGATAGCATAACATCGAGCTAGCACCATGAATCTCCGGGGGAACGGACAAGATTTAAGAGAAACTCTACTTCGGTCTTCAAGGACGACGAGAAACAACAACAAAATTATTGAGGTACTCCGGTAGAATGAAAAGCGAAGAGGTTGAGCCAACAATGAAAGGATTTGAAATTGATCTTGGAAAAGCATCTGACTGATGGGATCCATTCTTACGTCACACTTGAAAAGAATTGGGAATAGCTCCGGGAAAATCAGAAGAGTCAGGTAAGATCCTGGGAAAAGACCTGTGGGTTAGGGCCCACTAAAAGAAAACACCGTTCGGAAGGGATGTTGAGCAGATAGGTGAAGCATCGGAAAAATTGAAATATTTGACTGAGGTGACAACCTCGAATTAATTGGAACACAGACGAATCTCCTGAGATGACTTGAGCACTCCGGAAGGATAAACTGGCGAGAGGCGAACGAGCAAAGGGAAATATTTTAGCTGAGGGAAAGAATACGATCGACAACGAAAACTTGAATTGAGTCCACCGGAAAAAAAAAGGATGAAGAATGACGAACAAGACGAGAATTCACTGGTTGAAATAATTGAGGGAAGACTGAAGAGACTCCGTACGAATGAAATTGATGGTCGGAAGAAACTCGAACTCCGGGAATAATAGGGTGGGAGGGTGGGAAAAAACAAAGGCAACTTGGAAGGGGAAACGACGAATATCTTGAAGAGAAAACACCAGTTGAAATCATTGAGGAAAAAAAGCAAAGACTTCGCACGAGTAGGATGGATACTCAATCACGGACTCCGGTTCCGAGAAGAAGAAGGGTGGGCGGGTGGGGAAAACAAGGACAACTTCGGACAAGGAAAAACAACGACGTCGGAGGAAGAACTGAGGATTGAACTTGGCAAAGATGAAGATGGTCGACTCGACTTGACGAGAAATGCACCGGATGAAAAGAGCTGAGGGCCAACGATCGGAAAAACCAACTGCGTGATCCTAAAGAAAAATTTGAAGGGGAAGAGGAGTAATTCAAAACACCTACGTCAAGATTCCTCACCAGAGCGACGAAGGGGCTGAGGAGTAAAAAGAATTCCTACTCTCCGATATAACTAGACTAAGAAAATAGTTTTCTTCTAGACTCAACAACGGCCAAACTACACGATCAATCAAGGGGGGCTCCTAAGGTCGGTCGAGGCTCTGATACCAACTTGTCACGCCCAATATGCGATCCTATCCAAAAGGAACTCGACGGTCCCACCAAGGATAGACCCGCATATTGAAACGCTTTTGCAAGGTGGATATCATTACATCAACATTACAATATAGTGGGATACGTACATAAGGCACAAAAGCCACAAGAATACATCAACATCACATACAAGAGATCAACATCCGACTATGGATGAAACATAAACAGAAGCTCAAACGACATCCACCCTGCTAGCCCAGGCTGCCGACCTGGAACCTATCCCCGATCAAGAAGAAGCGTAAGAAGAACTCCAACACAAGCAAACATCGCTCTCACGCCAAGATCATCGCAAACCTGTACCTGCAATCTGGTGGTGTAGTAATCAGTGAGCCACAAGGACTCAAAGAATCCCATTACCATGGGTATCAAGACTAGCAAAGCTTAATGGGTAAGGAAAAGGATAAGTGGTGAGGTTGCAGCAGCGCTAAGCATATATGGTGGCTAACATACGCAAATCGAGAGCGAGAAGAGAGACAAAGGAACGGTCGTCAACTAGTAATGATCAAGAAGTGATCCTGAACTCCTACTTACGCCAAACATAACCCGAAACCGTGTTCTCCTCTCGATCAACCCCAAAAGAGACACTCACGGTTACGCATACGGTTGGTGTATTTTAGAAGAGTTTGCTTCAAGTTTACTACAACCGGATATTAACAAATTCCCATCTGCCACATAACCGCGGCACGGCTCTCGAAAGTTTATACCCTGCAGGGTGTCCCAACTTAGCCCATGATAAGCTCTCGCGATCAACGAAGGATATTCCTTCTCCCGGAAGACCCGATCAGTCTCGAATCCCGCTACAAGACATTTCGACAAAGAATAAAACAAGACCAGCAAAGCCGCCGGATGTGCCGACAAATCCCGATAGGAGTCGCACGTATCTCGCTCTCGTGGCACACCGGATAAGTCAAGCTACGAGTAAAACCAACCTCGAGTTGCCCGTGGTGGCCCAAGAAGTTGCTCGGTTCGGACCAACACTCAAGGAGCACCGCCCGGGGGCTAAAATAAAGATGACCCTCGGGCTCCGAAACCCAAGGGAAAAAGGGCATAGGTGAGGCAAATGGTAAAACCAATTTTGGGCCTTGCCGAAAAGTCTTATTCAAAGCGAACTGTCAAGGGGGTCCCATAAATCACCCGACCGCGTTAGGGACGCAAAATCCGGGAACATAATACCGATATGACGGAAACTAGGGCGACAAGAGTGGAACAAAACACCAGGCATAAGGCCGAGCCTTCCACCCTTTACCAAGTATATAGATGCATTAATTAAATAAGATATATTGTGATATCCCAACAAGTAAACATGTTCCAACAAGGAACAACATCTCCATGTTCCAACAAGGAACAAACTTCATCTTCACCTGCAACTAACAACGCTATAAGAGGGGCTGAGCAAAGCGGTAACATAGCCAAACAACGGTTTGCATAGGAAGGGTGCAAAAGGTTAGAGGTTCATGGCAATTTGGGATGGCTTGATAAACAGGTGAGAGGTAGCGCAGCATAGCGATAGAACGAAGCAACTAGCATAGCAATGATAGTAGTGAGATCCAAGGTGATGGTCATCTTGCCTAAAATCCCGCAAGGAAGAAGAACGAGTCCATGAAGAAGACGAACGGATGAAGCCGAACCAAGCGTAGACGAACGAATCCTCACGATCGCAACGAAACAGGAACTAACAAGAAGAAGCACACAACATAGTAAACACACCACACAAGAACAAGGCATGATGCACAACAAGCATGATGCATGACAAAACTATATGAATCTACTCATGGCAAGAGATGATGCATACAAGACCAACACATCAAAGCAAGTTTAAATGAGGCCGGGAACAACATATAACAATTCCGGTAAGTCCTCATATGCATATTTCGAAATTGGTCCAGATCTGAATAAACCTTATGTTCAAGTTGTTAAACAGCAATTTAAGATGCACCACGATGATCTACACGAAATTCTAGTCAAGTTACATATAAAGTTCATTAGATTCGAGCTACGCCCTAGAAGATATGAGCAAAACAAGATAAACATGGCATTGATACAAAATGCATACAAACATCAAGAAAACACCTCAAAACAAGGATACAACATGGTAATATGAAACTACATGCAAAATCAAGAAAGTTTCATATAGAGCACACTCAAAACGGAGCAACGGTTCAACACATACACACAATACAAGTCATGACAACAATCTGTCCAAAACAGCAACTAGGCATATTGCAAGCATCAAAACAACATGCTACAGCACCCCAACATAAAAACAAAAGGCATGGGCATGATGTACAAGTAAAGCATTACAAAACATGAACACTGAGCTATCTCCAGAAACAACTAGAACATGCTCAAAATGACATGGCAAGATTGCAAATAATAACAGCTTTAGACTTTAGCGTAAATAACATCAAAGTTGCAATGTTTAGAGCTATCAACCAACATGTTACAGGAACTTATCATGGCAAACAAAGGCATGGCATGAATCTACTAATTTCATAGAACAAAAGTCCCTTACTGACCATAAGCCAAAAAGGATCACAAGATATGATGGCACCCATGTAAACATGGCAAGTTTTATTACAGATTCATACATGGCAGGAACAACGATAAGTAGGCATGTTGGTGAGCTAGAACCACTCACCACAGAGCAATACATGGTATGGCAAGGCACCCAACAGTAAGAAGACATGGCATAGAAGCTATACATGGCAAGAACAACATCATAGGGTGCAAGGATCAACTACAACAACCTTGGAAAAATTGAATAACATGTAAATAATCTGCCAGGAAACATTTTATAGCAAAAGTAGAGCTCGATTGGCTCAAGCTATGGCACTCCATAATTGCAAACAAGGGCATGGATGGATAGAGCAAGACATGTTTAACAAAACATCCTTACTGAAGTATCTCAAAATATGCATGGAACTCTCTGTAGCATCAAGTTAACATGGCATAAAAATATCAGCAAAACAGGGCTGAAAACAGCAACATCAGGAAGCCTAGTTTGCATGCTTGTGCTAGTAACCACATAGATCACAAAAATACATGGAATATACCCCTGGAAATATGGCATGGCATATTACAAAACATATGTAGGGCTCAAGTTCATAGGATGCACACATCAATCATGGCAAAAATGACAAAAGTGCATGTTCTGATAAGAATTAGAAACTAACATCACATAGCACTCTTCTAACAGCATTTCGGGCATCAAGATGAGCTCAAATGAAAATGATGCAATGAGATGAAATGATCTACTCTTCGAGGCGAACAATTTGACATATTATACGCACGAAACGGAGCTATATGCAGAGAGTTATGGTGCGATGAAAATGCAACAAAATATCATGAAATGTGGGACTTGGACGAAATTTGGAGGGGGAAAAAGTCAACCGGGACGAGGTGGTGCGGGATGAGCAGATCCGGGGACGGAGGGGAGGCGTTTGGATCGGATCCCGGTGGATCTCGTCCCACCTGGACGGACCTGATCAGATCCGACTCCGGCGAGGGCGGCGACTCCGGCGAGGTGCGGTGGAGGGCCGGGGCGACCGGGGCAAGGGCGGCGGCGGCGGCCATGGATGATGGCTCGGGTGGTGGCCGGAATGGCGACGGGAGCGGCGGAGCGCCGCGGTGGCGCGCCGGCGGTGGAGGCGGTGAGCAGGGCGGCACCTCCGGCGAGGCTGGTGGCGCGCGCCGGGTGGCGCGCGCCCGAGGGAGGCGGCGAGGGCGAGGGCCTCGGGCGCGGAGGCGGAGCTATGGCGCGTGGCGGCGGACGCTGGCTTCGCCGGGCGGCGAGGCGGCGGGCTGGGCGGCGCAGCGCAGCCGACCGGCGGCGGCGCGGGCGACGGGCGCTTCGGCGGCGGCTTAGGCCCGACGCGCTCGGGGGCCGGCCTTTGGTCGCGGCGGGTCAAGCGGGGCGGCGCGCAAGGGAAGTGGGCTCGGCGGCGAAATAATCAGAGGCGCCACGTGGAGGGGGAGCTGAGGTGGCGGCTTCCGATTCGCCGGAAGGACGTGGCGGCGGCGGCTGGACATGTCCGGCGCGACGCGGACATGTCAGGCGGCTGAGAGGGAGAGGGCTAGGGTTTGATCTGCGCGGATTTTCGTAGGAGGCCACATATATATAGGTAGAGGGAGCTAGGAGAGTCCAAATGAGGTGCGGTTTTCGGCCACGCGATCGTGATCGAACGACCGAGAGCATGGAGGGGAGTTTGGTGGGTTTTGGGCCACTTTGGAGGGGGTGTTGGGGTGCACACAAAAGAGGCTTTTGCGGTTACCCGGTTAACTGTTGGAGTACCAAACGACCTCCAAATGGCACAAAACTTGACAGGCGGTCTACCGGTGCTATACCAAGGCCGCTTGACAAACCTCGGTCCATTCCGAGACCGCTTAACACCCGCATTACGAAAAAGAAGTAAAAGGGGCGCCGGAGACATAGGAGTGCCGGATTGCAAAATGCATAATGGGGAAAATGCTCGATGCATGAGACGGACACGTATGCAAAATGAAATGCACATGATGACATGATATGAAATGCAGATGATGACATGGCAAAGTGCAACACGCAAGCACATGACATGGCAACGACGATTTAATAACTGGCGGACACCGGCGATCGAATCCGGGCGCTATAATCGACCCCCGCTTTTTTCCCTTTTCAACAAAGAGATCGGTTCCTTACAGTGTGTGTACCGGGTTACCCCCTTTTCCCTTTTCGACCTACAAAGCGGCTGGATAGCCAGTCTATACTACTTTCCGCCCCTCCTTTCCTCATTGAACCACGCCCTAGATTCTTGCTCTAGCCCACCACACCCTTCTTTCCTCTTTGAACCAAGACCTAGATTCGACTACAGATCAAAAAAGATCCACATGCAGCTAGAGCAACGACGGTTTCAAAGAAACTTATACCTTAGGATCGTCGGGATGTGGCAAGGCGTGCGGCGGGAGGCCGGATCTGCCCACACTACGTACGACAGCGAGGAAGAAGGGGTCGGTGACCCTACAGCACATGCGCTGAGTGAAAGAGAACAGCGCAGCCGACAGTGGATTGCCTCCCTCGCCGAAGGCGATAGAGTGAATGCTGCACCTCCTCCCTTCCGGTCGACGGGATACTGATGCCTCCTTCACCAGCCGTGAGGGGGAGAGAGAGACAAGAGGCCAACACAGTCTTGTTTAGATCTGGTGAAGAGAGGTGAGAGACTGTGAATATAGCAAACCCTAGCAATGAACGCTGAGCCTCCAGCAGTGTAACATATATGTAGTCGGCGAAGTGTGGAGAGTGCAAACCCTAGCAAACAAGCGATGAGGCTCCCGCTTATATATATACTATTGTAGTATGGACTGAGCTCGGTGCCTTCACTGCACTGCTTTTGGATGTATGATGTGAGCCAGCCACATTTTGGGCCCACCTGTCATAAACCCAAAGGCAGTGTGCACTAAGTCAATGAAGCTGCGCCCATATAGTACTCTCGTATGCGACTAATATATAGTGGAGTGGTTTTCTTATTCTCTCCATAACAATCGTTTTAAATTGTGTAAGTACGATACGAAACTCTTTATTTAATGTACAGTGAAGAAAACTAGTACTACTTCCGATGAACTAACAATCCACGCCCACGCGTCCTGGTCGCACTTCCTATCCTTCACGTGTGGTACACTACCCTCCCTTAAGTGAACAACCACAAATGCGCCAAATTATCGGAAACGTGTGAGAGTGTGTACAAATAAAGAATTCTAATTGGAATTATCGGAAAGGTTTGAGAGTATTACAAAGTTTGACTTCAGTCAAATCTAATATGCGGAGTAAATAAAAATGGAGGGCTACTACGTCCATCTGGGTTTTTAGTCCACACCATTTTTTAAATCAAAGTTAATAGCTGGACAAATAAAATTACAGGGGAGCTGGAGACAAAGTTGTGAGAAGGAATAGAAATCAATACAAAACTTATTCTCTTATTACCAACGTCGATCCTTCTTCGAGGAAACATTTGGTTCATAGCCAATTGTGTGATAAAATTGCACCAACGTGAAAGACGACTGCGTCTCCAACGCAACCAAGGTGAACTGACGAAGGATATCATCTTTGTGCGTAACAAGCAAAGAGCACTGATGGAAGACAGCTTGTTTTTCGTTGAAAATCGATCAGCCTCACCAGCCGACGCAACCATGAGGCGCAACCATGAGCATCGATAGGTCATCGTGGTGATGCATCATCCATTTGGCATCAAGTTTGGGTTAGGCACCTATGAAGTTCGACAAATCCTCACTGTGGTCTGTTTCTTCTCAATAATCAAGCTCGAGGAAGGAAGAACCACGTGGCGAGAGACAAAGAGGCGGAACAACAATGGCCATCCAATTTTGAGCAGTTCCACTAAAATTGAGGAAGACATGCCCGGGTATGGAGACACGCATCGTTGTTTCCAAAAATATAAAAAAGGGTTAGCAACGACATCTCAATTGTCAATAAGAATTAATGAAAAGTACACCAACAAACAGAAGCATCATAATTATATCTTGATGGGAACTAAACCACGATACCCGAGAAAAAAAGCATTTCTTCATTTAACCATTGATAGTACTACCACCATATGGACAATGACCACACAACCACCATGTATTGTTTGTCGGAACAACATGTATACCTCCACCGAGGCATAAATCAGGACAACTTTTCGAGTGGCATTTCCTCTATAATACTCCCTCCGTCTAGGTGTGTAAGTCATCTTACGTTGTGCACTGTGACCAAGGCGGAGAGGAAAACAAGAAAACTTAATGTCTTTTTGCTAATTTATAGCATTGCATGCAATGAACTAACCACTGCATGTCATGTTTATTAGTCTCAAGTCATTGAAAGCATGCACGGCCCACGTCTCTTATTGGTTGATATGTCACAAAACAAGAAACGGGGAGGGAGTTAATGTACCGTGCCTAAGTGTTTTGGGATTATTTGGTTTTCATTAGGTGACTTACACACCTAGACAGGGGAGTAGTACTAGTAGGTGATGTTGGACCAGCCGACGAACCCTAGCTACTATGCATGGGGAGCTGGGGAGTAGTCGCATAGAAGAAAACCCGCATGCAGGACTGGGAGCTAGACCAGACAAGAAGTTATACCTCGTGGGCGAGATGTCGCTTAGGCGGGCGGGCGGATCTGCCCACACGATGGCAACGAACAAGGGCGCTGGAGGATCTTCGTCACGCCAGCCCGGCCCGAGAGGACGGTGCGCATCGGCTTCCTCCGTCGCCGACGGCGACAACATCAATGCTGCACCTCCTCACTTCCCGCAGCGGACGGGATTCGGCCGGAAATGTGACCACTGGTGAGGAGAGAGATAGAGTGGGCACTGTCATCTTGTTTTGATATGGAGAGGGTAAGAGAGCGAGACGCGAGAAACTCTATCAAACAAGAGGCTATAATGGATTAAAAAAATCTCTCCATAGCAGTGGTTTCAAATAGAATACGCGCTTTCTCGGAAAAAAGAAACGAAAACTGGCGGACAATTTTTTAAGGGTCTGTCTAGGACACATCTAGATGTGACATAGTTATGTCAAATCTAAGTTGATGTCCACTCTGTTTGTGGTCTATTTTTTTCCTAGTTTTTTTTTGTTTCTCGTTGCTACATTATATACTTGTGGGAGCTTAGATGATTTTCTAACGTACCAAGAAAGAAAACTCGATCAAAAAACACGCCCCCGCTTCCAGGTCACGAGAGTCGTCGCGCACACACACATAGACATAGACATGCATATCCGTGTTTACGTAAAATTCCATTTCCATCTCCATATCCAATCATATTTGTCCAACTGGCACATTATTTAAGTTGTTAATTATATACGCAGCAATATTAACGTACAACATCTCTTGTTTGCGCACGTCCGGACCGCTGCCACGGCCGGTCCTGACCAACCCGAACCCTCTTCATCACCCGCTCGTGCTTCCCGCCCGAAAGGGTCAGTGCCGCATTCATGCCCGGCCAGAGCGGACGCGACCTCTCACTGGCGCCGGCATTGAAACGGCACGCCGGTCGAGAGAGCGTCGCCCGCGCCGCTTCCGGGTGCATGCGGCTACTCCGCGTTCAAAGGTCGCAATAGCCGGCTACAACATGCATGTAAAAAGTTCTTGGGAGTCCGTATATAGTTAGCTGTCCTCCCCAACTCGCCAATCTCTTCCAAAGAGTGCTAGTACTCCATGGCGCGATCCATCGACAAGCGGCGGGAAAGTTATCGATACTCGGTTTGCGGTGAGTGGCATGCCGAGCGACCGTGTGGGGTCGAGCTGTGGAGGAGGGTGAGACACGAACACGGCAGACGTGATTTAAACATTGGTTTTGCTCGATGGCGCGATCCAACGAAACGAAACGTTGGTTTCTCTCCGTTTCCATTCTTTCTCCGGAAAAACAGAAACTTTCCACTCCATTTTCATTCCTATTCCAAGGTTGCCCCGTTACAACATTCCATCAAATACAAAGGAAAACTAACACGCAAGCTGATGCATCTCAATGATTCACAGATCATAGCCAATATTTCCTTCACAACTAAAGAAAAAAGTTGTGAGAGCGTGTACGAAAGAAAAACTACTGATTGGGTCACTACGACTTAAACCCTAAACCCTAAACATGATTTAATTTCCTGGCCAGGTAGAACCTTTTGAAGGAAAGACAGCTGGCACCCTCGGATCATACGATGCTTTTGTGCAGTTCCACTAAAATCGACCTGAGCATCCCTGATGGCAAAGATATTGAAGAATTGTGATTAGAATAATAGTACTGGCACTAGTTCATGAGACATAAACTCATCACAAGTAGAAAGCCGGTAGAAAGTAGAGAAAGATCGACATGGAGATGGAGCTATGACAGTGGAGCAAGCCGGCTCCAAAAGGAAGATGGACTACCTGCGACGTCGGGTTGTAGCTAGAAGGGCGGTTGGGACGCGACATCGGCCCATACCGCGGTGACCCCCGATTGGGACGCACCGACTGTGGGTTTTCTCCCTCGCCGATGTCGATCAAGGCTCTCACGAGAACATTGTTCCTTCCCCACCGCGGGATCAGGCCCGCTGTTCTATGCTTGTGAAGAGAGCAACCTAAGCAAGCAGGCTTGTAGCTTAGGCTCCTGCTAGTGTATATACAGTGGTTTTTTTTTCTCCATATCAACCATTTTATTTGCGTCGTGTCATTCAAGAGTGAAATGATGGTTGCTTATTCCGACTAACTTATCGTGATTTGACTGCTCCTTAGTGGCACCTACACGCATCTCCCCACGTGTATGCAACAGTCACACGTACACATGGACGCAAAAACGCGCGCGACGCCCTAATGCATGCATGTCCGAGCATTCAACGGAACACACACGGTCACCTCAAGTGCTCAACCTACACGTGCATGCACACACATACTCAGTCAGGGTAAGCTAGTGACCGTATAAACACCGGAAAATATATATATTGAGCGCAATGAGCGATTATGAAGTCCATCGACCGTATTTTTACAAATATACAAAGGATCGACAATGTATTTATCTCGTTTGAAATTAAGCCATATTAACCGGAGAGGAGGCAGTATGGACTAGCATTACTTTGTTGTGTCCCGTCAACTTGCCGAACGAGGAGAAGGCTGCACTTTGAATGTGGCCGAGAGCTGGCTTGATGAAACACCTCGCTTCCTACTTCTTTTTTTGCGGGGTACCTCGCTTCCTAGTGACCAGTGTCTTGGCTGATCGTCCTAAGAATGCTTATATATATGAATAAAGCTCTTTCATTTAAACGCAAAAAAGATTAAGCCATATTAACCGGAAAGGAGGGAGTATGGACTAGCACTACTTTTTGGTGTGTCCTGTCAACTCGCAGAACGAGGAGAAGCTTGTAGGACAAGGTGAAGCTCTCTTACGCTTTTGACTAATGCAACCTACCATCGGTGGACATGCATCAGTCCATTCGGTGTCAGATTGTCAGAAGCATACATTGTAGTACCCAACATGCGGAGTACCATCATTGTTCGACTTCACGAAGAGGCGAAGAGCCAAGCGCGATAGTAGTACGAGTAGTACTACTACTAGAACCGCATGGTGGAGCGCCTGTATTTTATTTTTTACCTCGATAAAGTACACGCTTATTCCGGAGAAGGGCGAAAACGGCAGCCCAACATGTAATGAATGATATCGATCAACCAACCATGCTCGAATATATCTTGGCCTCCGTGCGAGCCCGCCTCGTGTGTTCTCGCCTCGCTCTCTCAAGGAATGGCGGGTTGGCTCTTTGCCGTCAATTGAGATCGGCTTGCTCACACTCCTGTCCCACATGCCAGTGATATGCCAAGAGGAGGTGCGTTGACCGACTGGCCATACACGTACTTGGTTTTGCACCTTCATACTACTCCTCCCTCCGTCACAGTTCACAGGGCGCGCTTCATTATGATGCATTTCTCTCAATGCATTTCCACCACCAGAGAGACTTTAGATGCATTTGGTTTAATGCTCAATTAATTAGGGCGTGGTAACCGCAATCAAGTCCACAATTTTCTCTCCATGTACTGTACTAGTACTACGGAGTGGAGTAAGTGCATGCATGTGTGTACCCGGGGTGGAAGCACTGCATGCATGTGTGTACGCCGTGCTATAGCTACCATTGCTATTTTTCAGGCCGATCGCTAATCGCCTTGGTCCCACAGAATTTTTTTCTTTTTTCTGAAGTGCGCTGTATAAACAGTGACGGATGGAGTAGTATGAGCGGATTCAAAGAAGAGCGTATTAATGGTTGCTTCTCGGAGCAACTTACAGTGGGAAAGGTGGGGCTTATGATTTGACTGCTCTTTACTCACTATTAATGTGGCGCAACGACAGGGCTGAGTCTCCCATGCGGTTGTGCACTACCCCCTCGGTTCTTAAATATACTCCGGAGTATTTGTCTTTCTAGAGATTTCAACGAGTGACTACTCAAATATTTGTCTTTTTAGAGATTTCAAATGGACTGGCACATACGGATCTATATAGACATATTTTAGAGTGCAGATTTACTCATTTTGCTTCGTATATAGTCACTTGTTGGATTCTCTAGAAAGACGAATAGAATATTTAGGAACGGAATGAGTGAATCTACACTATAAAATATGCCCGTTTGAAATTTGTAAAAAGACAAATATTTAGGAATGAAGGAGGATAATTTTGTGCATGGCACATGGACCCGGATGGTGAAGAGGCTTCTGGCAATGCTATCAAGCTTCCATCATTTGTTTACATAATTGACGTACTATACAAATAATTTTCCAGCGACATGAAATTGTACAATGGTGTGAGCTTTCAGCTTTTGTTTCGCATGTCTTGCCATCGATGCTCTTTCGGAAATAATAAAAAACTAACTTCCTTGCTAATGCATGTCAATTATTAGTAGATCAGAGCTAATAATTACATCACAACTGAAGACAGAGTTGTGAGAAGGTGTTAAATTAAAATTGATCCATGCTTTCATTGGCAGCAACGTCCCCCCAGCTCTGTCTAAATCAACAAGGCATGTTGGGAAAAAAAGTAGCTGTCTGGAGCATGCAACATTCCGATCATTTTGTGCAGTTCCACTAAAATAGAGCTGAGCATCCCTGTTCCAAAGATATTAAGTGTGATTACAATAATAGAGGACTGCTGATGAAACAATAAACACACAAATAGAAACCGGTCACCTTTGCAGTCTCTCTTAAGACTAACTAGTTGGAGAAGATTAGGCTCGGAGTTGGATGAGGATAGAGCAAAACCAATCTCCCTTTGTGCAGTCGCACTGAAATAAAGAGACGTTACCCGTGTGACATTTTAGTACAACTGCACAAAACACTCTTAAGAAAAAAGTGTTTTGTGCAGTTCACCAAAAGGTCGCAATAGCAACGAGGTGAAATGGATAGCCCTATTTGCAAAAAAGAGGTAGAAAGGAAACAATTATTGGCCAATAATAGTTGACGACACATGCGACGACGAAAAAGAAGCATATTCCTTGTCCTAAGGGAAGATAACAGCACGGTTGTGTTTGTCTAAAGCAGTGTGAGGACGAGAATGCAATATGGAAAGTACGCCGGACGAGCTACGTTTTGGGCAAAGAACTATGGAAGATCCACATGCAGCGACGTGGGAAGACGGGCAGTGGAGCAAGGCCGGAGGGGATACCTGGAGGTCGTCAGGATGTAACTAGGTGAGCGGCGGCGGGCGGAATCTGCGAGCAGGTGGCGTAGGCCCTGCCACGCCGGAGCTTGGTTAGAGAGAACGACGTGTACCGCATATCGGGACGTGCTGCCTCGGCGTCGTCGAACGGAGAAACGATGCACTTCCTCCCTTTCCCCCGGCGGACGGGATGCGGCCGGATCAGTGACCAACGATGAGAGAGAGAGAGGCCACCGCACTCCCTTTCCCCCGGCGGACGGGATGCAGCCAGATCAGTGACCAATGGTGAGAGAGAGAGAGAGGCCACCGCAGCCTTGTGTGAGATACTTTGAAGAGCGACAAACCAGGCAGGCAGGCTCCATTGTATATAGTGAGCGGACTACCTTTTTCTCAATAAGAATCATTTTATATTCTGTGTACGTGCCATTGAGTGCTATAACTTTATTTAAAAATAACGCGGCAACGCGTCAAGTCGAACTTTGTTTCGTGCACGCGTGGTACACGACCTCCCTAGGTAAACAACCGCTACAGGCGTTCAAATTAGCACGTGGGATGCCATTTCTTTAAGAAATGAGCTCCACCGTGTACCCGCGCGGGTGTGGCTGGGCACGAAGTGTGAGTACGTGCACGGTGAACCTATTCTCTTCTTTTATACGTACACCACCTACGTGGGGTTGTGTGAGAGAGATACAAACCTAGAGAGATATAGTGTGTGGGTTCTTGAGAGTTTTTTTGGGGGGTCAATCAAAAATGTAACATATGCAATGTGTGTGAAATAGAGTCCTGGATATAACATATATATATAGGGGCGATCCACGAAGAGAGTGGAGGTATCATTGGCTTGAGGTGTCCATAGAATCAAGAGAGGGATGATGTGTGTGTGTGTGCTGCCGATCGATAAAGAGTGCCATCGAATTTGTGTGTGCCCACGTCAAAGATATAGAGTGGCTGGCCCATTGGACGTGAGAGGGGACATGTGCAGTTTGTCTCTGTGGCATGGATACCTACCTGCAGCGCTCGACTATCGGTGTGTGGTGGGGGAAGAGGGAGGCCCAATTAACTATAGAGGTACAATGGCTAGTATATGTGTGGAGGAGGAGAGAGGCCTACCTCATGTATTAAGGAGATCGATCTGCCTCATGTATTAAGGGAGATCGATCGGCATCCATGCATATGTGTAGGAGAGGAATAAGGTTGGGAGAGAGACAGAGCTAGAGTGTTGGAGGGGGTGGTAGTGGAGTTGCTTCTAACAAATGGTGGGATAGGCTTGCTAGACAAACAGAGGGCATGCCCGCAATATCAATAAGAGAGGAGATGGCTGCTTGTTGTCTGTGCACGTGCGTGTGAGAGACGGGTCAGGAGGCATGCACAAATGATGAGGGGGGACGATGTGGCTGTGGTAAGCAGACGTAACTACATAGGAAGACCAATCGCCCTTTGTTAGAGAAAGGAGAGACATGACTTGTGAGGTACGTCGATCGATGGGGGGTAGTTAAAGTCGATCTAGGTATATGTTGGGAGATCCATCGGTATACATGCATGTGTGTGTTAGAAGCAAATGAGGCACGAGGAGAAGGATAGAGAGAGGGATGCATGTAGGAGGTGGTACGAGAGGCATACTATATCGAGAGGGGAGGAGTGTGCGAGTACGAGAATGATGAAAAGAGTGGTGGGAGTGAGGCATGGACGATGACAAGAGAAGAGGGGAAGCCAGTGTTTGTGCTAGGCACACCTGACTAGAGAGGCACATCGATCGATGTGTGCCGTAAAGAAGGAGCTGGGGGGCCTACACACACCATGGGTGAACGACCTAAAGTGAAAAGACGAATTTGCGCGATGGAGTTAGATAATGCTGAGGGAGGGTGAGAGGGATGCGGGTGTGTGCATGCACAAGAGAAAGTTAGCGCTAGCTACAAAGATAAGAGAGTTGTGTGGGTGTAAAAGACGAATAGAGATCATATATACTCCATTATAAAAAGCGAATTCGGATATTTGAAGAATTTATCATAGTGTTTTAAACCGACGCATGTGTGAATATATGTAACGGTGATACACATGGTGTGGTTATGAACATGTTATACTACATTTAATATATTTTATGTCTACTCTTATAAAAAACGGAGTTGTTGATGATGGTGTGCCTGCCATCCTGCATTATAGGCCGTCCGATTTATATTTGACGGATAGCAAGGAAACTATGATGGTTGAAGTTGGCAACAATCATGAATGTAGATTCTTATTGAAATAGAGAAACAAATTCAAATTTAGTTCGAATTGCAGCGGTAGTATAGACATTTGGAATGTACTAAAATGTTGGTATGAGTAGGTTACATGCATTATACAGCAAGCGAAAAAATTTAATTGGAAATAACATGGATTCATACTCCCTCCTTCCATCTCTATAGGGCGTAATGAGATTTTTAAGACCGCCTTTGACTATTGACAAGATTAATAGTACATGACATGCACAATGTGAAAACTATATCATTGAAAGAACCTTTCACAGACGAAGTTAACGGTGTGCTTTGTGTAAGTTGCATGTCATATATCATTGCTCTAATATTTGGTCAAAGTTAGCATCGAAACACATTAGGCCCTATTGTCACGCCCTCGATGCGGCTATATCTCCCACGTGTCGAAGCACGACTTAGAGGCATAACCGCATTGAAAGCAATGTCGCAAGTGAGGTAATCTTCACACAACCCATGTAATACATAAGGTAAAGAGATACATAGTTGGCTTACAGTCGCCACTTCACACAATACATAAATAAACATCCATCATTCAGATTACACTCAAGGTCCGACTACGGAACCAAAATAAAAGAAGATACCCCAAATGCTACACAGATCCCCGATCGTCCCAACTGTGCTCCACTACTGATCATCAGGAAAAGACACATAGTAACGACCACGCCTCGTCGAACTCCCACTTGAGCTCGGTTCGTCACCTGCCTTTGCATCGCCGGCACCTGCAACTGTTTTGGTAGAATCTGTGAGTCACGGGACTCAGCAATCTCACACCCGCGAGATCAAGACTATTTAAGCTTATAGGAAGGACAGAGTTGTAAGGTGGAGCTGCAGCAAGCGACTAGCATATATGGTGGCTACATTCGCAAAAGAGAGCGAGAAGAGAAGCAAGGCACGGACGTGAAGCTAGTAGCGATCAAGAAGTGATCCTGAACTACTTACGTCAAACATAACTCCAACACCGTGTTCACTTCCCGAACTCCGCCGAGAAGAGACCATCACGGTTACACACGCGGTTGATGTGTATTTTAATTAAGGTCAACTTCGGGTTTTCAACAACTGGACATTAACAAATTCCCATCTGCCTCATAACCGCGGGCACGGCTTTCGAAAGATAATACCCTGCAGGGGTGTCCCAACTTATCCCATTATAAGCTCTCATGGTCAAAGAAGGATATTCCTTCTACCGGGAAGACCCGATCAATTTCGGAATCCCGGACTACAAGACATTTCGACAGCAATAAAACAAGACCAGCAAAGCCGCCCGATTGTGCCGACAAATCCCGATAGGAGCTGCACATATCTCGCTCTCGTGGCACATCCGGATGAGACATCCTCTGAGTAAAACCAAGCCTTGAGTTTCCCGTGGTGGCCCTGCAGTCTACTCGTTTGGGCCAGCACTTTCGGAGGAGCACCGGTCCGGGGTTAAAATAAAGATGACCCTCGGCTCGCGAAAACCGGGGAAAAAAGGCTTAGGTGGCAAATGGTAAAACCAAAGTTGGGCCTTCTGGAGGAGTCTTATTCAAAGCGAACTGTCAAGGGGTCCCATAAATCACCCAACCGTAAGGAACGCGAAATCAAGGAACATAACACCGGTATGACGGATACTAGGGTGGCAAGAGTGGAACAAAACACCAGGCATAAGGCCGAGCCTTCCACCCTTTACCAAGTATATAGATGCATTAATTATAGCAGATATATTGTGATATCCCCAACAAGTAATCATGTTCCAAAAAGGAACAACATCTCCATGTTCCAACAAGGAACAAACTTCATCTTCACCGCAACTAGCAACGCTATAAGAGGGCTGAGCAAAGCGGTAACATAGCTAAACAACGGTTTGCTAGGAAAGGATGGTTAGGGCTGGCATGGCAATATGGATGGCATGATATAGCAAGTGATAGGCATCGTAGCATAGGCATAGCAATAGAGCGAGCAACTAGCATAGCAAAGATAGAAGTGATTTCGAGGGTATGGTCATCTTGCTCGCAATGTTCTCGAGTTGTCGAAAGCTTGATCCTCGTAAGCGTTCTCAACAGGTTCCTCGCTCACGAACTCGCCTCCGGCTCTACCCAAAGCAAGAACACAAACAAAGGAACCACAATAAATCACGGTGCAATGCACAAGCAACATGATGCAATATATGGCATGATATGCGGGATGTGATATGCAATGCGTATGCGCGCTCCGGAAGGAAAATGATGAACCAGGCATCAACTTGGCAAACCAAGTATGCCGCTGGAAAGATGAGATGATTTCGGTTGAAATCGATATAAAGATCACCGGAATCGGATGCACGGTTTGCAAATGACAAGCAAAACAAGAATGGCACAAATCTGCCATTAACAGCATGATATCACTTAGCAAGCAACAAGAAATTAAGCTACTGCACCCAAACGTATCAACAAAGCATATGGTAGTGATCTACTCAAGATGCTTGACAAAACATGAACACTGAGCTACGGCTAAATCACAACATAACTGGTTCAAACAAGCATGGCAAAAGTGCAAAAAATATCAGGCTGGACATGGCAAAAACAGCATCAGGTAGCAATGTTCAGAGCAATAAAACAACATGCTACAGGAACATATAATAGCAAAACAAGGCATGGCATGAATCTACTCAAAGCATAGAACAAAAGTCCCTTACTGACCATAAGCCAAAAAGGATCAGAAAATATAGTAACACCCATGTCAAAATAGCAAGTTTCGTTAACAGATTCGGCAACATGGCATGTCAAAAACAGATAACAAGTAGGCATGTTTAAGAGCTCAAAGCACTCACTACAGAGCCTTTCATGATAAACTAAGCATACATGCATCAAGAAGACATGGCATAGAAGACATACATGGCAATAACAACATCATAGCCTACACGGATCAACCACAACAACCTTGGCAAAATTGAATAACATGTAAACAATCTGCTAGGAAACATTTTGTAGCAAAAGTAGAGCTCGATTGACTCAAGCTATGGCACTCCATAATTGCAAACAAAGGCATGGATGGATAGATCATAACCATATGTTCAAAACATCCTTACTGAAGTATCTCAAAATATGCATGGATCTCTCGGTAGCATCAAGTTAACATGGCATCAAAACATCAGCAAAACAGAGCTGAAATCAGCAACATCAGGAAGCCTAGTTTGCATGCTTGTGCTAGTCACCACATAGATCAAAAAACTACATGGCATACACCCCTGGAAAGATGGCATGGCATATTACAAAACACATGTAGGACTCAAGAGCATAGGGTGCGCACATCAATCGTAGCAAAAATAACAAAAGTGCAAGTTCTGTTAAGAAACAGAAACTAACATCACATAGCCCTCTTCTAACAGCATTTCGGGCATCAAGATGAGCTCAAATGAAAATGATGCAATGAGATGAAATGATCTACTCTTCGATACGAACATTTTGACATATTACACGCACGAAACGGAGCTACATGCACAGAGTTATGACACGACGAAAATGCAAAAAAATGTTAACAGAAATTGGACTTAGACGAAATTTGGAGGGGGAAAAAGTCAACCGGCGGGATCCGGGCGCACGAACCGAGGCCGGATCGGGCTCCTCCCGATCCACTACGGCGACGGACGCGGTGGAGGAGGAGGGCGGGCGAGGGGCGGCGCGCCGGGGCGGAGCGCCGGCGGCGGAGGCGACGGAGGCGGCGAGGCGCCGGCGGCGACGAACTCCGGCCGGCGGCGGTGGCAGCGCGGGAGGCGGCGAGGCGCCGCTGGCGGGCGGCCGGGCGAGGCGCGGCACGGCGGGAGCCGATCGGGCAGCGGCGGGCGGCGGCGCGCGCGGGGGGGCGGGCTCGGGCGGCCTTCATGGCGAGCGGCGCGACCGGGCGGAGGGAGGCAGCCTGGCTCAGCGGGCTGGCGGGCGCAGGGGAGTGGGAGGGCGACGGCGACACGTGTCGCGCTCCGATTGGCGCGGACGCGGCGGCGGTTTCGTCCGGTGGCGGCGGACGTGTCCGGCGAGCGCGGGGACGGTTTTTAGGGTTTCGGGAGGAAGAAGACCCGGATTTGGACGGGGGAGGTGTTTATATAGGCATAGAGGGAGCTAGGAGAGTCCAAATGAGGTGTAGTTTTCGCCCACACGATCGTGATCGAACGATGGAGAGCATGGAAGTGACTTAGATGGGTTATTGGACTATTTTGAAGGGGTGTTGGGCTGCAACTTAAAAGAGGCATTTGCGAGAGTGCGGTTAACCGTTGGAGTACCAAACGAGCTCCAAATGACCCGAAACTTGACAGGTGGTCTACCGGTGGTATACCAAGGCCACTTGACAAACCTCGGTCCATTCCGAGAAAGTTTAGTACCCGCCACGGAAAAAGCGTAAAAGGGGCGCCGGGGACATAGGAGTGCCGGATTGCAAAACGGACAACGGGGAAAATGCTCGGAATCATGAGACGAACACGTATGCAAATGCGATGCACATGATGACATGATATGAAATGCATGACATGGACAAAATGCAAAAAGAAGAAAACCCAACCACGGAGGGAATATCATATCACAATGCCGAAAATGGCAAGAGTTGGAGTTACAATTATGGAAAGTTACATCCGGGTGTTACAACACTCCACCACTACAAGAGGATCTCGCCCCAGATCTAGGACTGAAAGAACTCCGGATATTCGAACGGAGGTGATCCTCGCGCTCCTGTGTGGCTTCACGGTCGGAATGGTGTGACCACTTCACTTTCAGGAATTTGATTGACTTGTTGCGAGTCTTGCGCTCGGTTTCTTCAAGAATAGCAACGGGTGCTCATGATAAGAGAGATCTTCTTGAAGGTCAATTTCTTCGTTGATAGTGTGTTCAGAGTCTTGAAGCACTTGCGGCTGTGACACGTGAAACACATCGTGTACGCTTGCAAAGTTGGATGGAAGCTCGTTGATAGGCGAGATCGCCTCTTTTGCCAATGATCTTGAAAGGACCCACGTATCTAGGGGCAAGCTTCCTTTGATACCGGCGGCGAGTGCCTTTCATTGAGAGACGCGGAGGTAGACATGGTCTCCGATTTCAAAAGCCACATCACGGTGCTTATCATCATAATAGCTCTTCCGCGCGATTATGCGGCTTTGAGATTCTCACGAATGACTTTGCACATTTCTTGACTTCGTGATCAAGTCATTGCCAAGAAGTTGGCGTTCACCTGTCTCAGATCAATTGAGAGGAGTACGACACTTTCTGCCATAGAGAATTTCGAATGGGGCCTTGCCCGAACTCGCTTGGAAGCTGTTGTTGTAGGAGAACTCGGCATATGGAAGACAATCTTCCCACTTCATACCGAAGGAAATGACACAAGCCCTGAGCATATCTTCAAGGATTTGATTTACTCGCTCGACTTGGCCACTTGTTTGAGGATGGAAAGTTGTGCTGAAACGAATGTTGGTGCCCATGGCCTTCTGAAAAGAATCCCAAAACTTGGAGGTAAAGATGCTGCCACGGTCTGAAGAGATCACTTGTGGAATGCCGTGCAAGGAGACAATCCTGGATGTGTATAGCTCTGCCAACTGAGCTGCTGTGATGGATTCTTTGATAGGAAGAAAATGAGCCACTTTAGTAAGCTTGTCAATGACAACGAAGATAGCATCATTTCTACGCTTGGACTTTGGAAATCCAGTCACGAAGTCCATTTCAATATGATCAAACTTCCATTCTGGAATAGCAAGAGGTTGGAGGAGACCAGCTGGTCGTTGGTGTTCTGCTTTCACTCTTCTGCAGACATCACATTCATTCACGAATTGAGCAATTTCTCGCTTCATTCGAGTCCACCAATACGAATGTTTGAGATCATGGTACATCTTCGTACTTCCAGGATGAATGGATAGAAGCGAATTGTGTGCCTCGTTCATAATGAGTTTACGTAGATCACCCTTTGGAACCACAATCCGGTCCTCGAAGAAAATAGTATCTTTGTCATCAACGTGGAAGCACTTGTACTTGGAAATGCCCTTGTCGATACCACGTTTCACCTTTTTCACCATGGTATACAGAAGTTGAGCCTCACGAATCTGATCTTCCAAAGTAGGAGAGACTATGAGGTTGGCAAGAAAGCCTTGAGGAACAACTTGAAGATTCAGCTTATGGAAAGCTTCACAAAGATCCGGTTGGAAGGGCTTGAGGATTAGACTGTTGCGATAAGCCTTCCTGCTCAAAGCATCTGCAATCACATTGGCCTTGCCCGGAGTATATTCAATACTTGGATTGTACTCTTGAATCATTTCACCCATCGAGTTTGCACGAGGTTGAGGTTGGGTTGAGTGAAGATATACTTGAGGCTCTTGTGATCGGTGAATATGTCCACTTTCCTTCCCAACAAGAGATGTCTCCATGTTATCAATGCATGGACAACTGCCGCCAACTCAAGATCGTGAGTGGGGTAGTTCTTTTCGTTGGGCTTCAATTGACGAGAGGTATAGGCCACAACTCTCTTCTCTTGCATTAACACAGCACCGAGACCTTGAAGAGAAGCATCACGAAAAACTTCAATGGCTTGGATTCATCAGAGGAGTCAAGACAGAGCTGTGACGAGTTTCTCTTTGAGAGTATTGAAAGCAACGTCACACTCGGGAGACCGGACATACTTCACATGCTTCGGAGGAGGTTGGAAAGAGGCTTTGCAATCTTGGAGAAATTCTCAACGAATCTTGACAATAGCTTGCAAGACCAAGAAAACTGCGAAGCTGCTTGACATTCCGAGGAGGTTCCCAATTCACAACTCGTAGACACCTTCTCGGATTAACAGCGATGCCCTTGGCGGAGATGATATGACCAAGGTAAAGCACTTCATCAAGCCAAAATTCACATTTGGAGAACTTCGATAGAATTGATACTCTCGAGCTTGTCTAGCACCAATCGCAAATGTTTGGCATGATCCTTCTTATTCTTGGAGAAGACCAAAATATCATCAAGATAGACCAAGACGAATTCATTGGTGTAGGGGTTGAAGATGAAGTTCATCATCCGAGAGAATGTTGGAGGAGCATTGACAAGGCCAAAGACATGACAAGATATTCATAAGAACCAAAGCTTGTTCGAATGCTGTCTTGGGAATATCTTGTTCATGAATGCGAATCTGATGATAACCCATACTGAAGGTCAAGCTTGGAGAACACTTTAGCACCTTTGAGTTGCTCGAAAAGCTCATTGATGTTGGGAAGTGGATACTTGTTCTTGATAGTCTTCTTATTCAATGGACGGTAATCGACGCAAAGTCGGTCCGTGCCATCCTTCTTCTGGACAAAAGAACACCACAACCCCAAGGAGATGAACTCGGTCCGATCAAACCAGACGCTCTTGTTCATCGAGCTGCTTCTTCAATTCCTTCAGCTCATTAGGTCCAAGCTTGTATGGACGCTTGCAAATGGGTTCATGCGGTGCTCAAGATCGATAACGAATTCAAGCGGCCGATGAGGAGGCATACCCGAAGCTCTTCCGGAAAGACATCTTGGTACTCACAAACGATCGGAATCGAGAGATAGCATCCATTCGCCCTTCTCATTGAGAGAAAACAACCGAATGGTTTCATCACGAGCGCATAGATGATCACATCATTAGAAGAGTGAGTCAATTGAATTTCCACAGCAGCACAATCAAGCTGAGCTTTGTGCTGAGAAAGCCATCCATTCCGAGAATAAGATCAATATCCGAGTCACCGAGAACAATTGGTTTAGCCAGAAATATATAATCGCCCATCTTGATACCGACATTCGGAACCATCATTCTAGAGCTCAAACGCTTAGCCGGAGAAATAACTTGCAATGCTTTAGGTAGTTCCTCTGTGTCAAAATTGTGCTTCGATGCAAAAGGATATGACATGAAAGAATGCGATGCACCAGTATCAAATAAGACTTTTGCAGGAATATCATTAACTGAGAGATTACCCATTATCACATCAGAAGATTCCTCCGCTTGAGCTGCATTCATCATATTCACCTTGGCATGCTTTGGATTATGCTTGACCACTGCATTGCTGGAAGATTTCACAGGAGGAGGAGGCGGAAGGCGCCTTTGGTTGAAGCACTTGTTCGCATAGTGACCTTTCTGCTGACACTTGTTGCAAGTCACCTCTGAGAGCGGACGGTGGTAAGGAGCACTTGACCTTGGAGCTTGAGAATTAGACTTGTTCTGATAGCCTGGGTTGGGTGGGTGGGAAGATCCACGGCCACCTGAGTTCTAATGCTGATAAGGCTGACGGAATGGAGGAGGAGGAAGGTAGAACTTCTGTTGCTTAGCTGCCACTTGAGAGGAAGAAGAAGACTGAACTGCATCCCTGATTCTCTTCTTAGAAGCCTCACATTTGAGCTGGGCAGCTTCTTGCTTGATGCCATGTTGTAGAATTCATCATACTTTTCTCGCTCAAAAGCACAAGAGCTAATTGCAGATCTTCTCTGAGACCACCCCTGAATTGATAGATCATACTCTTTTCATCAGGGACGTCTTGCTTAGCAAAGCGAGCGAGTTTCTGGAACTGGATATTGTATTGATAGACAGACATGTTGCCTTGCTTGAGATTGCGGAACTCCTCACGCTTGCTCTCAACAACACTTTTCGGAATGTGGTGAGCTCTGAAGTCTCGGCGGAACTCATCCCAAGTAATGACACGACCTCCTCTGGAATCTTTGTATTGCTGGTACCACTCAGCAGCTTGGTCCTTGAGTTGAAACGATGCAAACTTGACAAAGTCCTCAGGTCTGACATTGCTACATTCAAAATCTTTGCAGATGTCCACAAGCCAATCGTCGGCGTCTGTGGCCTCGACACAGAAACTGAAAGACTTCGGCTGATTAGCGAGGAACTGACTGAGAGTAGCAAAGTGCGGCTGGTTGTTGCCTTGACCTTGATTTCCTTGACTGCCTTGCCCTTGAGTACGCTCTTGCAAGAGCTGCAAAATCATCTGAGCATTGGCATTGGTTGCTGCCATGATAGCTTGCCAGGCCTCCGGAGGCGGAGGTGGAGGTGGAGGGTTCGACTGATTCCCATCATTTCGTTCCGGATTCTGACGCGTTGGCGGAGCCATCCTGAAGAGGGTGACATCCGTTAGCACTTGATAGACAAATAGACAAGTAGAATCAACGGATAGAAATTGCAACATATAGTCTTCACAATAAACATTCGAACAAGGATGAACGAATGAATTCCAAAGTTAACATCACACGTCCATAAGGTGAGAAGCCACTTGATTAAGGGTTGATGAAAAAAATAACAAGGTACGACTGGAACAAATAAGTGGTAAGGATTACCCAATCACAAACCAAATATCTGCGGGAAGAAATGCTAGGAGCTACTTGAATCCCACCTATAAACTCCCAAACTTTCGGTTATGCAATCTGGTGTTAGGGATACAGGGACACAAAATATATCACCCAAACTAACAATACCTAGATCCAAATGTATCCATCCGTCAACACATAACCAAGAAACCTTCGAAATCGTGTACCTCGACCTTGAAAAGCATCCGTTATACGAGTCATGGCAATACTCCCGAGCTCGCCCGAAGATTTGGGTTATCGGGTTATCTCACCAACAACTGCACAAAAGAGATTTCGATGTTGGTAAAACTCGGTATTCCAGAATCTGCAACGATAAAATTGTGACGACAACACCTCGGAGCTCAACTCCCGGGACACTGCCACAACCCCTAAATGTCGAGGCACCAAGAACAATGTTCTCGTCACAAAACCATCGAACGATTCCAAGATACCAGCGTGATCCTAAAATTTTTTAGTGAAATTTGAGGAGAGGAGAGTCAAAACTTCTCGTCGGGAGACCTCACAGAGCTGACGAAGGGACTGGGGAGTAAAAGAATCCTACTCTCGATATATATAATCCTAAGACTCAAAACATTTTCCGTTCTAGACTCAACAACGCCAAAGAAACAATCAAGTAGGGGGGCTCCTAAGTCGGGGAAGGCTCTGATTACCAACTTGTCACGCCCTCGATGCGGCTATATCTCCCACGTGTCGAAGCACGACTTAGAGGCATAACAGCATTGAAAGCAATGTCGCAAGTGAGGTAATCTTCACACAACCCATGTAATACATAAGGTAAAGAGATACATAGTTGGCTTACAGTCGCCACTTCACACAATACATAAATAAACATCCATCATTCAGATTACACTCAAGGTTCGACTACGGAACCAAAATAAAAGAAGATACCCCAAATGCTACGCAGATCCCCGATCGTCCCAACTGGCTCCACTCACGATCATCGTGGAAAAGACACATAGTAACAACCACGTTCCTCGTCGAACTCCCACTTGAGCTCGGTTGCGTCACATGCACTGGCATCGTCGGCACCTGCAACTGTTTTGGTAGAATCTGTGAGTCACGGGGACTCAGCAATCTCACACCCGCGAGATAAAGACTATTTAAGCTTATAGGAAGGACAAAGTTGTAAGGTGGAGCTGCAGCAAGCGACTAGCATATATGGTGGCTACATTCGCAAAAGAGAGCGAGAAGAGAAGCAAGGCACGGACGTGAAGCTAGTAGCGATCAAGAAGTGATCCTGAACTACTTACGTCAAACATAACTCCAACACCGTGTTCACTTCCCGGACTCCGCCGAGAAGAGACCATCACGGTTACACACGCGGTTGATGTGTATTTTAATTAAGGTCCACTTCGGGTTTTCTACAACCGGACATTAACAAATTCCTATCTGCCTCATAACATGCGGCACGGCTTTGAAAGATAATACCCTGCAGGTGTCCCAACTTAGCCCATTATAAGCTCTCACGGTCAACGAAGGATATTCCTTCTACCGGGAAGACCCGATCAATCTCGAATCCCGGACTACAAGACATTTCGACAGCAATAAAACAAGACCAGCAAAGCCGCCCGATTATGCCGCAAATCCCGATAGGAGCTGCACATATCTCGTTCTCGGGGCACATCCGGATGAGACATCCTACGAGTAAAACCAAGCCTCGAGTTTCCCGTGGTGGCCCCGCAGATCTACTCGTTTGGGCCAGCACTGGTCCGGGGTTAAAATAAAGATGACCCTCGGCTCGCGAAAACCGGGGAAAAAACTTAGGTGGCAAATGGTAAAACCAAAGTTGGGCCTTGCTGGAGGAGTCTTATTCAAAGCGAACTGTCAAGGGGGTCCCATAAATCACCCAACCGTGTAAGGAACGCGAAATCAAGGAACATAACACCGGTATGACGGATACTAGGGTGGCAAGAGTGGAACAAAACACCAGGCATAAGGCCGAGCCTTCCACCCTTTACCAAGTATATAGATGCATTAATTATAGCAGATATATTGTGATATCCCCAACAAGTAATCATGTTCCAAAAAGGAACAACATCTCCATGTTCCAACAAGGAACAAACTTCATCTTCACCTGCAACTAGCAACGCTATAAGAGGGGCTGAGCAAAGCGGTAACATAGCTAAACAATGGTTTGCTAGGAAAGGATGGTTAGGGCTGGCATGGCAATATGGATGGCATGATATAGCAAGTGATAGGCATCGTAGCATAGGCATAGCAAAAGAGCGAGCAACTAGCATAGCAAAGATAGAAGTGATTTCGAGGGTATGGTCATCTTGCCTGCAATGTTCTCAGAGTTGTCGAAAGCTTGATCCTCGTAAGCGTTCTCAACAGGTTCCTCGTTCACGAACTCGTCTCCCGGCTCTACCCAAAGCAAGAACACAAACAAAGGAACCACAATAAATCACGGTGCAATGCACAAGCAACATGATGCAATATATGGCATGATATGCGGGATGTGATATGCAATGCGTATGCGCGCTCCGGAAGGAAAATGATGAACCAGGCATCAACTTGGCAAACCAAGTATGCCGCTGGAAAGATGAGATGATTTCGGTTGAAATCGATATAAAGATCACCGGAATCGGATGCACGGTTTGCAAATGACAAGCAAAACAAGAATGGCACAAATCTGCCATTAACAGCATGATACCACTTAGCAAGCAACAAGAAATTAAGCTACTGCACCCAAACGTATCAACAAAGCATATGGCAGTGATCTACTCAAGATGCTTGACAAAAGATGAACACTGAGCTACGGCTAAATCACAACATAACAGGTTCAAACAAGCATGGCAAAAGTGCAAAAAATATCAGGCTGGACATGGCAAAAACAGCATCAGGTAGCAATGTTCAGAGCAAGAAAACAACATGCTACAGGAACTTATAATAGCAAAACAAGGAATGGAATGAATCTACTCAAAGCATAGAAAAAAAGTCCCTTACTGACCATAAGCCAAAAAGGATCAGAAAATATAGTAACACCCATGTCAAAATAGCAAGTTTCGTTAACAGATTCGGCAACATGGCATGTCAAAAACAGATAACAAGTAGGCATGTTTAAGAGCTCAAAGCACTCACTACAGAGCCTTTCATGATAAACTAAGCATACATGCATCAAGAAGACATGGCATAGAAGATATACATGGCAAGAACAACATCATAGCCTACACGGATCAACCACAACAACCTTGGCAAAATTGAATAACATGTAAACAATCTGCCAGGAAACATTTTGTAGCAAAAGTAGAGCTCAATTGACTCAAGCTATGGCACTCCATAATTGCAAACAAAGGCCTGGATGGATAGAGCATAACCATATGTTCAAAACATCCTTACTTAAGTATCTCAAAATATGCATGGATCTCTCGGTAGCATCAAGTTAACATGGCATCAAAACATCAGCAAAACAGAGCTGAAATCAGCAACATCAGGAAGCCTAGTTTGCATGCTTGTGCTAGTCACCACATAGATCAAAAAAATACATGGCATACACCCCTGGAAAGATGGCATGGCATATTACAAAACACATGTAGGACTCAAGAGCATAGGGTGCACACATCAATCGTAGCAAAAATAACAAAAGTGCAAGTTCTGTTAAGAAACAGAAACTAACATCACATAGCCCTCTTCTGACAGCATTTCGGGAATCAAGATGAGCTCAAATGAAAATGATACACTGAGATGAAATGATGTACTCTTCGAGGCGAACATTTTGACATATTACACGCACGAAACGGAGCTACATGCGCAGAGTTATGACACGACGAAAATGCAACAAAATGTTAACAGAAATAGGACTTAGACAAAATTTGGAGGGGGGAAAAGTCAACCGGCGGGATCCGGGCGCGCGAACCGAGGCCGGATCGGGCTCCTCCCGATCCGCTGCGGCGACGGACGCGGTGGAGGAGGAGGGCCGGTGAGGGGCGGCGCCGGCCGGGCGGGCGCCCGGCGGCGGCGGAGGCGGCGAGGCTGCCGGGTGACGAACTCCGCCCGGCGGCGGTGAAAGCGCTGGAGGCGACGGGCGCCAGCGCAGCCAGCGCCGGCGGCGGCGAGGCGCGAACGGCGGGAGCGGGCGGGCGGCGGCGGCGAGGCGCCTGGCGCGCGGGGGGAGGCGGGCTGGCCTTCATGGCGCGCGGCGGCGACTGGCCGGAGGGCAGCCTGGCTCAGCTGGCTGCCAAGGCGCAGGGAGTGGGAGGGCGACGGCGACACGTGTCGCGCTCCGATTAAGCGCGAGCCAGCGGGCGGTTTCGTCCGGTGGCGGCGGACGTGTCCGGCGAGCGCAGGGCGGGTTTTTAGGGTTTCGGGAGGAAGAAGACCCGGATTTGGACGGGGGAGGTGTTTATATAGGCATAGAGGGAGCTAGGAGAGTCCAAATGAGGTGTAGTTTTCCCCACGATCGTGATCGAACGACGGAGAGCATGGAAGTGACTTAGATGGGTTATTGGACTATTTTGAAGGGGTGTTGGGCTGCAACTTAAAAGAGGCCTTTGCGAGAGTGCCGTTAACCGTTGGAGTACCAAACGAGCTCCAAATGACCCGAAACTTGACAGGTGGTCTACCGGTGGTATACCAAGGCCACTTGACAAACCTCGGTCCATTCCGAGAATGTTTAGTACCCGCTCACGGAAAAACGTAAAAGGGGACGCCGGGGGACAAAGGAGTGCCGGATTGCAAAACGGACAACGGGAAAAATGCTCGGAATCATGAGACGAACACGTATGCAAATGCGATGCACATGATGACATGATATGAAATGCATGACATGGACAAAATGCAAAAAGAAGAAAAACCCAACCACGGAGGGAATATCATATCACAATGCCGAAAATGGCAAGAGTTGGAGTTACAATTATGGAAAGTTACATCCGGGGTGTTACACCTATATAGATGGAAGGAGGGAGTAGCTTTGAATAGCATTTGTATAGTAAAACGGGGCAAGACTCTCTCTTTGTGTGGTGTGAATTGTTTTATTTTTTTCGTTTTCTTTTTGGTAGAGGGAAGTGCGAATTGATTTGGTACGTACAAGTACAATATTACTACACGTTAGGCTTGTCCCTAAAATTCAACCCGCATCTTGTTATATCCCGAAAATTCGGATACCATGCTCCCAAAACTGGCGCCTTCACAACCCGTGCCTTGCTATCCCGAAATTACAACGCGCGCGAAAACTCCCTCCAGCTGCCAAATCCCGACACGCGAGATCCTCCTTCTAACCCTGAGCCGAAAGGGCCGCTAGTTCAAATTGGTGGGGGGGTACTTTTGTAACACACCCTACATTTTGGACAAGCACGTCCCTAAGTCATGCTTTGTGCCATTCGAAATCCCAGGCCGCCATAACCTCTCCGCTCCAGCCGCGAAACCCCACCCTCCTCCGTCCGCCAGGTCACCGCTGCCCAGCCAGAGCCTCTTCCCTGACGACGTCGTCCACCGCAACAGCTCGACGTCCCTCGTCCACCTCCCTGGATGAGGATCCGTTGTCCATCTCGTTGTCCCGTCGGTTCAGCCGCCCCGTCCTCCACCTCCAAGGAGCTGCTCCGACGATCGCCTCGTCTATCGTGGCTGCTCCATCCCCACAGCGCCGCCTTAACCTGCTCCACCGGAACCGCAGCATCCTCACCGACTCCTCGGACGAAGCCGAGGCCTACTCGGCACCACCAAAGAGGTTGTACACTCATCACATCACACTTTCTCCTTAACTCGACCTCCCGGCGCTGACGGTGCTCCATCCCGCACCCCCATGGGCGGCTACCTTGAAGCCGGGCGCCATGAGCGACATCTCCACGGCGGCTCTCCCCGCTTGAGGCCCCTTGGCGGCGGCGTCCATACCAGCCGGATCTGCTGCTGCTGCTCGGCTCTCGCTCGATCGCTTCAGAATCTGCTGTTGCTGCTCTCCCCTCGCTTGTCTTTGCTTTGCTCTGCTCCGATTAAGCCACACTTGATCGACTGAATCGACTTTTGGTCGATCGATTTTCAGGGGTTGGGGGGCTCGCGGAGTTAAGGAAGAACCACCCTTGATTGGGACGGGGATCGCCGGAGAGGTACCCCACTATCTATCTTAGGGTTCAGGGTGGGGGCGGGGGGCCTAGAGGGCTGGCCGGGGCGGCGGTGGCGAGTTGTTTCGGGGCGGCGAGGCGGCGCTGGGGCCGGTGGTTCGGCCGGTGGTGGCCGGCGGCTCAGGGAGGTGCAGCAGTTGAAGATGAACTGCAGGCCCTCCCTAAACTACATGTCAAGTGCCTCTCTGCTACCATTGCGTTCAGTTTGACGGTAGCATTCAGATTCCACAGTAAATTTCAGTTTTGACAGTTAAGTTCAGAGTCAACAGTTTTTACCTCATCTGTTGTAGTCGGTGGTTTTCGGTGATGTTAATTTTACATCCATTTTACATCATCTATGGAGATGCTATTAGAATCCCACTTGAGATTGACGATGTCATCTTGTGCCGCTTGACCTTGACGTCTTCCGGCTCACCGGAGCTGCTCCAACGACAGAACGATCCATCACAACAGAGCAGTGCCCTGGACGCCATCTACAGATTCCTCAGATCTTCCTCCACACCTCCGACGGCCACCTCTGCCTCAACTGCTTCAGCGACCAACCCAATGATGTTGAGGTCGACACGGCTACGGCAAAGAGGTTGTACACTTGTTGCATCACTTATTACTATACATTCACATCGATCCATTAGGGCTATTTTGGTTCAACGGAAAAACGTCGATCCACTGGTTGTTACCATCACTCTAAATTTCTGCATGCTCTCCTTACATAATCTCACAATATTTTTTTCATATGCATGTCAGATATTGTACACAGTCATGTTGAACATGTAGAGAAAAAGAGAAGAGTTTTGCGTGGCAATACAATGTCATGCATACATCGCTCCATGGTGGGTTCAATGGCAAACCCTCCCCACCCTCTCCAGATTGTAATCCAGAGGAAGATATCTGTTACGAGGCGGATTCGGCGTCACGACCACTCCTATTTACCCCCCCAAGGTGTTTGCTCTACCTTGGCATGATGACGTTAGTCATATCATGCATATGTTGCCTTGCAGTGCCTACTTTTGACATCATATATGCCATCTGCTTAGTTTAGACATGTTTTGTAATGCCACCTGTTTAGTTTCTATATCATATATGGGAATTATGCAGTCTCATGTCTTTTAGCCAGCCATAATATATGTGAAATGTGCAATGCCATCCTGTTTAACCAGGCATCATATATTTTAATGATATCTTGCCCATCCTTTTCTTCATTACATTTCCATTTGTCGATAATGTTTGTACATTAACCTACTCTTCCTGTGAATCAGCCATTTGGGTGGGAGATGGAAAAATCTGGAGTGAAAACAAGGCCTTGAGCGAGCAGTGCTGCTACCGTCAAGCAGATCTCTTGTTGGGTCGATAGCTCCTCGTAGATGGATTCGAGACAGATGACCAGTCCTATTCCCCACCGAGGTGTATGCTCTAACTTGGCAGGGTTATATGCTCATATCATGCATACGGTGTCTTGCATTGCATAGTTTAGACATCATATACACAATATTCAACATCATGTTCTTAGTTCAGACATCATATCGAATGCCCTCTGTTTAGCATATAAATCACATATGTGAATTAAATGATGCGATCCTGATTACTTAGATAGCATGTAGGTGAATTATGTCATGCGATCCTATTTAGTTATTCATCATATCTTTGAATTATGTTATGCTATGCTATCCAGTTTGGATAGACATCATATATGTGAAATTATGTCATGCTATCCGTTTTAGTTAAACAATATACATGTCAACTATTTCATGCCCTCTTTTTTCCACACTATCTATTGCATCTGTCTCTCATACAATGTCTGTACATTCAACTATGTTTCCTGTTTATCAGCCATTTGAATTGGAGCAGGTGATGCCAGATATCTAGCGGACTAAAACACGGTCTTCAAATAAAACAGTGCTACCTCTTGGTGGAGATAGCACCCGGTTGTACATGCACAAGAACCAGCCCTACCACACATAACCCAAACTCTCAGAGTTGTACCCGATGGACGAGAGAACCAGCTTCACCCAATCTAACCCCAACCCAGCCGATAGTAACCCAGTTCCTGTTGACACAGACCACCTCCACCACAGAGCTCCCAAACAAGAGCAGTTAGTAAGGCGGCTCCAAAGGCCCAAAGGGCCAAGACTATCACGGCGAACCCCAACTCCACCAGTTAGTATGCCTATTCCTGTGGAGGAAGCACAACTAGCTAGTCGTAGTTTAGCATCTATCGCATTTGATGTTCTTAAATCGTATATGCGTATCTTCCCATCTTGGAAATATTATATCAAGATGAAGGAAAATGCCATTCAGGGTGTTTGTCCAGGAGTTATGTGTAAGTAATGTTATTCATGGCAATTACTTTGCTTCGTCCCATACATCCTACCTCCATGATAGTTATAATACAGCAGATTTTCCCATTTTTCTCTATAGAGAAGGACCGATTTGGAAACTCGGGATGAGGTAACATGTGCTAATACGTCTGCTATCTTCAAGAATGCTTGGTGGCAGTATCAGAATTACCTGAAGAAAACGTACTTCACCGGCAAAGAAACTCATCAAATTCCCTTAAGTTCTCCTGAGACACATTTACTGGACGATGATTGGGAACGCCTTGTTCTGTACTGGTCCCGAACCAAGAATGTGGTATATTCTTGCGTCTTACTGTACTCTGTTCATGTAGAACAAGTGCCTAAACCTGAAGAACAACTGTTCTAATTTAAGATTCCATTGCTATCATAGTTCAAAAAAGCGCTAGGCGTTAATTGTGCATTTTGCCACCGCCTTACGCTTTACTGACCAAAGCGCATGCTTATGCACAGTTATGCACAGATTAAGCGTAGTTATGCGCAACGCGTTTTGCCAACGCCTAGAGCCTAGGCGCGCTTAAGCGCTTGCTTAGGCGCGCCTTTTTAACTATGATTGCTTTGCTCTTGTATCACCAGTATTTACTCATACAAACTTATTTTTAAATTGAAGGATCCAATCGAAACTCCAATGGCACATCGGTATGTTCACGCATGTTTCTTTAACAGGTTTGCTCTTATCAATAGCTCTGTTGATTTCAATTTCAATTGTGTATACAGTTGACTTTCATATCATGCACATTACTAGCATCACAACAAAGCCAATAGTGTTGTTGTACATGTAGACCCGTGGTACCCATCTGAAATCTTGTTGTGCCGTGTAGTTTCCCACGCTTTGTATTCTTTCACTGCTGCTTTGTCTTGAACTGATATGATTTGAACCATGTCTCTATTTTGATTTGGCAAGACAATGCAGTGACCATAGGACATAGATATATGTTTGTTTGATGCTTTTATTATGTACTAGTACTTGGCAATAGAAGACTTGGTAGTTTAATCCTGTCCACCTTACTAATGAACTGAATAACCAAAATGAGTTTCATATACTACTACATGCTAAACTTGTTATGTGTCTGCTTGTTTCTTCTTTTAGAATGCTGACAGAATATTGGGGAAGTGTGCCTTATTAAGCAATGTTAAAGGAAGTAATGTAGATAAGGTTCAGGATAGTGACACATCCTTGTTGGTCTCCAACAAAGCTGATAAAACAGCTAAGGAAGACTATCTTGAAGATAGCGAGACAACCCCAAAGTCCTGTCTTGGTTTAGTGTTTGAGTTACTGGCCACTACCGCTTGCACAAGCTATTCAAACTCACTGTCTGAATCAGTTCGGTTTCTTGAGTCTCAACTACAAGCTAAAAGACATCGATCAGCTGTGCTGCGACAAGAAGCGAAAGGACTGCGGAAGTCCCTGGAGCATTCAGATGCATACTTTCTGGTGCAACAACAAGCGTTGGAGGATTTTAGCGCCAAACAGGACAAAGCTAATCAGCTTGCTAAGCTTATTTCCAGCATGGTGGATACCCAGGATAACGTTTCTTGAGCTCTTTTGAAGTTGTTTTAGTTGTGCTCTTGTTTTGCTGCCGCGTTTATTTGCACTAGTGGCCAATTTTGACGGCCAGTGTATGTAATATGCTGCTTTGTTCCCTATATTTGCACTGGTGGCGAACTTTGATGCCCACTGGATATAATATGTGTAATAGCGGTAATAGGCTAGCGTTAATTGCTTGCTTATTTATTTCCTTATTGTCTTGTTTAGTTGTTTGCTTGTAGTCACTGCAACTCTTTTTCTGTTGTTTTCTAGTGGCCACAATAGCCTATTTTTGGTAACTAGGCCAAAATAATCATGGCAACACACGGACTGTTGTAACCATGGGCCTCCTGCAGGCCGTATGATCCATGGGCCTTCGTCCGGCCGTAGGATCCATTGGCCTTCTATACGGGCCGTAGGATCCATTGGCCTTCTATACGGGCCGTAGGGTCCATGGGCCTTCTACGGGCCATAGGGTCCATGGGCCTTCTACGGGCCGTAGGGTCCATGGGCCTTCTACGGGCCGTACGATCCATGGGCCTTCTACGGGCCATACTATCCATGGGCCTCATACGGGCCGTAGGATCCATGGGCCTTCTACGGGGCGTATCATCATTTCGCCAATCATGGGCCATACTGTTCATGGACCATAACAGGTCGTTAATAGGCCGTATATGATAACTCTATGAAAACAGCCCAACGGTTTTTTTTACATGAAAACGGCCCAACGTATTAACGGTCCGCAAACGGGCCGACTGTAACGACGGGCTGAATTTGGCCCACAAGCAGAAAATGACAGTAACGGGTCGTATGTAACCGAATGCTGCAAATGAGCCCAATAATCAATGGGCCCTGAGAAGGCCGAATGATAACTTGGGCTGGAGACGGCCCAATGGAATAACGGGTCGTTAATGGGTATAAAGTGATACACTGTTCATTACAGGCCAGTTTCACCACGGGCCATTAATGGGCCAAGAGTTACAAAGGTCCTCATATGGGCCCAAAGAAGTCATGGGCCCCACATGGGCCGGAAATTAAAATGGGATGAATCATATTGGACGGCCCAGATGACGCTACTGGGCCTAATTCGGATAGGGCGTAACGGGCCCTGGGTTAGCGGGTTGTAAATGGGCTATATACGAACAGGCCGTTAACAGACTTTCCGTGGGCCGGCCCGCCACCTTTTGACCAAGTCAAACGTGCTGGCCTTTTCACAGGAATGGGCCTCTGTTGGGCCGTGCCACGTGTCGCCGTATAATAGGCGCCTTCGGTCCAATGAGCGGATGACATCTGTCCCAACGGTGAGCCGACACGTGTTTCCTCCAGCCAATGATGATTTTACACGTGGAAAATCCCCATTGGTCGGGGCTGTTAACGGGTTATCGGATCCAAAACCCGACCCGATAGCTTAACGGCGTTCCGTTATGGTGGATGCCACGTGTCGGTCACCCTTGACGAAAGCACTTCTGTGACGCGTGATTTATCGTCATGGAAGTGGACACTTCCGTGATGATAATTTTGGTAATGTCATGGAACACTTCTATGACAGCACAGGTATGACTATCTTGATTCTGTCATAAAATCGTCATGGATGTACATGCATGACAAAAAACACGACCTACTGTGACAAACACGTATCATCACGGAAGTGTTTTTTTTGTAGTGTTTATAGAGTCATGCCCGACCCAGCAAAACTTTACTGGGCACGTGCATCATCTCTCAGCCGATGAAGCCCAAGAGAACCCCGAAGTCGTCATTGGTATGTTTTCTGATAATGACATACCTGCCGTAATTTTATTTGACTCTGGGGCTTCCCATTCTTTTATTTCTCGGAGTTTTGCTTCCCAAAAAAAGTCCTTGTTCGCTTTTGGGCAAAAATATGCTGGTACAAACCCCGGGACCTTTATTCAAGAGCAATCTGGTCTGCCGTTATCTGGAAATCAATATCAACGGAGTCTACTTTCCAACCTCTCTGATAATTATTGAGTCTGCAAAGTTGGATATTATATTGGGTATGAATTGGTTGACCCAATATCAAGTTTGCATAAACTGCGCAACACGAGAAGTCACTTTGACCAGTCTGAATGGGCGGACTACCAAATTCTATGCTCTCAAGAATATACCCCAGCAAGAATTGGTTTTCACCGCTATGGCCGAGTTGGAATTAATTCCTGTGGTCAGCGAGTACCCTGATGTATTTCTAGAAGAACTGCCAGGCATGCCACCAGATCAAGAGCTGGAATTTGCAATAGATCTTGTGCCCGGAACTGCACCGTTATACAAGAAGTATTACCGGATGCCCTCATCAGAATTAGTGGAGCTAAAGAAACATCTCGACGAACTGCTCCAGAAAGGATATATTCGTCCCAGCTCTTCACCATGGGGATCACCTACTATTTTCGTGGACAAAAAGGATGGCAGCCTCCGCATGTGCGTAGATTACCGCCAGCTGAATGAGGTCACCATCAAAAATAAATATCCGCTGCCAAGGATTGATGATCTATTTGATCAGCTCAGTGGGGCTAAAGTATTCTCTAAGATCGATTTACGGACCGGATATCATCAGCTCAAGATTAAAAAGGAAGATATTTCTAAGACCGCATTCACTACTCAGTATGGTCTTTATGAATATACAGTGATGTCCTTTGGTCTCACCAATGCCCCTGCTTTCTTCATGCATATGATGAACAAAGTATTCATGGACTTCCTCGACATATTCGTGGTAGTCTTCATCAATGACATCCTCATTTACTCCAAGGGTGAAGAAGAGCACAAGGATCACCTCCGAGCAGTGCTACAACGACTCCGCGACCATCAGCTATATGCGAAATTCAGTAAATGCGAATTTTGGCTCAAGCAAGTCGGGTTTCTCAGACATGTACTATCCGCAGAAGGTATAGCCGTGGACCCGAGCAAAGTAAAGGATGTGCTCGATTGGTTGTCGCCCACGACCGTGACGCAGATCCGGAGTTTTCTCGGATTAGCTGGATATTACCGTCGTTTCATTGAAGGGTTTTCCAAGATTGCTAAACCCATGACGGAGCTGCTCAAAAAGGATAAGAAGTTTGAATGGACGGGGGACTATGAGATAAGTTTCAATAAGCTAAAGATACGGCTGACAACCGCACATGTATTGACTCTTCCAGACATTTATCGCAGTTTTGATGTGTATTGTGACGCCTCCAGGCAAGGCCTTGGTTGCGTACTTATGCAAGACAGCAAGGTAGTAGCATATGCATCGCGACAGCTACGACCCCACGAGGGAAATTATCCTACTCATGATTTGGAATTGGCTGCGGTGGTTCATGCGCTAAAAATTTGTAGACACTACCTCATTGGAAAAGGTGCCAAATTTTTACCGATCACAAAAGTCTTAAATACATATTTGCTCAGCTGGATTTAAATCTCCGTCAATGAAGATGGCTAGAGTTGGTCAAGGATTATGATCTTGGAATAAATTACCACCCGGGTAAGGCCAGCGTGGTTGCTAATGCACTCAGTCGAAAGCCTGTCAGCTTAAATGTCATATTAAAATCCCTGCCTCCCGAACTCCAAGAGGAGATCGCTCAGCTCAACCTAGTCATAGTGGATGCTGGCCTCGCTAATATTTTGGAAGTTACACCCACACTTAAGGAAGAGATCCGCAAGGCCTAGCCAGCGGACATCAAGCGGCAAAAACGTGCCAAGAGCCCGATGGCTGAGCAGACCCCAGATTTCTCCAAAGACAAATTCGGTACCCTCCGATTCCGTGGAAGGATTTGTGTACCCAATCAGCCTGACTTAAAGCAGAAAATCTTGTCGGAAGCACACAAATCCTCATATTCCATTCACCAGGGAGGTACGAAAATGTATGAAGACCTTAGACAAATATTCTGGTGGGATGGAATTAAGAAAGACATTGCCTATTTTGTGGCATGTTGCGACATATGCAACAAGGTGAAGGCAGAACATCAGAAGCCAGCCGGACTTCTCCAACCGCTGCCAGTTTCGTAATGGAAATGGGATGACGTTTGCATGGATTTCATTACAGGACTGCCTAAGACTCAGCGAGGCAAGGATGCAATCTAGGTCATAGTGGACACCTTAACTAAGGTTGCTCACTTCATTCCGATCAGCACCAGATACTGAGCGGATCAACTTGCACAACTGTATGTATCCAAAATAGTCAGTCTGCATGGAGTACCCCGAACCATCACTTCCGACCGAGGTTCCCTGTTTACCTCCGCTTTTGGTCACGTCTCCATCAAGCCTTGGGGACAGCACTGAAATATAGTACTGCTTATCATCCTCAGACAGATGGACAGACAGAGCGGGTAAATCAAATACTCGAAGATATGTTGCGAGCCTGTGCTTTAGCCCAAGGACCTAAATGAGAAGACTTCTTGCCATATGCTGAGTTTTCTTATAACAACAGCTTCCAGACCAGTCTAAAGATGTCATGAAGCTTTGTATGGCCGTAAGTGCCGCACTCCATTAAATTAGTCTCAAACTGGAGATAGCCGTATCTTCGGAACAGATCTCATGATGGAAGCTGATAAACAAGTTAAGGAAATCATAGACAGATTGCAATTGGCCAAATCTCGACAGAAAAGTTATTATGATGCAAAGCACCGACAGATCAATTTTGAACCCGGAGAACATGTATACCTCCGAGTCACTCCTATGAAAGGCGTCAAGAGATTCCAGACCCGTGGAAAATTGGCACCCAGATTTATTGGTCCATTCCCGGTTATGTCCCGAGTGGGTACTGTGGCATATCAGTTGGAACTACCCGCTGAATTGGCAGACTTGCATAACGTGTTTCATGTTTCACAATTAAGACGTTGCATATCCCCGCCTGAGAAAAGGACTGCTATGGCTGAGGTAGAATTGGCCAATGATTTGACCTATGAAGAAAGACCTTTTAGAATTTTGGATCAGATGGAAAGGGTCACTCGCAGTAAAGTAAGAAAATTCTACAAGGTTCTGTGGGAGCATCACACAGAATCAGAATCAACTTGGGAGCAGGAAGAATTCCTAAGGGCTCATCATCCAGAGTGGTTTTCCAAAGCAACTGAATCTCGAGGACGAGATTCATTCTAAGTGGGGGAGGTTTGTGACAGCCTGGTTTTTCCCCTCTCTTATTTGCCTGATTTTCATTTGGAGTTATTCTGAAATTTGGATTTTTTTTTAATCTTTTCATATGGACTTAAACACTTGGGTATCCTTGGCTTTCACCCAAGTGCTTCATTTCCCTCCCTAATCATCATTTCCCTTCTGATCCACCCCAAAATAATCTTTGGAATATTTTTCTTAAATGAAAAAGATTCATTTTCCTCTCAAAAACCCTAGCTAGTTCAATATGCTCCAAAGCAACCCCAATTTTTATGGCCCAGAAAAATCTGAGATAATTCACAAATATTCTTTGAACCCTAGGACACCTTCCTGAGCAAAAATATTTCATCACTTTTCGGAATATTTTTGCTACAGCAACTACCATTTTACTTGCTCCATTGTGCCTGGATTTTCTTGTGCATCTTCACCTTAGTAGATCATGGCTAACCTCCAAAGCACAGCCCCCAACTCCTAGCCATTTGACCTCAGTAACCTCCCAAAGTTACTAATCAGAAACTTACTTGGCTTGTAAAAACTCCTATACTGCACCTGAATCCAAACCAAAGCGTGGTAAACTTCGAGACCACCACGAACAACAAGCCAGGCATGATTTTTGGACGTAGGCTGGCCTGAGGGAAGAGTTCGCACGGTGACCACGCATGTCCACCATGCCATGCCTGCATGTCGACGCGCTCTGAGTGTCGCCGAGCACTCTGTTCGCGCATGCTCGCTTCCTCCGTCTGCCCGAGCGTGCCAAACTTCGCCACCATCCTCGTCTCAACGCCATTAACTCCCCCCTGGCGCACGCCGACGCCGGAGCTCGCCGCAGCGAGCACGGGCACGGTCCGGCCAACACAACAGTGCGGTGCGCCCTGTGCTCATCGCCTTCTCCTCGCTCCTGTGCTCGTCCCCGTTCGCCAACAGTCGCCTTCTCCCCCTCTCACTGACGCCGCTCGTTGCCGGGCGCCGTGGACAGGTGTCCATCGGTGAAGCCCGAACCCCCCTCTCCGCTCGCCTATAAATGGAGCTGCCCCCAGCCTCCTCGAGCACCATCCACCACTCCTACCCACTCCTCTAGAACCTAGGCAACCGTAGCCCGGCCGGGCAGGCCGCGGGCCGCCGTCCCCGAGCTCGAGCTCGCCGACGATACCCTCTAGTCGTCACGGTAGCTCCAGCCCCTCTCAGGCCAGGGCGACCCTTCCAGAGCCTCCGCCTCTCGTCGGTGAAGCTATTCCGACCTCTTGGAGCCCCTGGAGGATCATCTGCTTGCCGTCTTCCTCATCTCCGGCGACCACCGCGTTCTTCCTCCGCTTGCAAGGTCGATTCTGATGTCGTCCGACCACCCCTAGCTACACTACGGGTACGGGCAGGTGCGCCTCCGTCCCCTCTCTCAATCCCTCCCTCTCATTTTGGCCAAGGAGCCCTCGTCGCCGGCGAGAGCTACGGCGAAGCCACGACCCCCTCTGTTTCCTTCTCCCCCTCCTCCTCATCTGACTAGCGGGGCCCGCTAGTCAGCCACTCTGTACGCGCGTGAAGCGGTACGAGTGGTGGCACCCCTGGGCTTTACGCCTTCAACGTCACCCCCCCCCCCCAATTTGTTTTATTTTTATTCAAATTCATTTGAATCTACAGAAAGCTTCAAACAGCCATAACTCTTCAACCTTAAGTCCAAATGAATTGATTCTTTTTGCATTGTGTTCTTTGCAAAGAAATCTAGCAGCTCGCCAAAAATGAGATTTTTCCATGTTGCCTAGATTTTCTGGTGATTTTCAGAAGTGTTCTCGATATCTTCTTCTTGTATTTATAATTATTTTCAGAGGGTGAGGCTTGTCTTGAGGATCACCAGAAGGCTTGTGAACCTCATCTGCACTAAGGCAAGCCACAGCAACATTTTCATGGTGTCATTTCAATATTTATGATTTTCTTACTTGAATGAAATTATTAATCCATGCATTTAAATAACTATTATGTTATTTACATTCTATTAAGTGTTTGTTAGTTATTATGCTTCATTTACAGAATGTTTGAAACTAGCTTAGTTGGTAAAGAAGCTAAGATCTACTTGTGGTAATGATAAAATGATTTGTTATGCATATGAGTAATTACTTAAAGTTATTTTCTTGCACAAATAAAATAGTAGAATTTGCTAGAAAATATTCTGGTAAGTGCTTGTTTAGCTATTTTGCTTGATTTACAGAATGGTTGAACCTAACTTTGTTGGTAAAGAAATTAGGATTTGCTTGTGGTGATGATAGTATAATTTTTGCTATGCATATGAGAAATTAATCAAAGTTATTTTCTTGCATGAGAAAAATAATAAAACTTGCTACAAAATATCTTGTTAAAGTGAGAGTTACCCTGACCAGGAAAGTAATATAAGTTGTTGATGTTTATGCTTAGTGTGAATATGGTTGACATCAATCGTTTTCGTTAATATGTGATGCATGTTTAGTATTGCATTTCATGGCATGCTATGACACCGGTCATTTTAATTTTAAGTTGAACCTGAATATAACTCAACTTGAATATATCGTTGACTGGGTCATGGTGCCGCTGAATCGAGTTTTTCCCAGTGCAACCACATTTGCCTTTGTGGGAAGGCCTTGATTCGGTCCATTGACATGCCTCTGGTCGGTGCCTCCAACTAGGGAAGGTTATGGGCATGCTTACCCTGGCCCGGTAAGCAGGCATAATCTTGTGTGCCCGTTGTTGAGATTATGGTACCGGGTCCCCTAGTGGGATCGTTTTGGCCAGGATCGTGGTCATTGTGTCTTTGGTAGACATGGGCCACCCAGGACTAGCCCATTGGGGATTGGGTCGGAGTGGCTGGGAGAGTGTCATGGCAATGGAGGGGTTTCGTCGGAATGTCGTTGGTCCACCCGAATGGGAGTGCGAGGCCATGGGTTCCGTGGTGTGGGTACAGTGTGCTACCTCTGCAGAGTGTATAATCTATCGATAACCGAGTCCATGGTCATGGATGCCTCGTAGTAGGTCCCACCATGAGTCAATGTTTAATAAATTTGCACACTAAGTTATGAACTTTTCACTGTTGATGATGGCGGAAAGGCCATCGAGATGTTTGAGACCAAATATTGGTCGTGGTTGTGATCGCCGCAAGGATCACGAGTTACTCTTGTCAAGACCACGATGGTGATTTGTTGGTGATCCGTAAATGATCACGGTTGGTAAGTCCGTCCCGAGGGACATTCAAGCATGATCACAGCATGTTGGACATATGGTGTTGCATTATTATTAATTGGTTAATTATCATGATATTGTTTGTCATTATGATTATGCCTGTTGTGAGCTTGCAAGTACATTCAATGTACTGACCTGGCGTATCATGCCAGATTTCAGGAAAGTCTCTTTGGAAAGGAGTGTTGTCCGGGTCTAGATCGTGTCCACATCGGTGTCCCTGTGCTATGGAGGTTCCACTACGACATTGTTCCACTGCTGCGTAGTTGTCATGATCGAGGCCCCTTTATGTTCACTAAATAATGTACATATTGTTCAGCCGCACCGTGCGTGCCGCTTGGCCTCGACATCTGTTGTAACATAAACTCTGATCCGCTAGCATCAATAAAGCGGTTGTTTTTTGTACCAAGATGTTGTGTGTTGCCAGAAGACATGGTCTCTGGGCTGGCAATGCAGGGTAAACCGGTTGCTCTGAGCCGGTGTGCCACAAAAGTACAGGGAGGAGTTTGTAGGTGACGCAAGGAACGTATGGTTTGGTCTAAGCGCAGATGGCATTAATCCTTTGGGGGGCGGAGCAGCAACCATAGCACCTGGCCTGTGACTCTATGCTTGTATAACCTTCCTCCTTGGTTGTGCATGAAGCGGAAGTTCATTATGATGCCAGTGCTCATCCAAGGCCCTCAGCAACCTAGCAACGACATTGATGTGTACCTAAGGCCATTAGTTGAAGAACTCTTACAGCTATGGAATGGAAAAGGTGTACATGCGTGGGATGAGCACAAACAGGAAGAATTTGACCTAAAGGCGTTGCTATTCATGACCATCAATGATTGGCCTGCTCTTAGTAACCTTTCAGGACAGACATACAAGGGATACCGCGCATGCATGCACTGTTTGGATGATACCGATAGTATATATTTGGATAATTGTAGGAAGAATGTGTACCTGGGACATCGTCGATTTCTTCCGAGCAGGCATCCCGTAAGAAAGAAAGGCAAGCATTTCAAAGGTAAGGCGGATCACCAGACGAAGCCTCGCCACCGTACTGGTGCTGATGTACATGAAGGATTTGAAGGTAATCTTTGGAAAGGGTCCTGGCAGACAACCTGTTCCGAATGACGCTGACGGACGCGCACCCATGTGGAAGAAGAATCTATATTTTGGGACCTGCCCTATTGGAAAGACCTAGAGGTCCTCTCCGCAATCGACGTGATGCACGTGACGAAGAATCTTTGTGTGACCCTGTTTGGCTTCTTGGGCGTGTATGGGAAGACAAAAGATACACCGGAGTCACGGGACAACCAGCAACGTATGCACGAAAAGACGGCATACATCAGGGTCATGCCAGCTACGCTCTTACCAAAGAAGAGAAGGAAATCTTCTTTGAATGCCTGCTCAGTATGAAGGTACCGTCTGGCTTCTCGTCAAATATAAAGGGAATAATAAATATGGCAGAGAAAAATTTCCAGAACCTAAAGTCTCATGACTACCACGTGATTATGACGCAACTGCTTCCAGTTGCATTGAGGGGGCTTCTACCAAGGTTAAAAGAATGATTTGGTACAATGTATTGTCAGTTTGGAGTTGGTGTTCCCACCATCCTTCTTCAACATCATGACGCACATCCTAGTTCACCTATGTGAAGAGATTAACGTTTTGGGTCCTGTATTTCTACACAATATGTTCCCCTTTGAGAGGTTCATGGGAGTCTTAAAAATATGTTCATAACCGTGCTAGGCCGTAAGGAAGCATCTCAAGGGCCATGAAAATGAGGAGGTCATTGAGTTTTGTATTGACTTTATTCCTGACCTTAAGCCGATTGGTGTTCCTGAATCGCGGCATAAGGGCAGACTAGATGGAAAAGGCACGCTAGGAGGGGATCAAATAATATGTATGGACGGTCATTCTCTCACTCAATCACACTACACAGTTCTACAGAATTCCGCCTTGGTGGCTCCGTATATGGAGGAACACAAGAATTTTCTACGCTCCAAACACCCGGAGCAGTCTAACGACTGGATTACACGTGAACAAATGGGGACTTTCGCCGGTTGTTTGCAGACACGTGCCATGCATGACGCCGCTATTGAAGATGACATGTACTTGCTATCCCAGTTACCATCTTCAAATATAATGACTTTCAAAGGGTACGAGATAAATGGGAATACAATTTACACGATCGCCCAAGATAAGAAGAGCACCAACCAAAACGGTGGTGTCCGCTTTGATGCAGCAACCAAGACGGGAAAGGAAACATATTATGGTTACATAGAGGACATATGGAACTCGACTATGGACGTGGTTTGAAGGTCCCTTTGTTTCGGTGCAAATGGGTCAATATGACACGAGGAGGGGTAACAGAAGACCCGCAGTACGGAATGACAACAATGGATCTTGCAACACCCCAAAATTTAAACATGATTTGTTTATTAAAATTTTGCCAGGAAATTAAATTTTTATTTTCTGGGTTTATCCTTTGATTTCATAACCTCTCTTTTCTTTGATATTGTGGAGTTTTCACCCCAAGTGAAAACTTTCCAAAAATATTATTGGACTTGTATACCCTCTCAAGAAACTTTCCTTTTATCAGTGGAATTATTTATATAATTATTTTCCCTGAGCTTTATTTCTTTAAAAATGATTTTTTATAAGTTTTAGAGGCTCCTTTGCACAACAACCCTTTTATAGATCCATTAAAAAATTCCACCAAAATTTGGGGATGACATTTGATGTTCCTAAATCACTTTTGTGCAAAAACCTCTTTGAGTCATTTGGAAATTTTGAGCTTTACCCCAAGTTTTCAAATCTGGTCCAGATTGTGAATTGCACTACAACCTATTTAAATATTTCTTTAAAATTTCCACAAAAATTTGGAGATGTTAGTAGGAGTATATAATTCAAATTTATGCATTAACCCATTGGTGTTCTTTGGAAAATTTGAGCAAATCATCCTCTTTTGCTCTCTGGTCCAGTTTGGCTTTTTCTACTGCAACCCTATTTTATTTTGCTCTAGTGCCCATGAGCTTTCTCCTGCTTATAGTCCTCCCTACCAAACCCTGAAGTCCAGGAGAATGGACCCATTGGAGTATTTTTGGTCCATGAAACTATGCCCTTTACTTTCTGTCCAGAATTGGTTTTCTCAAAAACTTGCACTAACAAGTTTCTGTTTTTGCCAAACTAATCATGCCAACCTCTTCATCACCTAAAGAGACTATGATCTGGAGTTTTTGGGCCACCCCAAGAGTTGCCTAGATGCCCTTGGCATTCTGTCAAGCACCTTATGTGCATGATCAGATTTGACATAGTTTTTAGTTTGCACATTGAACCTGCTTGCTTTGCCTAACTAGCTTGTCCACTAAACTCCTATCTACCACTAACCTAGATCTGTTTAATAGCAGCATCATTCAAGCTCTCTAACACACGCTGGCATTTCGACGAGCATGTAGCGTGCGTGCTCTGGGCGAGCCCAGAGCGCACGTTTTGCACGCGCGTGCAGCCGAGCCGCCGCGTCGTGCCCATGGCCCTTGCTCGCCCACAGGGCCACACCCCGGCCTCGCCCGCTCACCAGAACCATCCAGGCCGCCCCTGGAGCCCTGCAGCGCCGCCATCAGGTCGGCCGTGGCAGCTAGCGGACGGCCACAGCAGGCCTCTGCCATGGACGGCGCCGCTCGAGCCATACGCGCGCACCAGCTCGCCCCCTTGAGCAGTGGGGAGTTCGTCGGAATGCACCGACTAGCTCCAATCGCCTCCAAGTCGCCCTGCTGCAACAGAACGGCGGTTCGCTGGTGCTCTTATCCGCAGCCGCGGGAACCGACCTCTTCGGGCTATAAATAGCCTCCCGATCATGCCTAAGCTCGTCAGCAGACTCGTTCGAGCGGTAGGAAGCCCCCCCCTCCTCCCCAGTTGGCCAGAGGCCCTCCCCTTCCCCATCTCTGGTAGGTTCGCCCGCCGCCATGATCCGGTAAAATCCGGCCAAGACCGAGTCCCCTAACCTCTCCCGTGCTTCCATCCCCTTCCCCTCGACCGTGCGGAGCCTCCCAACCTCTCAGCTTCGACTAGGAACCATCGTAACCCAAACCCCCAATTCCTCCCGAGACGCCGTCCGCCGCAGAGCTCACCAACGGCGACTCTCTTCGTCCTCGCCGACCAGTCGACCACCGGAAGGACCGCCCTGGACCAGCGGATCCATCACTGCCCTCGGAGTCCCGCGAGGAGCCACCAATCGCTGGCGCGATCGCGGAGCCCGCCCTGCTTTCGGCGGAGGAGGAAGGAGGCGGGCGACTGGTCAAACCTGACCAGTGGGCCAAGGGACCCACTGTCAGTGTCGTGGAATTGTCACGGCAGATGTCCTAATGTAAGGACTTAGTCGCGAGGCCAACGCATCTATGTGGTAGCTTGAAGGGGTTGAGCGGAATCGAGAGACGCAACACACAAGACGAGGATTTAGACAGCTTTGGGCTCCGGGAAACATCATCCGGTAACAACCCTACATGCTGTTTGTGGCTAGGTCTCATTATGATCATGAGGGAGTCGCCGTAAGCCGGCTCTCCTCTTTGTGTCTAGCCCTAGATATTGTTTCTTGTTGCTTGTCCCCCTTTGGGGAGCCCTGCCCCCTCCTTATATAAGTTGGAGGGGCGGGTTACATATGGATTCCTAGTAGGACTAGGGCTAGTCTATCTTTTCTTACAAGTTGAATACAAGTCCGGGTCTTGCTTCCGCGTAAAGGAAATATTCATCATCCCTTTCCTTTTAAGTCGGCCCACCACAACAGGAGCCGGCCTTCTGGGCCTTGGGCCTAGTCTTCTATCTGACCCGCCCGCCGGGTTACTAATGAGTCGCCAAGATCGGGCGGGTTATCTGTGAATCGCCAAGCTCCAGGCGGGTCCCCAGTAAGTTGCCACGCTCCAGCCGGGTCATACATCCAGCGGGTTACACCGCGGGGTATATCCCCGACATTAGCCCCTAGTTTAATTTGGATTTATCCATGTTAAACTGATCTGCAACATAAACACAAGAACAAATTTGACAGGTTGTGCTCCGGGTTAAGAATTTTTGTAAACCGGCACCTGAACATCCTTAAGTCCTTGTCATTTCCTTCTTCTAGAAAATCCGGGTCAATAGACCAGCTTCATAATCAATTTTCTTGTAGAAGAAATATTGTAAATAGAGAATCCATTTGAGTCGGCCTTTAATGCTTTGACAGAAATACTGGTCTTGAAATATTCAACTGATATTCCGCCGGCTTAAGCATGTAGATCTTGCCGAATTATAATTTCCAAAATCTCCGGGTTATAAAAGATTGATGATGCCGAGTCATAATTGTTGTTGACACTGGGTCATGTAATTGACCTTCCTGATTTGCTCAAAACTGATAATTTGAAGATGTTCCTCCTTTATATGCATAATACCTGTAGCCCCCAAGTCTTAAGAGGAGAACATAGTGATAACTTAAGACTTGCTTCAATATAAGTGTTGCAACCTTGAAGAAATCCGGGTTATTCATCTCAATCATTAGTCATAAAACTGAATATTCCACATATGTGTATCCCCCAAGTATCGGGTTGTCATGCTTGCAGCAACCTGGGACTTGTAATTGCCTTATGCTCATAAAAATTTCAACCAGTGTAGCCCCCAAGGGCCGGGTCATTATGCAATAATGAGCAGGGACTTTGTAAATATGATCATGTAAACTTTGAGCAGCAACGTGTAGCCCCCAAGGGCCGGCTCAGTAAGATAATACTGAGATGGGACTTTGTATACAATTCATTAATAATAACATCATATAATATAATCTCAACCATGGGGCTTGAACCCACGTCCACAAGGTTAAGAGCTTTGTACTCTACCAACTGAATAGTTGACCGTTCAATGGATTAATGCTTGTGTACCTTGAATTTTTGACAGGAGCAATTGGTAGCCCCCAAGGGTCGGCTCATTACAATGTGATGAGTCGGGTCTTCAATAAGTTGAACAAAAAGTGACTTTACATTAGCCCCCAAGTGCCATGGTGCATGCTGGCAGTAACATGGGACTTGCATATTTGATGTAATCTCAATTTAAATAATGTAGCCCCCAAGTGTCGGGTCGTAAGCCTGCAGCAACTCGGGACTATTCCTTCCATTGTAAAATAAATCATGCCCATTGATAAAATAATAGCCATTGCGCTGAAGCGACTTTGAAGACCTCCATCATAATACTGGCTATTGATAACCATAATAAAAATCCAGCCATGTTGGCTATTAAAGAATTGAATAATATAATCTGGTATGAAACTTCAATCATTCAATATCATCATTAAAATCCAGCCAGTTTTGGCTATTAAATATTTGAATACCTCATCAGTTGACAAGTAAATCCGGAGTTTAAATACCTGGCAGCTCTTGGCCGATGACGACTTAATGCACATTCATTGTAAGCCGGAATTTTTGTAACCCGGTGGCCTATAGCCCTTGAGAAAATCAATAATTGATAACCCTTTTGAGACACCAATTTCAATGATGAGCTTGGACTGTAGCATTTATATAAGTCATAATTCTGCAAATCCTGCACAGAGTTTAAACAACACATGCCCTGGCGACTTAACGTCAAGAGCCAGGGTGGGTAACCACCCAAATGTAGTCTTATCCTGCACATAAGTAGATTACAAGATCCCTATGATCCTTTGAATGATACCGCTGGTTTATGTGACCCGGACAGTGAAATTGATTCTGTAAGAGCCGGCATGTAATAGCCTGGCTTATTAGGGATGATAGACTACTCATATCAATAAGGAATTCCTTCTTTTCCGGGATCCCATTCGGACAGAACTCCAAAGTTAAGCGTGCTCAGCTTGGAGTAGTTTCAGGATGGGTGACCGACAGGGAAGTTGCTCCCGGGTGCGCACGAGTGAGGACAAAGTGCGCAGAAAAGACTAGTATTGATCTATGGGGCCAGTCTAGATCCCGCCAGGAGTAACGACCACCGGCGGGTGTGTCCGGGGCGTTACAAGTTGGTATCAGAGCCGACCCTCGCGGTTACACGGATGGTTGCGACAGGTCGCGGTCATGTTGTTCATGACGCTTGTGACCCGTCATGGCACGCGGCATGGCACATGTATCGGACTGGATGCACGACGGTTGTGCCAAGAGGAACGTTCTGTGGCCCGACGAGGACGTCGGTTCCTCTGAGTGGGGGTGTATGTAATAGCCTGGCTTATTAGGGATGATAGATTACTCATATCAATAAGGAATTCCTTCTTTCCGGGATCCCATTCGGACGTAACTCCAAAGTTAAGCGTGCTCAGCTTGGAGTAGTTTCAGATGGGTGACCGACCGAAGTTGCTCCGGTGCGCACGAGTGAGGACAAAGTGCGCAGAAAAGACTAGTATTGATCTGTGGGGCCAGTCTAGATCCCGCCGGGAGTAACGACCACCGGCGGGTGTGTCCGGGGTGTTACACATCTAGAGTATTAAGTTTGTGAAAACAGAGTAACGCCTTAAGCAAGATGACATGATGTAGAGGGATAAATTCATGCAATATGATAAAAACCCCATCTTGTTATCCTTGATGGCAACAATACAATACGTGCCTTGCTGCCCCTATTGTCACTGGGAAAGGACACAGCAAGATTGAACCCAAAGCTAAGCACTTCTCCCATTGTAAGAAAAACCAATCTAGTAGTAGGCCAAACCAAACTGATAATTCGAAGAGACTTGCAAAGATAACCAATCATACATAAAAGAACTCAGAGAAGATTCAAATATTGTTCATAGATAATCTTGATCATAAACCCACAATTCATCGGTCTCAACAAACACACAAATAGATCTCCACGAGAGAGGGGTAGAACATTGTATTGAGATCCAAAAAGAGAGAAGAAGCCATCTAGCTACTAACTATGGACACGAAGGTCTGAGGTAAACTACTCACACTTCATCGGAGGGTACAAAAGGTTGCGACGGTGGAATTAGGTTTTTGGCTCCGTATCTGATCGTTTGGGGGTACGTAGGTATATATAGGAGGAAGAAGTACGTCAGTGGAGCATCATGGGGCCCACGAGGGTGGAGGGCGCATACAGGGGTGGGCACGCCCCTACCTCGTGCCCTCCTCGAAGCTTCCTTGACGAGGGTCCAAGTCTCTGGATGATGTTCGTGAGAAAATCACATTCCGAAAGTTTCATTCCGTTTGGACTCGTTTGATATTCCATTTCTTCAAACTCAAATAGGCAAAAAAAACAGCAATTACAGGCTGGGCCTCCGGTTAACAGTTAGTCACAAAATAAGATAAAAGTGGAAAATAAAGCCCAAGAATGTCCAAAATAGTAGATAATATAGCATGGAGCAATAAAAATTATAGATACGTTGGAGACGATCGCATCCCCAAGCTTAATTCCTGCTCATCCTCGAGTAGGTAAATGATAAAAACAGAATTTTTGATGCGAGTGCTACTTGGCATAATTTCAATGTAATTCTTCTTAATTGTGGTATGAATATTCAGATCCGAAAGATTCAAGACAAAAGTTCATATTGTCATAAAAATAATAATACGTCAAGCATACTAACTAAGCAATTATGTCCTCTCAAAATAACATGGCCAAAGAAAGTTCATCCCTACAAAATCATATAGTTTAGTCATGCTCCATTTTCGTCACACAAGAATGCTCTCATCATGCACAACCCCGATGACAAGCCAAGCAATTGTTTCATACTTTAGTAATCTCAAACTTATAAACTTTCACGCAATATATGAGTGCGAGCCATGGACATAGCACTATGGGTGGAATAGAATATGATGATGGGGGTTATGTGGAGAATACAAAAAAAAAGAGAAGATCTCACATCAACGAGGCTAATCAATGGGCTATGGAGATGCCCATCGATTGATGTTAATGCAAGGAGTAGGGATTGCCATGCAACGGATGCACTAGAGCTATAAATGTATGAAAGCTCAAAAAAAGAAACTAAGTGGGTGTGCATCCAACTTGCTTGCTCAGAAGACCTAGGGCACTTGAGGAGGCCCATTGTTGGAATATACAAGCCAAGTTCTATAATGAAAAATTCCCACTAGTATATGAAAGTGACAAAACAAGAGACTCCCTATCATGATGATTATGGTGCTACTTTGAAGCACAAGTGTGGCAAAGGATAGTAGCATTGTCCCTTATCTCTTTTTCTCTCATTTTTTTGGGCCTTCCCTTTTTTTATATGGCCTTTTTTTATATTCCTCACTTGGGACAATGCTCTAGAAAATGATGATCATCACACTTCTATTTATTTACAACTCAATGATTACAACTCGATACTAGAACAAAGTATGACTCTATATGAATGCCTCCGGCGGTGTACCGAGATATGCAATGAACCAAGAGTGACATGTATAAAAGAATTATGAACGGTGGCTTTGCCACAAATACTATGTCAACTACATGATCATGCTAAGTAATATGACATCATGAATCTGTCATGATGAACGGAATGGTGGAAAGTTGCATGGCAATATATCTCGGAATGGCTATGGAAATTCCATAATAGGTAGGTATGGTGGCTGTTTTGAGGAAGATATAAGGAGGTTTATGTGTGGAAGAGCGTATCATATCACGGGGTTTGGATGCACCGGCGAAGTTTGCACCAACTCTCAAGGTGAGAAAGGGCAATGCACGGTACCGAAGAGGCTAGCAATGATGGAAGGGTGAGAGTGCGTATAATCCATGGGCTCAACATTAGTCATAAAGAACTCACATACTTATTGCAAAAATCTACAAGCCATCAAAAAACAAAGCACTACGCGCATGCTCCTAGGGGGATATATTGGTAGGAAAAGACCATCGCTCGTCCCCGACTGCCACTCATAAGGAGGACAATCAAAGAACACCTCATGTTTCAAATTTGTTACATAACGTTTACCATACGTGCATGCTACGAGACTTGCAAACTTCAACACAAGCATTTCTCAAATTCACAACTACTCAACTAGCACGACTTTGATATTATTACCTCCATATCCCAAAACAACCATCAAGCATCAAACTTCTCTTAGTATCCAACACACTCATAAGAAAGTTTTTACTATTTTAAATACCTAGCATATTAAGATTATCTAAGCAAATTACCATGCTATTTAAGACTCTCAAAATAATCTAAGTGAAGCATGAGAGATCAATTGTTTCTTTAAACAAATCCACCACCATGCTCTAAAGGATATAAGTGAAGTACTAGAGCAAAACTATATAACTCAAAAGATATAAGTGAAGCACAAAGAGTATTCTAATAATTTCCAAATCATGTATGGCTCTCTCAAAAGGTGTGTAGAGCAAGGATGATTGTGGTAAACTAAAAAGCAAAGACTCAAATCATACAAGACGCTCCAAGCAAAACACATATCATGTGGTGAATAAAAATATAGCTCCAAGTAAAGTTACCGATGGAAGTAGACGAAAGAGGGGATGCCTTCCGGGGCATCCCCAAGCTTTGACTTTTTGGTGTACTTGGATTATCTTGGGGGTGCCATGGACATCCCCAAGCTTAGGCTCTTTCCACTCCTTGTTCCATAATCCATCAAAAGATTTCACCCAAAACTTGAAAACTTCACAACACAAAACTCAACAGAAATCTCGTGAGCTCCGTTAGCAAAAGAAAACAAAAGACCACTTCAAGGTACTGTAATGAACTCATTCTTTATTTATTTTGGTGTTAAACCTACTGTATTCCAACCTATCTATGGTTTATAAACTATTTTACTAGCCATAGATTCATCAAAATAAGCAAACAACACACGAAAAACAGAATCTGTCAAAAACAGAACAGTCTGTAGTAATCTATAACTAACGCAAACTTCTGGAACTCCAAAAAATCAGACAAAATAGGACGACCTAGGAAATTTGTTTATTGATCATAAGCAATTGGAATCACTATTTTATCACGTTCTGGAGATTTTTAACAATTGTTTTCGTGAACAGAAAGTTTCTGGAAATTACAGCAAGATCAAATAACTATCATCCAAGAAGATCCTATAGGTTTAATTTGGCACAAACACTAATTAAACATAAAAACACATCTAACCAGAGGCTATATCAAAGATTTATTCCTAAACAGAAGCAAAAGCAAAAAAACTAAAAATAAAATTGGGTTGCCTCCCAACAAGCGCTATCGTTTAACGCCCCTAGCTAGGCATAAAAGCAAGGATAGATCTTGGTATTGCCATCTTTGGTAGGCAATTCTTCAATGAGACATTTATCATCCTTAGGAATTTCTGTCTTTTTAGTAATTATCAAACTTCTAGGCACAAGATCAAAAAATTCATTCGTAGCAAATGGTTCCTTAATCATAGCAAAAAGATCGGGATGAATACTTATAGATTTAAGATCCGCAGTTTCCTTACTAGAGGATTCACCCTTATTTTTAGGAACATACATAAGCTTGGAAATTTTAGTAGGTGTACTTGGAGTATTCCTTACAGAAGAAAAATCGGTTCCCAAGTTGGTAATGATACCCTCAAGTTTATCGATTCTAGTGGAATCTTGATTTATTCTTTCATTAACTATGGGTTCCTTCTCCTTAATATTTTTCAAAGTTACTCCTACCTTAGATCCATATTGGGTAATTTGATTGTGGATATTTTTATCTAGATTTTCAATTAACTAAACGGTAGCAACTTTATTTTCAATAATTTCAAGTCTTTGCATTACATGCTCCAAAGTTAACATAGTTCCATCAACCAAAAGAGGTGGTGAGCCAAATAAATCTATCATAGCATTATAAGAGTCAAAAGTGTGGCTACCCAAGAAATTCCCTCCGGTAATGGTATCAAGGATATATTTATACCAAGGATTAGCACCTACATAAAAATTGCGGAGAAGAACTGAAGTAGATTGCTTCCTGGTAGATCTATTTTGAGCATTGCAAATTCTATACCAAGAGTCTTTTAGATTTTCTCCCTCCCTTTGCTTAAAATTTAGAACTTCATTCTCGGGAGACAACGGAGAAGATATAAGACTAGCCATAACGACAAGCAAGCGAGAAAAAGGCAAACGGAAAAGAGAGGGCAAATAAAACGGCAAGGGTGCAGTGGGGGAGAGGAAAACGAGAGGCAAATGGCAAATAATGTAATGCGGGAGATAAGGGATAGTGATGGGTACTTGGTATGTTGACTTTTGCATAGACTCCCGGCAACGGCGCCAGAAATTCTTCTTGCTACCTCTTGAGCACTGCATTGGATTTCCTTGAATAGGAAAGGATGATGCAGCAAAGTAGCGTAAGTATTTCCCTCAGTTTTTGAGAACCAAGGTATCAATCCAGTAGGAGGCTAAGCGCGAGTCCCTCGTACCTGCACAAAGCAAATAACTCATAGCAACCAACGTGATAAAGGGTTGTCAATCCCTTCACGGTCATTTACGAGAGTGAGATCTGATAGAGATGATAGATAATATTTTTGGTATTTTTGTGATAAAGATGCAAAGTAAAATAAAAAGCAAAGTAAAAATGCAAAGGCAATAATAAGGTGATGGAAGATTAATATGATGAAGATAGACCCGGGGGCCATAGATTTCACTAGTGGCTTCTCTCAAGAGCATAAGTATTTTACGGTGGGTGAACGAATTACTGTTGAGCAATTGACATAATTGAGCATAGTTATGAGAATATCTAGGTATGATCATGTATATAGGCATCACGTCCGAGACAAGTAGACCGACTCCTGCCTGCATCTACTACTATTACTCCACTCATCGACCGCTATCCAGCATGCATCTAGAGTATTAAGTTTATGAAAACAGAGTAACGCCTTAAGCAAGATGACATGATGTAGAGGGATAAATTCATGCAATATGATAAAAACCCCATCTTGTTATCCTCGATGGCAACAATTCAATACGTGCCTTGGTGCCCCTACTGTCACTGGGAAAGGACACCGCAAGATTGAACCCAAAGCTAAGCACTTCTCCCATTGCAAGAAAAACCAATCTAGTAGGCCAAACCAAACTGATAATTCGAAGAGACTTGCAAAGATAACCAATCATACATAAAAGAATTCAGAGAAGATTCAAATATTGTTCATAGATAATCTTGATCATAAACCCACAATTCATCGATCTCAACAAACACGCCGCAAAAAGAAGATTACATCGAATAGATCTCCACGAGAGAGGGGGAGAACATTGTATTGAGATCCAAAAATAGAGAAGAAGCTGTAGCGACCCGACCCAAAATCGGTCAAGTCTCTGTGTCTGTACCATCCCAAGATCATGCTGGCACTCACAGTACATTGATGAAATAATCAAAGTTCAATCACACCTGAATTTATTACACGATTCTCATATCGAGTCTTTATTACAATGGAATAAATTCGGCCGAAGGCCAACTCATGAGAAATAAACTAAGTAAAGCTGCGGAAGCGTAGAAGAATAGCGAGTCCATCCGACTCCAAAGGGCAATCGCCAAGCGCGGAGCATAGCCTCACTCCTGATCGGAATACTCCTCTGCAACATAAGACGTTGCAGCCGTGTATGTCAGTATTTTGAATATGCTGGCAAGTCATGAAGAGAGAACAATAAAATATTACTAATACTATATGCAATTTGGCTGTGGGGCTTTAAGTTTCATCATTTTGCGAAAAGCCAGTTTTTCCCTACTACAGTGGACTTGCTTGCAAACACTACAAAATTGTTGGTAGTTATTGAGATGGTTCCGCCAACCAATGTCTCATACCCAAATTATTAAGTCATAACCCCCTCAATTAATTTATTAATTTCAGTGTTGAGATTTCCGAATACTTCCAAGTTCCAGAGGCTCAAATTGTCCGTAACCGGGGACACGGCTAATCGATTAGATCTTTAACTCTGCAGAGGTTTGCGCACTTTACCCGCAAGAATCGTTCCCTCCTTTTAAGTCTTCGCACTTCATGGTGTTTGAAGACGGGACGAACGAAACAGGATCTTCCGAAGAGTTCTTCTGGCCACTGCCGGTACCCATCCAATCCTACCGTTCTTCTACATCTCGTAGTACCGTCCGGCCAGAGTCACAACTAAGGTTGACCAAGCCAGAGCCCATAATGGCTTGCGTCTGCACATGTAAGCTTCCGGTCAATGGGGTATACATCCGTCTCTTCGTGGCTGGGTGAAGCTTTCCGCAAGATGTCATGGCACTTCTCCATGCATCCCGGCCAACCACTGGGTTCTCCAGGGTGCCCGTCAACCGTCCTCCACCCAGTAGTGAATTCCAAAGTCCATCTTGAGCTTGAAGTTCATGGGGTTGTCATCATCTTGACTCTCACATCTCCCTTATGAATTCACTCAACCAACCCCGTCTACGAGCATAGCAAAACTAAACTACTTCGTCCCGGGTCATGGTAACAAGGGGAATTGGTTCATCCTACCTCATGATACTACTCAAGAACATAACTTCAAAATTTCACCTACTGCATGCATGGTGGGGAGGTAATTCTAATGCAATAAAAATCATAGGTATTGTAAAGAAACATGATCAATGACTTGCCTTGCTGACGATCTTCGTAAGCTAGGGACTCGTGGTAGCAAGCTTCGCACTCCGGAAATTCTACCGAGGCAAACAATAACCATAATAAGCATATAGCATATGATCACTTAAAAATAGCATGCTAACATAACACACCAAGCAACCGAATCAAAACCCAAAGGAAAAACTCGAAGAAATCCAACTCAATGTTTTCCTACTTCAAGCAACAACTAAAAATAGTTTTACATAACAAAAATTTTCTTAACAGAACCTAAGCATGGGTTTATGCTACCTAACAGAAAAGAATGCATTATGCAACTAGGAGCAAAAAGAATCACTTTAAAATCTATTATAAAACTCCTATTAGGCCTAAAACAAATTCTAGTAAGAAAAATAAAATAAAAGTTTTATTCATTATAAATAAAAGTTCATGCTCTAAAGTTACAGAAACTAATCAAGAATAAACTATCACATAATAGAAATAAAATTATTTGCTATTTAAAACAATAGGAAAACAGTAGCTAGTTAATTAATTAAGAATAACATGATTCTGATTAAAACTATTTTTTATTAATTCTAAAATTGCCCAAATAAATTCCTACGGTTAGGCAATGTCAAAACAAAGTTGTGACAAAAAGAATCACTAAAAATAATTTTCCTAACTCCTTTTATAGCAGAATTACTATTCTGTCTAAATCTAAAATAAAGCAATTTTAAATAATTTTAACATGGATAATTATAATTTCTACAGAAACTATAAGAAATTTTCAAACCAACAAAAAAAGAATCACTTCAAAATATTAAGTAGATTAAAAGATATGAATTTTTCAAATCTGAAACTATTCTGTTAAAACAGAAAACAAAAATAAAAGAAAAACGGGCTAATGGGCCTATATAACGCTTCGGCGTAATATAACTAAAACGGGCCCTAGGGTTAAAACCGAATCGGCCGGTTCAACTAAAAACCCTAACTAAAATTAAACCGGAACTAACCGGGACTGAACCGGTTTATTTTAAATGAACCTACCCCTTCGGGGGATCTAATCTACGCCGTTGAAACAGATCGGACGGCGGGGAGGTGCTCCGGTGACTTACCGGACGGCGACGGCGACGGCGGCTCGGGCGGCGAGTGCTCCGGCGACTCCGGTGGTCGGGGGGCGACGGCGGAGGTCTCCGGCGGGTGCGGACGGGCGAGGGGGTCCGTTTGGTGGAGTCGGGCGAGCTCGGGGTGGCCGGGGTGGGTCGGAGTGGAGTTAATGGCGGCGGCAGCTTCGGGTGCTCCAATGAGCGTTATGGAGGAGGAGAGCGTCGGGTGAGGGGAGGGGGAATGGGTCGAGGGGGTATATAGGGGTAGGGCACGGCTTGGACGAGGGGCAAGTCGGGCGAGCGATCATGGCGGATCCCGGATCTCACGGATCTCCGTGCGAAGGCGCGCTGGTTTGCGTGGGCGAGGGGAGGGAAGGTGACGGGTGGGGACCACCCGTCGGTGAAGGGGCGAAGGAATGGGTCGGGCGACCGACGGGAGGGTTTTCGGCGCTGGGGCTCGATCGGGCGGTTGGGTGGCGGTGGGCAGCTGGTCAAGCACTGGTCACGCCTGGTGTTGGCTGGGCTGGTTGGCCTGGCCGGCGCCCAGGGGCTTTTCCTATTTCCATTTTTTTTTTGAAAATAAAAACAGAGATAAAATATATAGAATATAAATATTTTATATAGGACATATATATATCGAAATGATCAGGAATATTCCTATCATTTGAACATTTTCCAGGCAAAATCCAAACTTTATAAAAATTCATTTTTTCAAAATTCAAATAAAAACTCAAATTTGAATTCAAACTTTTTGGCAATGTTTTTCCTCTGATATTTTTGGAGTGTCATGTTTACTCCTCTCATACTTTTTCTCAAGTATTTATCAGGCATAATTTTTGAAATGATTCCCACTGCCAAAATTTGAATTCAAATCCAACAACTCCCAAAACTTCTGAAACTTCAAATGCCACTCAAATTCAAACAACATGCATAGATGCTTAGCTATAATTGTAAAACATTCCAAATAGGAAATTTGGGATGTTACAGAAGCCATCTAGCTACTAACTATGGACCCGAAGGTCTGAGGTAAACTACTCACACTTCATCGGAGGGGCTATGGTGATGATGTAGAAGCCCTCCATGGTGGATGCCCCCTCCGGCGGAGCTCCGGAACAGGCCCCAAAATGGGATCTCGTGGGTACAGAAGGTTGCGGCGGTGGAATTAGGTTTTTGGCTCCATATCTGATCGTTTGGGGGTACGTAGGTATATATAGGAGGAAGAAGTACGTCGGTGGAGCATCGTGGGGCCCACGAGGGTGGAGGGCGCGCCCTGGGGGGGTGGGCGTGCCCCTACGTCGTGCCCTCCTCGAAGCTTCCTTGACGTAGGGTCCAAGTTTCCTGGATCATGTTCGGTGAGAAAATCACGTTCCCGAAGGTTTCATTCCGTTTGGACTCCGTTTGATGTTCCGTTTCTTCGAAACTCTGAAATAGGCAAAAACAACAATTCTGGGCTGGGCCTCCGGTTAATAGGTTAGTCCCAAAAATAATATAAAAGTGGAAAATAAAGCCCAATAATGTCCAATATAGTAGATAATATAGCATGGAGCAATCAAAAATTATAGATACGTTGGAGTCGTATCAAACGCCACCAAAGGAGCTCAGGGTCGACGACGGGACCCGGGGCCGGGTTTCTCACCAAGCGGCGAGCCCCTGAAGATAGCACCTCCCAGTGCCAGCCCGGCAAAGCCTAGTCCCGGACATGGGTCCTCTGAAGCAAGACATCGTCGCGAACGGGTCGACGGCGAGGATGCGGGCCAGGCATCGTCGAGAACAAATACTATATGCCGCAAAAGTAACATTTTTTAAATGATTGGATTGTGATTTCTTATATGCAAATTCTAAATTTCTATAACTAAAATTATAAGAAACTAAAAAAACATTGATCATCGTCTAACAATTTGAAATTAATCTAATTCATCTAGCTAAAACTAACATTTCTAAAATTTCTAACATTTCTATATAACTAACATTTCTATAACATTTCTGTAACATTAATATATCTAAAGCCTTTGACATTATACTATTTGACAGAAAACCTTTGTATAAAAAACAGAAAAAACCTTTGACATTATAACTAATATTTCTACATACTATTTGACATTAATCTAATATAATTAATTAATTCATCTAAAACCTTTGTATAAAAAACAGAAAAACAGAAAGAACATCTATAGCTAAAGCATCTACAACATGCATCTAGTGCAAAAGATGAACACATTGTGTGTGTGTGTGTGTGCGCGCATGTGTGCACCTATGGAGCCGGCGGTGCGGCGGCTTCGATTGGAGGGAGGAGAGGGGCTCACAGCGTGGGCGAGGTCGAGGCGACGGTGACGGCGAGGCGAGGTCCAAGGCGACGGCGATGACGAGGCGAGGGGACGGCGACGGGGACGGGCCGACGACGGGGGCGGTGCAGAGTCGACGGGGACGACGCGACGAGGACGGGGGCAGCGCGGAGTCAACAGGACGACGTGACATGGGCGGCGATAGCGCGGGACGGGGCGGCGGCGCGATGTCGAAGCAGAGAGAAGTGGGAGATGAGAAAATGAATTTTTTTTGAACTGTTTCTTATATAGGAGGCACCTTTAGTACCGGTTGGAGCCACCAACAGGTACTAAAGGCCTGTTTTGGCCAGGCCAAGCGGCGGGAAGGCGCACCCCTTTAGTACCGGGTGGTGGCTCCAACCGATACTAAAGACCCCCCTTTAGTACCAGTTGGAGCCACGACCCGGTACTAAAGGGGGTGCGCTGGCGCAGGTGTGGTGCGGAAGTTTAGTCCCACCTCGCCTACCGAAGAGCGGCCACACCTACTTAAAAGCCCCGGCGCTGGTGAGGTATCGAACTCCTCTCTATATCAGGCTTCTGGGCCTAACTCTGCCGCTCTGCCCTGTGGGCCTATTGGGGCTTGCGGGCCTGCATCCTGGCCCAACTAGAGGTTGAGTTTCTAGTCGTATGCAGGCCGCTATGGCCCAGTAGGCGGGCTTTTTTATTTCTTTATTTTCTTTTCCGATTTATTTATTTTATTTTATTTATTTCTGAGTTGTTTTTTGCTGCATTAAAATTTATTTGTGAACATTTTTTCTTTAGGTTCAAAAAATTACAAACTTTCTGTTAGTGCCAGTAGTTTTCAAATTTGAATAGTTTAAATTTGAATTATTTGAGATTTGTGTGAATCACTAGTTTATGAATAACTTAACTTTAAAAATAGATTTTCAATGATTCTTTTTCTTATGTATAATATTAGTGTGTTTTATCATTATATTCAATTTGGTAATACTTAGGTTATTTAAAAATGAAATGCCTTTGTAATGATGAGTTTTCGCTGCAAACCACGATACTTGAAAGAGATTGTCCATTTTGTACACGAAGTGCATCCAGTTTTTGTTGTAACCCTCTCTCTTTTTTTCACATGCTATGTGGCTGAAATTATGATACCATGCCAACTTTCAACCTTTTCAGAGTTCATTTGAAGTGTTTTTTAATTTCAGGGTCATTTAGCTGAAAAAATCAGTAAATGCATGAAAAATAGCAAATGAAGTCAGAAAGGGTTGAAAATTGATGACGCGACTTTGAATGGTGCATACTGAATGGGCAAAATGTCTGGAGTTTTAATAATTAAAAAAATGAAATGCCTTTGTAACAGATGAGTTTTCGTCTGAAACCCTGATACTTCGAAAGAGATTGTCCATTTTGTGCACGAAGTGCATCCATTTTTTGTCGTAACCGTCTCAACTTTTTTGCACATGCTATGTGGGTGAAATGATGAAACCATGGCAACTTTCAACCTTTTCAGAGTTCATTTGTGTTTTTCAATTGCAGGGTCATTTAGCTGAAAAAATCAGTAAATGCATTAAACAATTTGTTTGCACATAAAATTTCTTCGCGTTTCAAATGCCAAAACACATAAGTACCCTAACTATTACAAAGATTCCCTCCGGTTTGTTCGAAGCGGCACTTTCCAGATATATAAGTCCAGAAACTCACTAGAGAAGAAAGTGATGACAGTGAAGCCGATCACATCCCAAAGTGGGATCTTTGGGTGTGTGATGTCTACTACACAACCTTCTTCTTGTAGACGGTGTTAGGCCTCCAAGTGTAGAGGTTTGTAGGACAGTAGCAAATTTCCCTCAAGTGGATGACCTAAGGTTTATCAATCCGTGGGAGGCGTAGGTTGAGGATGGTCTCTCTCAAACAACCCTGCAACCAAATAACAAAGAGTCTCTTGTGTCCCCAACACACCCAATACAATGGTAAATTGTATAGGTGCACTAGTTCGGCGAAGAGATGGTGATACAAGTGCAATATGGATGGTAGATATAGGTTTTTATAATCTGAAATTATAAAAACAGCAAGGCAAGTAATGATAAAAGTGAGCACAAACGGTATTGCAATGCTAGGAAACAAGGCCTAGGGTTCATACTTTCACTAGTGCAAGTTCTCTCAACAATAATAATATAATTGGATCATATAACTATCCCTTAACATGCAACAAAGAGTCACTCCAAAGTCACTAATAGCGGAGAACGAACGAAGAGGTTATTGTAGGGTACGAAACCACCTCAAAGTTATTCTTACTAATCGATCTATTCAAGAGTCCGTAGTAAAATAACACGAAGCTATTCTTTCCGTTCGATCTATCATAGAGTTTGTACTAGAATAACACCTTAAGACACAAATCAACCAAAACCCTAATGTCACCTAGATACTCCAATGTCACCTCAAGTATCCGAGGGTATGATTATACGATATGCATCACACAATATCAGATTCATCTATTCAACCAACACAAAGAACTTCAAAGAGTGCCCCAAAGTTTCTACCGGAGAGTCAAGACGAAAATGAGTGCCAACCCCTATGCATAAGTTCACAATGTTACGGAACCCGCAAGTTGATCACCAAAACATACATCAAGTAGATGAGGTGAATATCCCATCGTCACCACAGATAAGCACATGCAAGGCATACATCAAGTGTTCTCAAATCCTTAAAGACTCAATCCGATAAGATAACTTCAAAGGGAAAACTCAATCCATTACAAGAGAGTAGAGGGGGAGAAACATCATAAGATCCAACTATAATAGCAAAGCTCGCGATACATCAAGATCGTGCCAAATCAAGAACACGAGAGAGAGATAAAACACATAGCTACTGGTACATACCCTCAGCCCCGAGGATGAACTACTCCCTCCTCGTCATGGAGAGCGTCGGGATGATGAAGATGGCCACCGGTGAGGGATCCCCCCTCCGTCAGGGTGCCGGAACTGGGTCCCGATTGGTTTTTGGTGGCTACAGAGGCTTGCGGCAGCGGAACTCCCGATCTAGGTTATGTTCTGGAGGTTTCTGTATATATAAGAGGTTTTGGCGTCGGGAACAAGTCAGTGGGATCTCCGAGGCGGCCACGAGGTAGGGGGCGCGCTCAGGGGGGTAGGGCATGCCCCCACCCTCGTGGGTGGCTCGGGACTCTTCTGGCCCATCTCTGATGCTCCGTGGGCTTCTTATGGTCCAAAAATAATCTCCGTCAAATTTCAGGTCAATTGGACTCCGTTTGGTTTTCCTTTTCTGTAATACTCAAAAAAAAGGAAAAAACAGAAACTGGCACTGGGCTCTAGGTTAATAGGTTAGTCACAAAAATCATATAAAATAGCATATAAATGCATATAAAACATCCTAGATGGTAATATAATAGCATGGAACAATCAAAAATTATAGATACGTTGGAGACGTATCAAGGATCCCCAAGCTTAATTCATGCTCGTCCTCGAGTAGGTAAATGATAAAAACAGAATTTTTGATGTGGAATGCTACCTAACATATCTGTCAATGTAATCTTCTCTATTGTGGCAAGAATATTCAGATCCATAAGATTCAAGACAAAAGTTTAATATTGACATGAAAACAATAATACTTCAAGCATACTAACAAATCAATCATGTCTTCTCAAAATAACATGGCCAAAGAAAGCTATCCATACAAAATCATATAGTCTGGCTATGCTCTATATTCATCACACAAAATATTTAAATCATGCAAACCCCGATGACAAGCCAAGCAATTGTTTCATACTTTTGATGTTCTCAAACTTTTTCAATCTTCATGCAATACATGAGCGTGAGCCATTGACATAGCACTATAGGTGGAATAGAATGGTGGTTGTGGAGAAGACAAAAAGGAGAAGATAGTCTCACATCAACTAGGCGTATCAACGGGCTATGGAGATGCCCATCAATAGATATCAATGTGAGTGAGTAGGGATTGCCATGCAACGGATGCACTAGAGATATAAGTGTATGAAAGCTCAACAAAAGAAACTAAGTGGGTGTGCATCCAACTTGCTTGCTCACGAAGACCTAGGGCAATTTGAGGAAGCCCATCATTGGAATATACAAGCCAAGTTCTATAATGAAAGATTCCCACTAGTATATGAAAGTGACAACATAGGAGACTCTCTATCATCAAGATCATGGTGCTACTTTGAAGCACAAGTGTGGTAAAAGGATAGTAGCATTGCCCCTTCTCTCTTTTTCTCTTTTTTTTGTTTTTTTGTTTTTATGGCCTCTTTTTTCTCCTTTTTTTATTTTTCGTACGGAGTCTCTTGCCGACTTGTGGGGGAATCATAGTCTCCATTATCCTTTCCTCACTGGGACAATGCTCTAATAATGAAGATCATCACACTTTTATTTACTTACAACGCAAGAATTACAACTCGATACTTAGAACAAATATGACTCTATATGAATGCCTCCGGCGGTGTACCGGGATGTGCAATGAATCAAGAGTGACATGTATGAAAGAATTATGAAGGTGGCTTTGCCACAAATACGATGTCAACTACATGATCATGCAAAGCAATATGACAATGATGGAGCGTGTCATAATAAACGGAACAGTGGAAAGTTGCATGGCAATATATCTCGGAATGGCTATGGAAATGCCATAATAGGTAGGTATGGTGGCTGTTTTGAGGAAGGTATATAGTGGGTGTATGATACCGGCGAAAGGTGTGCGGTATTAGAGATGCTAGCAATGATGGAAGGGTGAGAGTGCGTATAATCCATGGACTCAACATTAGTCATAAAGAACTCACATACTTATTGCAAAAATCTATTAGTTATCGAAACGAAGTATTACACGCATGCTCCTAGGGGGATAGATTGGTAGGAAAAGACCATCGCTCATCCCCGACCGCCACTCATAAGGAAGACAATCAATAAATAAATCATGCTCTGACTTCATCACATAACGGTTCACCATACGTGCATGCTACGGGAATCACAAACTTTAGCACAAGTATCTCTCAAATTCACAACTACTCAACTAGCATGACTCTAATATCACCATATTCATATCTCAAAACAATCATAAGGAATCAAACTTCTCATAGAACTCAATGCACTTTATATGAAAGTTTTTATTATATCCCTCTTGGATGCCTATCATATTAGGACTAAATTCATAACCAAAGCAAATTACCATGCTGTTTAAGACTCTCAAAATAATATAAGTGAATCATGAGAGTTCATCTATTTCTTCAAAATAAAACCACCGTCGTGCTCTAAAAAGATATAAGTGAAGCACTAGAGCAAATGACAAACTACTCCGAAAGATATAAGTGAAGATCAATGAGTAGTCGAATAATTATGCAAATATGTGAAGACTCTCTAACATTTAAGAACTTAAGATATTGGTATTTTATTCAAACAGCAGTCAAAACAAAAGAAAATAAAATGACGCTCCAAGCAAAACACATATCATGTGGTGAATAAAAATATAGCTCCAAGTAAAGTTACCGATGAACGAAGACGAAAGAGGGGATGCCTTCCGGGGCATACCCAAGCTTAGGCTCTTGGTTGTCCTTGAATATTACCTTGGGGTGCCTTGGCATCCCCAAGTTTAAGCTCTTTCCACTCCTTATTCCATAGTCCATCGAATCTTTACCCAAAACTTGAAAACTTCACAACACAAAACTCAACAGAAAACTCGTAAGCTCCGTTAGTATAAGAAAATAAATCACCACTTAGGTAATATTGTGAACTCATTCTAAATTCATATTGGTGTAACATCTACTGTATTCCAACTTCTCTATGGTTCATACCCTCCGATACTACTCATAGATTCATCAAAATAAGCAAACAACACATAGAAAATAGAATCTGTCAAAAACAGAACAGTCTGTAGTAATATGTATCAAACGTATACTTCTGGAACTCCAAAAATTCTAAAATAAATTGGTGGACCTGAGGAATTTGTATATTAATCATCTTCAAAAAGAATCAACCTAAAAGCACTCTCCAGTAAAAAATGGCAGCTAATCTCGTGAGCGCAAAAGTTTCTGTTTTTTACAGCAAGATCATAAAGACTTCACCCAAGTCTTCCCAAAGGTTCTACTTGGCACAAACACTAATTAAATCATAAAACCACATCTAACCAGAGGCTAGATGAATTATTTATTACTAAATAGGAGCAAAAGTCAAAGAATAAAAATAAAATTGGGTTGCCTCCCAACAAGCGCTAACGTTTAATGCCCCTAGCTAGGCATGATGATTTCAATGATGCTCACATAAAAGATAAGAATTGAAACATAAAGAGAGCATCATGAAGAATATGATGAGCACATTTAAGTATAACCCACTTCCTATGCATAGGGATTTTGTGAGCAAACAACTTATGGGAACAATAATCAACTAGCATAGGAATGCAAAACAAGCATAAGTTCAAAACTTTAAGCACATAGAGAGGAAACTTGATATTATTGCAATTCCTACAAGCATATGTTCCTCCCTCATAACAATTTTCAGTAGCATCATGAATAATTTCAAAAATATAACCATCACATAAAGCATTCTTTTCATGATCTACAAGCATAGAAAATTTACTACTCTCCACATAAGAAAAATTCTTCTCATGAATAATAGTAGGAGCAAACTCAACAAAATAATTATCATGTGAGGCATAATCCAGTTGAAAACTAAAATCATGATGACAAGTTTCATGGTTATCATTAATTTTTATAGCATACATGTCATCACAATAATCATCATAGATGGAAACTTTGTTCTCATAATCAATTGGAACCTCTTCCGAAATAGTGGAATCATCACTAAATAAAGTCATGACCTCTCCAAATCCGCTTTCATAATTTTCGCAACAAGATTCAACATCCTCCAAAATAGTGGGATCATTACTTCCTAAAGTTGACACTCTTCCAAACCCACTTTCATCAATATAATCATCATAAATTGGAGGCATGCTATCATCATAATAAATTTGCTCATCAAAACTTGGGGGACAAAACATATCATCTTCATCAAACATAGCATCCCCAAGCTTGTGGCTTTGCATATCATTAGCATCATGGGTATTCAAAGAATTCATAATAACAACATTGCAGTCATGCTCATCATTCACATATTTTATGCCAAGCATTCTATGTAATTCTTCTTCTAGTACTTGAGCACAATTTTCCTTTCCATCATTTTCACGAAAGACATTAAAAAGAAGAAGCATATGAGGCAACCTTAATTCCATTTTTTGTAGTTTTCTTTTATAGACTAAACTAGTGATAAAACAAGAAACTAAAATATTCGATTGCAAGATCTAAATATATACCTTCAAGCACTCACCTCCCCGGCAACGGCGCCAGAAACTGCTTGATGTCTACTACACAACCTTCTTCTTGTAGACGTTGTTGGGCCTCCAAGTGCAGAGGTTTGTAGGACAGTAGCAAATTTCCCTCAAGTGGATGACCTAAGGTTTATCAACCCATGGGAGGCGTAGGTTGAAGATGGTCTCTCTCAAACGACCCTGCAACCAAATAACAAAGAGTCTCTTGTGTCCCCAACACACCCAATACAATGGTAAATTGTATAGGTGCACTAGTTCGGCGAAGAGATGGTGATACAAGTGCAATATGGATAGTAGATATAGGTTTTTATAATCTGAAATTATGAAGACAGCAAGGTAACTTATGATAAAAGTGAGCACAAACGGTATTGCAATGCTAGGAAACAAGGCCTAGGGTTCATACTTTCACTAGTGCAAGTTCTCTCAACAATAATAACATAATTGGATCATATAACTATCCCTCAACATGCAATAAAGAGTCACTCCATAGTCACTAGTTATTCTTTCTGATCGATCTATTCAAGAGTCTGTAGTAAAATAACACGAAGCTATTCTTTCCGTTCGATCTATCATAAAGTTCATACTAGAATAACACCTTAAGACACAAATCAACCAAAACCCTAATGTCACCTAGATACTCCAATGTCACCTCAAGTATCCGTGGGTATGATTATACGATATGCATCACACGATCTCAGATTCATCTATTCAACCAACACAAAGAACTTCAAAGAGAGCCCCAAAGTTTCTACCGGAGAGTCAAGACGAATACGTGTGCCAACCCCCATGCATAAGTTCACAATGTTACGGAACCCGCAAGTTGATCACCAAAACATACATCAAGTAGATGAGGTGAATATCCCATTGTCACCATAGATAAGCACATGCAAGACATACATCAAGTGTTCTCAAATCCTTAAAGACTCAATCCGATAAGATAACTTCAAAGGGAAAACTCAATCCATTACAAGAGAGTAGAGGGGGAGAAACATCATAAGATCCAACTATAATAGCAAAGCTCGCGATACATCAAGATCGTGCCAAATCAAGAACACGAGAGAGAGATCAAACACATAGCTACTGGTACATACCCTCAGCCCCGAGGATGAACTACTCCCTCCTTGTCATGGAGAGCGTCGGGATGATGAATATGGCCACCGGTGAGGGATCCCCCTCCGGCAGGGTGCCGGAACAGGGCCCCGATTGGTTTTTGGTGGCTACAGAGGCTTGCGGTGGCGGAGCTCCCGATCTAGGTTATGTTCTGGAGGTATATATATATATATATAAAAGAGGTTTTGGCATCGGGGACAAGTCAGGGGGGTCTCCGAAGCGGCCACGAGGTAGGGGGCGCGGCCCCCACCCTCGTGGGTGCCTCGGGACTCTTCTGGCCCATCTCCGATACTCCGTGGGCTTCTTCTGGTCCAAAAATAATCTCCGTCAAATTTCAGGTCAATTGGACTCCGTTTGGTTTTCCTTTTCTGCAATACTCAAAAACAAGGAAAAAATAGAAACTGGCACTGGGCTCTAGGTTAATAGGTTAGTCCCAAAAATCATATAAAATATCATATAAATGCATATAAAACATCCTAGATGGATAATATAATAGCATGGAACAATCAAAAATTATAGATACGTTGGAGACGTATCACTGTGAAACTTTTTCTTCGCGTGTGTCCCTTTGCGCCGTAACCATGGACAATCTTCCTCATTTAACTGGATGCTCGGGTCAATATTCACTGTGAATGGAGAAATTTCATCAAACTTTTCATAATTTTCTGACATGTCTGTCTTGTCATCCACTCCCACGATGTTTCCTTTCCCTGAAAGAACTATGTGGCGCTTTGGCTCATCGTATGATGCATTCGCTTCCTTATCTTTTCTTTTTCTCGGCTTGGTAGACATGTCCTTCACATAGAAAACTTGCGCCACATCATTGGCTAGGACGAATAGTTCGTCTGCATACGCAAGATTGTTGAGATCTGTCGGGACCGGATTTTCGGGATATATTTTCCCAGAAAATGATCCTTGTGCTCATCAGCCCCAGGATTACTGTTAGCTGATGAGGCACCAACTTGATACAGAAATTCCAAGCAAAATACATAATATGTAATACAAGACCATTGTGGCCTATGAGTACAACAAATGGTTTCTAGTGGCTGATGGCGGAAGCGGTTTGTGGTTCATCAGTGTCTATGGGACTCCATTTCCCACAGGAACAGCTGACCTGGATAACTCCTATCTTCGTGAGGCTGCTATCATCATTGCGTAGGTTCCAGGGCTGTCATCACAATGCTCCTCTCCATGCAAGAAATCTGGCCAAGACAATAGCCAGGGACAAGCCAGTGAGTACTTTTGAATGTACTCGCAAACATTATGAACACAGGTATAATATAACAATGATAATCATGCTCTGAAATATTCTAGGATCATGACGTTGGTCATGAAATAAAGATCCATGATGCACGCAAGCAGGTTGTTTATATAAAACATGAATATGCAATCAGAGAGTAGAAATATAATGCACCGATCGGGTGTCTGAAGCGATGCCTCGAAAGGATAATGATATAAAGCATGCCTCAGTCGTGCGTCTAAGCGTCACCTCATAACGGGCTTATAAAGTAAATAAATAACAAACATGCCACAGTCGGGCATCTGTGCGACACCACATAAAGGGCTTATAAAGTAAATAAATCACGAAACATGCCACAGTCGGGCGTCTGTGCGACACCGCATAAAGGGCTTATAAAGTAAATAAATAACAAAAACATGCCACAGTCGGGCGTCTGTGCGACACCACATAAAGGTCTTATAAAGTAAATAAATAACAAACATGCCGCAGTCGGGCGTCTATGCGACACCACATAAAGGTCTTATAAGGTAAATAATCACAGTGAATATCCAGGAGGTAGAACCGTCCCAGGGATACTCAATAATTCAAATAATGTAAATGGTTAGTCCATAATAATAATAACCATAATCATCATAAGTCACGAGTCATGATCCACGTTCTGGTTTAACAGTTCGTCCTCCGAAGACTGACACTAAGACCGACGCTTGACCCATCCCAGACTGTAGTCCTTACCCATGGACACGGCTATTCGAATGGATTTAACCTCTGCAGAGGGTGTACTCTTTACCCACGAGCAACGGATTCCGTTAGTCCATCGGGACTAATCCCGTCCACAGTCTTTTAATTGAAAACACACCTGACCGCACACACCAGCCTAACTTACCGGTGTCTGGAATCACCCACGACACCTTTTAAGCAAAACTCTAAGTGGGGAGGCTACAACCTCGAGTAGCATGGGATCACAAAATTTATAACGCGCGCAAACTAGGGGAGCTACCCCCTCGGCTCCAACCGGAAACACCCATGCCCCCGGACCAGGTGGCATGCCTACCGGATGCAGCCGGTATCTTCCACCATGGCCTCTCTGTACGGCGTGTGCTAGGGAAGGGGTTGACAACTTACTGAACCGTACCCTACCTATGGCAGGGACAAGTGGTAGTACGAAACAAGTATGGGGGTTACTGGAACAAGACTCAATCTACGGCCGACTCAGGAGGTTTAAGTATTCCCTGCATGATTAGCATAACAAATACGTTTCAACCAACAGACTGAATCACCACTCCTCATACCTCACTATGCCATACCGGGCACAACCGTCTCGATGGAGGGCCAGAGACAAGCCCGTGTCTACTCAAGACAGAGGCTTTCCCAGATTCCTTCCGATATGCATGAAGGGCATACGATGGTGATTACTATCACAACGTATCAAATTCCAATAGCACAGAATCATCAATATGCACTTATGAGTATGATCATGTCATCGCATAAAATAATGAAACTCCGAGACAAGGGGTGTTGTAACCGTATCAAACAACACATGACAATATTATGCTAGGGTTCAGAATGCTTGCCTTCAAGTTGTGGAGAGGCAGGGTGCATTCCAAAACTTTTGAAAGTTTTCTTCTCCCTCCAAAAATCCTATTTTGAAAAATTTCAAATTAACACATAGTTTAAAAACAGTACAAAAAAAGTTGTTTGGAAAATTTTCAAATAAATATGAAAATAAACTAGACAGAATTTGAGAAACAATAGAAAGGGAATTAAGTCAATTGGACTTATATTTAAAAAGTTATAGTCAGTCAAAGTTTAGTCAAACTTTTGTTTTTAAATAAAACAGAAAAAGAAAAACGGTTCGGAGAGAATACGTATTCGAGACGGAGGAGACGTACTCTGGGTTTACGCCTCCACTTACACCAGCGTGGATCGGCTCGTGGGTCACTGACTGTCGGGGATATACCCCGCGGTGTAACCCGCTGGATGTATGACCCGGTTGGAGCGTGGCAACTTACTGGGGACCCGCCTGGAGCTTGGCGATTCACAGATAACCCGCCCGATCTTGGCGACTCATTAGTAACCCGGCGGGCGGGTTAGATAGAAGACTAGGCCCAAGGCCCAGAAGGCCGGCTCCTGTTGTGGTGGGCTGACTTAAAAGGAAAGGGATGACAAATATTTCCTTTACGCGGAAGCAAGACCCGGACTTGTATTCAACTTGTAAGAAAAGATAGACTAGCCCTAGTCCTACTAGGACTCCATATGTAACCCGCCCCTCCAACTTATATAAGGAGGGGGCAGGGCTCCCCAAAGGGGGACAAGCAACAAGAAACAATATCTAGGGCTAGACACAAAGAGGAGAGCCGGCTTACGGCGACTCCCTCATGATCATAATGAGACCTAGCCATAAACAGCATGTAGGGTTGTTACCGGATGATGTTTCCCGGGGCCCGAAGCTGTCTAAATCCTTGCCTTGTGTGTTGCGTCTCTCGATTCCGCTCAACCCCTTCAAGCTACCACATAGATGCGTTGGCCTCGCGACTAAGTCCTTACATTAGGACATCTGCCGTGACAATTCCATGACAGTTGGCGCCCACCGTGGGGCCTACGCACGGCGGTGTTGAGTTCTTGAAGGGCTTAAGGGATCTCTCTTCAGGGATCGAAGAGCTCATGATTGATCGGATATAAAAAAACGCGGCGCGGAACGGCCGCGGAGGACAACCCGGTGGGGAACAATCTTGGACAGAGCTATCAAATTCATCGTTTTATGATCAAGAACCAAGGTTAATTTTGGAGCTAGCGGTACGCGCCCTGAAGATAAGAGAAATTTGGGTTGCTTAGTGTACGGCTGCCGTGACGAGTCAATCCGTCGGAACCAGATTGATTTTCAGCTGTTGCCTGTTTTGCCGGCGCGTCCAATCCGGATAGTAACTCGCCAAAACCAGCATGGTTAAAGTTTCTGTTGCGTTCAGTGCGGGTCGTCGAGACAGATGGGAATCTAGAGACACTTTTGCGGTCACGTTTGGGCATCAAACAATCTGAGGTTCACACGCCACGTGAGATGGAAAGAATCTAAAAAGTCAGTCAAAGCAATTATGACTCAGAGAAGAACTGGGACCTGGACGTAGACTCTACTTTCGTCCGGAGTCACCCGCGCCTCTACTCCGGTTGATCAGCCGTGGCCCGTCGAGCTGGCGTTCCTCTAAACCGCCGCCGGTCCTGGCTGTCACCTTTGTAATGAAGCCGCCGGTGCTCCTCTACCTTCGCAGCCCCGTCTTCAATCCGCCGCCGACCTCACGCCAAGCTGGCCTCGCCTTGAACCGGCTCCGGCTGCTGCCGGCTCGTCCCTCCACTTCGCCACGCCGTGGGCTGCCGCCGCAGCTGTTTTGACCTGCCGCCGCCCATGCTGAATCGCCACGGAATCCGTCTCGTCGAATCTGGGTTGCCACCACGATTTCATCGAGTCACCCCTACAGACTCGTTATCTGCTGGCGAGTCGCCATCGCCTGCACTGACCCGGTCGTCTCCGAGTTACTTCTCCAGTGCATTGATCGGGCCTGGCCTCTGCCGCGAGTCACCGTGCCTCTCCAGCCCGCCGCTGTCGCGGAGCGCCTTTATTCTGATCCTATGGTTACAGCGGTGTTCAAACCTTCGTGTTAAATCACCATCTCTGCGTTGCTGAGTCACCGGCGATACAGTGGTTTATTTTGACTCCAACCCGTCGCCTCGCAGCAGCTAAGAGCCGTCGGGCCTCATCCTGAACGCTTCTCCAGTTCTCCGGCCTCGCCTGAAAGACGCCGCCGCCTGGAGTTGCCCCTGTCAAGCCAAGTCGCCTCTGCTTCGATGCTCACGGCCCTGACCTGCCCTCTACAACTGCTACAGCAAAAGGCAGCCATCCTGACGACCCTGCGGGCGCGCCCCTGTTTTTGCTGCACCTCGCTCCGAGACGCCGGCCGTATCTACCTTACCTCCTGGCCCGTTGCTCCTCCGCGCACTGCCTGGTCTTCGGTTCCAGCAACGGCGTGAGCCGCCTGACGTGACAAGCTGCCGCGCCAACCCGCCGCTCAAGCGCCGCCTCCTGTACAGGCTCACCCTCCGTGAAACCATTTCTGTTGAGCTGCGAGCTGCCGCCTCCTTTGTGTTGAGTCGTCCTCGTTTCCACCCTGGCGCACTTCTGCTGTGCTCCGTGCGTGCGCAGTTGCGACCTGTTCATTTCCACTAAAGTCATTGCTGCTTTAGATATGTATACATGCGTGAGAAGAAATCAGGCGAAGGAGAGTTACTGGTTCCTGTATTCTTTTCTCCGGCTTTTGTGGTGGCCACTGCTGCTTCCATGTTGATCAAGATAAATCACATCAACTACTGTTACTACTTAATGAACGTGAAGATCAAGGATATTGTACGCCTTGGTTACTAGTGTTACTATTGTTGCTACAGAAGCACTAGTACTAGTTGATTGATCTGGTATTAATTGATGTGAACTGCTACGTCCACTGCACGATACTACCAGGTGCTATCTGCCTTATCTACTTTTTAATGTATATATTAAATCTCTATAAAAAGAGCAATTACTCTGTCTTGCAATATTTCATGCAGGGCAATTATTTATGACAAAAAGTGATATTATACCTCGGAGATGGAGGCACGCCAACATTTTTTGGCACAGGTGGTCGTCGTTACTCAACGGTCTCCCGCACTGGCTTACAACACCGTGGCCGTCTCTCACGACCGCGCCGGCTTACAACGCCGTGGCTGTCTCTCGCGACCATGCCGACTTACAACAAGGAGGACAACTCGCCCGTCTGTAGGACCTTGAAGTATGTCTAGAGGGGGGGGTGATTAGACTACTTGACCAATTAAAAACTTAACCTTTTCCCAATTTTAGACTTTGGCAGATTTTACCTATCTTAGAGCAAGTCAAGAAATCTACACACAATTCAAGCAAGCATGCAAAGAGTATATAGGCAGCGGAAAATAAAGCATGCAACATGCAAGAATGTAAAGGGAAGGGTTTGGAAAATTCAAACGCAATTGGAGACACGGATGTTTTTGTCGTGGTTCCAATAGGTGGTGCTATTGTACATCCACGTTGATGGAGACGTCAACCCACGAAGGGCAACGGTTGCGCGAGTCCATGGAGGGCTCCACCCACGAAGGGTCCATGAATAAGCAACCTTGTCTATCCCATCATGGCCGTCGCCCACGAAGGACTTGCCTCACTAGCGGTAGATCTTCACGAAGTAGGCGATCTCCTTGCCCTTACAAACTCCTTGGTTCAACTCCACAATCTTGTCGGAGGCTCCCAATTGACACCTAGCCAATCTAGGAGACACCACTCTCCAAGAAGTAACAAATGGTGTGTTAATGATGAACTCCTTGCTCTTGTGCTTCAAATGATAGTCTCCCCAACACTCAACTCTCTCTCATAGGATTTGGATCTGGAGGAAAGAAGATTTGAGTGGAAAGCAACTTGGGGAAGGCTAGAGATCAAGATTCTTGTGGTTGGAATGGAATATCTTGGCCTCAACACATGAGTAGGTGGTTCTCTCTCAGAACTGGTAAGTTGGAAGTGTAGGTTTGTTCTGATGGCTCTCTCCACGAATGAAGAGGAGGTGGAGGGGTATATATAGCCTCCACACAAAATCTAACCGTTACACACAATTTACCAATCTCGGTGGGACCGAATCATCAAACTCGGTCGGACCGATTGAGTAAACCTAGTGACCGTTAGGGTTTTCGGTGGGACCGATATGCAACTCGGTAGGACCGATATGATTAGGGTTAGGGCATAACGTAATCTCGGTGGGACCGATTACACAAACTCGGTGAGACCGATTTTGGTAATTAGCTAACCAGAGAGTTGGTCAGGTAAACTCGGTGGGACCGATTCGCTCTTTCGGTGAGACCGAAAAGTTACGGAAGGGAAACAGAGATTTTACATTGCAATCTCGGTGGGACCGATCGCTCACTTCGTTAGACCGAAGCGTTCTGAAGGGAAACAGAGAGATTACAATCCCATCTCGGTGAGACCGAGATCCCTATCGGTGAGACCGATTTGCCTAGGGTTTGTGGCGGTGGCTATGACATTTGAACTCGATGGCGCTGATAGAAAGAATCGGTAGGGCCGAGTTTGACTTTAGGTTTAGGTCATATGTGGATGTGAGAAAGTAGTGGAGGGTTTTGGAGCATATCACTAAGCACATGAAGCAAGAGGCTCATTAAGCAACACCTCATCCCTCCTTGATAGTATTGGCTTTTCCTATAGACTCAATGTGATCTTGCATCACTAAAATGTAAAATGTAGAGTCTTGAGCTTTTGAGCTTGAGCCAATCCTTTGTCCTTAATATTTTGAGGGATCCACTTTCATCATCCATGCCATGCCATTCATTGAGCTTTCCTGAAATATTTTTCTTGGAATAGCATTAGCTTATTGAGCTATATGTTGTTATGAATTACGAAAACCACCTAGGGATAGTTGCACTTTCAATCTCCCCCTTTTTGGTAATTGATGACAACATATAGATCAAAGCTTCGACAAATGATAATAAGATTGAAAAACATCGTCGCTTTGAGAAGTATGTGATAAGCAAGAGCTCTCCCTAACTTTGTGCATATTTCAAGATTTGCTTTGGACTGCAAATGCACAGGGAATTAGGCTCATGGGTTACTCTTCCATGTCACATACATCTTGGTGGAGCGCTCAGAATAATAAAGATTGAATACATGCACTCATCACCAAGCAAAGTGAATGATCATATAAGGATAAGTAAGATAATAACATATAACAAGCATAAGTGTAGCTTATGATCAAACACATGATCATCAATGTCTCACAGGTAATTGCATAGTATCTCAAGCAATCAAAAGCAAACAAAGTTCAACCAAGAAGACAAGAGAGAACAAAAGCAGCAAATCTCTTTCTCGAAGCCTATGATCTATACATTTTTTCCCCTTTGGCAACAAGTTACCAAAAAGTTCCTAGAAAATGCATAGGACTATATCGTCTCTCAGGCTTGGTCTTCTGCTGGTGGCGTAGGGATGGCTCCTTGGACGAAGACTTCAGTAGATGTGGAAGGAGCTGAAGGAGTTGGTGCTGGAGCTGGTTGCACTGGAGCTGTAGCTGGAGCCGATGAAGTAACTCTGGTGACTGGCTCTGCAGCTGATCTCTGAGCTCAAGGCACTCTGGCAAATGCATCAGTTGTTGTCCTGCCCTTCTTCTCCTGCATGTCATCCTGTATCTGCTCCACAGCTGACTGAATCTCAGTTACTTTGACATCAAGATAATAGAATTTTTGTTCCATGATTCTTTCCAGGCTCTCCTGGTTTTGAGTTAGGGTGGCCAACCCCTTCTCAATCCGCAGAGTTGATGCTATCAAGTAACCAAGCTGCTCCTGCTTGTTCTTCAGAAAGTACTCAGATGCCTCTGCTTGAGTTGGCATCTTGGCAGCCTTCTCTTTCCTTGCCTTCTCTTTCTTCTCTTGAGCTTGTATTGATGATGGTTCATTCTCAGTCATGACAACTTGATTGTCCTCAAATTCAGGATAGAGAACCAAGTGTTCCTTATCCAACAGATACTTCCCTGTGCCCATCTTTGAGTTAATCAACTCCTGAATCTGTGGGGCATATCCACAACTCCTCTTTTGGTCTGCTGCTGTCCTCTTGATAGTTTCAACTATGAGGCTCATGACCTTGAATTTCTGGGGCACATAAAAAATGTGGAGCAAATTAATTACATGCCCTCTAATCATGTTGTGGTCACCTGATTTGGGCAATAGAGTGTGCCTTAGGATCCAGTTGATCGTAGGCATCCCTGACAGAAGAAAATGAACTGATCCAAACTTGAAAGTCTCAAGTGCATCATCAGGGATCTCCTTGTACATCTGTGACATTGAGTTATGATCCATTTTCTTCTTGGCATAAATGTCCAAGTCATTTTCACTCCCCTTGGGGGCATTGATCAGACTTGCCCATTCCTCTATGGTTGATTGGTATCTTGTTCCTTCAGACATCCAAACTGTTGGGGATATAATTACCGAGTGTGAACCGCCCTGGAGGGGCCGGTTTACCCTCGTCCATGATCCAGGCCCACGGAGGAGGCCCGGAGCCCAGAGGCGACTTAAGGTCCATCTATGTGAACCGCCTTAGTGTTGTAACTTGTGTTGTAAGTTAAGAAAGAAGAGACCGAGCCGACACTTGTATGAGCTGGATCGGGACTCTGTAGACCGGCCGGGCGTCAACCCGTGTATATAAGGGGACGACCCGGCGGCGGATTAAGGACAGAGAATTCGAGGCTAAGGCGAAGCTATTGCTCCCTAGTCGCCGAAATCATATCAATCCCATCACAACTGGACGTAGGCTTTTACCTTCATCGAAGGGGCCGAACCAGTATAACTCCCGTGTCTTGTGTCCGCTTTAACCCCTCTAGGTTAACCCGTGCGATGGCCCTACGACTAAGTCCTTTCATGAGGACATCTGCCGTGACAATTCCACGACAGTTGGCGCCCATCGTGGGGCTATCACGCGACGGTTTGATGATCTTAGAGGGCAAGTTCGAAGGACTCGAAGGCTATGTTGTGGGCCGGATGACTAAGAGTCGTCGCGGCAAGCTCTACATCGACGATGCGGACTGGGGCCCCGAGGCCGGCTCGGTTGAGTACGGATACCGGGTCCCCTTTGGCGGCATACACGTGTTCATCGGCAAGATCGGCGAGCCAGGGCCTGGGCCGGACATCTGCACCGACCTCGTCGAGACGGCTCAGCGGACGAGGAAGAGTCCTGCCCGCTAAACCGGCGGTCGGCGTGCTTCGTGGGAGTCGTCCCACGGAGGCTACGAGGACGGATCAGCATCCGTGGCGAAACCGTTGTCTACTCTGGCGGCGAGTCGTCGGCGGAGAAACGGAATCTCTGTACCAGCCGCAAGATGGCGGATCGAGGCTGTTCCGACGGTGAGAGTATTCCGGACCCTTTGATCTACCCAACGGGTTGGGATCTTCATGGCGATGCAGCGGCGCTTCACTCTTCGACCGGCGCCCACAGTCGCCGGTTCAATAGCGATGATGGCAGCGGGGAAGGAGGCCTGCTGCGCCCGCCGCTCAAGTTTTGTCGAGCTTTTCGACGCATTGGCTGTGCTCATGGCGAGGCTAATCCGCGGATCAGGACCTGCACAACGGAGATTGCAAAGGTGAAGAACAGATCACTAAAGCTAAAGCGGACTGGCAGCCGCGGACGTGAGGATGGCGGCGAACAGGCCGCTTTGGATCTTGAGCTTATAGGCTCATCTTTGGATCGAGCGCGTCGCATGAAGTCATGAAAAGGAAGTACAGGTCCCATCGCCTTGGTCTTGAGGAAGAGCTTTTCAATACCCTGTATGGGACCATAATCCGCCGCGGTGGTAAACCGCCGAAGCACTTTGGACAGCCGCGCGGTTCATCCCGTGTGATAGATCTGCCTCGCCATCATACCGCGCGCCCGGTGTCTGAACACCTCCGGTCATTACTCCAACCCGATGGATAAACTTGTGGCGGCTGCGGCACGGTTGGGCGATTCAATTGAAGGCGATTCACCACAAAGGTAGAGACACGCCGGGTTAAGGAGCTCCTCGGGGCGGCCACGCTCGGCGGAAAGCATATTCATACTGATCGGGATCGGATCCACTCCACCCCCGCCCAAGCGGAGTTATAGCCGTAGCGCAGATGAACCGGCCGTGTCAAGCAGCAGCGCACGGTCCGCCTCGAGCAACAACCCGGCTGGGGGCTTCAAGGCGCTCAAGTGGTGGTGGACCGGGCAGGCACGCAGGGGAGGCCGAGTTAGCAGCGCAACATGAGGACCATCAGCTCGCGCGGTTCGTCAGACCATCTTGAGCCGGGGTCATGTCCGGATCATTGGGGTACCTTGTCTCGTCCCGCTTTACGCAATGTGCGCTTGCCTAAGGATTTCAAAGGACCCGCAAGGTGCCCAATTACACATGGTTTGGCTCGAAGCGTGGATAGAAAGCTATGAGATGGCCATGGAGATCTTTGGATGTGGGCGAAGCTGCGTGTGCGAAGTATTTCACCATGATGTTGGAAGATGCGGCTCGTGCTTGGTTGAAAAATTTACCACCCAACTCAGTTAGTTCGTGGACCCGATTCTGGACCGGTTCATTCGAATTTCAAAGATACCTGTAAGCAGCCTATATACGTGGTGGATTTGGCGGCTTGTGTCTAGGCAGAGGGGGAATCTACAACACATTGGGTGCGTCGTGTTTCAGAGGTCTTACATTCATCAGACCGGATCAACACGGATTCTGCTATCTTAACCCTAGAAGCCTACTGCCGGTTCGAGCCGTTGAAGTTGAAGCTGGGTCGCATGAAGCGTTTTGCAATGACATGGGCACGCTCATGGGCGTTTTGGTAAAGTATGCTGACTACGATAGTACCAAGGATCCCGAGTGCGAAGATGACGAAGCGGGGAAGGAAAGCAGAACAGCAATTCCGAAGCCAGCGGCATCATTCGGGCAATGGAGGAAACAAGCGTAAGGCTAACGGTAACATGGGCTTCGTGGCCAACACCAACGCACAGGACAAGGGACAACGGCGCAAAGGTAGGCAATCAAACCGGGGTGGTGCACAAGGTCACAATCCGGAGCGTTTGAATTACTTGTTGAATCAACCTTGTCCGAAGCATGGGACGAAGGAGGCACCGCGAATCACCTCTGGAAGGATTTTTATATTATGCAGGAGTTTAAAAACTCTTTCGGTATGATCAAGGGCCCGGCGGTTCGAGATCCGCCCGGGTTATGGTGGAGAAATCGGCCCGAGATTCGTGGTAATCCGGGCGGGCAAAACGTCGAGTAATCGAGCGATCAAGGTAATCAAAACAATCGAACCAAGGGGATACAATCAGCAACAGCAGCGGTCGGGTTACCAAAGTAATCCAAAGCGTTAAGCGATGGACGATATCATGTCTTTACCACTAGCTTGGACAGACGGGACCGCAAACTTCAGCGGGCGGTCGGTGTTGTTGAACCGGCCGCACCGCATTACCTGCGCTAGTCGAGCAACCTATTGTATGGAGCGAGAGGATCACCCTCCCCGAGTTTACAATCCAGGTCAGCTAGCCCTAGTAGTGGCACCTCAGGTGGGAGGCTACAAGTTCACCAAGGTGCTTATGGATGGAGGAAGCAGCATCAACATCCTGTACTATGAGACCTTCCGGCGTATGGGGTTAACAGATAGGCATCTTAGGCCGTCCAGCACAGTGTTTCACGGTGTGGTGCCTGGCAAGTCGGCATACCCGATCGGTAAGATAGCCCAGAGGTGACCTTTGGGGACGAACATGACTCGGATCGAAACATTGGCGTTTGAGGTGGTGAAAATTCAAAGTCCTTACCACGCCCTTTTTGGGCGCCCGGCTTATCTAAGTTCATGGCACGGCCTGTTATGTCTATTTGCAGCTGAAAATGCGGGTCACAAAGGGCGATAACGGTTCATGGTAGCCGCGGATTGCTTTGGAATGCGAGGAAGGTGATGCGGCTTATCTGGTCGGTTTGTGCCACGAGGAGTTAAAATATTATAAGGACAATGTTGATCCGGCCGATATGACCCTTTGAAGAAGCCAACTACTGAGCACGATCCGGTTTGAAGTTCAAATCGGTGGTGAGACAAAACTTGTTGATTTTGTGCCCGGCGATTCGTCCAAGCAGTTCACCATCGATGCCAACTTGGATCCTAAATAGGAAAGCGGCGCTCATCGAGTTCATCCGTGAGAATCGGGACATTTTGCATGGAAGCCTTCCGACATGCCGGTGTACCGAGGGAACTCGTTGAGCACACTCTTAATGTTGACCCCAAGTACGCACCCGGTAAAGCAGTTTCTTCGCGGTTCAATGAGGAAAAGCGCAAGGCCATTGGAGAGGAAGTTGCTAGGCTCTTAGCGGCAGGGTTTATTGTTGAAGTCTTTCATCGAGTGGCTTGCTAATCCGGTGTTGGTCCTTAAGAAGAATGGCACTTGGCGCATGTGTGGATTACGGATCTTAACAAAGCTTGTCCAGCAGATCCTTCGCCCTCCCGCATTGACCAGATTATTGATGCTACGGCGGGTTGTGGCGTTTGAGCTTTTTGGATGCGTATTCGGTTATCACCAGATTAAGATGGCGGTTAAGGACCAGGAGAAGGCGGTGTTTATCACCCTTTTGGAGCCTTCGCTATGTATCTATGCCTTTTGGGCTCAAGGCGCCCAAGCAACTTATCGGCGTTGCGTCTGAAATTGCTTGCACGAACAGATCGGCCGTAGCGTGCGCTTATGTGGATGATATCGTGGTGAAATCAAGGCGAAGGAAACGTTGATTGAGGATTTAAAGGAAACTTTTGACAACTTGCGGGTGTACAAGATGATGCTTAACCCGGCCAAATGCGTCTTTGGTGTTCCGGCGGGCAAGTTGTTGGGTTTCCTTGTGTCCAACAGGGGGATTGAAGCTAATCCGGAGAAGATTACAACTATCACCTCCTTGACTAAGCCAAAGTGTATCAACGATGTCCAGCGTTTGGCGGGCGGATTGCTGCGCTAAGCGGTTTATCGATCGCCTAGGAGAAAAGGCCATTCCTTTGTACCGATCTTTGAAGAAGGCGGATCGGTTAAATGCAGAGCTCGGCCGTGATGAGGCATTGGAGGACTTAAAGCGGCAGCTGGCCAACCCGCCGATTCTTGCCGCTCCCATTGACAAGGAGCCGCTCTGTTATATGTTCTGCTAATGCCGGGCGGTCAGCGTGGCCATTGTGGTGGAGCGCAAGGAGGCGGGGAAGGAGTATCGGTTCAGCGGCGATTTATTACATCAGCGAGGTTCTCATCGAGTCCAAACAAAGATATCCGCATTGGCGAAAGCTGGTATATGGAGTTTTTATGGCAAGCGGAAGCTGAAGCAGTATTTCAAGGGCACCCCATCACGATGGTCGATTCAGCTCCTTTGGGCGATATCATCTGAACCGGAAGCGGCGGCGGATTGCTAAGTGGGCTATAGAACTTGGGCGCCGCGGTTTAAGGTATGTGCCTCGGATGACGATAAAGTCTCGGCGCTTGTGGATTTCATTAATGATTGGGCGGAGTTGAAAGCACTGAAGAAAAACGGATCATACCTATTGGACCATCCACTTTGATGGGTCCGAGGCAATTGGAGGGCTCGGGGGTGGAGTCGTATTAACTTCCCCACGAGGTGACAAGTTCTCTCGTTCTTAACAATGTTCCCTGTACTAACAATGCAGCTGAGTATGAAGCTTTGCTCCATGGTCTACGGATGGCTAAGGAGATGAATCTAAGCCGAGTCAAGTGCTTTGGTGACTCGGATTTGGTGGCCCAGCAAGTATCAGGTACTTGGGATTCCAAAGACCCACTCATGGCTGCGTACCGTCGGGAGGTGGATATGGTTGCAGCACACTTTAGAGGTTATCAGGTGGACCATGTGGATCGCCAGAAGAACGAAGCGGCGGATGCTTTAAGCCGGCTCGGTTCTCAACGTAAACCGGTCCCGCCCAATGTCTTCCTTGACGTACTGCACAATCCGTCAGTTAAGCTTCCTGATGAGGTCGATTTAGCTATTCCTGATCCGGAGGCTCACTTGGTGGCAGCCTTGCATATCATTCCGGATTGGACCCTCCCTTATTTGGCATACATGAACCGGGGCGAGTTACCAGAAGATGAGACGTTGGCCCGACAGATAGTTCGGCGGTCTAAATCTATGATCATACATAAGGGCGAGTTGCATCGTTGCGGCGTGTCAAGGCGTTTCAGCGTTGTGTGTCCCCGAGGAAGGCCGTGAGATATTGCGTGAGATCCATGAAGGGATTGTGGTCATCACGCGGTTCAAAATCCTTGGTGGCCAAAGCGTTTATACACGGTTTCTATTGGTTGACTGCCCATGCTGATGCGGAAGATCTAGTCGACGATGTGATGGTTGCCAAAAGTTCTCGAGCGTGCTCATATACCGGCCCAGAATTGAGGATGATTCCAATTTCTTGGCCGTTTGCGACTTGGGGCTGGATATGGTTGGACCTTTTAAAAGGTCAAAGACAAGAAAACCCACTGTTGGTGGCGGTTGATAAGTTTACCAAGTGGGTCGGCGAGCCTGTTAGTAAGTGTGATCGCGCCACGGCGGTTCAGTTCATCAAAAGGTGATTTTCGGTTTGGGTTTCCACAGTATCATCACGGACAATGGCACCAATTTATCCAAGGGAGCCATGAAGGAGTTTTGTGAGCGAGCACATCCGCTTGACATTTCTTGATGTCCCACCCGCAGTCCAATGGTCAAGCGGAACGAGCTAATCGGAGATCTTGAGGGTATTAAACCCGGCTTATGGTCCCTTTAGTAAGGGCGCGGGTTGTTAGGTCGAGGAGCTGCCATCGTGATATGGAGTATCAATACTACACCAAACAGATCCACTTTGGATACACGCCGTTCTTTATGGTCTATGGGCGGGCGGTCCTTCCTGTGATATCGTCATGACTACGCCCAGCGTGGCGGCTTATGTTGAGGCCGATAGTGAGGCAGCCCGGCAGGACGATTTGGATCGGCTGGATGAGGAGCGAGATATGGCGGCTGCTCGTTCGGCGATTTACCAGCAAGATCTTCGTCGGTATCACAGCCGGCGGGTTAGAACAAGAACCTTTCAGGAAGGCGACTTGGTGCTTTGGCTCATTCAAGACCAGACGGATATGCACAAGCTATCCCCGCCTTGGGAAGGGCCCTTTGTGATCGATGAGAATCTATACAATGGGTCATACTATCGATTGATGTTCGAGGCGGAAAGACTCACGCCGCGTCGAAGAGGAGACCAACGAGCCGTGGAACATTGCTCATCTTGACCTTATTATACGAGCCATCGGCTCCACTTATGTACATATTAAGACAATGTATATATTATGAATAAAAGCAATAAACGGATCCTCGGCCAAAGCGGGTATCCGTTACAGTATAAAGTCGGTTTGGGTACATGGAGATGTTGTCGTGAAGCGACCTCGGTTTAACCCTTGGCCTTGCTTTTCAGAAATTTTTGTCACTTGGGGGCTTGGTCGTCTCCGAACCAATGCAACACCTCTTGACAGGCGAAAGCCACCAGATCACTTGGGGACATGGTCACGTCTGAACCAGTCACGCCTCTTGGTCGGCCTAAGGTTGTAGAATCACTTGGGGGCTTTGGTCGAACCCGAACCATTGCAAGGCCACTTGATCGGCATCATGCCACGATTTCAGTTGGGGACCTGGCTGACTTGAACCATCGCTACACCTTATAGGGAGCTTGGTCCTGTCCGACCATGGTAACACCATCTGATCCGGCTCAGTAAAGCCTTTTCTTGCAAAACGGCTTTTATCATTGCCTTTGCTTCCATGTGGTTTTTATGCCAATCGTTTGATTTTTGTTCGCCTTCTTAAACCGACAAACTTCTTTAAACCGGATTCAAGTTGTCAGAATTCGGTCCATTTTTCATCCGGCGATTTTATTCCGGTTTGATTTTTCTGTTAACATCCTGTTATGGAGTAACAGGGGGCTTATCATGCCCGACACAGTTTACACGATAAACCGGTATTTTGAGCACAGGAGTTATTTTCTCCTTTGTCGGTGATGGTTCTTAAACCTCCGCCTCAAGATTGGTTAAGCCAACTGCATGCCCGACGCTGGCAGGTATTTTTATATCATAATGTTTGATCATATACATCCCTATTTTCTTATATAAATGTATGGGCGTCGTAAGCCGGCTGGCGACACAAGCCGCCGTGGCGGGTTAAGGAATTTGTGATTGCAGGCAAAATAAGTTGAGGGTTCATCACTCCACAGTATCAGCACCACCATGCAAAAGGTTACAGACTGAGGTTATAAAGGCATTGTTCAAAACAAAGTGCTGACTATCCTATTACAAAGCCTTTTAAGGCCCGGTGTTTCATGTGGTGTTATGCCTTGAAGCTTGGGCGTCACCCGCGTGTGGATTCGCTTCTTCGCCGGTTGACATGAGGTAGAGGCGCTGGCGTCGGTTCAACTTCTTCTTCTTCCTCACCCAAAGCCCGGAAGTCATTGGTAGACCAGTCAATCCGGGTTAAGGCCTGAAAGACAGCTTCTTCACTTATCAGCTCAGCCGGATCAACGTCAGGGGCATAAGTGTGCTTACGGATTGGAGGAACAAGGCTCTGCACTTCAGGGATGGCAAACTCCACCCGCTTGTTGTTTGCGTCATAAAAAGAGCGGTGAACCGCCAGGTTGGCTTCAGCTGCCAGTTGACTCGCCAACGGACGCATCTCCTTTGTTATCCGCTTCAGGGCGTCATTATCAAAGGCCTCACCGTTTTCTTGGCGCTGAAAACCTTTGGCTATGTCCGCGGATCAAGATCTGCTATCACGCCTTGCACGAGTCGAGCGATGGGGTGCCAGCCGGGCGCGGATCGCTTCAATTCTTCAAGCTGCCCGGAACCATGGACAGCGGTCCAAGTGTTTCTCTGATCGAGGGCGGCGCCGTGTTGTCGTAAGCGTGGCACATATGACTCGCTGGGCGCCGGTATACAACTGCTCAATCAGCGTGTAAGCAGCCTTGAGCTTTTTCCACACATCAGAGCCCATATGCGCAATACGCTTGCCTGCACCGGTTTCAGATAACTCGGGTTAAACCGACGGAAATAACAAAATTGAGATAATCAGTGCAAATTTTCTTACCAAAGATAGCAGCAGTCATAGCATGTACTTGGCGCTTGAGTCCGGTAAGCTCTTCAGTCACCGGTTTAAGGGCTGCTTCAGCTTCTTCCGCCCGCTTTATTAAACCGGCTTTCTCGGTGTCCCAGCTTGACCCTTCGGTTTATACCACTCCTTCAGCTGTTCCATAGTGGTCAGGGCTGTTTTTAACTCATCCTTGGCTTTGGTGGCTTCTGCCATTTGAGTTTCCAGATTGGCTCGAAGGTCCTTGAGTTGCACAGTTTGCTGGTATATTTCATTACGATAACAAAGGGAGCATGTTAGTTGTTTCATTATACAAGTCCCAAGCTCAATACAAGTATTCAACTTGGCACTTGGGGGCTAATGGCTAGTTGATCTCGGTTTGCTATGAGGAGACACACCTTAAGTCCCGTTTAACTTTGCAAAGTTAAACCGACCCTTGAGGAGCTACTATACGATCAAAGTACAAGAAAGGTCAACTCATTACCTCATAGCGGTCCTTCATGCGATTTACGGACCGGCTTCAAAGTCACGGCTTGTGTAAAGCCGGTTCAGAAAGCCGGAATGAAGTTCTTGGGCAGAGAAGTTGTCGTAAGCCGACAGATCAGTCTTCCCCTTGTCTTTGTTCATAGTAGTGGAACCTTCCTTGATGTTGTGCTTTGCTAGAGCGACCGGTTGGCTAGGAGCGTGTAGCGATGCTGTCACAATAACATCGTCATTTTCGGCGGTCTTCTTTGGGCTTGATGTCTTCTTGCTCTGGCTCGGCGGTTCAACAATCACGACCCGCTCTGTGGATGGGTTTGATGGAGCAGGCTGCGAGGTTTCCACTTGGACCTCCGGTTCAACTTCTGGCGGGTCAGCAGTATCGTCTTTGTACAACTCGCCAGAGCTATCTTTGGCGGCTTCAGGATTTTCGTGGGTTTGTTCTGGGGTCTTTTCCGGATCACCATCCGCCATAGGGTCAAAGGTTTTCGCTTTCTTACTCAAGCGAGCCTTGGTGCTGCAATATTCAGAATGGAATTAAGACAAATTGGACAAAGCAATTGTAAACCGAATTGACGGGACAACGGTTGCGTACCCTGCAGCAACTTTAAGTGGAGGCAGTTGCGTGGTTGATGAACCGCCGGATGAACCGGAAGAGGCCTGATAATTTGGGTCAGATGGATTGAGAGGACATCGGAAGAAACCCTTTAAGGGATAACGTTTTTCGGAGAGCAAGTCACCTCACGGGCGGCGCTTCCGGTTGGTGTGTCCGTAAACGGATGAGGTAATCCGTTGGCCACTATGCGGGTCGTCTGGGCGCTCTTCACTTGCTGTGTCTTCAAAGAAAGGTTTGGATTTAAGTAAGCACAGGAATGATATTTTTCACTTTCGACGGTAGCGCCAAATTCTTTTAACCGGCACAAGGTCGGATTCGGAAGAAAGAAAGATTACCTCAACAGGTCGGCATGGCTGGCTTGAGATCATCCAGGAAGTAAAGTTGTCGATAAAAGGAATACAAAGGACAAATCATAAGCAGAATGAACACAAAGCGGGAAGCGGTTTACGGCGGCTCCTCGTAAGAATGTCAAGTTTTACCTCAACCGATTCTTCGTCCTCTGGCGGATCAGAGGACTTGGCGGCTTTCTTCTTGCCTGCCTTCTTGGTGGCCTTGGACTTTACACGCGGCGCCCGAACCGGTTTAGTACGTTTCCAGAAGGAGCTGTCAGCCTGAGAAGTAACAAGGATTAATACATATCAACAAAGTTTAAGGACCCAAGAACGGTGAATAGAGCTTTACCGACGGCGGTTTGTTGGCAACACAGAATGGAGCCAACCCGGTTAGGCTGCAGACGGAGATCGGTTCATCAAGCATCTTATTTACAATCTCTGTAACCTCAAGTTCAGTTATGGGCAGCTCGTGACGTCTTTGAGGGTCTTTGAGGCTGCCGGTGTACTCATGCATCAATCCGGGCCGGCGGCTTGGTGGCAAAACGCCCCAAGAAACCCAACACCGCACAAGGTCCACGCCGGTTAAGCCATTGGCCATTAGAGCCCGGAGCTTGATAATTTGAGGCGCGAAGTTCTTCCGTTCATGGCGGTTAAGCGTGAAGGCAGCGGATGCTGGTTCTTGAGCGGTGAGGACGATAACCCGCAAGGGGTTCTCGTTAGCGGGAGCAGTGTTCCGGCAGTAGAACCAGGTTTGGTTCCAATCCTTTGGATGGCTGTGGTGTTTGGCGTGAGGAAAATCCACTTCCTTCCTCTTTTGGATTGAAACGCCGCCCAGTTCTGTGTTCAGACCGTCAGAAAATTCGGTACGGCGGTTCAAGTGGAAAACATCCCGGAACAGCTCCACAGATGGTTCTTCCTGAAGATAGACTTCACAGAAGACTTGGAAGTTGCATATGTTTGACACAGAGTTTGGACCGATATCCTGCGGATGGAGCTTCAAACTTGCCAGGACATCCCGGAAAAATTTTGAACCGGGCGGGCAGAATCCCCGGTCTAAGTGCTGCATAAACACGATTACTTCTCCCTCTTGTGGTTCGGGAGGAAACTCGCCGTCCGGAACACGCCAGTGGAGGACATTTTTTGGGGCCAAACCGCCAGTGGTGACATAGCCGTTGAGTTGTGTTTCAGTGATTTTGGACCGGACCCGGTTGCAAGCTGAGAATTGAGGAGCCATTCGGAAGACTAAGCTGCGAGAGAAAGAAAGAGCGGTTTACCATTAAGCGGTTCAGCATATCGGATATTGTTAAACCGGCGATTCAGCAGCGGCTTCCAATTCGGTTTAGCGAGGACTAATGGAGTAGCGGATTAGCTATCAAAAGTTAAACCGCCAAAAAAGCGAGCTGAAAAATCTACTAAGTGTGGGCGAAACAGATTTCACACACGAATGGAAGTGATCTAGATCTACCAAAGTTTCAGTAAGAAAAACTTCTACGACCTATACAAGCCTCATATAGCGCAGGAAGGTTCAGGCGTGCTAAACTAAAGGATCTGAACAAAAAAGGGGAAGATGCATAAGAAGTCGGATGGACGGCGGAGCAGTCACCCGCACAGGGTATATGGTGCGGTTGAGTTATACAGCCATGGCAGGGCAGGTATGAAGAAGCTGATATGAACACATATGAACTATGAGATGAAACAGGATCTTCAGATGGGATCTAGGGCTTGAAAGGGACCTTACCGGATGAGAAAAGCCGCGGAGGAGCGCTGGGAACCTCTGATACAATCAGGTTGATGCAGCGGCCCGGCGTTGAAGCGTCGTTCGAAGGTCGGGCGCGGCGGCGGAGCTTCAAGGCTGGAGCGTCGCGAGGAAGAAGAAGAGCGGAAGAAGAAGAAGAGAAAGGGGCGACCGGTCTATTTATAAGGGACCGGAGCAATCAACGGGCGCGAGAATCGAGGAGTCAAAAGCGGCGGACGGTGCAGCGGCCGCCTCGATTTCCGGGATAGCATTAAATGAAGGGAATCTTACTGTTTGGATTCCTTTATTAAAGATGACGTCAAGGTGCCTTGATACGGAGATCGGAGGATGACGTCACGGCGGTTCAAGCGGATGGCGGTTTACAAAATATGAAAGGAGATCAAGAGTTTCCTGACGATGTTGAAGATTAACCTGAACCGGTTCAAGTCAATCTGGGGCCTAATGTTGGGGATATAATTGCGAGTGTGAACCGCCTGGAGGGGCCGGTTTACCTAAATCCATGATCGAGCCCACGGAGGAGGCCCGAGCCCAGGCGACTTAAGGTCCATCTATGTGAACCGCCTTAGTGTTGTAACTTGTGTTGTAAGTTAAGAAAGAAGAGACCGAGCGGACACTTGTATGAGCTGGATCGGGACTCAGAGACCGCCGGCAGGCGTCAACCCGTGTATATAAGGGGCGACCGGCGGCGGATTAGGACAGAGAATTGAGGCTAAAGCGAAGCTATTGCTCCCTAGTCACGAAATCATATCAATCCCATCACAACTGGGCGTAGGCTTTTACCTTCATCGAAGGGCGAACGATATAACTCCCGTGTCTTGTGTCGCTTTAACCCTCTAGGTTAACCCGTGCGATGGCCCTACGACTAAGTCCTTTCATGAGGACATCTGCCATGACAATTCCACGACACAAACCATCCTGCCATCTGGATAGAAATGTGTTGTGGAGTAGAATTGCATAATGAGCTCGTCATTCCAGTTTGTGAGCTTCTGCCCAACAAAATCTGCAACTCCACACGCACTGAAGCTGTCATACACTCCGGGATAGTGTTCTGCATTCTCTGAGCGTAGGTCCAAACGACCCACCTCATATCACAAACTATGGGCTTCTTATCCAATAAGATGGTCTCATAGAAGTCCTGCTGCTCCTTGGTGTGAAACCTGTAATCTACAATAGTCCTTCTCCTGGTGGCATATGGATCTGACTCTCTCCATAGCCTCAACCCTAGATCTCTCCTGATCTTCATGTTCTCAGCCACAGGATGAGCATCATTGTGGTCTGGAATCTTGGGTTTGAGCTTCCTTAAGACCTGCCCTTCTTCATCTTCCTCAGCAGCAACATCAGGCATTGGGGCCTTGTTCTTCTCAGCTGCTGGTATACTCCTGGTATTCCTCTTTGGTGCACTCTTGGGCTTGGGGGCAGCTTTGGGCTTTGAAGTTGCAGCCCCTGTCTTTATGGCATCACCCATCAACTTTTGTGCCTTGGGTGCTGGTTCAACAACCTCTTCTTCTTCCTCTTCCTCCATCATAGAAGGCTTCTCAATCACTCGCCATGGTCTTCTTGACCCTTTCCTTCCTTTTCTTTCCTTGGCAGCAGGCTCTTTGGGTTGGGATTCCAAAGAAGCTTGAGTGGAGACTCGGCTTTGGACATTGGTTGTCTACCTGCGGGCCTTTTGATCTTCATGCACGGCTTTCTGCGCTTGAGCGATTACTCCTTCTTGAGCACTTTCTTCTTTGAACTTGCCTCATCCTCAAGCGCCACATAATACTCATCCTCGGACTCGAGGTCTTCTTCTTCCTTGTCCTTGTGGCAGCCTTGGGCAGATTCTTTGGGAGTGCTTCTGCTCCCCTCATCTGAGCTGCTAGAGGGAATAGTGCCCTCACTCATGTGAATCTGCTCTTCTGACTTGTATAGGCTGTCACTTTGGTCTGACATGCTGCACACACTGACTGTTGACGCTGTGAACAGTTATAGATGAGGTAGAGTGGATGAGCATCACAAAATGCAGAGATTTTGCAAACTAATGATTCAAAAAAACTTAGTTTTAGTTTTCCACAGAAAGCATTTCGGATCTACCGATTTTCAAACTCGGTGATACTGAAGCACTTTTGGAACCTAAACAAGTGAACTCGGTCAGACCGAGTCACAGTTCGGTGACACCGAGACTGCTAGGGTTTCACGAAGTTCTAAAATCGGTCACACCGATTTGTAATTCTCGGTCAGACCGAGACTTACTAGTGCAATGACGTTAGCCAAATTGGTGGGACCGAGTTTTTCAACTCGGTGGGTCCGAGATGGTTTCGGCAGAAACCTAACCCTAAATTTTCGAATCACACCTATTCTAAGGATCATTTTGACTGGATAGAAGTGTTTCAATCGTGGTAAGATGCATTACGAACACAATGTGCTGAGAATCAGACGAGGATAGCACTATGATCGAGTTCATACCCTAGTTCGGGTGAACTCGCTTCTGGTGACAACAATGGAGAAGAATTCCGTTGGCGGCGGAGACCAGCGATAGGAGGCGGTGGCGGCGAGGTCGTCGATCCGTGAACCTAGTAGGCGAGCGAGTTATCTTGTGGTGAGGAGTTTGGAGAAAGTTTTCCAAAATTTGCCCGTGTGAATATATAGCCCGACAACTTTGTCGGTGTGACCGAGTGGAACAACTTCGGTGGCACCGAGATGCATAACTGATAACATTCTGCAACTTGGTGTGACCGAAAAGTTCAAATCGGTTGCACCGAGATGAAAACCTAGATCGACTTAGTGATCTCGGTATGATCGAAATGGATGAATCGGTCAGACCGAAAATCACAAAGAAGTTTTGGAAGTTTAAGTCTATGACGAATCGGGGACTCCGAGTGCTCCTCACACAGAGTGGTTCGAATCTGACTTGATCAAATTTTGTGATGTAGCATGAATAGAGTTTGAGACGAGAAAATTATAGATATCTAGAGAAGGTTCTTAGGCAATCTTGTCCATCCACTTGGCCAAAGAAAAAGAAGCCAATCAATCAAAACAACAAGTGGATGTCCTTGAATGAGTAAAATATGCATCCAACATGCTCACACAACAAAATGACAAATGAAATATGTGACAAAGCATGCATAACCAATTCTAGCATCTATCGAACAAATGGCGATGACTAGGTCATCTATATATGAGTATATTGACTTAGGAGTCAAATGAGAACATTTGATCACAGTCATACTCATCGTTTAAGCTCAAGTGGGGTTACCACTTTTACATAAAGCATTTATGTGTTCACATCATTAGAGTTGCTTTGACTCAATTCTTAGAGTTAAGCTCCCCCTAGATGTGAGATCCCCCCTTAGAGGGATAAACTAACCTTGAGTTTTGTCGATGATGACTTCATGTAGGTGTTGAAGATGTGGATGCTCAATGTTGATGTAGATCTCTTGGAGAAATCCTTTGAAGTGAGTTGCACTTTCAATACCTACATGGGTTAGTCCCACAAGGAACAGACAAGAATATCCATAGACATAGAGTGATGCACACACAAAATGATGTCCATGAAAACATTAGGTTACCTTGTCCCTTTCCTTACCAACATGAGGGTTTGTGACTCCTTGAACTAGTGCAAGATATGGAAGGTGGTTGCACTTGTCCTTGCCATAATGATATGAGTGAAGAATGTTGGCGGAGTCACCCTCAAGAACTCTCTAGTTCTTCTTCTTCGGGATCCACATCATCTTGATGGGAATCCTTGGTGTAGTAGTTGTGCTTGATGAAGTAGAACTTGACATAGTCTTGGGAACCCACTTGACCAAGGCATTAGGTGCTTCTTCAAATGCATCAATCTCCTCTTGAAGCTTGTCCTTGCCTTTGTTCTTGTCGTCTTGTGGTGGAAGATCATCTTGTGCTTGTGTTCCCTTGAAGGAAGTGGGATCATACTTCTCTTGTTGAGGAACAAACTTTGTCTTGGGGTATTGATCTTCTTCCCACTCAACTCCATTGGCATTGAACTTTCATTCAAAACCAACACTTTGATTCTTCCGGTGCCTTCCTTGCTTGCGTACAATTTCCTCAAATTGCTTACTCCCGGCAAGGCTCTTGTATACACCTTTCTCTATAATTCCCTTCAATAAGCTGTTTTCTTGCTCAAGTGTAACTTGGCTAAGAGAATCATTAGTGGAATCAAGAGAACTACTAGAAGCAACAATATTGTGTTTAGCATTGTTGTTGTTACTACTAGGAGAAGAATCTTTCTTGTTCTTGTTACTAGACTTGACTTGAGGCATGTAAGTAGATAAGAGTAAACGCTTGGCAATATAAGAAGAAATTTTCTTACGGAGATCATCATTGATCGCTTTTAGGAACTCATGCTCTTGCTCAAGATTGAACTTTTCAATGCGTAACTTCTCATGAGCCCTTAAAAGTTCTCGATGATCTTCGAAGATAGTTTCATGAGCTAACTTAAGAGTGTTTAGTTCTTTAGTTAGACGCTCAGTCTTCTCCTTATCATTGTCATTCGTTTCATTTTGATTAGCATGATTAATTGACGTTTCATCATAGTATTCATCACTAGAGTTGTCAATAAGTAAATCATCATCACCTAACAAGTCATCTTCATCACTATTAAAATCAACATACTCGGGGTGTGTTACCTTAGGACCTTTGGCCATGAAGCATCTTCCAATTCCTTCATTTGGTGATTCAAATATGTCATAGGAGTTGGTTGATACAAGTGCTAGACCGGAAACACCTTCATCTTGAGTGTATTCGGAGTCAGAGTGATAGCTTCTCTCGGAGTGATTGTCGGAGTCGGAGCCGGATACCCATTCACCAACATGAGCTTGAAGTCTTAGTTTTGTGTAGCTCTTTGAGGACTTGTCCTTCCTTTCCGAATCCTTGTTTCTCCGTGAGGGTCTTCGTTCATAACGATCATCTCTACTCCTTCTCTCTCTTGGTGGTGATTCTTCTTTTCTACTTCTTCTCTTGGGAGAATCTTCTCTTCTTTTGTAGGGTGCCGTACATTCATTGGAATAGTGTCCGGGTCTCCCACAATTGTAGCAATTGCGCTCTCGACTAGAAGATCTTTTGTCATGTAGGACCTTGATTTAGAGCTTCTTTATTTGCTTCTACTCTTGTAGAATTTGTTGAAGTTCTTCACCATTAAGCTCAATTCTTCATTGAAGGTTTGTTTCTCACTTGATGATGTGGGGGCTTCACATGAGGCTTTGTAAGCACCACTTGACTTGTTGTGAAGTTCCTCCTTATCCTTGAGTGACATCTCATGAGCAACAATTCTTCCAATTACTTCCGTTGGCTTGAGATCTTTGTAATTTGGCATCATTTGGATCAATGTGCACACGGTATCATATTTTCCATCCAATGCTCTTAGGATCTTCTTGATGATGAATCATCGGTCATCTCTTCACTTCTTAAGCCGGCAATCTCATTTGTGATAAGAGCAAGCCTAGAGTACATTTCAGCGACACCTTCACCATCCTTCATTTTGAACTTGTCAAGCTGACTTTGGAGCACATCCAACTTGGATTCCTTGACGGAGTCGGTACCTTCATGCATATCAATCAAAGTATCCCAAATTTCCTTTGCATTCTCAAGGCGGCTGATTTTGTTGAATTCTTGAGGACAAGCCATTGAAGAGGATATCACAAGCTTGAGCGTTGTATTGCAGCATTTTCAACTCTTCGCATAAAGCTTCACGGTTCGGTTCTCTCCCATCAAAGAATTCACCTTGCAAACCAATACACACAATAGCCCAAACGGCGGGGTTATGTCCGAGAATATGCATTTTCATCTTATGCTTCCAACTTGCAAAATTAGTGCCATCAAAGTAAGGACCTCTACGATGATAATTTCCCTCGCTAGACGCCATACTCTCCTAGGTTGTGAAACCAAGGCTATGACCACCAAAAGCTATGGAAATCAAAGCAAATGGAGACCGTAGATTTGATACCACTTGTAGGACCTTGAAGTATGTCTAGAGGGGGGGGTGATTAGACTACTTGACCAATTAAAAACTTAACCTTTTCCCAATTTTAGACTTTGGCAGATTTTAGCTATCTTAGAGCAAGTCAAGCAATCTACACACAATTCAAGCAAGCATGCAAAGAGTATATAGGCAGCGGAAAATAAAGCATGCAACTTGCAAGAATGTAAAGGGAAGGGTTTGGAGAATTCAAACGCAATTGGAGACACGGATGTTTTTGTCGTGGTTCCGGTAGGTGGTGCTATCGTACATCCACGTTGATGGAGACTTCAACCCACGAAGGGTAGCAGTTCTTGCGAGTCCACGGAGGCTCCACCCACGAAGGGTCCACGAAGAAGCAACCTTGTCTATCCCACCATGGCCGTCTCCCACGAAAGACTTGCCTCACTAGCGGTAGATCTTCACGAAGTAGGTGATCTCCTTGCCCTTACAAACTCATTGGTTCAACTCCACAATCTTGTCAGAGGCTCCCAAGTGACACCTAGCCAATCTAGGAGACACCAGTCTCCAAGAAGTAACAAATGGTGTGTTGATGATGAACTCCTTGCTCTTGTGCTTCAAATGATAGTCTCCCCAACACTCAACTCTCCCTCATAGGATTTGGATCTGGAGGAAAGAAGATTTGAGTGGAAAGCAACTTGGGGAAGGCTAGAGATCAAGATTCTTGTGGTTGGAATGGAATATCTTGCCCTCAACACATGAGTAGGTGGTTCTCTCTCAGAACTGGTAAGTTGGAAGTGTAGGTTTGTTCTGATGGCTCTCTCCACAAATGAAGAGGAGGTGGAGGGGTATATATAGCCTCCACACAAAATCTAACCGTTACACACAATTTACCAAAATCGGTGGGACCGAATCATCAAACTCGGCCGGACCGATTTAGTAAACCTAGTGACCGTTAGGGTTTTCGGTGGGACCGATATGCAACTCGGTAGGACCGATATGATTAGGGTTATGGCATAACGTAATCTCGGTGAGACCGATTACACAAACTTCGGTGAGACCGATGTTGGTAATTAGCTAACGGAGAGTTGGTCGTAAACTTCGGTGGGACCGATTCGCTCTTCGGTGAGACCGAAAAGTTACGAAAGGAAACAAAGAGTTTACATTGCAATCTCGGTGGGACCGATCACTCACTTCGTTAGACCGAAGCGTTCTGAAGGGAAGCAGAGAGATTACAATCCCATCTCGGTGAGACCGAGATCCATATCGGTGAGACCGATTTGCCTAGGGTTTGTGGCGATGGCTATGACATTTGAACTTCGGTGGCACGGATAGAAAGAATCGGTAGGGCCGAGTTTGACTTTAGGTTTAGGTCATATGTGGATGTGAGAAAGTAGTGGAGGGTTTTGGAGCATATCACTAAGAACATGAAGCAAGAGGCTCATTATGCAACATCTCATCCCTCCTTGATAGTATTGGCTTTTCCTATAGACTCAATGTGATCTTGCATCACTAAAATGTAAAATGTAGAGTCTTGAGCTTTTGAGCTTGAGCCAATCCTTTGTCCTTAATATTTTTAGGGATCCACTTTCATCATCCATGCCATGCCATTCATTGAGCTTTCCTGAAATATTTGTCTTGAAATAGCATTAGCTCATTGAGCTATATGTTGTTATGAATTACCAAAACCACCTAGGGATAGTTGCACTTTCACCATCCACACCGGCTTACAAACGTTGCGGCTGATTCATTTGTCTGCTCCCACGGCCGACTCACCCGTGAGTGATTTCAACTTAACCTAGTGATCATCAACTTCATGGCGGATTATTTCTGGCCTGACACATTAGGTGATATCCATTTTAAATATATTTTATTGGCACATATTATTTTTGTCAAAGAGCAGTTTATCTTTGCCTTGGTCTGCAATATTGTTGATGCGGGACAATTGTTCATTTACATCAAAAGCGTGGTTGACTTCGCTGCGCGGTTTATAGCACCACGTCCGATTCATCCGTCTGAGCTGCCTCTGATGCGGCGGTCGTCTTTACCGTCCGTCTCTCGCGGCCTGGTTCACATCAACACACCGGGACGCTCCTGTCTGCATGAGCGGTTTATTGAGTATGAGCAAGTCACTGCTTGGGAAGCCCGGTTTTGTTCCGACAAATTGGAGGAAAATTATCATGTATTATCAGCCGCCGTCGCCTTTGGATGGCTCAATGGCGCGGCGCTGAAATCGCCGCACTACGGTTCGGTTAACTTCAAACAGCCAGTTGGAAGGAACCATTGGCCGAGTTGCTGACACGGTTCATACTGGATCATTTATAACCCGCCGCAGTCACCTCAACCTTCAATGGATTCACATCGCGCTATCAACGCCAATGATATACATCTTCTGTTGTGGTCAAATATGAAGAATCTCAAGCCAACACTTCGAGTCATCTTGAGATTCGGGGGCTACAATGGTATGGCTCGGCAAAATTAGCCGGTTTCAATGAATTCAAGAACTCCGGGTCATTGAAGGGAAGATAATCCGGACCTGGAGGCTACTGCTTTATTGGCAAATATTTAAAGGCCGTCAGAAAAATTTCCGGTTCAAAATGAAGATTCCGGTTTAAAATACAGCTCAAGAGACATCTTTCTCCCGCAAAGCTTTGAAGCTCACAAAACCGGTTCAACATCTGGGTCAAGGTAAATTTGTCCCTTACAAAGCTTTGAGGATCTCAATATCCGGTTTAAGAATTTCCGGTTCAAAAATAATTAATCTCTCGCAAGTTCGAGATCTCAGACAAATTAATGGTTACCAAAGAAACTTGCTGCCATGATGCACGGTTCAAAACATGGGTATCCTGCCTTACGGCTTATATGGTCACTTGGGGGCTTCCTGCTCATCGGGCATAACTATCAGTACCCTCTTGACCGGTGCAATGACAAAACTTATATGGTCACTTGGGGGCTTCCTGTTCAAACATAGGTCATATTCGAACCAAAGAGAACATAGCTGTCGATACCCTTTTGATTAGCAAACTGCCGAACCTACTTGGGGGCTTCTTGATCGTATCTGAATCATAGCTCAACCCCTTTAGGAATCGACGTGGATCGTATTCCAATCAGCGTCGTTAAACAATTTTTAAGGTCATTTGGGGGCTTCTTGTTCAAACATAGGTCGTATTCGAACCAAAGAGAACATAGCTGTCGATACCCACTTTGATCGGCAATGCCAGCATGCTTCGGGGCTATATGATAAATATTGAATCTTAGCTTAACCCTTTTGGAGCAGTTTCTTGATCATATTCGAATCAGAAGCCTCAAATTTTTTATCTGTTTTTATACAATCACAAGTATTTGAGTTGTCACAAATATCATATGTGCCGTGTGACGCCCCGAGACCGACGCTCCAGAAGACTTCCAGCTATTCCGGGTTTCGCCGTGTGTTTCTTTTGTGCCTGCTATTTTATTTTTGCATTGCATCATGTCATCATGCCATCATATCATTAATTTTAAAACTCATCTTAATAAATTGCATAGATCTTTTGATCTATTTAAATCGAGGGAAGGTTGACTTCTCTTTATAACATATCCTCCCAATATTATGGAGCTATATAAAAATATTCCATTGTTTTGGAATCACCATAACCCACTTGCATAATAAATCCCATGTCTTTTCTGCTCCGAGTTGACCTCAAAACCTTGCCAATATTATTTCATCATTTTCGGAGCTCCACCAAAATCCTCAACATTTTGGCCACACGAACCTAGTCCCAATTCAAGACCATTTGAATTATATTCAAATGACTTTGAATTTAATTCCTGCAATCTTGCCACTCCTATTTTTCATGGACCGTGCACATTTTTGCGAGTCCGGAAAAATTATCCGCGCGTCCAACTTCTTCCCCTAACCTCCCTTTCTTTTCTTTCTTATCTTTGTTTTTTTCTCTTAGTGAGGGAGAGAAGAGAGCCTGCAGCCCAGCCGGCCTCTAAGCCCAAAGCCCAGCCGGCGCCCCCACCAGCTCTAACCCTAGCCCGATCGATCCCATCGCTCGATCCCCATCTCCCTCGCAGCCTCACTCTCCCGATCCCATCGCCCCTCCTCTCGATCCCCTCTCCCCATCATCCTCCTCCTCCGCTGCCACACGCAGAGAGGAGTAGAGCACCGCGCCCGGCCTCCGCAACACCACCGGGGCGGCCAACTCCGGCGGCCCTCCGTCATCCGCGCCCGCCTCCGCAACACCACCAGGCGGCCAACTCCGCGGCCCTCCGTCATCTGCGCCCGTGCCGCCGCGCTGCCTTCTTCCAGCGCTGCATGCCATCTTCTTCAGGCGCTCGAGCATGAGCTCGTCCGCGCCCCGCCTCCTCTTCTCTGTGTTCACGCGCCCGCAGCACTCGGCCTCCTTCCACGCGCCATGTCCGCCTCACCTCCTCTGCTTCGCCCGTACCGATCCTCTGCACCTTCCCATCGGCCCTGCTCCTTCCCTCGCCGTCCCGACCAGCAGCAGGAAACCAGGAGCTCAAGCCCTGCCATGGCCGCCGCCCGTTCGTCGCCTCCGGCCGGATCCAGCCGCCCTCGGCCTCTCCTCGAGCACCCGAGGCCCTGCGAGCCTCCCGCTCGCCCGCATCTGCCTCTGCTTCGTGCCACTCACCCTTGGCGCCATGGCCTCTGCCTCCTTTGGATGACCCGTGGCTGTCGTGCCCTGTTGTGCGTTCTCTCCGCTGCACAGCCTTTGTTGGCGTCAAGACCGTGGGCGCCAAGTTAAATCTTCCACTATCATCTCCGAGGATTTCTCCAAGTACCGCACGGATGCCAAGTCGACTACACCATGGTGATCGTGAACAACTACACATCTACAACTAGTGTACCTCTACATCCCGGAATCGCGAAGTACCGCATTTGAAGCATAAGTACAACAAGGAACCCGAAGAACTTGGATCGCCAAGTTCCTCTTTATCCACGATGATTACGCAAGACCCGAGATCGACTTCGCGGACTCACAAGTACCATGACGACCGCCAAGTTCCACTACCGGTGAACGTTTTGGAATTGCCAAGTCAGACTACAACGCGAAGACCATGTACAACTACGGATCCCGTGGATTTCACCAAGTACCTCTATCGACAACCCGAACATCTACGCAACGTGTACAACTACTTCCACTACGACCCACGAGTACCACTACTTCCCTCGACGACTCGAACCGCTCCGAAAATGCACGCTTCGAAGGTATAACCGCTGAGACGACCGCCGTGACCGAATGCATATGTTGTATGAGATGCCCCTTTGCACCGTGTCCGAAATTGTCGCTCGCTTGTTCCTCCTCGTTGCCATGCCATCGTCTCGTGGGAACCCGGTAACCGGGAACACCCCACCATCTTGCTCAACTCGCTTCCGTCACACTTTCTTTTGCACCGATATCTCCATGAGCTACCGGAACCGAAATGTTGCCGTGGCACCATTTTCGTTTCGCCGCCGTGGCACCCTTTTCGTTCCGCCATGGTGACCAAATGCTTCATAACATGCTCATGTCAGCTTTTAATAAAAATTGCATAAAACTTGCACATGTCATCCGCATCATGATAACAACATTTAAATGTTTATAATTGTTGTTTGCATTAATTTGCTTATATGCCATGCTAAAATGATTTATTTCATAACTAAATAACCGTAGCTCGGTTTTAGTTAAACTTTATATGTAAATGGGGTGGAAAAATGCCTAGTTTAACATGGTAGCATTACTTTGCATGTTTAACAACTCTAAAATATGCTTTAGGTCAGAACAGTACCAAATTCGAAATATGCATATGAGGATTTTTCCGGAATTGTTGTTGTTGTTTCCGGCCTCATTTTATCTTGCCTAAATAGTTAGTTTCATATGCTTCACCTCTTGCCAGGTTTAATAATATTTGATATTGTTGAGTACCTATTCGGGAGAGAACTAAATAAGTGATGTGGTGTCTTGTCAATATGCAACCCGTTGCATATTGAGCTCCATTTAACTTGTAGTTTTGTTTGTGCATATAGCCATGCCATGCCTCATTAAACCGGACATGCATCATACTTGATTGTGCATCATGCCATGTTTATGATTGTGTGTTTACTATGTTGTTTGTTTCTTTCCGGGTTGCTTCTCTCGTTAGCTTCGGTTTCGTTCCGGAGTTGTGAGGATTCGTTCGACTTCGTCCTTTTGTCTTCTTCATGGACTCGTTCTTCTTCCTTGCGGGATTTCAGGCAAGATGACCATACCCTCAAAATCACTTCTATCTTTGCTTGCTAGTTGCTCGCTCTTTTGCTATGCCTATGCTATGATGCCTACCACTTGCTATATCATGCCTCCCACGTTGCCATGTCAAGCCTCTAACCATCCTTTCCTAGCAAACCGTTGTTTGGCTATGTTACCGCTTTGCTCAGCCCCTCTTATAGCGTTGTTAGTTGCAGGTGAAGATGAAGTTTGTTCCTTGTTGGAACATGGAGGCGTTGTTCCTTGTTGGAACATGTTTACTTGTTGGGATATCACAATATATCTTATTTAATTAATGCATCTTTATACTTGGTAAAGGGTGGAAGGCTCGGCCTTATGCCTGGTGTTTTGTTCCACTCTTGCCGCCCTAGTTTCCGTCATATCGGTATTATGTTCCCGGATTTTGCGTCCCTAACGCGGTTGGGTGATTTATGGGACCCCCTTGACAGTTCGCTTTGAATAAGACTCCTCCAAAGAAGGCCCAACATTGGTTTTACCATTTGCCACCTAAGCCTTTTTCCCTTGGGTTCTGCAGACTCAAGGGTCATCTTTATTTAACCCCGGACCAGTGCTCCTTGAGTGCTGGCCCAAACCAGCGATGTCCGCGCCCCACAGGCAATCAGGGTCTATGCCAACCCGACGTCTTGCTCATCCGGTGTGCCACGAGACCGAGATATGTGCAGCTCCTATCAGGATTTGTCGGCACATCCGGGCGGCTTTGCTGGTCTTGTTTTATTCTTTGTCGAAATGTCTTGTAGTCCGGGATTCGAGATGATCGGGTCTTCGGTAGAAGGAATATCCTTCATTGACCGTGAGAGCTTATAATGGGCTAAGTTGGGACACCCTGCAGGTATTATCTTTCGAAAGCCGTGCCCGCGGTTATGAGGCAGATGGGAATTTGTTAATGTCGGTTGTAGAAAACCTGAAGTTGATCTTAATTAAAATACACCAACGGCGTGTGTAACGTGATGGTCTCTTCTCGTGGTCAGGGAAGTGAACACGATGTTGGAGTTATGTTTGGCGTAAGTAGTTTCAGGATCACTTCTTGATCGCTACTAGCTTCACGACCGTGCTTTTCCCCTCTTCTCGCTCTCTTTTGCGTGGTAGCCACCATATATGCTAGTAAACTTGCTGCAGCTCCACCTCACTACCCTGTCCTACCTTTAAGCTTAAATAGTCTTGATCTCGCGGTGTGAGATTGCTGAGTCCCGTGACTCACGAGATACTTCAAAACCAGTTTGCGGTGCCGATGAAACCGTGCAGGTGGCCTTTTCCGAGCTCAAGGAGGAGCTCGATGAAGATCTTGTTCATTGTGTTGTTTCATTTCAATTGATCAGTAGTGGAGCCCAGTTGGGACGATCGGGGATCTGTGTAGCATTTGGGGTAGTCTTCTTTTATTTTGGTTCCGTAGTCGGACCTTGATTGTATCTGTATGATGTAATGCTTTACTCATGTATTGTGTGAAGTGGCGATTATAAGCCAACTATGTATCTTTTTCCCTTATGTATTACATGGGTTGTGTGAAGATTACCTCTCTTGCGACATTGCTGTCAATGCGGTTATGCCTCTAAGTCGTGCTTCGACACGTGGGAGATATAGCCGCATCGAGGGCATTACAAGTTGGTGTCGAGCCATCCCGACTTAAGAGCCCCCGCTTGATTGAATCGCTGACTTTGTTGAGTCTAGAAAAAATGTTTTGAGTCTTAGGATTATATATATCGGAGTAGGATTCTTTTTACTCCTCGGTCCCTTAAATCGCTCTGGTGAGGTCTCCTGGCGTAGATGTTTTGACTCTTCTCTCCTCAAATTTCACTAAAAAATTTAGGATCACGCGGGTATCTTGGAATCATTCCGATGGTTTTGTGGCGAGAACATTGTTCTTGGTGCCTCGACATTTAGGGGTTGTGGCGGTGTCCGGGAGTTGAGCTCCGAGGTGTTGTCGTCACAATTTTATAGTTGCAGATTACGGAATACTTGAGTTTTGCCGACATCGAAAATCTCTTTTATGTAGTTGTTGGTGAGATAACCTCGATAACCCGATCTTTGGGCGAGCTCGAGTATTGCCATGACTTCATATAACGGATGATTTTCAAAGGTCGAGGTAAGCGATTTCGGAGTTTTCTTGGTTATGTGTTGAAGGATGGATACAATGGATCTAGGTATTGTTAGTTTGGGTGATATATTTTGTGTCCCTGTATCCCCAACACCAGATTGCATAACCAGAAAGTTTAGGGAGTTTATAGGTGGGAATTCAAGTAGCTCCTAGAATATCTTTCCGACGGATGCATGATATGGGATTGGGCAAATCTCTATCATATGTATTTGTTCGGCTTATTCGCAAGCCAAATCCTTTGTTTTTGTTCCGTTTTGTGGTATTCAAGTTGCTTCAATGCCAAGTGTTGATTCCATACCGTTCCTAAATGGTGTTCTCATATTGCTATGTGAATACTAATCCTTCTTGATCACTGAGCTTGTCATGTCAATTCTTTTCTCAACCGGCGTGCTTCTCTTCAAGTGGATCCGATCATTCCAACATTCGCAAGATCAATTCTAAGCTTTTTCTCAACGGTGTTCGTTTCATCCGACCTAAGTTGCCTTTGTTTTCCCGCCCTCCCACCCTTTTTCTTCAAGGACTCGGATTTCTTATTCAAGTATCCTTTTATTGATGGGAAGTCTCTCCATTCTTTTCCGTCAATGCTCTTATCCGGTGATTCTCAGGAAGATACTAATGGAGCTTCAAGTTTATCATTGTTTGTTCTCTTATCTTCTCCGGTGGATCCAATTCAAGCTTTCAGTGCTGATCATATACTTTTCCTCGTGTCAAATGCTTTCTCATACCGGTGCACCTATCAATCACTTACTTCTCGCTATTGATTTGTTCTGGAGTGCTGAAGATATCTCCGAAGGCTTGTCTTTTCATTCAAGATCCGTTCAAGCTATTTGGGGATTATTATCTCATTCAAGTCATTTAATTCTACCGGTGCAATATCTATTTCAAGCAATCGTTCAACGGTGTTTCTTTTGAGTGGGCCCTAACCCACAGGTCTTTTTTCCAGGATCTTACCTGACTCTTTTAATTTTCTTGGAGCGATTCTCAAATTCTTTCAAAGTTTGACGTAAGAATGAATTATCATCAGTCAAATGTCTTTCTCCAAGATCTTTCAAATTATTTTCCTCGTTGGCCCAATCTTTCTATTCTTCATTATTCCGGAGTGTCTCAATAATTCATGGTGATTCTCATCATCATTCTCAACATTTTAAGGCCAAAGAAGGATTTCTCCTAAATCTTGGTCCGTTCTCTTGAAGATTCATGGTTCTAGCTTGATGCCATCCTCTCATAATTGTTTTCGATTGTGAGAATTCTTTTCAACCACCCGGAGCAATTCAGGAGTCTTTTCAGTTTGATTCTTCTGAGCCCATCATATCAGAATTCTTCATTCAAGCGTTCAACTCTTGTTTTCCAAATCTCACCGGTGCATCGTCGAAATATCCTCTAATCAGTTCATGATCTCTTCGTTCTAATGTATCTAAATTCTGTCAAGCATCTTTATTCGTTTCTAATTCTTCACGGTGAATTGCGCCTTTGCTCGTTCATTCTCAATTCTTACGGTGGTTCGTTCAAGAGTTCTCTTCCTTCGTTATCATATAGACTCATTCGTTCTTTCCAATCCTACCGGTGGTTCGTTGAAGACCTTCCCAAGTTGAGCAATATCTCTCTTCAATCCTTTTTCAATGAGAATAAGTAGTATGCCTAATCCGTTGCTTGTCATCAATCTAAATTGGTGAAGGATACGCATAACATAATTCTTGTTCTTGTTTCATCCAAGTGATTGATTCATTCTTCCGGAGTTCGAAATGGTATCAATTTCTCAGTTCTAAGTTGTTCGTCTCTTCTTTCCGGAGTTTGTTCATCATATCACATTCTCGGTCCGAGATGCTTCATTTTTTCTTACCGGAGTTCTTCATGGATGCTCTACATAGTGGTTCATCAAGGATTCTTTTCATTCTTCAATTGTTCTTCAAGATTTTTCTCGGAGTTAAGATCCGCCAAGCCATACTTCAAAATAAACATGGTGCTCAACACATGTTTTGTTTTGAGGAGTTCAAGCATTCTTCATCTTGCATTCCGAAGTGCAATTCTCTCTATCTTATCTTTTGAGGTGGTGTTATGTCATTTTGACAGTTTCATTCATGTCAATAATGAAATATTTAAATCCATCAATCTCTTCATTGGAGTTATCTTGGGTTATATTTCACCTAAAGCTTTCCCTAAAGATTGTTGCTATTTATGGTGCTTATAAATGACCCAAGTTCTTCATTTGTCCTCTCGGTGATATAAGTTTTCATCTTCTTGTTGATCTTAATCCAATCAACTATTTCCGTTAGTGGCGGGTTGTCACCTCATAATTTTGAGATGTGCTCCATAAGCCCACAACAAGCTTGTTCCTTTCGTTGTTGATAATCCAACAACTCCATTCTAGCATTTCTTGTAAGCGTGCTCTTTCAAGATCTTTTTTCCCTTCATCCATTCCATTCTATTCTTTCATTTCTTCCGGAGGCATTGTGATGTTGCTCTCTTCGACCCATCATCTTGTTTTGTCAAGACCATGTCCTTTTCCTTTCTTATCGTTTTAACCGGAGTGTTGTGTCATCTCTTCAAGTGCTTTCCATCTTATCAAGTTTCCTTCTTCCTTCAGTCGGAGTGCTGCCCAAATTATATCAATCTTATTCCTTCTCTATCTAGTTTTAACCGGAGTGGTTTCAATATCTATCTTATCACTAAACCTCTTGGTTCTCGTCGTATCCCATGTTCCTCTTTTCTAACAGAGTGTTTTCAACTTTGTTCATCTTCGTTGTTTTCTTTCTTTCATTTTTCAACCTCTCAAGGTTCATGGTTTCACTCTTTTGTCAAAGAAGCAACTTTGTTTTACCTCTTCCTCTTCCGCTTTTCTCCGGCGCCATCCTAGATCTCGGGACGAGATCCTCTCGTAGTGGTGGAGTGTTGTGACGCCCCGAGACCGACGCTCCAGAAGACTTCTAGCTATTCCGGGTTTCGCCGTGTGTTTCTTTTGTGCCTGCTATTTTATTTTTGCATTTCATCATGTCATCATGCCATCATATCATTAATTTTAAAACTCATCTTAATAAATTGCATAGATCTTTTGATCTATTTAAATCGAGGGAAGGTTGACTTCTCTTTATAACATATCCTCCCAATATTATGGAGCTATATAAAAATATTCCATTGTTTTGGAATCACCATAACCCACTTGCATAATAAATCCCATGCCTTTTCTGCTCCGAGTTGACCTCAAAACCTTGCCAATATTATTTCATCATTTTCCGGAGCTCCACCAAAAATCCTCAACATTTTTGGCCACACCAAACCTAGTCCCAATTCAAGACCATTTGAATTATATTCAAATGACTTTGAATTTAATTCCTGCAATCTTGCCACTCCTATTTTTCATGGACCGTGCACATTTTGCGAGTCGGAAAAATTATCCAGCGATCAACTTCTTCCCCTAACCTCCCTTTCTTTTCTTTCTTATCTTTGTTTTTTTTCTCTTAGTGAGGGAGAGAAGAGAGCCTGCAGCCCAGCCGGCCTCTAAGCCCAAAGCCCAGCCGGCGCCCCCACCAGCTCTAACCCTAGCCCGATCGATCCCATCGCTCGATCCCCATCTCCCTCGCAGCCTCACTCTCCCGATCCCATCGCCCCTCCTCTCGATCCCCTCTCCCCATCATCCTCCTCCTCCGCTGCCACACGCAGAGAGGAGTAGAGCACCGCGCCCGGCCTCCGCAACACCACCGGGGCGGCCAACTCCGGCGGCCCTCCGTCATCCGCGCCCGGCCTCCGCAACACCACCGGGGCGGCCAACTCCGGCGGCCCTCCGTCATCTGCGCCCGTGCCCGCCGCCGCTGCCTTCTTCCAGCGCCGCCGCGCCATCTTCTTCAGGCGCTCGAGCATGAGCTCGTCCGCGCCCCGCCTCCTCTTCTCTGTGTTCGCGCGCCCGCAGCGCTCGGCCTCCTTCCACGCGCCATGTCCGCCTCACCTCCTCTGCTCCGCCCGTACCGATCCTCTGCACCTTCCCATCGGCCCTGCTCCTTCCCTCGCCGTCCCGACCAGCAGCAGGAAACCAGGAGCTCAAGCCCTGCCATGGCCGCCGCCCATTCGTCGCCTCCGGCCGAATCCAGCCGCCCTCGGCCTCTCCTCGAGCACCCGAGGCCCTGCGAGCCTCCCGCTCGCCCGCATCTTCCTCTGCTTCGTGCCACTCATCCTTGGCGCCATGGCCTCTGCCTCCTTTGGATGACCCGTGGCTGCCGTGCCCTGTTGTGCGTTCTCTCCGCTGCACAGCCTTTGTTGGCGTCAAGACCGTGGGCGCCAAGTTAGTCTTCCACTATCATCTCGAGGATTTCTCCAAGTACCGCACCGGACGCCAAATGCGACTACACCATGGTGATCGTGAACAACTACACATCTACAACTAGTGTACCTCTACATCCTGGAATCGCGAAGTACCGCTTTTGAAGCATAAGTACAACAAGGAACCCGAAGGACTTGGATCGCCAAGTTCCTCTTTGTCCATGATGATTCGCAAGACCCGAGATCGACTTGGCGGACTCACAAGTACCATGACGACCGCCAAGTTCCACTACCGGTGAACGTTTTGGAATTGACAAGTCAGACTACAACGCGAAGACCATGTACAACTACGGATCCCGTGGATTTCACCAAGTACCTCTACCGACGACCCGAACATCTCGCAACATGTACAACTACTTCCCTCGACCCACGAGTACCACTACTTCCCTCGGCGACTCGAACCGCTCCGAAAATGCACGCTTGAAGGTATAACCGCTGAGGCGACCGCCGTGACCGAATGCATATGTTGTATGAGATGCCCCTTTACACCGTGTCGAAATTATCGCTCGCTTGTTCCTCCTCGTTGCCATGCCATCGTCTCGTGGGAACCCGGTAACAGGAACACCCACCATCTTGCTCAACTCGCTTCGTCACACTTTCTTTTGCACGATATCTCCATGAGCTACGGAACCGAAATGTTGTCGTGGCAACATTTTCGTTTCGCCGCCGTGGCACCCTTTTCGTTCCGCCATGGTGACCAAATGCTTCATAACATGCTCATGTCAACTTCTAATAAAAATTGCATAAAACTTGCACATGTCATCCGCATCATGATAACAACATTTAAATGTTTATAATTGTTGTTTGCATTAATTTGCTTATATGCCATGCTAAAATGATTTATTTCATAACTAAATAACCGTAGCTCGGTTTTAATTAAACTTTATATGTAAATGGGGTGGAAAAATGCCTAGTTTAACATGGTAGCATTACTTTGCATGTTTAACAACTCTAAAATATGCTTTAGGTCAGAACAGTACCAAATTCGAAATATGCATATGAGGATTTTTCCGGAATTGTTGTTGTTGTTTCCGGCCTCATTTTATCTTGCCTAAATAGTTAGTTTCATATGCTTCACCTCTTGCCAGGTTTAATAATATTTGATATTGTTGAGTACCTATTCGGGAGAGAACTAAATAAGTGATGTGGTGTTTTGTCAATATGCAACCCGTTGCATATTGAGCTCCATTTAACTTGTAGTTTTGTTTGTGCATATTGCCATGCCATGCCTCATTAAACCGGACATGCATCATACTTGATTGTGCATCATGCCATGTTTATGATTGTGTGTTTACTATGTTGTTTGTTTCTTTCCGGGTTGCTTCTCTCGTTAGCTTCGGTTTCGTTCCGGAGTTGTGAGGATTCGTTCAACTTCGTCCTTTTGTCTTCTTCATGGACTCGTTCTTCTTCCTTGCGGGATTTCAGGCAAGATGACCATACCCTCGAAATCACTTCTATCTTTGCTTGCTAGTTGCTCGCTCTTTTGCTATGCCTATGTTACGATGCCTACCACTTGCTATATCATGCCTCCCACGTTGCCATGTCAAGCCTCTAACCATCCTTTCCTAGCAAACCGTTGTTTGGCTATGTTACCGCTTTGCTCAGCCCTCTTATAGCGTTGTTAGTTGCGGTGAAGATGAAGTTTGTTCCTTGTTGGAACATGGAGCGTTGTTCCTTGTTGGAACATGTTTACTTGTTGGGATATCACAATATATCTTATTTAATTAATGCATCTATATACTTGGTAAAGGGTGGAAGGCTCGGCCTTATGCAGTGTTTTGTTCCACTCTTGCCGCCCTAGTTTCCGTCATATCGGTATTATGTTCCCGGATTTTGCATCCCTAACGCGGTTGGGTGATTTATGGGACCCCTTGACAGTTCGCTTTGAATAAGACTCCTCCAAAAGGCCCAACATTGGTTTTACCATTTGCCACCTAAGCCTTTTTCCCTTGGGTTCTGCAGACTCAAGGGTCATCTTTATTTAACCCCGGACCAGTGCTCCTTGAGTGCTGGCCCAAACCAGCGATGTCCGGCGCCCCACAGGCAATCGGGGTCTATGCCAACCCAACGTCTTGCTCATCCGGTGTGCCACGAGACCGAGATATGTGCAGCTCCTATCGAGTTTGTCGGCACATCCGGGCAGCTTTGCTGGTCTTGTTTTATTCTTTGTCGAAATGTCTTGTAGTCGATTCGAGACTGATCGGGTCTTCCGGTAGAAGGAATATCCTTCATTGACCGTGAGAGCTTATAATGGGCTAAGTTGGGACACCCTGCAGGGTATTATCTTTCAAAGCCGTGCCCATGGTTATGAGGCAGATGGGAATTTGCTAATGTCGGTTGTAGAAAACCGAAGTTGATCTTAATTAAAATACACCAACGCGTGTGTAACCGTGATGGTCTCTTCTCGGTGGAGTCCGGGAAGTGAACACGTGTTGGAGTTATGTTTGGCGTAAGTAGTTTCAGGATCACTTCTTGATCGCTACTAGCTTCACGACCGTGCTTTGCCCCTCTTCTCGCTCTCTTTTGCGTGGTAGCCACCATATATGCTAGTAAACTTGCTGCAGCTCCACCTCACTACCCTGTCCTACCTTTAAGCTTAAATAGTCTTGATCTGGCTGGTGTGAGATTGCTGAGTCCCGTGACTCACAGATACTTCAAAACCAGTTTGCGGTGCCGATGAAACCGTGCGGTGGCCACCCGAGCTCAAGGAGGAGCTCGATGAAGATCTTGTTCATTGTGTTGTTTCGTTTCAATTGATCGATAGTGGAGCCAGTTGGGACGATCGGGGATCTGTGTAGCATTTGGGGTAGTCTTCTTTTATTTTGGTTCCGTAGTCGGACCTTGATTGTATCTGTATGATGTAATGCTTTACTCATGTATTGTGTGAAGTGGCGATTATAAGCCAACTATGTATCTTTTTCCCTTATGTATTACATGGGTTGTGTGAAGATTACCTCTCTTGCGACATTGCTGTCAATGCGGTTATGCCTTTAAGTCGTGCTTCGACACGTGGGAGATATAGCCGCATCGAGGGCGTTACAAGATGCATGCTGGATAGCAGTCGATGAGTGGAGTAATAGTAGTAGATGCAGGCAGGAGTCGGTCTACTTGTCTCGGACGTGATGCCTATATACATGATCATACCTAGATATTATCATAACTATGCTCAATTCTGTCAATTGCTCAACAGTAATTCGTTCACCCACCGTAAAATACTTATGCTCTTGAGAGAATCCACTAGTGAAATCTATGGCCCCTGGGTCTATCTTCATCATATTAATCTTCCATCACTTTATTATTGCCTTTGCTTTTTACTTTGCTTTTTATTTTACTTTGCATCTTTATCACAAAAATACCAAAAATATTATCTATCATCTCTATCAGATCTCACTCTCGTAAGTGACCGTGAAGGGATTGACAACCCCTTATCGCGTTGGTTGCGAGGAGTTATTCTTTGTGCGGTCACGAGGGACTCGCGTAGCCTCCTCTTGGATTGATACCTTGGTTCTCAAAACTGAGGGAAATACTTACGCTACTTTGCTGCATCATCCTTTCCTCTTCAAGTAAATCCAACACAGTGCTCAAGAGGTAGCAACGTTCGCGTGGGCCACGTTCGGTGCAGAGGGAGCCGGCCCCGCCGGAGGTGGTGCGTCGTCGTGTCAGGGAGGAGGACGAGCACGTTCGTCGCTACATGGCTGCTATGGATGTTAGGTTCTCCAATAACTTGCAGGTTCTTTGGGGAGATGACCGGAGCTATGATCCTGTGATGGTTCCTTCTCTTTAGGTGTCCATCGCCCACGCCTCAGGAACCGCGAGTGACCTAGATTATTCTGTAGTATTCAATCTTTATTAGCTAGCTAGCTAGTGATGTATTCGATATATAATATTCGAGACGACGTATTCGAGATTATATATATTATTCGAGACGATGTGTTTCAGATTATATATTATTCAAGACAATGTATTCGAGATTATATATTATTCGAGACGATGCATTCAAGATTATATATTATTCGAGACAATGCATATTATGTACTATGATTCAGTTCTTCCTTATTGATTGCATGCATGCATTGTAATTTGAATACTAAATTGTTTTATATTTCTTCTGGATTAGTTAAACAAAAGCTATGGCGGACAATACCGGCAGAGAGGGAGAAGAGGCGCTGTTCGAGATCATACGCTCCCCTCGCGGGCTAGATGATCAGAATGAAGAAGATGACGGCTCCCAATATCTGAACAATACCGGGGAGGGTGATGATTTGATATTCGATCGCGACGACCGAATTGATGAAGTCATGAACTATGATTATGATGACGAAGAAAATTTTGATCTTGAAATAGTAGAGACCGGCGAGGTATATTTATATAAGCAGGCATCTGGTGATCATCACATGTTTTAAATGATTTGAAGATATATTAAGGAATCGATCTATCTTCTTTCAGCCCTCCGGATCGAGCAAATCTTCTACAGGCAGTAGGACAGTGCGAGGCCCAGCCAAAAAGTTGAAGGAGGGCGTAAAGTACAACATCGATGCCATAAAAAATGATGGCGAACCACTAGCGCCTAAGAACATTGCGAACAAGTTCATTCATTAGTGCGGAGTTCTTGTGAAGGACCAACTCCCGATCTCCCTTCAAGAATGGAAAGAGCCAGCAAAGAAACGTCCAGATCTTACATTTGTCAACGACGGAGCAAAATCTCTGCTTTGGGAAAAACTCATGGAACATTTCACCCTACCAGATCATTTCACAGATGTAGATGTGCAGAAAGTCAAGGACGCTGCTCTTAGGAAGATGGCAATTGCATTCAACAGCCACAAGAAAACTGTATGGGCCAACTATGTCAAAGGAGGAAAGAAGACTCGAGAATTCAAGGGAACACTGGAGAAGCAAAGAGAACACTGGCCCGCTTTCATGAAATTCAATGAATCAGAATTATCCAAGGAACGGTCGAGAAAAAACAAGGCCAATGCCGCAAAAAAGGAGCAGTTCCATAGGCCGGGGACAGGTGGCTACGTGGTGGCAATGCCTAAGTGGGATAGGTCTAAGCAAGAGATGCAGGCTGCACAGGTCACTCCAGTTACATTGAGCTAGCCCCCCAGGTGCAGAACTTGGTTCTATGCACATGGGGGGGGGGGCTCGGACCCGAAGACAGGCCAGGATTCAAAGAAGGCATGTCTTAAAGGAGCCGAAGATAAGTTAATTTATGCAATAGAAGATGCTCGAAAGGGGGTGTTCACACCCAGCAAAGAGAACGACGAGCTTACGCGCGCCCTGGGAAATCCTGAACACCCGGGAAGAACACGAGGCAAGGGCGTTGTTCCGTGGTATGAGGGCTTTTCGGACTAGAACACCGACTACAAAAGCCGTGCGAGAAGGAAGATGGAGGAGGAGAAGAAGAGGAAGCTGGAGGAGGAGCAGAGGAAGCAGGAAGCAGAACGCCTTCAAGGCCTAGAATCAGCAGCAGATCGACTTGGCACTCAAACTAGCGGCAGCAGCAGATCGACTCACTTAGCCAGGAAAGGGAGTCTCAGCAGCGGCAGCAGCTAGCGGATGATCCAGCATTGGATATCACCATCCCATCCATGCCGTGAAGCAGCGTGGATTCCGCCCCGGGCGACGCACTGCTGGATAGATACCCTATGGATGAAATCATGGAGAACACTAACTGTGAGCTACACTTCAAAATGAAGAACATATCCATGAAGGTGGCGGACTCCGCAGCTTATACAAATCCCCCCGAAGCAACCTTCCATTGCAACCCGATTCCAGCCGGCTATGCTTGTGTCGTGGCTGATGAGGTGGTGGACCAATATTCAGGGCTAGAGCTTGACATTCCTGGAGGTGACGAGGAGCACACACTAGGGGAGGCCATACATCTTATCATCCTATGGAGAAAGGATTACATCATCTTTCGAAGGCCACCGACACCGCGTAAGCCGACTCCTCCTCGAAGTCCGCCACCGCGTCAGCAGACTCCCGCTCCTCCAAGTCCACCAACGTGTCAGGCCACTCCTCCTCCTCCAAGTCCGGCACAGCGTTAGGCCACTCCTCCTGCTTCAAGTCCGACACCACGTCAGGCCACTCCTCCTGCTCCAACTCAGCCACGTCAGCCGTCTCTGCCGCCTCAGCAATCGCGGAAGAGAGCCACCTCAGCTATGGTGCGTAGCAGTACAAGTCGAGGTAGTACAGGAGGTACAGGCGGAGGCAAGCGATTTCTATATGGTCCAAGCCTTGCGCCTCTTCCACAGAGGCCTTACGACATGACCGAGGAGCAAAACGAAGCCATAGTGAAGGTCCAAGTGGACGCCATTTTGGACCAAAACCGCCACCGCCGCCAAGGGAGAAAGTGGTTGAGGATAAGATTGACCACTTTATTCGTATGGCTAAAGCACCAGCTCCCAAGCCTGTTGACTCAGACTATGAGCGCCAAATCAGGAAGGCACATCGAGCACGACAAAAGAAGGAGTCGAGCTCGAGCTCGAGCCAAGAAGCTGGCAAAAAATGCGGGAAACCGTTCCCCAGTTGGGAGAATAGGCGGCGCAATCGATCCCCCCACTTGTTGTACCAACACATGAGAGTACCGGCGCAGGTCAGACGGTAATAACCGATGAGCATAGAAGGCAGGATGAAATGCTCGGTATCATTGTTGGACAACTCCTCGAGATTGAGCCCATGTCTCCACTTAGAGAGGAGGACATAAAACGGAAATATGTCTGTGGCGAACCTTTGGTCGAGCCTAAGGAGGTCAAGAACCTCCCAACGAGAATGTATGAATTGCATGATTGGTACATGAAAATTACAAAGAATTCCAATCGAGAGTCCCTCATGGTGAACGTCGAGGAAGAGCATTACTTCCATGCGCTAGCTCTGTCCTTGAGTATTCAGAACTATTTCAGTTATTCAATCAAGAAGCACTCGACAAATCTCTCGTCAGTTGCTATTGTTTGTAAGTGATTTCTTTCTGTAGTTTAAGTCTCAAGCTAGCTGTAGTGCTCATTGATCGATCATTACCTGTAATTATCCTCCCTATATTCTTTTCTATGGTATTATGCAGAATGAAGATGTATGAAATGAAAAAAAGCTGGACGCTATGGCATTGGGTTCATTGACCCAAATACCATTAATGAAGACACATGGAAATTGGAATGGTATAAAGCAGATGTAGAGAAAAACATGCTAGAGTTCTTGAAGCGCCTCAATACCAATGAAGATATACTACTTCCTTACAACTTCCTGTGAGTCACACTATCTTGTACTACAAATTCTATTTTTGCTTACTAGCTAGCTAGATATTAATAATTAAGTGTATAGGGTTTAGGGTAGTTGATGAGTGTTATGCACATGCCCGCTTAATTAAGACATGCAAATGTGTGCGCATGCAGTTACCACTGGATCTTGTTAATCATTAAAGTTGAAGAAGGAACAGTTGAAGTACTGGACTCACTACTTAAAAAACAACGTGACTACACCATCTTGAAGGGGATAGTCGACAGGTAATTTCAATCATTATTAACTATATCTCGGCCTCTTTAGTTCGTCATTTCCTGATATCAACTATTTAATAACTCCTTTATTCATTTAATTTTCCAGCGGGCAGGGCTTGGGAAAAGTTCATCAACGTGACTCCAGGCCAATGGCGAAAAAAGCTGTATTGGTTTCGACCCAAGGTAAGTAATTAAGTAGTACTAGCTAGCTACCATCTCTTTAATTCTTGTTTCAATACCATTAATTATCATGCCTGATTAATTATTATATGATTAAATTATATTCTCGTAAAGGCCCTGAAGCAGGCGCCGGGGACTGAAGTGTGTGCATACTACGTTTGCGAGAGCATCCGCATGATGGCGTCCGAAAGGAGTAAATCTGATAGACAACTATGGGTACGTTTGCCAGAACACTATTCACAATTTTTACATCATTATCGATATCTAGTCACACAACTAATACACATGCATATTGATCTCCTTCTTAACAGTTCAATGAGGTGCGGGAGCAGCTCCTACCACTGGAGCGCATACGAGCACTTCAAGAGGAAATAGCGGGATTTTTGCTCGACCAGGTCATAGATCCCAAAGAGAATACCGTTACCCTCTACCGCCCCCATGAACCACTCCCAATTGCCATCGTGCTCTGAAGGCACCAAGGCAAATGCCACTGTCTCCGAAGGCAACATGTAGGAGAAATTGTATATACCTAATTGTATATATATATATACATGTGTATGTGTGAATAATGGTGGTTGTGAGACATTCGATGATATATATATATATATATATATATATATATATATATATATATATATATATATATATATATATATATATATATATGCATAAAGTGTACAATATGTAGTATTGTAAAATACCAGCAAACGAAAAAGAACTAAATGGAAAACACAAAATTAAAGGAAAAAGAAATCATGAACCCAAAACCCCCCAAACCTTTTAGTACCGGTACTAAAGGGCTCCCCGCCCCCGGCGCTGGCACGTGCCACGTGGTGGCCCTTTAGCGGCGGTTTGTGCAGAACCGGTACTAAAGGGGGGACCTTTAGTCCCCACCCTTTAGTGCCGGTTACAGAACCGGCACTAAAGGGCCTTACGAACCGGTGTTATAGCCCGGTTCTGCACTAGTGTAGGATTCCCCTTTCCTTCTCTGAAGTGGGAAAGGGGGAAAGGGAGAGGGAGTAGGAGAGGGAAAGGGAGGCGTCGCACCCTCCCCTAGTCCAATCCGGACTCCCATGGGGGGGAGTGGCCACCCCTTGTGGGATGTCCCCTCTCTCTCCCGTGGCCCGTGAGGCCCATGACTTCCCCCGGGGGGTTCCGGTAACCCCTGGTACTCCGGAAAAATACCCGAACCACTAGAAACCATTCCGGTGTCCGAATACCATCTTCCAATATATCAATCTTTACCTCTCGACCATTTCGAGACTCCTCGTTGTGTCTGTGATCTCATCTGGGACTCGGAACAATCTTCGGTCACCAAAACACATAACTCATAATACAAATCATCATCGAACGTTAAGCGTGCGGACCCAACGGGTTCGAGAACTATGTAGACATGACCGAAACACATCTCCGGTCAATAACCCATAGCGGAACCTAGATGCTCATATTGGTTCCTACATATTCTACGAAGATCTTTATCGGTCAAACCGCAAAAACAACATACATTATTCCCTTTGTCATCGGTATGTTACTTGCCTGAGATTCGATCGTCTGTATCCTCATACCTAGTTCAATCTCGTTACCGGCAAGTCTCTTTACTCGTTCCGTAATGCATCATCCCGTAACTAACTCATTAGTCACATTGCTTGCAAGGCTTATAGTGATGTGCATTGCCGAGAGGGCCCAGAGATACCTCTCCGATACTCGGAGTGACAAATCCTAATATCGATCTATGCCAACCCAACAAACACCTTCGGAGACACCTATAGAGCATTTTTATAATCACCCAGTTACCTTATGACGTTTGATAGCACACAAGATGTTCCTCCAGTATTCAGGAGTTGCATAATCTCATAGTCAGAGGAATATGTATAAGTCATGAAGAAAACAATAGCAATAAAACTTAACAATCATTATGCTAGGCTAATGGATGGGTCTTGTCCATCACATCATTCTCTAATGATGTGATCCCATTCATCAAATGACAACACATGTCTATGGTCAGGAAACTTAACCATCTTTGATTAACTAGCTAGTCAAGTAGAGGCATACTAGGGACACTCTGTTTTGTCTATGTATTCACACATGTACTAAGTTTCCGGTTAATACAATTCTAGCATGAATAATAAACATTTATCATGATATAAGGAAATATAAATAACAATTTTATTATTGCCTCTAGGGCATATTTCCTTCACATTGCACATCCTCATACACTGCGAGAGGCATTCATATATATGTAGTCATATATTAAGTTTAATGAGTTGTAAGTAACTTAAACTGTGATGATCATCATTATTAGAGCATTTTCCCAGTGAGTTAAAGAATGATGCAGACTGATGAGTCCTCAAAAAAGTGGGGATGATGTTCATAATATTGTTCTAAAAAAATGAGAGAGAAAAACAAAAAAGAGAGAAGGGGCAATGTTACTATCCTTTTACCACACTTTTGCTTCAGAGTAGCACCATGTTATTCATGTAGAGAGTCTGCATAAGTTGTCACTTTCATATACTAGTGGGAATTTTTTACAATCTATAACTTGTCTTGCATATTCTGACGACGAGCTTCTTCAAATGCTCGAGGTATTCATGAGCAAGCAAGTTGGATGCACACCCAGTTAGTTCAATATAGAGCGTTTTCATACACTTATAGCTCTAGTGCACTTGTTGCATGGCAATCCCTACTCTTCGCATTGATATTGATTGTAAGGCTTCTCCATTGCGTAATGATCCGCCGAGTTGATGCGATACTTTTTCAACTTTTTGTCTTCCCTTATAAACCCCTACCATCATTCTCTTTGCCATACAAAGTGCTAAGTCCATGGCTCACGCTCATGTATTGAGTGGAGTTGAAAAACCTGAGGCGAGAAAAAGTATAATACAATTGCTTGGTTTGGCACCTAGGTGTTCATGATTTATATTTATGCTAGGAAGACCAAGCTATGCCATGCTTACATGATTAAATGACTAGGAATAACGTTCTTTAAGGGCATCTCCAAATGGCAACCCGCAAAATTCCTCCCGCATCCGTCCGCGGACACGAATGCGGGAGGACGCCATCCAACCATAACCGCATACATTTCAAACTCTTTTTCAACAGAGCAGATGAAATTCATGCGAACCCGACGGATTTCCTTCAAGTTCTAATATAGTTTACATAAACAGACCATATTTCGACCATTTACTAAAAACTATAAAAAATAAACCCTATATCGGACAACCACCTCGTAAGTATGATCGACCTGTCCTGTCATACCGCCGTCGGCATCCGTGCCATTGTCATCTTCCCTCCAGCAGCATAAGGATGTTGGAGGGACGCGAGAGCCCAGTCCAGCGGCTGCCTGACGCTCGCGGAGGAGCCGCTCCGCCTCCTCCTACGGGTTGCGAATGGCCGCCCTGGCCATTGCTGGAGGTGGCCTTGCCCCTTCCGGCATTGCAGAGCAGTCATTAAGCGACCACGCCTCGCCGACCTTGGCGAGCCCATTGTCAAGACAACGGCGGCGCCTGGCGGCCGTCTCCGCGGTGGTGACGGAGTGGTCGACCACTGATGACCCACAAGTATAGTGGATCAATCGTAGTCCTTTCGACAAGTAAGAGTGTCGAACCAAACGAGGAGTAGCAGGAAATGATAAGCAGTTTTCAGTAAGGTATTGTCTGCAAGCACTGAAATTATCGGTAACAAAAAGTTTGATAGCAAGGTAATTGGTAACGATCAACAAGTAGCAATTGTAACAAAGGTGCAGTAAGGTATCCCAATCCTTTTTGTTGCAAAGTACAGGCCGGATCTTTCTCTTATAGCAAGCAAAGCATTCCTGAGGACACACGGGAGTTTCATCTAGTCACTTTCATCATGTTTGTTTGATTCGCGTTTGCTACTTCTATAATTTTATATGTGGGTGGACCGGTGCTTGGGTGTTGTTCTTACTTGAACAAACCTCCCACTCATGATTAACCCCTCTCGCTACCATCCGCAACTTCGAATGAAGAATTAAGATAAATCTAACCATAGCATGAAACATATGGATCCAAATCAGCCCCTTACGGAAGAGCGCATAAACTAGGGCTTAAGCTTCTATCACTCTAGCAACCCATCATATAATTACTACTCCACAATGCCTTCCCTTAGGCCCAAAGATGGTGAGGCCCAGTTCTTTTGGCCGACTCTCCCATAATCTTGAGAATCGACCCTCCACCCAGCTTCTCCCAGAATCTTGAACCCATATTTTTTACAATCCTGGCTAGTTAGGATGTGAACAGCTAGGATTGTAAAAAAAATATGGGTACAAGATTCTGGGAGAAGCTGGATGGAGGGTTGATTCTCAAGATTCTGGGAGAATCGGCCAAAAGAACTGAGTCGAAGTGTCATGTAGTCGACGTTCACACGACACCACTAAAGGAAGCAACAACATATACATATCATCAAAATCTCGAACGAATACTAAATTCACATGATTACTTATGACCGGACTTCTCCCATGTCCTCAAGAACAAAAGTAACTACTCACAAATCATATTCATATTCAAAATCAGAGGGGTATTGAATATCATTAAGGATCTGAACATATAATCTTCCATCAAATAAACCAAAGCATCAACTACAAGATGTAATCAACACTACTAGCAACCCACATGCACCAATATGAGGTTTTGAGACAGAGATTCAATACAAGAGATGAACTAGAGTTTGAGATGAGATGGTGATGGTGAAGATGTTGATGAAGATTGGTCCTCCCACGATGAGAGGATCATTGGTGATGACGATGGCTTCGATTTCCCCTCCCGAAGGGAAGTTTCCCTAGCGGAATCGCTCCGCCGGAGAGCAAAAGTGCTCCTACCCAGGTTCCACCTCGAGAGGAATCGCTTCATCCCAAAACCTTCCTTCTTATTTCACTACTGCAGGATGGTCCTAACGCGACAGTAAAATCAGAGACCCTTCGACGAAACTGTGTGTGATGCACTAAACGCAAACGGTGTTGTAAGAAAACCATTAAAAATGATACGAACTGTTTGCGATGGCGGAGACATCAAACATGATTCCGATTAGAGTGGAGTGTGCGATACGTGGCATACGGTTGGTCCATACGAACTGTTTGCGATGAGCATAACAACAGAAACGGTCAGCCAAATGAGGGTGTGTGCTATATACGACATACAGTTCACTCAAATGAACTATTTGTGATTAGGCAACACAACAGAAATGGTCAGCCAGATCAAGGTGCGTGCGATATATGGCATATAGTTCACTCGGATGAACTATTTTTGATGAGCCAAGAGAACAGAAACGGTTCGACTTACAAGATGTGTGTGATACATGGCAAACAGGTCCGTAATCAGAAATGTGTGCAAGACCGATAATAACACAGACGATTGCTGCTAATAATCCATGTGTGTTGTGGGAAAACGCTTGCTGGTATACAATTGTCAGCGGTTGATGAAGTCATCACCGACGGGTTCCCTAGTTTACTCTGTGTGCGATTTGATTTGCCCTGTCTATAGAAGAACAACATATATAACCAAAATAAACATCTAATTACATAAGTGACTATACAAAACATTTGCACACACCTCAATAAACAATTACATGCATTCTAAACTAGGAGAAACGATCATCTAATCATCTACTTCTTGTGACGCTGCCGCCACTGCTCTGTGGCTCGACGATCCCTCATCTGGGGCAGGACGAAGGCACTTCCTCATGTCAATGATCCGCATGTACATATCGTAGCTTGTGTACGCATAATTGGCCACGTACGTGATGTGTTCTTCATCCATTCTCTGCTCCCAGGCACTGTGACAGGCGATCTTGTCCTTCTTTCTCTCATCCTTCATCTTCATGTAGTAGGGGTCGATGATGGCCGAGGAGAGGTCAACCAGGGAGTTCTGATTGTTCTTCATGCTTCCCCGGACCCTGTAGTGGTCACGGATGTTGACAAGATTCCGGCAGGCCAAGCCTAAAACCTCGGGCGCTTTTAGATCGTTGTTGGTGTCCACCGTAGCAAAACAGTAGTTGTGGCTGTTGATAAACCTGGCGAAACGCTTGCAAGTCCTTGTGGCCAGGTGGTAGTGGTAGACGAGGACGTCATGGTGCATGCACAACTGGGCGACGGAAACCTTCTGATCAAATTTGGCACGACTGTCGGTGAACTCGAGCTCGAAGCCGACTACTTGGTACTTGTCCTCAACAAGCAACTTGTCCATAGTTTGGATGGATCTCTCCACCAAGACCGGCTTGTTTTGTGTACACCACTGAGAGGTCCATCCCCCTGGTTTCCACTACATGAGGCATGGTGGACTGCCGCCCGTTGTCGCCGTCAGCCACTAGGGGACTTTCAGCGCTCTGGTTTTGCCTTGCGGACTTGATGGTTGTGGCTCCAGGCCATCTATCATTCCCGGCCTTGGCTTCATCTGCACATGCCAAGTTGTCCCGAGGTTCAGGCCATCTTCCGAGCTTCCAATACATGGACCCTTGGGGACGGATGCACTTGCCGCTTCTGGGTTGACCACTGGATCGACGGCAACTCCATCGCGGAGATTGGCCCGCTGGTCTATGACAAAGTGCCTCGGCCACGACGCAAGACCTCCTCTGTCTGTGACGCCCTCACTGACCGATCCTAGGTGCAGGACATCTCCAGTTTTCTTAGGCCGGCTACGTTGGTCCAGTACGTCCATCTGTGGCAACGACTGCGACACCTAACCCTACCAGACTCTCCTGACTCAATCTCTTGGCGATGGGCCACCAACGGTGTCTACTCCGCGAGCTCTTGTTACAAAGCTATGTTCCTTGGCTCCATTGAGACCCCCTACTGGTGGCTAATCTGGCGTACATGGGCGCCACTTTGGGTGAAGATCTTCTTCTGGCTCGCTCTCAGGGATCGATGCTGGACAGTGGAGCGCCTCACTAGACATGGCGTACCGCACAACTCAATGTGCTCCCTGTGCGACCAGGCGGCGGAAACCATGCCCCATCTCCTCTCGGGATGCCCATTCTCTAGGCAGGTATGGCATGACATCCCTGCTTGGTGTCGACTTCAGGCGACCATCCATTGTGAGGATGTGCCCTTCCTCAACTGGCTTGCTTCCTCGGCCACCGGCATTCCATCCTGCTTGCGCCGCGGCTTCACATTGCTTGCGCTGCTCATCGCTTACTGGATCTGGAAGCAGCGCAATGCTTGCGTCTTCGATGCCGCCAGGCCGTCCGTCTCCATGATCTCTGCAATGATCGAGGGGGAAGCTCGCTGAGGGAGTTCTGGATTAGGGGGTATCCGGACAGCCGGACTGTGTACATCGTCCGGACTATTGAAGCGTGAAGATACAAGATTCAAGACTTCGGCCCGTGTCCGGATTGGACTTTCCTTAGTGTGGAAGGCAAGCTTGGCGATCTGGATATTATATTTCCTTCCTTGTAACCGACTCCATGTAAACCCTAGCCCTCCCTGGTGTCTATATAAACCGGAGAGGTTGGTCCGTAGAAGGCCGATCACAATTACAATCATACCATCATAGGCTAGCTCTTAGGGTTTAGCCTCTACGATCTCGTGGTGGATCCACTCTTGTATTACCCATATCATCAATATTAATCAAGCGGAAGTAGGGTTTTACCTCCATCGAGAGGGCGAACCTGGTAAACATCTGTGTCCCTTGCTTCTGTTACCATCAACCTTGAGCCTTACGATCGGGACCCCCTACCGAGATCCGCGGGTTTGACACCGACATTGGTGCTTTCATTGAGAGTTCCTCGTGTCGTCGCCCGTCGGGCTCGATGGCCCCTTCAATCATCACCGGCGACCTTTGTCCGGCGAGACTTTCCTCCCAGGAGCACCGGACAGTCACGACGAGCACGGCTTAGGCCTGCTGTCGGACAAAGCTCGGGGTACCACCCCTGCAGTAGCCTCGGATCTAAATCCGGACCATGCCGCGTTGCCTAGGGACAGAGGGCTGGACCCCACCCTGCAGGCCGCACACTTATCAGCGATGGAGCCGAACACGGGACTTACCTTTACGGTGGCCTATGACTCCGGACCCCCGGATTTGTATCTGGATGTTGAGTCCGGTCCGCGCACTCCCGAGCCAGGTTGGGCTCCGGTAATGGAGTTCACCGCCGCGGACATCTTTCAGCACTCGCACTTTGGCGACATGCTGAACTCGTTGAAAACTCTCTCTTTGACAGAAATTTCTGGGCCAAACTATGTCGGTTCGAGTGGGAAGCGGCGACGAAGAAATTCGTTGCCCACCACCACCACTTCATAGCCACGATCGATGATTTAACCGACATTCCTGACTTTGACTCAAGACGCCGAAGGTATGGGCGACGATGCGGAGGAGATTTGGAATCTATGGGCGCGGACTTCCCCTCGTCACCGACATATACATGGTGGATCGCCCAAAGAGGACAAAGCGACAATCCGGACGATAAAACCACGGACAAAGGCCAAAGCGGCGGCGTGACGCCGTTCTAAGTCCAGCAACGGTAAAAATAGTGACAAGAGCACCGGAGGATCGACACTACAATCAACTCCGAAGGCAACAACGACCATACGGACCCAGCGATGGAGCAGGGCGAACCAGGTCACCACGAACATAGTTCGAACGGGCGCCGAGGACAATGATCCCGGCGGACGAGGTCATCAAAAAGAACCAGCACAAGAAAACAGTCCGGATAACGATGAAAGCCCGGAAAAACACGTGGAACGAGATAACCTCCACAGAAAGCTTATGGCCACCGCAAGAAGTCTAAAGAAGCAGAAGCAACGGCTCAAAGCCGCGCAGGAAATGCTCAACCGCAGATGGAATAAAGTGCTGGACACTGAAGAAAGATACGGTGATGATCACCACACAAAGAGCTATCCAAAACGCAAGCTACTGCCAGAATTCGACGACGAAGCTGCACCACTCCATAACCGCAACAAAGCGGCTACCGACGCCGCGCACGATCCACTTGAACACCTGAATAAGAAAGTCGGCGCGGCCAGGTCCATTTACGGATCCAAAGGACACACCCCGGCGAGGGACTGTGGTCACCAAAATGATTACGTCAATCGAACACCAGTCCGGAGTAAACACCGGACACAACAACAGCCGACGGCATGCCAAAACATGTCCAGATACATAGGGACTGCTCTCCCCCTGTGCTTTACCGATGAAGTATTGGACCATGAATTTCCACAGGGCTTTAAACCTGTGAACATAGAGGCATCTGACGGAACAGCAGACCTGAAGTGCGGATCGAGACTTTATCCTACACATACATATGGCTCATGGGGATGACCTTCACGCCATCAAATACCTCCCCCTCAAACTAAAGGGACCAGCTCGGCACTGGTTGAAAAGTCTCCCCGAAAATTCAATTAGGAGCTGGGAGGAACTTGAGGACGCTTTCAGGGCCAATTTTCAAGGGACTTATGTCCGGCCTTCGGATGCTGACGACTTAAGCCACATAGTCCAACAGCCCGGAGAATCCGCCCGCAAGCTTTAGAACAGATTCCTCACTAAGAAAAATCAAATTGTTGACTATCCGGATGCCGAAGCCTTAGCGGCATTCAAACACAGCATCCGTGACGAGTGCCTCGCCAGACACCTTGGCCAAGAAAAACCAAGGACAATGGCAGCCCTAACAAGCCTTATGACCCGCTTTTGCGCGGGAGAAGATAGCTGGCTAGCCCGTAAAGGCACCAGCGACCCGACATCGAAATAAGGGATGGCAGCGGAAGCCACGGCGTCATAAAAACAAACGCCAAAACAAGGAAGAGCACGATAACACGACGGTTAATGCTGGATTCAGGGGCTCTCGACCTAATCAACAAAACAAGCCATCTAAATGCAGCAAGAGGACCGTGCAGTGCGAATAGAGTCCTAGATAGACTATGCCAAATTCATGGCACCCCTGACAAACCTGCAAACCACACGCACAGAGAGTGCTGGGTCTTCAAGCAGGCCGGCAAATTAAATGCTGAACACAAGGAAAGGGAAACACCAAGTGAAGACGAGGATGAACCTCGCCAGCCGAACACTGAAGGACAGAAAAAATTCCCGCTAGAGGTTAAAACAATGAACATGATCCACGCGACTCACACATCCATGAGGAGGCACGAATGCGCGCATAGAGACGCGCTCGATATAGAGCCCATCGTACTCACGCCTAAACACTGGATGCCTTATCCAATCACTTTCAATAACTTGGATGACCGAACTAGTATTCGGCGCGGAGGATCAAAGGCCTTGGTGCTTGACCCGATAATCAACGGATACCGTCTCACCCGCGTCCTTATGGACGGCGGCAGCAGTCTCAATTTAATATATGAGGACAACATCCGCGAGGATGAGATAGACCCATCCAGAATTAACCAAAGCAACACCACCTTTGAAGGGTGATACCAGCGTTGAAGCCCACAGCGAGGCTCCGTCGCACTAGAGGTAACATTAACTCGCCGAGCAACTCGAAGCGAAGAACTACTCTTCATCGCCGCACCCTTCCAGCGACTATCACGCGATGCTCGGAAGAACGGCCTTCGCCCGCTTCAGCGCATTGCCACACTATGGCTACCTTACACTTAAGATGCCGGTCCACGTGGCGTCATCACCATTAGCGGACTAACAGGCGCTCGTCGCCGTGAAGAACACGCGACTGCCCTCGCGGCGGACTATAAGCGGCCTCCAACATAAGAAAACATGACTGGTCATTAAAGGCCACGAACTTCGGCTAGACGAGTCCGATCGCCGGATAAAATTGAACGAGGCACCGTATATATAATCCTATAGTGGACACCAGGGGCTATAATTGCCTAATAAAGCCCCACACTTGGCTCAACCTTATTGGCACGCCAATGGCTTACACTTTTATCCATCGCATACTTACGTTGTACTCCCCTGCGAGTTCTTCTTTTTTCACGAGACAACGTTCGCGATACCCTTCGAGATACGGCTGCGCGGAGACAAAGGCGCGGGACGTGCAGCGAGCCCGTTCAACATGTTTCTTTTTAGATTAAGCCCCTGTGTAAACCTTTTCTATTCCCTCTTGTTGTTTAACCATCCCATGGGTTACATACCCACAGAGGATACTGCCTTTTTGGCATCTCGCCACGACAGACTAACGCACATACCTGGAAACACGGGGTTTATAATGAATGAGCATTCTTGAGCCCATCGACTATTATAAAGTCCGAATACCTTCGGGAGTGTTCGGCGTCACGAGTTTGGCCTTATATGCAGCAGCTCCGAATCATGTCTTTGGTCAAATGTTGGGTTTGCCCGGCTCCTGGGTTTGCCGCCTTACGTTCCGTTAATATCGACTAAGGTGGCCAAAGGAGAACTACTGCGATTGTGCCCTGGTTATCCCGGACGAGCACCTCGGTAGAGAAAGCCGAAAATTGACTGTCATGATACAGCGAGAGACTGTTCAACCACTCGAAGACTTATCGGAATATTTAGGACTCCTCCGCATTAACGAAGGGCCGTTTCCCGGTCATGTACACACGTGCCCGTATTCGGATGCACGCGAAATGTACCAGGGGCTACAAAGTAGCCCCAACATTAAATTCCCATGGCTAAGCGAAAGTGTTACAGCTATATAGTCTGGTTGCCTAGTTCGACGTGCGATCACCTCCTTCATGGACCAATACGTTGGATCAAGTGTGATTATGCATATTTTTTGCGAACACCCCCGCATTGTTTGCGTGGGGGCTGAAGCCGACGACTGCTATCTTTTGGATTACAAATGCATATATATATATATATATATATATATATATATATATATATATATATATATATATATATATATATATATATATATATATATGACGCACAAGGGACACAACAATACTTTCGGGCAAAAAGTATAAATATAGCCTCATAACCAAACTAACATTGTTTTTACAATGATTAGACTCATCACTCGAATAAGACATTCTTGAAAGCTCATACTCTATTAGGCGGGCACCTTCGTGACCTGCGCCAAGTAGTGCTCGGCGGATCTGCCCCGGCGGATCTTGGGTCGCTATAATATTGGCCTCCATATCCGTCCAATAGGCTTTAACGCGGGCAAGAGCCATCCGTGCACCCTCTATGCACACCGACCTCCTCATGGCATCGATCCGAGGCAAGGCCCCAAGGAATTGCTGCACCAAGCCAAAGTAACTGTCCGACTTAAGCCCTTTCGGCCAAAGACGGTCTATCACAGACCGCATTGCAAGACCGGACAGCCTGTGAAGCTCCGCTACAGCAGCCATCTTGTCATTTAATGGCAGCGGGCGAGTGGGAGCATTGAATTGCGACCAGAAAAGCTTCTCCAATTCCTTATCACCCTGACCCTCGAAGTACTTGGCAGCGTCAAAAGTAATCTTCGCCAAATCCGCATACGCGTCCGCAGGACTCCAACGCCCATCCAGGGGAGCGTACTTCAGATCGAAAAACTTCGTCGGCAGCAAGAAGGAACCTCCAGCCACGATTTTACCGGCCTGTTGAAGCTCCTCCCGCGCACCCCTGAGCTCGGTTCGTATTTCCTTGGTGGCATTGCGTGCCTTGTCCAGCTCGGCCAAGCTATCCTTATGCTCCTTTTCAAGGAGCTCATACCGGTCAGCGGCATTTTTTAACTCAATAGCCATCTCGGCCATCTTTTCCTCGCTTCGGCGATGAGCAGCCTGTTCGGCTCTCAGTTCCTCAGGCACTTTTAGGGCAGCCGCATTGCTAACCTGAGCTTGTTCCTTGGCTTGGACAAGTTCTGCCCTCAGGGCCTCCACGGCATCAGCACCATCTGCAGTCCGACCATATTACATTAATATCATGCCGCCTCCATATTTTCCTATACAAAGGAAGGCAGAGCACATACCTTGTGACTTGTCTAGCCGCTCGTTCACCAGCGTGATATCGGCATCAATCGATCGAATCTGCCTGGTCAGTTCGGAAACTTCCACGGACTGGTCGGAGGCCTGACTCACAGGTACCTGCACATATTTATAGCGCAATCATTGATTTATGATCCCCCGTTTGCCCCCTAGGGCGGGCAACCAGAGTCTCAGGGGCTACTATCTATATGGAGCACACCTAACGCGTGCCTCACAGCCAAAAATAGTGTATTCTTCACTACATACCTCAAAGCCTCTGAGCAGACTTGTAAATGCTTCATTCAAACCGCTTGTAGCGGACGAAATCTTCTTGAGCACCGCGCTCATTAATGAGCGGTGCTCCTCCGAGAGCGCATCCCGCTCCAGTAGGCCCGTCAGTACATCCGGCCGGACATCGAACTGTACCGGATGTGACACTCCAAAATTTTTCCTTTGGTTTTCTTCAAATTTTGTTGGATTTGAAGGAGGTCTCCAAAACCCTTCCAAAAATCTCTCTCAAAGCTTTTTCCCTTTAGCAAATATTTTATTTTTTGCATCTCCTTCAACTCTAGTGTTTGGTTTTAAATTTTCTTCTGATTGCCCTCTTCTCAAAATTTCAAGAAAAATCTTTGGAGTTTATTTTCTTTTAAAAGGAAACTCTAGGAGTTTTTCATCCTCTCCCATATTTGAAACCATTCATGATTCTCCCATGCACCACATGACAAAACCTTCCCAAAAATCTCTCCATCCACTTTGGTACAACTCAAACATTCTGTCCAAACTAATAAAATCCATTTTTGGATTTTATTCCAATTATTTCTCTTCCTAAAATAATTCTGTCTTTTCTTTTGAGCCTAGGTGATTTGCAAAGCAAGTACCCTAATGCTTTTGATTTTTGACCTCAACTCCACACCCCTGGATAGTCCTTGGTATCCACAACCCGGAACCATCTTGATCCACTCTTCTTCTTTTCAAATATTTCAAATTTCACTCACTGCAAGTTTGGACCAGATTTGCCAAATTTGGTGAAATTCATATCTACACTTCTCCAAAGATTCCACCAAAATTCAGGCAAACTCTAGTTGCAATGAGAGACCCCTCCACAAAAAATCAGCTCAAGGAAAAATCCCTGGATACCAGAATAATTTTTTCGAACACCTGGCATGCACTGTTCTATTCACTTTCAGAAAGTTCAGAAGTTCGATTAACGATCTTAGTCGATAACTTCAGTCACGAGTCCACAGTGCCCTTGGCACGTTGCTCGCAACCTGGCCTGCCTGTCCGAAACTCCACACGCGCGCTTGGCGCGTTCACAGAATCGGTGGCGCCACCCGCCCGCTGTGCGGCGTGCTTTGCGGCGGCTGCACCACCGTAACGGCGACAGGAGGCAAAACTGCGGCGCAACGCCGTTCGGCGCCGCCAAGCATCCTGGTGGCTCCGCGTGGCCACCTCCTTGCCAGCCTGACGCAGCGGCACCGTCGCCGTGGCTTGGCACGCGCAGAGCGCGCTCTCTGCCGCCGACGGGCCGTGAGGCCGTTCCGTCGAGGGCAAGCCGTAAACCTCCCTCCCGTGCTGAGCTGGACCCTAAAATGGCACCACTACTCCACCTAGACGATGCTCAAGCTCCTAAGCCGACCGTCCAGCCACAGCGCCGCCGTAATCAACTCGCCGGACTTATCCGTTCACGGCAACCGACTCGGGCGGCTATATATAGCACCCCGAGCCTGCTCTCACCCCGCACGACTCCACCACCTCACGGACCCGCCCTAGCCCTTTGGAGGGGCCTCGAGGGCCTTTCTTCCTCGACTCCGGCCACCTCCGTCCGCCTCGGGCTCCGGCATCGTTCTCTCGGTGAGAACTCCTCCGCCGCCCTACTTTCGCCCGTAGCCTCGTACCACCTCTAGTTGGATAAACCCCACCACAATTTTGGCCCGCAGCTCTCTCGGCGAGATCCACGACCGTCCGAACCGCCGTCCGCCGAACAAGCGTCGCCGTCGTCGTGGTACTCGCGGCGACCACTTCCACCTTCCACAGACGCGGAAGGGCGTGCGATCACGAAGGTACCATCCGATCACTCCTTTCTCGCCGTGGATCGCCGTCGGCGACCACCGCACCTCTCGGCGCCGTCGCGCCTGTTTCCCTCTTTCAAATTTTCAAACCTGACAGGTGGAGCCCGCTGTCAGCCTCTCGATGGTTTCTTTTAAGCGAACCGTTTTCTAGACTTTTCATGAGCCCACAGAAACTTTACTCGTTTCATTACAGATGGGTCCCTGGACCAAAACTCTTATAACTTTTAATCAGAAAAGTATTTTTGATTGATTCTTTTTCTGTCCTCTTTAAAATTTTGTCTAGTTTTTTATCAGATTTATTTGAAAAATATTTGGATCAACTTTCTGTACCACACGGTATTTACGTTAGCGCGTGTATTTTTGTTTACCGTAGATACCGAAGGAGGTGACGGAACCGCAAACTTCGCCGAGCTAGACCCCGACTACTCCGAATCAGGCAAGAAAAGTTTGAACTTTTGATATGATGAGTGTCTCGGCATGTTTGCATTATTTTTGTATCATGGCACGTTCATGAGCATTTTCGATGATAGTTTATCTCGTGAGCATTGGGGCAAATGAGCTCTGTAAATCCGTGAGTTGCTGGAAACTTGTTGCATGGCCATGAGTTGGCATGAGTATGGGTAAGATGGCAGTGTTGTAGCATGCCAGGCTTACGCCATATCGTTGAACCAGTGTCAACATAAATCGGTCAGTCTCCCGTCCGTCTTCCTTTCCGTACTACCACCTGTTTCCCGCAAGGGATACGGCCTAGTAGGTTGCAAACCACTTCCTGGTACACACCAAATCGAGAGGCGGGATGAAGGTTCCATGGCCCTGGATTAAAGCCTTTCATCGGTCGGGGGCATGGGTGTTTCGGTTGGGACCGAGAGGGGGCACCCTTAGGCGTATATAAATTTGATCCCATGCTATTCGAGATTGTGATCTCCCGTCTCAAAGTTTTTCTTAAACGCTGTCTAGGGTGATTCCTGGCAACGTGAGGTATGATGGGTGTGTACTAGCTAGTTGTGTTTCCTCTGAAATACCGTAAATGGAACTAGTTCTTCGTGACTACGGAAATCCGTTGGCTGTGGACAAATTTTGGTACAAACTCTGCAGAGTCAAAATTCTTGAATTCATCTTATTCATGTCCAAGTACCGTGATCATCTCATCTTGTCAAGTGTCGGTCTCGATGTAAACTCCGAGAACCATTTGAGTATTAAATGTTTACTTTCCCGTGAACGGACTAACCCGCTTATTGTCTTGTGATGAATATTTTCCGTGAGCACTATAATCTTGTCAGTTATGAATAATGAGTTATAAGCCCTTTCTGCGATGTCGCTCAGACGTCCGACTGCGGCAATGTTGTTACTTATTTTCATTATAAGCCCTTTCTGCGATGTCGCTCAGACGTCCGAATGCGGCAATGTTGTTAATTATTTTCATTATAAGCCCTTTCTGCGATGTCGCTCAGACGTCCGACTGCGGCATTGTTGTTATTTATTTTCATTATAAGCCCTTTCTGCGATGTCGCTCAGACGTCCGACTGCGGCATTGTTGTTATTTATTTTCATTATAAGCCCTTTCTGTGATGTCGCTTCGACGTCCGACTATGGCACGCATGTGTTTTTATTTCAATATAAGCCCTTTATGAGGTGTCGCCTAGGCGCCGATATGGCATGTTTTACTTATTTTTTACTCTTGAGGCGTCACTTGAGACACTCAAACGGTTTTGAGTTTATCCTTCTTTGGGTTTTCGAGCGGACTACCGCCGATTCCCTTCTTATTTTATTTTGCTATACTGATTTATTTGAGCATTGTTAAAATTAATCATGACTCATTCATGCATTCATTTGTTATATCTTTTGTCCGAACTGTCTTGCGAGTACTTTCAAAGTACTCACCTGGCTTGTTGATTTGGCGGATCTTGTGAAAGCGATCTCATGGATGAAGAATTTGATAGCGAGTCCGGCGCCTAGAGGAATCGGTCGGTCTCGTCGACCCTGGATTAGTCATTGTGATATATCCGCTTCCGCTACCCAAATAAATTCATCGAGCCTCAGCTCGACGCTCGATGAGCCGCCAGTGCAATAGACTTATTAACTACCCGCTGTGTTATTCCACCAACCACTCATATCTCGAGTCAGTAGTATTTTCCCCTCATACCTTTGAGTTATATCCGCCACTATGTATAATTATCGGCGTGTTTGTAATAAATGGTTGGGCATCTTCAGTCCGACCCCTGTAATATTGTAATGCTACTGGCTTATTGTATCAAAGTTTTGTCTACCATATGAAGGATTTTCCTCATATTGGACTTCATAGGTCGGTTGTTCAATAAATATTTTTATTGAAAAACCGGTCGTGACACTGGACCCTCCCCATCGCCCCTTGTGGGAGCCAAACGCTCCGGGCTCAGGGGGGCTGATGCATTGGCCTCCGTCTTTGGCAGATCTGGACTCCTCCGTGACGACACCTCAGTGTCGCCCGCCTCATGAGCCGGAGAGGTAGGTGGGGTCTCGCTCTCCATCATCTCCGGAGGAAGATCCACCGAAGACGAACTCTGTCGAGAAGGGCTGCTAGCCGGACTGCGAAAGACAAATCCTGATTATTGATCTAGGAGGAACGCAGTACCTTCGAATTAAAAATTAACTTTCAGCTCGGTGGAGGGCTGGCCCTTTGGAGGGCATGGTGCGGTGAGGTGCCCGTCAGGGCAAGACCCCGAGGGGATGTCTTTTTCCCTAATTTGGGCATATGCGCCTCCAAATCTTCGGAGGCGGCCCTCTTCTTCCCACGCGGGGAGGAGGCTTTAGACTCCCCTTCCCGACTATCCTCCTTGGGGGAAGTAACAATTCCCCTGGTTCGGATGCGTAGCATATGGGGTTCGGTTTCTTCGTTCCGCCCCTTGTCTTTCCCCAAGGGCATTCTGCTGAGTACCCGGTCGAGCATCTTGGCCATGGTGGGGGCGGGCGAGCCTTCGGGAAGTGGCGTCGGACAACTGATTCTCTCCGCCTTGCTGAGCCATTCCTGGACGCGGATGATTTTCAGAATAAACACTTAGGACAAATACAAAACACGGTGTCCGGTATCAAATTTACTTACTTGGGTATTTAGGCGGTTGCAGCTTAGGCCCGCATCCTCGGTGGTGCCCGGACACTTATACTTTTCGTCTGAAGAATAATTTGCACATCTCTTCAAAATTCAAGCCGAAGAAGTGCTTGACAGTCCGCAGACCCTCCGGATTGAACTCCCACATCCGGAGAGGCCGGCGTTGGCACGACAACAACCGCCGGATTAACATCACTTGCATTATGCTGACAAGGTTAATGTCCCTCTCAAGAAGCTCCCGGATGCGATTCTACAGCACTGGTATATCACCAGCAGGCCCCCAATTCCGTCCTACGTCCGTCCAAGACGCCAACTGCGACGGAGGACCCGAGCGAAACTCGGGGGCAGCCACCCACTTTGTGCCTCGGGGAGCCGTGACATAAAACCACCTCCGCTGCCATACATCGGATACTTCTGGGAAAGAACCCTCTGGCCATGGGGCATCAGCGTTCCTGCTTATTACAGCACCTCCGCACTCCGCATGTCGCCCCTCGATCATCTTCGGCTTCACATTGAAGGTCTTGAGCCATAAGCCAAAGTGTGGGGTGACGTGGAGGAAGGCCTCACACACTATAATGAACGAAGAGATGTGGAGGATAGCGTCTGGAGCCAGATCGTGAAAATCCAACCCATAATAGAACATGAGCCCCCTCACAAAGGGATCGAGGGTGAAGCCCAGGCCGCGGAGGAAGTGCGGGACAAAGACGACACACTCATTAGGCTCCGGTGTGGGGATGACCTGCCCGGACGCAGGAAGCCTGTGCTGGATGTCGGCGGTCAGGTATCCGACCTCCCTAAGCTTCCAATGTCATCCTCTTGGATCGAGGCGGCCACCCATTGGCCTTGGGGGACGGATCCGGACATATCGGCGCGTCTGGGGTGTTGAGGCTTAGGTTTCGGGTGTTAGAGCTCGAGGTACAAGAAGGCGCGAGGAAGGTGGAAAAGAGGCGTAGGCCTCGACCCCTCTTTATAAAGGGGTGAATATCAAGAGTCCCCGGAGTGGCCGTTTTAGGCTTATCTAAGAACACACGGAGTTATACCAACAGCCCTCATGGGGTTGCGTGTGCCCATATTGATGGAAAAATCCCGTAATAAGTGGAACACGATCTCTTCCCTCGATGGGGCGTGCCAATAAAACCGCCTCGTAATGCGAGTCGTCATGGGGTAAGAAACGCCGGTTCGCGTTGGACCAGGCCACGATGCATGAAGACTGCCAGCAGATCAAGTTTATGCCATACGAAGACCATCTTGTGGATCCGGACACGGTTTAAGTGTTCGAAAATTACTTTGGAGTATTCGGAGGAGGAACCCGCCCTGCAATGCCGAAGACAAGACTGCGCGCCGGACTCATCGTCATTGAAGCCTGGTTCAGGGGCTACTGGGGGAGTTCTGGATTAGGGGGTATCCGGGCAGCCGGACTGTGTACATCGTCCGGACTATTGAAGCGTGAAGATACAAGATTCAAGACTTCGGCCCATGTCCGGATGGGACTTTCCTTAGCGTGGAAGGCAAGCTTGGCGATCCGGATATTATATTTCCTTCCTTGTAACCGACTCCATGTAAACTCTAGCCCTCCCCGGTGTCTATATAAACCGGAGAGGTTGGTCCTTAGAAGGCCGATCACAATTACAATCATCCATCATAGGCTAGCTCTTAGGGTTTAGCCTCTACGATCTCGTGGTGGATCCACTCTTGTATTACCCATATCATCAATATTAATCAAGCAGGAAGTAGGGTTTTACCTCCATCGAGAGGGCCCGAACCTGGGTAAACATCTGTGTCCCTTGCTTCCTGTTACCATCAGCCTTGATGCACAGATCGGGACCCCCTACCCGAGATCCGCCGGTTTTGACACCGACACTCGCTACTGGGCTCGCACGGGCACCCTAGGATTGTGCAACATCTTGCCTGAGGAGTAGACCTTCTCACTTGCGAGCATGTGCACCCTTTTTTTTGTACGCCATAACCTGCTGACTCACGCCACATCGTGTGTTCGTGCTCGTGCTCGTCAGAGGTTCCTGTAATTGCTTATGCTACTATTTCTACCTATCAATGCAATGATACACAAGTCTTGCGTATTTGCAAAAATATATCTTATTTGAGGTAATCATATGCTCTGAGGTTGTCGAATGTGAGCCTCAAGTCGTCTACTAGAGTTTCGACGTGTTTAGTTTTGACGACTACGTCGTCTACGTATGCCTCTACTGTTTTGCCGATCTGGGTAGCCAGACATGTCTGAATCATGCGCTGATATGTTGCGTCGGCGTTTTTAAGTCCGAAGGGCATCTTGTTGAAGCAGAATGGTCCGTATGGAGTAATGAATACAGTTGCATCTTGATCCGTTTCTGCCATCTTGATTTGATGATAGCCGGAGTATGCGTCCAGGAAGCACAATGAATCGTGCCCTGCAGTGGCATCGATGATTTGGTCGATCTTGAGGGGGAGAGGGAAGGGATCCTTTGGGCAGGCTTTATTTAGGTCTTTGAAATCGACACATAGGCGCCAGATTTGTCCTTCTTTGGTACCATTACCAGATTTGCTAGCCAATCCGGATGTTTGATGTCTCTGATGAATCCGGCTTCCAATAGTTTGGCTAGCTCCTCTCCCATTGCCTGTCTTTTGGGTTCGAAAATCGTCGAAGAGCCTGTTTGATGGCTTGAATCCTTTTAGGATATTTAGGCTGTGCTCGGCACCGACGTGGGATTCTGGCATGTCGAAGGGTGCCAAAGCGAAGATGTCCCGATTTTCTTGTAGAAATTATCGTGGTCTGGCGTCTACATCGGGGTTTAATTGTGCCCGATGGAGGCCGTCTTTGCAAGGTCCGTTGGTGGACTTGGAATTTGACTATTTCATCCGCTGGTTTAAAAGAGGTGGACTTGGATCTTTTATCAAGTATCACATCGTCCCTGTTCACCGTGGGCGCATCGCGGTGAGTTCCTCGGCCGCTAGGGCTTGGATAGTGCCTCGAGGGCTAGTGCGGCTGTCTTATTTTCGGTGAGTGCTATGTTCGGATCACTAGCGAGTGATAATTCCGTTGGGACCGGGCATTTTAAGCTTCATGTACCCATAATGGGGTATAGCTTGAAAATTGTGAATGCCTCTCGTCCTAATAAAGCATGATATCCGCTGCTGAATGGAGCCACTTGAAATGTGACCTCCTCGGACCTGTAATTGTCCGGCGAGCCGAACACTACGTCCAGCGTGATTTTTCCTGTGCAGCATGCTTCCCGGCTGGGGATTATTCCTCTAAAGGTTGTGCTGCTTCGCTCAATGCGGTTCCAGTCTATTTCCATTTCTCGGAGGGTTTCCTCATAGATGAGGTTTAGTCCGCTGCCGCCATCCATAAGTACCTTAGTAAGGCGAAAGCCGTCTACTATCGGGCTGAGGACCAATGCGGCTGGTGCCCGGCAGTTCGAATTTAGGTTAAATCATGGCATTGAAGGTAATAGCCGTGTCGCTCCATGGATTTATTGTTGCTACTTGGTAGACTTCGGCAAGGTTGCGGAGTTGTCGTTTTCGCATGTTATTGGATGCAAAGTCTCGAAGACTGTTAACACCGTACTGGTGTTGTTGGGCTGGGATTCTGAAGCTAGAAGCTCTTCGCCACTTTTGGCCACACTGTCGTAGTATCCAACATGCTCGAAGGCTATGAGTTGGAGTGGCGCCCTCGTGCTATGAATTTTGCAGGTCCGTTTAGCCAGCCCTCGATGCAGTTCCGCACCCTTTAGGGGTTTTGCTTTTTGGTATTCAGCCCAGGTGCTTGATAATGATGCACCCTTTGGTTCCGGACTAGGGATGTATTCGGGACCGGATTATCCCAAAATTTACTTTCGGTTTTCCAGGCGCTCTCCATCGCACAGTACTTTTGTACGATGGTCTCCAAGTCAGCAAAGCGTGTAATGTCGCGGCGACTTATGGCGTTTAGGATTCCCTTGTCCGTGCAATTATTGCAGAAGACTGAGATTGCGTTTTCCTCTCGGCAGTCCTTTATCCTGTCCATAACCAGGAGAAATCTGGCCCAGTAGTGATGTACTGTGATGCGGAGCATCCCACGTTCATCCCCATGTACACTCCATCTACTCTCCAAGCCCCAAGGATACATAAGATGAGACCTCGACTATGCGCCATTGGACCTAAGGTGAACTCGCTCCTTTCCGAATCTTCCCTTTCCGCATGTAAGACATGGATGCTACTTCAAGCGCGGACCTTGTGCATACTCAGGTACACCCGAGGAGACCATGGAGAGCCCAAGGACCAAGGCCAAGCATGCGCGGAAGCGAAGGAAGGAGAAGGAAGAGGAGCCAGCTGCTACAGCGGCCGGACATCCGGCCCTTGCCCCGGACGTCCGGCTCTTCCGGAAGCCCCGGATATCCGGCCCCTTCGCCCGGAAATCCGGCCCCTCCATCACCGATTGCGTTTGGAAGACCCGCCAGCCGGACATCCGGCCCCTAGCCGGACATCCGGCGTCTCGGAAAGCCCGGACATCCGCCCGGCGCCGGACATCCGGCCTCCCACTCGCTTGCAAGGCATCCGGACTTGTCCCTTGTACCCCTTCGCCCCCGAGACTATATATACTTCATCCCCTTCCTCTTTTTAGGGTAAGCGTTGATTTAGCTCATAGATAGAGCTTCGCTCATCCATACCGGATCGACTCGACGAGAGAGACCGCGGCCCCTCTTCGGAGAAGATCCACCTTGGATTCAAAACCCCCTCTTGGGTGGCCCCCATCAAGACCTCCTCAAGGAGAAGAACGGCTACCGTTTGTATCGTCCTTTGTTGACCTTGAATCATGTATCTCCCTTTGTGTTCTTTGATCTAGCATTTGTGTGACCGATTCCTTGTTGGTTGAGTGTTTTCCCTCGTTCCTCCCCATGATTTCCTCGTGTTCTTCCGCTCGTTCTTCGTGTCTCCCCGTAGGATCCACTCCAAACCTGAAAGATCGTCCACGTAGGGTTCCACCCTACATCATCTATGGTATCATGAGCCACGTTGATCACGTTTTTGGAGCCCCTACCCCGTGTTTTCTAGCTTGATTTTTTTGATTTCGTCCTAAATCCGAAAATCCCCACCAAAAAGAGCCCCAAATTTTTTTGTGATTTGTTAGTTTTGATGATGTTTTGTTGATTTTGATCCATGGATTTGCTTTGTTTCGAGTGGATCTAGCATTTCCCCAAGTTTCCCCACTTTCCATCCACGAAATCTCTCCAATTTTGACCTTGAAATCATCAATTTCCGCCCCCAATTCGAAAATTTCCGCCCCAAACGAGATCTGGAATCGTCGGGCGGACATCCGGCCTCAGGCGGACATCCGGCCATCCGCCGGACATCCGGGCCCCAAGCCGGACATCCGGGCCCTGGAGCACCAAATTCGCACGGTTCTGGACATACAACCCCGGAAATCCGGCCCCGAGCCCCGGATATCCGGCCCCTGAGATTTCTGTTTTTTCCGTTTCACCGTTTCGGCCATAACTAATTCATCCGGAGTCCGATTTTGACGTTCTTTAGCTCGTTTTGAAGCTATTGACATCCCTCATCCCACAAAAATAACACCAACACCATTTGACTCCATCAAATTTTCCAAAATTTGGCAAGTTTGCCTAGGCCTTCCACCATATCATCCACATAGCCACCACCGACTTCCGCAACCTAACCCATTTTGTTCCCCATAGCATTAGTGGTTGCTTGAGTAGTGATTCGAGTCTCCTAAGGTGTTTCGGCTACTTAGGGACGATTGCTTCTTCATCAACCACCACCACCACTTCCACATAACCTTGCCCACCATACACTTCCGACAACCCAACTTAACCCAATTGTTGATTGAGCTTTTTCGAGTTGTGGCTTGTGTCTCCTAAGGTGTTTCGGCTACTTAGGGACGGCAACTTCAACTCCGACACGTGTATAGCCCATCATTCCACTTCCGCATTGCCAAGTGCAAACCACCACCGCATTCCCGCTACCACCATTTTGACATTTGACGTTTGAGATTTTGAGTTCGCGGTTTTCCGTTTCCTAAGGTGTTTCGCTACTTAGGACGAGTCTCCATCATCTTGGTATCTACATCAAGAACACCGCTACTCATCATCGCCAGACGGTAACCTCCATATCATCTTGGTATCGGGGTATCCCTCCATTGTATATTCCCCTTGACATTGCATTGTTAACCCCTAGCCTTACTTTTGCGTTACTTGCCTATCGAGACTAGCCATTTGAGTATTGCCGGCAACGTTACTTGTGCACATTAGTGATCATACCTTCCATTACATACCATACCATATCATATTGGTATCATATCATCCATTGTGTCTCAAGTTTGTTCCCGCATACACACAATTGCTATCTTGGTTTGTGCATTGTGCAAAGTGGCCATAGAAAAAAAAAGAAATAAAGCTTTTAAGCAAAAGAAAGAGAGCAAAGAGCTTGTAAGCAAGTGCCATAGCATCATACCATATCGCATACACACAATTGCTATCTTGGATCATCTTGAGAGAAACACCGGGAACCATACATACATAGCATACTCGGGATAGAAGTTTATCCATTTTGCATCTTATAGGTTGTGCACAAGTGTCGTATCCGCCTATTGAGCAATCGTGCTAGCGTCTCTCTTGAGTTGTGCAACACGAGCGTTTTCCGTGGATTCCACATTTTGTGCTCATTCCTTGGTTGCACGACCCCATTTATCTATCCGTGTGTGCGTTTCCGTGTGCCATTCTTTGCTATTGTCCATTTGTTTCACTTGCGAATTTGTGAATCTCTTTCAACATTATTGACTCTTGCTAACATTTTGCATTAAATTTTTGTGCCACTATCCTCACCGAGCTCCTCCATAAGCTTTACTCGTGTAGGTGTGAGAACCGACAAGGATTGGTACCAATAGTGCTATTTCATTGTCCGCATTTGAGTGAACTTGATTCATTTTCAACATCGGTCAAGGTACATTGGTATAAGTTCTTCTCTTTCTCCCACTCATATTTGCTCGAGTCTTGTGATGGATAGGCAAGGCATTTCATCTCCGGTCTACAACAACAACGACGGCGTGAACAACTACATCACCAAAGCGTCTCTCTTCGATCTACAACGAAAAGTGCAAGGCACACAATCAAGATTGCGAGAGCGCATCGAGAACATCTCCATCAACTTTCATCACTCCGAAGCAAGGAGAAGGGACTACTTCGATAAGAAGCTTGCCGCACATAAAGAGGAGCAAGATGCAAGGATGGAGGAGATTCGGGCCTTGATCAAGTCTTCTTCCCCTTCGTCATCTTCAAGACGGCGACGTTCAAGCCACAAGTCTTCGGAGCGCCCAAGCGATGCAAGCGCAAGTCGTCCACATCTCCATGGAGACCACCATCACATTCGTGATCAACATCGTCATGAAGGGCAAGTCACCTACAAGCATCATGTGCACGATGACGACGAACGCCAAGGAGCTCAAGCACGACAACGACATCATCATCATGAAGATGCTCCACAAGCGCAAATGCACAAGTCCCAACAAGCCCTACTTCACGCCAAGTCGAAGCTTCATAAGCACAAAAGAAGACCGCGAGACGACCACCACCAAGACGGCGCTACGGCTACATCAACCACTTCGGCATCTTCGCCAAGTGTTCTCAAGGCATCTTCGCCTTTGGACGTCGGCATCTTCGCCTACTTCCCGTGTGCGCGCTACATCGACTTCATCAAGTCCAAGGCGACTAACTACTGACGAGGGCGACACTTCCATCTTCGAAGCCCCTCAAGGAAGATGGCCGAGCATGGGAAACTCCTTCGGTCATGGAGACGAGCTATGAGGTGCCACATCATATGGGCCTCCAACACCAAGATTTGGTGACAAGGCGGTCGAGCAAGGGCCATCCCTTCGACCGCGGCGACGAGCGCGAACCTCTTCAACAACATGAAGACGACGCCCACATTGGACTCATACTCCGAGTCAAGCTACGCGACCGCACATGGAGACATTTGCACCTACACCTATCCGACACCCACACATGTTGAGCTACCCCATTTGTCATGTGAGAAGAGCCACCACCCCATGAGAGAGATGAGTGACTCCACCATACGTGACATTGAGAGCATTTCCTATGAGAGGATGAGTGTGACCACCACTAGCCCCACACATGAGAGCATGCCACACATCCTATATGAGGTTGAGAGCCATTTGAGTGACTCCACCAACCATACGAGTGAGAGCATCATATTGAGAGTGAGTGAGCCACAACACTTAGTGAGTGAGGTAGTTGACACGGCATGTGAGGCCACTATGATTTCTAACGACTTAACCTCTACTCCTAGTGTGTTTTCTTCTTTGGTGCTAGGTCTCCTACATGATGACATGCCTATCCTCGACGAGTCCATCCCTACATTGGAGACGACGATGGCCATGGTGGATGATGAGGCACCCCCCACATGGTTCCATCAACATGAAGATGACAACGAGACGATCTTCAACACCTCACCTACAACTCATGAGCGACCTTCCAAAGGTAACATAGGTGATGGTGCTTCTCTTGTCCCACTAGTGGACTCTCTTACCATCGATTGCTCCCATGATGTTGACCCACCTATTCCCATGCTTCATGCTAGTGAAACTTCTTCATGCCTTGACTTACCTATTTATGATGAATATGATGATGAGCATGTTGAATTGCCTAGTTGTGATGCTATGCTCCATAGGACATCTTGTGACAATTCTATTGGTCACTTCATGTTTGACAATCCATTGAACTTGTCATATGCTATGAGTGAGATCTCTCATATTGCCTCATTTCAATCTCAACATAGTAACTATGCATGCCCCATTAAAATAAATCCCATTTGCACTTATGGCATAGATGACGAGATGTTGGTCATTGGCTTTTGCTTCTCTTGTGATGATATTGCAATGCTTCCTTTACATGATTTGCGCAATTCGTCTACTATTCCATGCCATGATCACATTGTTCCAAATATGCATTGTTTTGGATGTGGTCAATATTCTCCATGTGATGTTTCCATTAATGCTCATGAGGAGACCCCCATAGTTTCCCCATGCATATTAGGAGATTTTGATTCATTCCATATTTTGCATGATTTCCATGATTGCTTGCACCATATGCATTCCATGAATAACAATGCTCTAGATATTGCTCATGATGCATTACATCCTTTGAGTCTCCATTATGCAATATAAAATAACAAACCTATCATGATGGATGACATGTTTCTATATCACGCATCTCATTTATTTGAGCATTGGCTATTTTGTGCTAACCGACACATGCATGTGCGCATCATGATGGATGATGTGTACATATACCATGCACACACAATTTTTCCTTTGTCTTTGTTTTGTGTAGGTACTCATGTATACTCGCCAACTTCTCAATCCCAAGAGTTGATTTAAACGAGCTCTTGAGAGCAACGATGCTTTGGGATCCCGTGGACTATCCTTACCACCGCTCCCTTCGCGCAAGGACTACGCGCATCTCTTCTACTTGGCTCTCACACGGCTATGGGCTATTTACCACTTGTCACCTTATGCCCATACTATTGTGTTCACTTTGCATGTTATGCTTGCTTCTATGCCTTTGCCATGCAATTGTGACCCTTGCTTGCATATACCCATGATTCACCATTATGCTACTCCTATGTGTATTTGCATGCTTGGTGGAGATCCTTGTTGCTTTTGCCATGTTTATCATGTGCCCCATGCTATTGTTGATTGTTGTGTTGGGAGAGTCATGATGTCACATTGCTATTTACATATGGTCTCTCGCCAATACATTGATGATAATTTTCTCATATCTTGCTTTCATGCTTGTGATATGCCATGTGAATTATCCATGCCCACTATTTGCACACATGACATGCTTGCCATGATTCCTTCTAGTACGTTGCATCTTCGCACTACTAGCTTGCTTGACTTGATCTCTATGATTGCTAGCTATGTTGCATCACCATGTTCCACTGTCACTTGCTTTCTTGGGTTGATGACATATATGTTCATGCCTCTCACATGATATATCTTGTGTATTGTCGCTTGCCTCCTATAGTTGCCTCTATGCTTAATGACCTTGGAGACTTGGACACTTCACTTGTGATGCATGCTTGTTTGATTAAGCCTATTGTCTTTGGTTGTAGTTGCATCTTATGCTTCCATACCATACCACACCTTGTCCTTTCTTATGATAAGAATGATGAGAACACTTGTTGGTTATTTTACCACTCGAATGATAGGTGCTATATTTGCACTAACCTCATTTGTTTTTCCGAGTGTTTGTCATGTTCTTTCATTTTGAAGGATTCACAAGGCATTACCGTCATGAGACATATTGGTTGTGTGAAGGCATACATGATGCGCAACTCCAACATCTTCGGGAACATTCATAAGGTGAACTCCTTCTTTTTGAGCCATCCTCAAGTTTGCATATTGGATGGGTCACTCTTTCATTGTTGTTTCTTTCTTGTTGTCTACATGCTACATCTATTGGATGGAGGAGCAACATTGGAGATTGGCTCTTTGGACCTTCACATTGAGGAGCGCTCACACTTATTGGATGCATCTTTGGAATTCCACTCATGCCACGACATCGAGCATTGGTACACCACCATCTCCATATTTGTTGATTGTGCTCATACATGTCATGCTCGATGGACATATCATTCTCACCACAAGTTTGCACCCTATGCATGGATTGACACACATTATGATTGCCTTGTTGCATCTTGTATTCCCATGTCATCCATGATATTTGAGCTTGTTCACTTCCTTAGCAAATTTGTTGTGATCTTCCTTGATGGCATATTCATACATCATGATCATATTGCCCATCATCAATTGCATGATGACATTCACATATTGAGCATCCATTGCTATGTTCATGCTTTTGATGCACCATCCCATTATGACATCATATTGCACCGTGGTTGCATTGCTCATCCTCATAACACAATTGTGTGCACATTGAATGCTTTTGCTCCCATGAATGCTTTACATCTCATTCCATATCATCTTGCTAAGCTTCATGTACTTTGTCATGAACAATCTTGCCGCACGGACTCATTCTTACATGATGGACACTTTGTGTGCACTAACCGTTGTATTTCCGAGTGTTTCTTGTGTTTACTCTTTTTGCATGTCTATCACTCCGGCGACACCTTGGACTACTTGGATTGCGCCATGTCTTCCACTTCGTCCAACTACAAGTCCGTCTACGACAACCGTTTCCATGGTGATGAGGATCACGATCCGAGGTCGGATCTTTCCCAAGGGAGGGGAGATGATGCGGAGCATCCCACGCTCATCCCCATGTACACTCCATCTACTCTCCAAGCCCCAAGGATACATAAGATGAGACCTCGACTATGCGCCATTGGACCTAAGGTGAACTCGCTCCTTTCCGAATCTTCCCTTTCCGCATGTAAGACATGGATGCTACTTCAAGCGCGGACCTTGTGCATACTCAGGTACACCCGAGGAGACCATGGAGAGCCCAAGGACCAAGGCCAAGCATGCTTGCGAAGCGAAGGAAGGAGAAGGAAGAGGAGCTACTACATACGGCCGGACATCCGCCCCAGCCGGACATCCGCCCTTGCCCGGACGTCCGGCTCTTCCGGAAGCCCCGGATATCCGGCCCCTTTGCCCGAAAATCCGGCCCCTCCATCACCGATTGCGTTTGGAAGACCCCGCCAGCCCGGACATCCGGCGTCTCGGGAAAGCCCGGACATCCGGCCCAACGCCCGGACATCCGGCCTCCCCCTCACTTGCGATGCATCCGGACTTGTCCCTTGTACCCTTCGCCCCGAGACTATATATACTTCATCCCTTCCTCTTTTTAGGGTAAGCGTTGATTTAGCTCATAGATAGAGCTTCGCTCATCCATACCGGATCGACTCGACGAGAGAGACCGCGGCCCCTCTTCGAAGAAGATCCACCTTGGATTCAAAACCCCCTCTTGGGTGGCCCCCATCAAGACCTCCTCAAGGAGAAGAACGGCTACCGTTTGTATCGTCCTTTGTTGACCTTGAATCATGTATCTCCCTTTGTGTTCTTTGATCTAGCATTTGTGTGACCGATTCCTTGTTGGTTGAGTGTTTTCCCTCGTTCCTCCCCGTGATTTCCTCGTGTTCTTCCGCTCGTTCTTCGTGTCTCCCCGTAGGATCCACTCCAAACGTGAAAGATCGTCCACGTAGGGTTCCGCCCTACATCATACTGTCTCGGCGGGCTCTTGCCGAATTAGAGTTAGATCGCATATGTCTGGGCGGGTGGGTGGAACTAAGTCCGGAACCCTACCCATCTCAAGGCTCGAAGGCCGAGAAGTTTCCAATTTTGAAAGCTTGAATTTCTGGACGTTGTCCAATGAGTCTGGTCCGATGCCTGACTTTAAGTTCAGTGTTTGATCGAAGCCCGTCCCTCCGCGGGAATCCGGCATGGGGGGTTCGGGGATCCGGACATGACTAGTTTTCAATACAGGAGAAGCGTCGCCGCATTGTTCCTCTACCACTGCAACGTGGTGGGTGACCTGGGGAGAGTTAATTTCTCTCAGATCGGTTTTAAGCCCAATCTGATCGTAGTCTGTAGCGACTCCCAGGGCGGCGATGCGATCCAAGAGCTCGTTTACGGAGGAGAGCTCTATTGATCCAACCGCCGGCGAATTCCGAGTGACGTGAAAATTGCTTTTGATGACTTGAGAGGTCGTTGTCGAGCGATGGCGGACAAAGGTCATAAGAAACCACCTAGCGGATAGTTTGGCCGGCGGCCAAGGCTCCTTTGGCGAAAATACCGTCCTTGAAGACGGAGGAGGCATCCTTCCTATCGGTGATGGCACGAGGAACTCTCAATGAAAGCACCAATGTCGGTGTCAAAACCGGCGGATCTCGGTAGGGGTCCCGAACTGTGCGTCTAGGCGGATGGTAACAGGAGACAAGGGACACGATGTTTACCTGTGTTCGGGCCCTCTTGATGGAGGTAAAACCCTACGTCCTGCTTGATTGATATTGATATTGTGAATGTTTACAAGAGTGGATCTACCACGAGATCAAGGAGGCTAAACCCTAGAAGCTAGCCTGTGGTATGATTGTAAGGGTTGTTGTGATTGTTGTCCTACGGACTAAAGCCATCCGGTTTATATAGACACCAGAGAGGGCTAGGGTTACATAGAGTCGGTTACAATGGTAGGAGATCTACATATCCGTATCGCCAAGCTTGCCTTCCACGCCAAGGAAAGTCCCATCCGGACACGGGGTGAAGTCTTCAATCTTGTATCTTCATAGTCTTGGAGTCCGGTTGATGATGATAGTCCGGCCGATGATAGTCCGGCCGATGACGATAGTCCGGCAATCCGGACACCCCCTAATCCGGGACTCTCTCACCGACCAAACATTCAAAATTCCCATTTGTATGTAGTAGGTTCTCTCAGAATTGATTCTGTGCTTTCCTTATCTTTGCAGGTTTCAATTTTGTTTGCAGTAGTTTCAGCTAAAACTAGAGGTATGATGATCTGAAGTATTTCTTAGACTTGGGTTCCCTTTGATTTTTTAGAAATGCATAGAGCAAGTTTGGGGTTGTGATGTGTCTGTATGGATCTTATGGTTATTCCACTTTTTACCATATTATATTTTTGACAAGTGATTTCATGTGTTGGCTTGCACTTTTTAAATGTCTTGATTAAGTTTTATTAACTATTACTACAATCTTCTACTTCCTCCGTTCCTAAATATTTGTCTTTTTAGAGATTTCAAATGGACTACCACATACGGATGTATATAGACATATTTTAGAGTGTAGATTCACTCATTTTGCTTTGTATGTAGTCACTTGTTGAAATCTCTAGAAAGACAAATGTTTAGGAACGGAGGGAGTATAATGCAACTCTATTCAGGTATCCGGCAATATGTGTCGTAGATGTTCACTATTTTTGCTTCTTATAAATAATAATATGTGCATATATATAAATATAATAATACAATTTTAAATAATAGCTTGCTGGTTGGGTGAAAAACAAACTGAGTTCTCAGAGCAAGAAAAGAGGAATGTACTCAAAACTTACCCTTCAGATAACTACTGTTGCGCTGCTCGTTGAAATGCACTTTGAGCACATTTCTTTTATCACCGTCGTGTTGTTAACTAGAGCTACCTATCTTCTGCTGATCTTTCTTATGACCTCTGTGGCATATGCTTGTCTAGGTACGACGTCGGGACAACCTATGACAATAAGTTAGTCAGCTACATTCTCCCTACTGGAGGAGAGCTACTTCGCCACATTCAACAAGTTGCTCATCATCGTCCTCAATCCCTTGCTCTCCATAGCTGCTTGTCATCGTTCCAAAGCCGTAACACTGTGGTTTTGTACTCCATATTAGATCATTGCAGTACGTCTGCTAAACAATGTTTCTTGGTTCATGAAAACTTTGCGCTGAGAATTTTTCTGAGTTTCTAATCAACAGGCTAAAATTGTTGTGCTGTCATCTTGTGAAAGGATGATGCGCTAATCTCAACCATAGGTTCAGCCGCATGGGCTTGTTGCTAAGAACCACATGGCTTAGTTGCTCAGAAATGGAGGTCCACAAACCAAAGTGCTATTGTGAGCTTGAGCTCACATGATCTTGAGTGAACAGTAAATTTCACAAAAATAGTTTCTTTTTTGAAAAATTCTGATTTTTTTTAAGAAACATTGATGCTTTTTCTACACGCATGCAAATTTTTGTGATGGAATCACATTTGTGGAAGTGTGGGAAAAAGATCGATGCTCCAAAAATGCCAACAACTCTGCAAATGTGATTTCATCTTGCGTGTAGAAAACATCAATGCTTATTGCTAAAAAGAATCATAATTTCTGAATTTTATGATTTCTGAATTTTTTTTTGAGTTTACTGTTCACTCGAACTCATGTGAGCTCGAGCTCACAAACTCCATGTCCGGTCCGTAAACAGTTATTCCCTCCATTTCTAAATATAAGTCTTTGCAGAGATTTTACTATGGACTACTCCCTCCGGCCGAAAAAACTTGTCATCAAAATGGACAGAAAGGGATGTATCTACAACTAAATTACATCTAGATACATCCTCTTTTAATTATTTTGATGACAAGTATTTCCGGACGGAGGGAGTGCATACGAAGCAAAATGAATGAAGCTACACTCTAAAATGCATCTATATTCATCCGTATGTGGCCTCGAACAACTTTCAAACGTACTCCACCAAGAAATGGTCAACTTTGATGAACCGAGTGGTTGTGTGAGGTGCATATGTGAATTTGAAAAAGCTCATTGAGTCAATAAGTATAAGTCGAAAGGAAGTCTTTTGTACTTCTATATAGAAGTAGCATCGAAGACGTCGATGTAAAGCATGTGTCAGCCGGTGATTTACGACCACGGTCTGATGACACAGGGATGTTGTTTACAAAGAGTACATGTGTAGGAACTCGCATCACATTCGTGAACCAACCTGTGATTTGATGGTTAGAGAGACTATGTTATCTCTAGCCCAGCAGGGTTTATTCCTGAATTTATTTTAGGATTTCCGGCGATGCGCATTCAGTGGAAGGAGACGTTCCCCTCGACGACGAGGTGCTCATAGGGGTAGTGGTGAGTGTATGAGCGGCTTGCGTCTGTACTGTGCTAAAAAAGACCCGCATCACATTCATGCATTTAGACAAATATGTAGTACTTCTGCTGATCTTTTCACTTTTTTTTGAGGGAAATATCTGAGAGCTTTTATTCAACAAAAGCATTCTTGGGGCAGTCTGCTAACAGGCAGTTAACCAAGAACGAGGGGGTCAGGTCCAGACAACTTTCGGTCACCAAGAGTGTGCAAGCACGTTTCGCACACAGATGGGCCGCCATGTTGGATGTCCTTAATACATGCTGAATTACAAAGTAATCAAAATCTAAAGAGAGCTCTCCAATTTCATCAAGAATATGTGCCACAGCAGAACGATCTGCATGGCGAGAATTCCACAAGTTCACCAGAGCCAGGCAATCAGTTTCCATCGTCACTCGCTTGAGGCCTCGCAGATTGGCGAAAATGACTCCTTCCCGGAGGGCTAGTGCCTCCATGATCAATGGGTCTGTTACCCCAAGATGTGGCTTGCACCACGAACCCAATAGACTGGACGCCGAGCGCGCCACTCCACCTGCTCCTCCCTTGCCAGAGAGAGTATCAATGACTCCATCACAATTAATCTTGAAAATCTCATCATCAGGTGGCCGCCATCCATATCCAGGTAAAACCGAAGCTTGCTTCCTAGGAAGCTCCAGAAGTGCAAGATCTTCTCTAATCTTTCTCACTGCATTACCAGGATCGAGTCTTTCTTGATCATGTTCCCATCTGTTGCGCGAATGCCAGATAGCCCACATCACTGTAATAATTTTTGCCCTTTCATCATCAGCAAACCTTCTGTCACATATGATATCCTTGGACCAAGTGTCAGGGTGCAGGCGTGGTAGATGAAAATCAAATAAAGCCTCTGCTTCATTCCAGAAGCGCTTTGCATGTGTACAATGTATCAATGCATGCATCAGATCCTCTCCCATAGCAAGGCAGACGTTGCATCGATCCAATTGTATGATATGTCTGTGCTTTAGAGTCTTTTCAACTGGCAGAATCTTATTCAACACCCGCCACCAAAAAACTCGCACTTTAGGTATAACCTTTAACTTCCATAAGGAATTCCATAGCTGTCGTTCAGTCTGTGAGGTACCCATATCCGTCCCTTCCTCTCGAGCTAGTCGCTCTTTGTGAGTCACAAGAGTACGGTATGCTGATTTGACAGTGTAGATTCCAGTGGATTCAAAGGCCCACGCTAAAAAATCATCTCCTCCACCATTGCGCAACGGGATATTTAAGATTGCTTGGGCATCCGGTGCTAGGAAGGTTGCACGAACAAGCTCATGTTGCTATGTCCAATTAACCTGGTCAATTAGCTCATTCACAAAAACAAGAGGTGTATTATCAGGTTTTACCATAGGAGACATCGAAATGGAGTCCGGGATCCACTTATCCTCCCAGATGGAGATCGTAGATCCATCTCCCACCCTCTTGATCAGCCCAAGCTTCAAAGCCTTGCGGCCTGCAACAATCGCCCTCCAGATAGGTGACGCCGTCTTCGGGATTGTGGCAGTCATGAAGTCTGAATCTGGGAAATATCTCGATTTCATAACTCGAGAACATAAACTCTCCGGGTGTAACATGAACCTCCAGCCGTGTTTCCCCAACAGGGCGAGGTTAAAGGCCTCGAGATCCCTAAACCCCATCCCCCCCTGCTTCTTTCGGGGTGGCTAGCTTCTTCCATGAAAGCCAATGCATCGAGCGCCTGTCGATGCTGCTGCTCCAGAAATACCTGGCCATGCAAGACGTAATCTTCTTGCACACCTTTTTTGTTAAGCGAAAGCAAGTCATATTGAAGGTTGGTATCGCTTGAATGACTGATTTCAACAATATTTCTCGCCCCGCACAAGCCAAATCTCTCTCTGAGTATCCCATCATCTTGCTCCTCGCCCGATCACAAATGTGCTCGAACGTGCCACTGGTAATCCTGCCGACAGCCGTCGGTAAACCAAGGTACCTGTCGCTGAAAGCTTCAACAAATATGCCAAGGCGCTGTTTCATTTGTTGCCTCCTTACCTCCGGGTGTTCGGAGTAAAATAGACTGCACTTTTATCTTTATTGACACTTTGCCTCGAGCACATAGCATATATGTTTAGTATCTCATTAAGTCGGTCCCCACTTTCTCCCTTCGCACTGATAAAAATGAGACAATCGTCGGCAAAGAGGAGATGGTTGATCCAAGGTGATCTAACCGAGGCTCTCATTCCCCTGTCAATAAAAGAGCCATAGTTGTTCAGCAAAGATGTTAGTCCTTCCGCACACAACAAGAAAAGGAAGGGTGATGCTGGATCCCCCTGCCTAAGTCCTCTCGAGGGATGGAAAACCGGAAGTAGCTCCCCGTTTACCTTCACCGAGAATCTGACCGAAGTCACACACTTCATGATCAACCCAATAAAATTGTGACTAAATCCCAGTCGTTGCATCACTGCTTGCAAATAATGCCATTCCACACGGTCATACGCTTTCATCATATCGAGCTTCACCGCACACGAGTAGTTTTTGCCCTTCTTTCTTTTTCTCATTGTGTGCACACTCTCAAAGGCCACTAGAACATTATCAGTTATATTACGTCCGGGTACAAAGGCACTTTGTTCTTCTCCCACTATCTCATTCATCCACACCTTCAGCCTGTTTGTCACCATCTTGGATGCAATCTTGTACGGTACAGGGCAAAGGGCGATTGGGCAGTACTGAGATCTTTTCACTTGAGATACATGTCCTCTCTGCGGTACAGGATGAATTGCAATGATGAAATGCGGAATTGTACCATAATGCTTATCTAGAGGATTTGGACGTTACTGTCGGACATAGCACATGGTAAAGATGTTCCAAATCCGGCGGTGACGGACGACTACCTCTAAAGCTATATGCAATCATTACACTTGGCTAGAAGATACTCTACAAAAGTCATAAAGGGGAAGATGCCAGTACAGCGTGACAAACCGGTTAGGTAGTGCGATGCGGCGGTGCTGTTGCCGTGGCCGCGACCGCTCGCTGGTCAAGCCGCGTTATCGGTTGACGGGGCGTTCTTTTATATGGATGGATCAGCGGCAGCAGGTATGGCACTAAGAAGACATGATGGTAGTGTCATCTTTGCGGCCTACAGGTGCATCTTCAACTGTAATGATGCGTTGAAGGCGGAACTACATGCAATATTGCAAGGAATGGCATTAGCAATTCAACATTGTAGCCTTCCTATCATCGTTCAGTCCGGCTCTTCGGAGGCACTATCCCTTTGATGGGAGAAAGTCTTACCGTTCGGCATATGGACATTTGGTTGCTGAAATTCGTCATCTTATGTGTGAAAGAGAGTTTATTCCTTCGAAAGTTAAGCTAGAGCAGAATAGGGTAGCAGATCGTTTTGCGGTATATAGTCATATAGAGAGTGCTACTCATGTATGGCTAGCGAGGTCCTCCGTGTGTTGAGGAACTTTTACCACTCAATTGTAACACTATGAATATGGAATAGAACTCTTTTTACCAGTGCAAAAAAAAATCTTGAGACTTCCGCAAATCTATGAACATCACTTTCTCTGCCTATTAGTTATTCAAATAACCGTTGAGATCCTTTCAACATTATTTTCATGTATCAGTTCCCTTGGCAAGTTGGTTTCCGTCAAGTTTTTTCTGGGCTTGCTGAGGATAGAAGCAGTGCTCGGTTTCTAAATTAGAAGCACATATTTGCGCTTTTGTGAATGGAAAATGTTTTTTTAAGCCGGCTGATCTCTCTTTCCCGAAAACCATCTCCTGTGATTGACACGTGTTCCCTGTTGGACCCGCCCACGACCCACCGCATCCATTCCCAGCTACCTTATCCTCTCATACCCCAACCGCTCGTCATCTCTTTTCTCTCGACCCAGCCGAGGTGTCTTCTTCCTCTCGTCTCTTCCCCTCTCGCGCTCTCCTCTGACCCATCGCCTATTGAATCCCGTAGCAGCAGCTGTTGTTGCTACAAACGAAGCGCTCGACGCCAGCCATCCGCATCGCCGCGGGGCTGCGTGGTGAAGTTCGTGTACGCGCACCGCCGCGGTGATGCACCCCGTGGATGCAGCACACCATTGTTACAAGTGCGACAACGTATCCAGCTCGCCATCGGTGCTGGACAAATCGCCGCCAGCCGCAGCCGCGTTGTAGGAACTTTGGCAGTGCTGCATGGCTGCAATGGCGCGCTCATCGGATGCTCCCTACCGGCGCTGCAATGGAGCACTCGTCGGCGCTCCCTACCGGCGCTGCAATGGAGCTCGCCGGAGCTGCAACGGAGCGCTCCCTACCGGCGCTGCAATGGTGCGCTTGCCGGCGCTCCTCCCGGTATTTGAACGAGCTCGCCGGGCTCGCAATGGAGCGCCACATTGACGCTCCCTACCGGTGTTGCAATGGTGCGCTCGTCGCCGCTCCCTCCCGGCGTTGCAATGGAGCACACATCGGCGCTGCATTAGAGCTCTGACCGGTGGTCTCAAAGCTGCGATGCACCTCTCGACGCAGCAATGGAGCGCTCGCCGGTGTTGCTTTGCAGCATCCAGCGGAGGACGCAGTCTACTGCACCGGCAACCAATGGCACCAGCGCTACCGGCGATGCAATCAGGGCAAGCGGGTGGCCGGCCGCTGATATAGAAGAGAGGGATGATGGGAGGGGGGCGTGTGCTACGGGAGCGATGCATGATCCGTGAGAGGGCCAAGCGACGGTTGTGATGGTGCATATCTAATGGTTGTAGAGGCGGCTTATGTTCCCCTATAATCAACTGGATGATTTGTAGCAGCGGCTTTCTGAATTTATACAGGATTGTCCCACTTAATTTCCTTTATAAAATATCTCGCAAAAAAAATTCCTTTATAAAATACTCCCTTTCTCAGCAGTGCTTATACTCTCGGGAAAAAAAATCAGCGCTGCTTTCCTCTCCCTTTCTCGTAGCCGTTTTTTTTTCCTGTGCTCGCCGAGCGGCGGCGCACACCACCTGTTCGACGGAACGCCGCTCCAGAACGGGAAGCTTCGTCCATGGCGAGCGGGGTGGACCGCATCAGCGCCCTCCCGGAGGACGTCCTCCACAGCGTGCTCCGCTTCCTGCCGGCTCAAGAGGTGTTGCGGACGTGCGTACTCGCCCGGCGCTGGCGCGCCGTCTGGAGGTCCGTGCCCACCCTTCTCTTCACCGGCCCCGAGGGATGGGGCAGCGCCGAAAGGTTTGCCGAGTTCGTGGACAACCTGCTCCACCTCAGGTGTGGGGGCGATGGCGGCGCAGGCGCGCCTCTGGATTCCTGCGAATTCAACTTCGTTGACGACGATTTCATGCTATCGCCCGCGAACCAGCGGCGCGCCACCAATTGGATCTGGAAAGAGGTGCACCGTGTCAGGGCGCTCCGGCTTCATGTCGTCCATGAGCAGGAACCCTCGCCACTATCTGATCTGCATCTCGTTTCCCAGCACCTCACCAAGTTACATCTTGATGGTGTCTCTGTCAACGACAGCATTCTTGATTTTTCAGGCTGTCCGGCATTGGTCGAGCTGACTATGGAGTATTGCGATGTTTTTGTTAAACACCTGCTGTCTCCATCCTTGAAACGTCTGCGCATTGCCAGCTGCGATAGTTCAGAGTATACTCGCATTCTTATTTCTCTACCAAGTCTCGTTTCACTCGAGTTGATTGAATGGCAACGAGGAAGGGCCCCATTGCTTGGAAGCTTGCCGTGGTTAGCAAGAGCCGTTGTTGAACTTGGCGATGATGCTGCTGATCGATGCTCTAAAGGTCGATTCGATGATTGTGGTGCTTATATCTGCCATGGTTGTCGTTATTATTATCATCATCATCATGGGGATCCTGAATATGGGCCTGGTTATGACCGCAACGACAGCATCTTTCTCAAAGGTTTGTCGGAAGCCACGGACTTGGAGTTGTCAGCTGAATCTGACGTGGTATGCTTGCAACTATTTCTCTCTCAATTCCTAATAATATACTGTTTTTGTTTCATTACTCTCGTGCAGCAACCACGTCAATGATTAGAAATCACAGTTACATTCCATATGACATACTGCACCCATCAACAGATTGCACTTTGTACTTGAAAGGTCAAAATAATCCTAATTTGATCCAGTTCTTTTGCACTTCCCCTAGATTGTTTTCAACAGGGATTTGAAGTGGTGCCCTACATTTACAAAGTTAAAGACTTTGTTACTCAATGACTGGTGTTTGGCTGCTGACCACAATGCACTGATTTATTTTCTCTAGCACTCACCAGTTTTGGAGAAGCTTACTCTTCAACTTTCTAAGGTATAGATTCTTGAGATGGGTAGCTGGGTGTTATTAAAGTGGCCATCTATGATTACCTGATTTGATCTTCTTTTTTTTACATGCTAGGCACCCCCGAATGTGATGAAAACAGAAGGAATATACAAACCATTGGGACAGTCAGTTGCATCCAGCTGTCTTAAACTTGTTGAAATCAGATGTGCAGAAATCGATAGCCGTGTTTACAAAATTTTGAAGACACTGAGTACCTATGGAATAAGCCTTGAGAAAATTAATATCACTAGCAGAATTTCCAGATCTGGATGTGAGTTGGCACTCTTCATGCTACTATTTCTTCTATTTGTTGATATGTTTATGCATTATAAACGACAAGTAAAGAAAATCCCAAACTAAATAGAAGAATGTGATCGTTAAATAATTGCATGTTTCTGGATAAAGAATGTACTGCATGTTTCTAGCTGACTTTCATTATCCTATCAGTTTGGCTTTTGGATTGAACTACGTTGTATGCACAAACTACTCCCTCCGTCTCAAAATTCTTGTCTTAGTTTAGTCTAGATACGGATGTATCTAATATTAAAACATGACTTGATACATCCGTATTTAGACAAATTCAAGACAAGAATTTTGGGACGGAGGGAGTATTTAGTAACTGTTATGTCTCAAGCAGTTCCAAGTTGACAATGTATCGGAATTATATAGTGGTCACAGTTTGTTACATACTGCAAATAAATGGTCCCCAATACTATTGGTAGATAGTAGCCATCTAGATCATGTACAAACTAGCATGTGACTATCTTGCTCTTGTTATAAGCTATTCCCCTTGTGGATGTTGCATATTCGTTTGTCCTTCTTTTTAGCTGACATCTCATAACAAATAATATATCAAAGTTTTGTCAATTTTAAACTCCATAATGTTGCCCTCTGTAAATGTTTGTGGATCCTGTTATTTGCAATGTTATATGCCAGATAACCAGAAAAGAATCCAAAATATTTATCATCTTATTTTGGTAAATTTAGCCACACCTCACGATATTTGGATATAAGGAAGTGTGTTACAAGTGAGGCTCTCACTAAAATAAAATATACAGATTTCCATATAACTTACAAAGTGTTGAACCAATTTGACTATATTTCTGTATTGATTCTATGTTTCTCTTAACTTCGCAGGTTTCAGTTTTGTCTGCACCAGTTTGAAATTAGAGGTATGAAGATCTCAACTATTTTCAGATTTAGGTCTCTTTGTTTTTTCTTTCTTTCAGAAATGCATGACTGGGGCTGTAATTCACCTTGTGGTTATTCAACTTACCATACTATATTCCCCTGCAAAGAAGAAGAAGAAACTATCATATTATATTTTTTAACAAGTGATTCTTTGTCTGCGCTTGCACTTTTTAAATGTCTTGGTTAAGTTAGATTAACTATTACAATCTTCTACGACATCTTACAATCTCTGTTGTAGATGTTCACGCTTTCTGCTTCTTGCATTGACACAGTAAGTGCATATACGATTAAAGGAAAAGATAGAAAAATCTACATGTTGGTTGACTTTTAGATTTACAGCAGTTGAAAATTAATATGTCGTTATTCCTAGATCCAACGATGAAAAGAGGGGGGAAATTGAAATACGCCAGTACAAGACTCTCCCTCAACCGCAAACCTAAGTGCCCTCTTTTTTGCAATTATGCTACAATGTGGCAGCATAAATTTTCATTCTGTTGATCTAGTTACACAATGCGAATAATACAATGGAAGGGTCAGGTCGCCTGATGCGCTGAAAATAAGCAGCATTGCCCACCATGTTCTTATGGTTTTCTTGGAATTAACTCAACAAGCTACCAAACAGCTGTTGGATATCATGGTACGATTCCCATTCCAAAAGCACAACCACAAACTGACCAAACGCATGTAGCAACCAGCGAGTCGACAAATCATGCACAGGTGATTGTCGGATTCAGCAGCACTACAAAGCTCACAGGCATTGCTACCTTTCTGTCCATTTTAAGCTTATTATCCAACTCACCATTCCCCAAAACAGGCCAAGGAACACGTTACCAGCAATCAAAATGTGTACATGGTTGCAAATTTAAGTTTCTAGAGCTAGATAAGAGGGATGTACTGGAAGCACACACTTTAGATCCTAACGCTAACTTAGTACATCCTTTTATCACTGTTCTGCCGTTCATTAGAGCTATTTGTCTTCTGATGGATCTCTCGCATGACTTCCCTCCGTCCCAAAATATAAAAACGTTTTTTACACTATACTAGTGTCAAAAACGTTCTTATATTTTGAGACAGAGGGAGTATATATGTTTGTCTAGGTATGACATCGTGCTGGGGTCCTACGAGAAGAGGTCAACCACGTTAAGGGGTACTGCAGGACTGCAGCTCATCATCGTTCCCAAGCCCTCGTCGTCACCGTGGCTGCTTGTTATCGTTCCAAAGCCCTATCCCTCTGTGCTTATGTACTTCAGACAAGATCATTGTATACTGTATGTCTGCTAAACAATCTTGGTTTGTTTAAACTTTGCATTGAAAGAGTTGTTCTGAATTTCGAATCGATTGGTAAGATAATTATGTTGTTCTCATGTGAAAGGATGCATCAGTCTCAACGAAGGTCCGGTGGCATCAGCTTTGTTGCTAAGAACCACATGGCTAAGGGCAACTCCAACGCGGATCACTAAATCACCCCTAAATGTCCGGATCAAACAATTCGGTCGTTTTTGACGTCCAACGTCGGTCACCAAATTTATTTAGACTGGTCTGGATATCCAAAATTCCACAAACCAGAACTAAACGTAGGGAAGGTTTGTGGGCGTCTGGACCTCCGCCATGTACGCATCCGACAACATGGGCCCATGTTGAAAACCCTCGTGTCGCTCCGTTTGGAAACCTCACTCCGCTCTTCGTGCCACATTCATGCCGGTCAAAGTAGACGATGAGATGTTATCCTATACACATTCATGCCCGCCGACCAGCCAATCGCCTGCCCAGTATTCGCACCGGTGCGTCGGCCAAGAAGCCTACTCCGGCGCTACCCGCATTGAAGCAGATCCGGTTCGCCTGCCTCGGATATTTAAGTCGTCCGCCCACGGACGCAAACCCTACACTGCCGCCTCTCCTCTCCCCAAATTTGCTCCAATGGGAAAGTCGAACGGCTTGAAGTGGTTCTCCGCGACCCCCACTGGCTCCGCGTTCTTTGGGCTTATCTGCATCGACCGCTCCCTCAGGCTAGTCATAGTGGGGGAGTAACTTATACTAGTGTCATGCATATGACATTAGTCTAAGTTACTACCTTTATAGTGCAAAGTAACATAGTAGTAGCGTCATAGATGGCTTCATTTATTAGCTCATAGACTCATTTTTCCTCGGGAAGCGCTATGTTACAGTAACATATTATGTTACCACAAGCACCTCTTTCCTTATTAAATACGTGCCACATAAGCAAAATTGTCTTGGGATGTGTTAAGTTACTGCCTAAGTTACTCCCACCACTAGTAGAAAAGCGACTTTTAGTACCGGTTCAGAGGACCTTTAGTCTGGCTCAAACCGGTATTAAAGAGTGGGACTAAAGGTCCCCCCTAGTCCCGGTCAACACTTAACCGGGACCAAAGGCCCACCACGTGTCACGAGGCGCGCCGTGGTCCAGGGGACCTTTAGCCCCGGTTGGTAAGGTTTTTTATTTTATTTTTGAAATAAAGCAAAACAGCCAGCCCTCTTTGGGCGGCATGGCTCAGCATCGACTAGAAACCCGCCAATCTCTAGTTGGGCCGGGATGCAGCCCATATGGCTCAATAGGCCCCACAGGCGAAAGACTTGCAATAGGCCCACAAAGGCACTGCTTAGAGAGGAGCTCGACACGGTAGCCATGGCGGGCTTATAAACCGGTGCGAGATCCTCTCAACTAGCGAGGTGGGACTAAACATTGTGCATCATGGTGTGGCGGCAGATTATTTAATACCGGTTGATGGCTCCAACCGGTACTAAAGGAGGAAGTCTTTAGTCTCGGTTGGAGCCACCAACCCGCATTAAAGGTCATCATTTTAATCTTAGGTTAGTGGCTCCAACCTATTAAAGACTTTTTAATCACCAGTTGAGCCACCAACCCGCATTAAAGGCCATCATCTTTAAGACGGGTTCGTCTGCTTACTAACCCAGATCTTAATGAACGCCATCGCTTGGCCGTTAGAACCGGCACTAATGGTCACATTACTGCCGATTCAATTACAAACCGGGACTAATGAGTTTTACATTAGATCCTTTTTCTACTAGTGCACTATGGCTAGCCTCACACGTGAAGCCGAATTCTATCTCCTCGAATGACGAAGAGCAGCAGCAGTCGTCCCTCCTCGTCGAGGCCGCCGCAACGAACAAGGAGTTCGTGCGGCAAATGGAGTTGTTGTTGGAGCGGTCGTGCTACAATCATGATCCAGCGTCACTATCCCCGTCGCTTCCACGCAATAGCGGCGTACAAATAGGATACTGCGTGAAGGAGTCGTCGTCGTCCCTGGTGCGAAGCCGTCTCCACCGCGACAAGGAGGTGATGCCGATGTCCCTGCCCCATTGGCAGTCTAGGAACCAGTGACGCCCGACTGCCGTGAAGAAGGGTTCGTGGTCCTCACTCCATCCGCAGTCCGGGAGCCAGTGGGGCCCGACCGACATGCAGGAGTCGTCGCCCTCCCGGCGATCTCCAAGGCGCGCAGCCGCGTCACCTACTACCTCGGTGGTGATGGCGGCGGCTCCTCCACATTGACGATGGCCACCCTGGCACCCTTAGAAGCGGAGCGCCTTGAGCGGCGCAATGCACAACGTCGGGCGTTGTTCAGGCGGTTGGACGTCGCACCATCCTGGATCCTGGAGGAACCCCCGCTCGTTGAGGCCTGGGCCATCAAACGGTCGAGGACCACCACGGAGACCTCCATGTGAAACTTTGTTAAGTTCCATCACCATCAGTACTACACATAATTTTTAGTTTTTAAAGTTTTTTAGGGGAATTTTTAAAGTTTTAGATTTCATTGTGAAATGAAACTTTGTTAAATTTTGTCCCTTTTGGTTGTAATATATCAAAGTTTAACGAGTAAATTGCACAGAAGTACCACAATTGGGGCATTGGAAGCAGATTGGTATCAAGATTGACAATTTTTACATGTCAGTACCAACTTTGGGCGAGACGTTACAAAAAAGGCTAAAACTGTTGTTTATACGTATTGACGGGGAAACTGACCGGTTGGGCCCGCCTGTCGGGTGCCGACGTGGCATGTTTTTTTAGAAAACCCCCTTTCTTCGTACGTAATCACATAAATGCCCAATTATTTCGGAAAAAATTGCTCCTATAAGAGCCTTTTTTTTCGTTCGTAATATTCACCACCGATTTGGACTCGTTTGAATATTTGCGTCGGTTTAAACGAATATCAAAGTTTAACGAGTAAATTGCACAGAAGTACCACAATTGGGGCATTGGAAGCAGATTGGTATCAAGATTGACAATTTTTACGTGTCAGTACCAACTTTGGGCGAGACGTTACAAAAAAGGCTAAAACTGTTGTTTATACGTATTGACGGGGAAACCGACCGGTTGGGCCCGCCTGTCGGGTGCCGACGTGGCATGTTTTTTTAGAAAACCCCCTTTCTTCGTACGTAATCACATAAATGCTCAATTATTTCGGAAAAAATTGCTCCTATAAGAGCCTTTTTTTTCGTTCGTAATATTCACCACCGATTTGGACTCGTTTGAATATTTGCGTCGGTTTAAACGAATAAACAATTGGGGCATTGGAAGTAGATTGGTATCAAGATTGACAATTTTTACGTGTCAGTACCAACTTTGGGCGAGACGTTACAAAAAAGGCTAAAACTGTTGTTTATACGTATTGACGGGGAAACCGACCGGTTGGGCCCGCCTGTCGGGTGCCGACGTGGCATGTTTTTTTAGAAAACCCCCTTTCTTCGTACGTAATCACATAAATGCTCAATTATTTCGGAAAAAATTGCTCCTATAAGAGCTTTTTTTTTCGTTCGTAATATTCACCACCGATTTGGACTCGTTTGAATATTTGCGTCGGTTTAAACGAATAAATAAAACAAAACAAAATTGAATGCCGCGCAGTACTCGAAGCGCCGACCCGTGACTCAGCAGCCCAGTGCGCTAGCCACTCGGCCACGGCAGCGCTTGCGACGTACTCCAGGCTAGACCTTTTTATACTAGCCCAAAGACGTTGGGCCGGCGGTTGGCCCAGCGAGGCTGCACACTGGTTTACTGTTTTTTTAATCATGAATATTAATACATATATTTTTTGCGATTACATATTAGTATTATTAAGGAGCTAAATATTTCAGCATATATTACAAAAATATTCAATTTGCATTCAAAATATGTTCAACGTTCATATTATAAGAAAAGTGTTCACCGTTTCTAAAGAAAAGTTCATCATGCATTAAAAATGTTCAGTATAAAATAAGAAATTATGTAATCAGTTTGACAAACTTTTTTTGAAATCCGATGAACTTTTTTTCATATCTGATGAACTTCTCCAAACTTGATGAACTTTTTTTGAAATCCGTTGAACTATTTTTTCAAATCTGATGTTTTTTTTCAAAATTGATGATTTTTTTCAGATTCGATGAACTTTTTCTCAGATTCGATGAAGCTTTTCCAGTTTTAATGAACTTTTCTCAAATTTGATGAACATTGTTTAGATGCGATGAACTTTCTTAAAATTTGATGAACTTTTAAAAAAACCAATGAATTTTTTTTCCAAATTTTTAAAAAACTCGTGCATTTTGAAAAAAAAATCACGTATTTAGCAAAAAAGGAAAGAAAGAAGGCGAACAAAACCGTTACATAAAAAGAGAAAAAAAAGATTAAAAAAACAGTTTGCGGAAGGGTCTGAGGTTCGCGAGCTGCAGAAAGAATAAAAGGAAGCCGACGAAGATGGTAAGCATATGTCTTACCGTGGGGTAGTGGTTGGCACACCCGGAATTGGTTCGTGAGGTCTAGTGTTCAAGTCTTGTTACCTGCGTTTAATTTTTGCAGTTTCTGGCAGAAAGGAAAAACAAATGGGCCGGCCTAACAGCGCCGACTAGGAGCTCCCATGAATGAGCCGCAACACGCGCGCCAGGTAAGTGTGAAACAAAAAAATTGCAGGCCTGGGTGGGCCGGCCCAGCGTTCCTGAGCTAGTATAAAAAGAGTTTCGCCTGCTTTGTGTCGCGAGCGATGCTCTGGCGGGGTGGCTAGCACGCGTCGCTGCGGAAAAGCTGGTCGGCGGTTCGAACCCTGCGCGGGATTTAGTTTTCGTTTCTTTTATTTGTTCGTTCAAACCGACGCAAATTTTTAAATGAGTCCAAATCGATGGTGGAAATTACGAACGAAAAAAAAGGCTCTTATAGGAGCATTTTTTCCCGAAATAATTGGGCATCTATGGGATTACGTACAAAGCAAGGGGGTTTTCTGTAAAAAAGATGCCACGTCAAGACTGACAAAGGGCCCAACCGGTCGGGCTTCCCGTCAATCACGATAAACATCAGTTTTAGCCTTTTTTTGCAACGTCTCGCCCCAAAGTTGGTACTGACACGTAAAAATTACCAATCTTGGTACAAATCTGCTTCCAATGCCCCAATTGTGGTACTTCTGTGTAATTTACTCAAGTTTAACAAATGTCATCCAGTCTAGCATGAATTTCATCCAATATTATTTTTGAAAAAATCCGTTAAAAATAGGTCGCCTGCCCCTGATTGCTGTCCTTGGACATTTGGTGATGTCCACACACAATTGTTGTCCTCGGACATTTGGTGATGTCGAGACGTGTAAGAGAAGATTTGGTGATCAGCCTTTGAGTTGTCCTAGGTGGCTCGTGGGGCAGGTGGCTCGTGGGCCGGCCCACTCACCAAGGGTGGTGGGGGTCGGCGGCCCAAGTCAAGTGGGGGACAGTGTGCCTCCTGGGCCTGGGGGACAGGATCTAAGTGGGCATGTTGGTGCTGACCGGCCCGCGCCGGGCCTGCCTCGGCCTCGGCTCAGAGCTGGCGCCTATTTATGGATGCGCCGCGGATGCCTCGACCCCTCGCTAGGGTTTCCTGCATCCAGAAAAGAGGTGTGGCGCTGGGCTCACCTCGCTCGTTCTATCCATCCCACCTCCCCACCTCCTCCTCTTTCCATTTCGTTTGCGGCGGCGGTGATGAGCGGGCGGCGTGCGGAGAAGAGGCCTATGTAGCCTCCGGTCTCGGATGGGGAGCGGCCGCGTGAGCGCGACCTGCGGGAGAAGGCGAAGAAAGAGATGCGGGCAAGACCGAGCGGCAGATCTGAGCGGAGCCACGAGCAAGAGGGGCGCGAGGGGGATTGGGGTCCTCCTCCCCCTTGGTGGATCCAGCAGCAGGAGCGAAGAAAGAAGAAAAAGGAGATGGCTCGGCGCCGGGAGCTCGAGCGCAAGACAGCGGATCTCCCCAACTTTGGTGGTGGCCATGGGGATCCTCTGGCCAAGAAGCCCAGGGCGGCGACCGAACCTCTGGCGGTGTCTCTTCCCCCTGGTGCGAAGGGCACAGCGGGCGAGCCCATTCCGGTGGAGGACGCGTCGGAGGCGATGGATGTGGAGTGCTTCAAGTGCGGCAGGCTAGGTCACTATCAGTCCAAGTGCAAATTTCAGCCCTTGTGTGTGCTATGCAAGGAAGAGGGGCATGCATCTGCGCACTGTCCGACGAGGGGTCGGCAGCCAAGCCTGCAGATCATGGGTAGCGCAATTTCAGGGGAGGGCTTCTTCTGTCTGCAGTTCGAAGAGGAGGCGGAGGCAGAGGGTCCTCGGCAGCTCTCGGTCGGCAATGCTGCGATTCTCTCTGCAGAGCCGGGACGCCTGAACCTGCGGGTCCTCAAGCAGGAGCTCAAGCACATGGTCACGGGGGATTGGGACTGGCAAGTCACTCAAGTGGGAGAAGATGATTTCATGGTGGTTTTCCCCTCTGCAGATCTCCTTCATATGGCTCGGACAAGTGGCAAGTTGTTCCTCTCAATTAACGACATCACCGCTAGGGTGCGTGATGTGGTGCACGAGGTGATCCCACCAATGGTGATGCCAGAAGCATGGGTGCGGCTCCATGGGATCCCTGAGAAACATCGCAAGATTGAGCGCATCAAGGAGGCTTTCAAGATGTTGGGGCGGCCTATCATGGTCGATGAGCTCTCCACCATTAAATTGGGTCCGGTGAGGATGAAACTGGCGTGCAAGACTCCGGCCAAGCTGAATAGCACTGTGGAGGTTTGGTTCAACCACGAAGGGTACCAGGTCAGGGTTGAGCTGGAGTAGCTGCCGCGGCGGTGGGGGCTGGGGAAGGGGCTCTGGGGGCGGGCCCCTCCGCTCCCCCGCCTGACAGCCAGCATGGCAAGGGTGGGCCTCACAAGACTGGGCCACACGCGGGCAATCCCTCCAAGGTGGCTGCCACCGGTGCGATTGTGCCCATTGCTTCGACGGTGGTGCCACAGAAGGAGGCGGCTGGTTGCGGTGTGGGGGTGGTTGGTCAAGATGCGGTGATGGGCGAGTTGGCTGACGAGCATGAAGATAGCATCCAAGATACTTCAATTGATACTGAGACTTGGGAGAAACTGGGGGTGTTTGCGACTCAAGATACGGTCGTAAGCCTTCCTCCCCTTGCTCGCTCTCTGGATCCGTCCTTCGAAGGGATTGGAAATGCGGTAGTGCCTCTGTCGCCGGCGGCCATGGAGACCGAGGCCTTGCCTGCCTCTCCTGAGGGCGGAGGGGGCTCGGGGTTGGACTGCGTCCTCATGGACTCGGTCCCCACTCTGGCCTCGGGCAGGCGTCTGTCGAGCGGCTCCGGCCGTCAGGCCAAGAAGACTGCTGGGCGGAAGGCTGGGTGCAAGACGGTGGTCACGGCGACAACGGGGACGGCGGCGGCGCTGGGAGGCGAGTTGGGGGCGGCTTTGGTGGCCTCAGGGACGGCTGCCAAGGCCAAGCGTACAAGGGCAACCCCGGTGGCGTCTCGGGCTCCAAGCGCACGCGCCAAGGCCAAGCTTGGTGACATGACTTCTCTGGAAAGTGCCAAGCTCCGTGCTGCTGACAAAAACATGGATGTTGCAGGTAACCCTACCCCTTCCTTTAAGATTCTGAATGCTTTTTCCGACGAGCATCTTGCTGAGATTCTTCACGATAGTGGTGTTGCGCTCGATTCTTCGACTTTGGACATTATTTCGTTAGTGCGCGTGCGTGAAGAAGCTCAGGCTGCCCTCGCGGCTGCTGCTGCCGGCGTGGCGGTGCAGCCCGTGGACGGCCGATCTTGAAGACCAGAGGGGCTGGTGTTGTCACTCTGCCCATCGTGGGAGACGAGGCTGGGGTGGCCTCGGTCTTGCCTTCTTCCAGCCGGGCGCCGGCTCGGAAGCGTGTGGCCAAGGCGGTTAGCTCCCGTGGAGTTCGCCTACGCAACCGAATCATCTGATGCGATACATCTTCTGGAATATTCGCGGTTGTGGGCATGTGGGGCGGCGTACGCAATTACGAGAGTATATGTCCAAAGAACACATCAACTTTGTCGCGCTCCAGGAGACGATTAAGGCTGATTTTTCGTTTAGAGATCTTTTGGCGTACGATCCGCTCCAGCGTTTTGATTGGTTCTGGACTCCATCGGTGGGCCTCTCTGGTGGTCAATTGATGGGATGTAGTAAAGACGCTTGCGACGTTATTCTGTGGGAATCTGGTTCGTTTTATATCGCTGCCACTGTTCGCCACCGAGTTTCCCTTGCCTCTTGGGTGATCGTAAGTGTGTATGGGCCGGCTAATCATGCGAGGTCGGCTGAGTTCTTGGGAGAACTCACTTCGGTTGGGGCCAAACAAGCGTCCAACTTACCGCCTCGGTAGGAGGCGATTTTAACTTGATCCGCTCGGGCGGATAAAAGCAACGCCAACATTGATCGGGCTAGGTGGCCTTGTTCAATAATGCCATCGCGACGCTGCTCTTAGAGAGATTATGCGTCTGGGGCCCGATTCACTTGGACGAACAAACAGCGGGAGCCGATGCGTTGTGTACTTGACCGTGTTTTTGTTCAAGTGATCGGGAGGTTATGTTTCCTCTCGCATTTTAGTGGTTGAAACGCGCATTGATCGCACACATTCTTCGATCCTTTCCTCGGGGAGGAAAGTGTGCGCCAGAGTCGTAGATTTTTTTCGAGACTGCGTGGTTTGAACATGATGGTTTCGCCAACTTGTCACGGATCGTTGGTCCTTGATTGGTAACCGTGCTGGCCGCCAACAAGGACCAGAGAGTTCGTCCTATGCGGCTGCCGCCTTACGGGCTTTCCTCAGGGGTTTGGGGGCCAATCATGGCAGCGAATCTAAAAGGGTTAGGGAGCGCATCGTGGATGAAATCGCTCGCCTTGACGCGCAGGCGGACGTGAGAGCCTTCTCTGGGGACGAATGGGAGTATAGATACTCCTTAGAGCACCAAGCCTGGCTATTCTCAGGGCGGAGGAGGAGTATTGGCGCCGCAGGGGAGGTGTCAAGTGGGTCGTGAAAGGCGACGCCAACACGGGCTACTTCCACGCTTACGCCAATGGTCGTAAGCGCAAGAGCACAATTCTTAGGCTTCAGTCGGAGGGCGGGACCCTGGTCACCCAAAACGACATAGTTAAGCACATCTTTGATTTCTTCGTTCAGCTGTTGGGAACAGCCGAAGCAAAGAGTTTAAGTCTCAGGGAAGACTTTTGGGGTTTGCACGAGCGCGTTTCGCAGCAGGAAAACAACGCCTTGATGGTGACCTTTTCGCCCCAAGAGCTCGATCGTGCGCTAGCTGGTATGAAGAACGACACGGCTCCTGGACCGGATGGATGGCCTGTGGAGTTCTTCAAACGGTTTTGGTCGACGCTTAGGGCCTTGTTTCTAGCAATTCTCAATGGTTTCGCCCTTGGTTCGGTGGACCTGTCGCGTCTCAATTATGGGGCTATATGCTTGATCCCCAAGGTTAAAGGGGCGGAATCAATTAAGCAGTTCCGGCCCATCACGCTCATAAATGTTCCTTTCAAGATTTGTGCCAAGGCCTATGCTTCTAGGTTAGCGTCGGTCGCTCAACGTGTCATTAGCACTAGCTGCACCGCTTTCCTTAAAGGCGGGAACATCCCGGAAGGGCCAATTGCCCTTACGGAGATAATTCACGAGTTGAAACACTCAAGGGGCGTGTGTCATCCTCAAACTAGATTTCAAAAAGCGCACGATCGTAAACCGGGAGTTTGTTCGGGAGGTCCTCCTCAAAAGGGTTTTGAGGCGGGGTTCGCCCATCGGATCATGCATTTGATCTCGTGTGGCAACACCTCGGTTATTGTCAATGGTGATATGGGTAAGTTCTTTCGTAATAGGAAAGGCCTTAGACAAGGCGACCCGCTTCCCTCTCGCCTTTAACTTTGTGGCGGACGCTTTGGCTGCCTCTGCTGTCCAAAGCCGTGGAGGCGGACACATCAAGGGCTTGTCCCACACCTCATTCCGTGGTGTGACACACCTCCAATATGCGATTTACACTTTGCTGTTGTTTAACCCGGACGACCATAGTATTGCTACGATAAAGCTCTTGCTTTTAGCTTTTGAGCTACTCTCCGGACTCAAGATTAACTTTCTTAAGAGTGAGGTCATTACCATGGGGATGGAAGACCAGACAAGACACGTGTCATAAACCTACTTAATTGCAAGTCGGGAGTTTCCAATTAAGTACTTGGGCTCCTATATCACACCGAAACTTTCGATTTTTGAATGGGAGCCTCAGACGGAAAGTGGCCATGGGTAAGCCCGTGGCGTGGGAGATTCATGTCCTCTGCCGCTAGGCTTATTCTCGATTTAACTCGAGCCTCTCTTCTCTTCCCTTTTCACAATGGGGATGTTCCTACTAGCTAACGGCATTCACGCTTAAGTGGACACTCCGAGAGCCCGGTTCTTTTGGGAAGGAACTGGAATCAAGAGGAAATACCACCTAGTCAAATGGGCGGCTGTTTGTAGGCCAAAAAATGGTGGATTGGGAATACTCAATTCCAAATCGATGAACGCCGCCTCCTTGCCAAATGGTGGTGGCGGTTGGCCCAAGATGAGTCGGGCTCGGGTGAGACTGCTAAGGGCCAAGTACTTCCCGAACGGGAACCCCTTCACTGCCTCGGCCAACGGCTCCGTGTTTTGGAGAGGGCTCCAAGCGGTGCGGCCGGCTTTTGACATAGGGGCCAAATTTCTGATTAACAATGGCCAATCAGCCCGGCTCTGGCTCGACCATTGGCTGGGTGCATCCCCCCTTTGGCAAAGCCACCCCAACCTATATCGGATAGCCACTAACACTAACGTCTTAGTTGGGGAGGCAATCCGTACCGACCCTCCGGCGATACACTTTATGCGGTCCCTTACGAACGAAGAGCGTGCGTCTTGGGACGGGCTGGTCCAGCAGATCGGTGTCAACCGTCTAGGGACGACGGTTGACACGGTAGAGTGGAACCTGACTGCTTCGTGAAAAATTTTCGGTTAAGTCCCTGTATAACAAGCTCACTGAAGGGCCAGCGCTTGATATAGCTAAGGGGCTGTGGAAGGCATGCCTGCCTTTGAAGATAAAAATCTTAAATGTGGCAAATGCTTAGGAATAGGCTGCCTACGTCAGATAATGTGGCCAAACGAAACGGTCCGGCAGACGGTACTTGCTCGATCTGCGGACTAGGCGAAGATGCGAATCATGTTTTTTTTAGATGTCATTTGGCCAGGTTCGCGTGGAGTGCGGCTCGGGAGGCCTTTCACACGGACTGGAATCCTGCCTCGGGGCACCAACTTGTCTCCATCCTCAAGTCCACTAAAGGGACTACAAGTAGAATAGCTTGGCGTTGTGTAGGGGCGCTGCTATGGGCTATTTGGACGACGCGTAACAAGATTACGATGGAGAAAAAATTTCCTCACCATCCTGCAGACGTGATCTTCAAATGCCACCTATTTTTGCAGATGTGGACCCCTCTGAGGAAGGAGCGCGATGTTGAGCGCATGGCAGAAGCTATGGCGCGCACCAAGGCGATTCAGGCGCAAGCAAGACAGGATCCGGCGAGCTGAAGATGTTTTTGGAGTGCCTTTCTGGCAAGTCTGTTAGCTTGGTCGTTGCGCTGATTTGTTTGGATGGTGTAATATTGACGTCGCGATGAACCTTATGTCCTTCCCTGTTGATACTTTCTGTAGGTTATTTTGGTTGTAATCGTTTGTACTGCTGTCTTATGGGCTTTATTAATTTAAAGCCGGACGCTTCTAGCGTCTACGTTCCAAAAAGTTGTCCTAAGTTGCTCCCAAACAAAGGTAGGCAAACAGTTGCATGCTGAAATAGGTGGCACGTTGGCTTTAGCAACATGCTGAGACAACTGTGGAGAATTGTCACCGAAACAAAATATAATCAACCATCAAATCAGCATAAACACTACACAAGAGGAATAAATTTGCAGAACAAAACATAAAGCACTATTAGAAATGTCTTTTTATATATATATAATTGTCTGGTCTCAACAAGCCTGAACGGTACCAGTCATGACGTCTGAGATAACAAAGTATACACAGAGAACAAACTGTCCATTAAAGCAGAAACCCGACATAATAACACACATATCCGAAAAAGCAAAAGCTCACCCATGAAATATTCATATAAGTCACACATAGCACTAGCTATTCTTTTTTATATATAGTTTTCTGTTTTTTTGGTTTTTTTTGTGTATGTCCCATCTACATTTTTTATTTTTTTGGTGTTTTTATGCTCCCTTTTTCCGAACAAACTGGATCTTCATTCCTCATCCGAAATAGAAGAGTTGAGCATGCCGTAACCAGTGAAAACTCGGCATCTCTTTGTTGTGTATCAAAAGGTATCGCTTCTGAGCAAACTTCTCTCGGTCTGCTGCCCAAAAATGGGTCCACTGCCATTGCTGTGTAGTCCTCTGAAGGTAGGTGCTTGATAGCCTATACTAACCGAAGTTGCTGATCTAGTAAGGAGAGCTTCACGAGGATAGTATGTCCCCTCAAGTCCAACAGATTGATCAAACTGAGACGCCAATGAATCAATGTTGGATGTCACGGGGGCATCAGAATAATTTGGTCTGGGAAGCAACCAAATCTCCCATCTTGCACGCCTCCGTATTTTGTCACCCTAACAAAGCAGAAAAAAGTTAAGCCTTTCAATGGGAACTGTGGTGTGACTGGTAGTATGTCACCTAAGGAATATTTTGATAAAGAGTGGTCATATTCAGGGTTCTTTGTCACCAATGTTAAATACAGAGCAAAATGGAGCATGCGGCATTATACATGTACGGCTAAGGAAAGCAGCGAGTGACCTAGAATGTGACTGGTTCAAGTGACCTTCATTGCAAGTTTACATAAGAAATGTAGCAATAAGCTGCCAATCGTAGTAGTGTTTAAAAATGCAATCTGACATGACAAATGGCGGCCTAGACTTGTAATTAACATAATTTTTTTGTTAATGAAAGGAACTTTGCAAGTGAAGATGTGGTGTTCTATTCATGTGTGGTGAAATATGAGATCGTGTACTTCCTCCGTTCCTAAATATAAGTCTTTTTAGAGATTCCACTATGGACTACATTCGGATGTTTTAGAGTGTAGATTCACTCATTTTACTCCGTATGTTAGTCCGTAGAGGAATCTCTAAAAAGACTTATATTGAGGAACGGAGGTAGTAGTAGAATCATAAAAATGCTCTAAGCAATCGCTTCAGACCATCAAGGATACTAATGGAACTCTTCAAATAAACAAGAAGGATAATCTGGACATAAACAGGGCATGCACTCTATAATATTCTTACCTACTCCCTCCGTTCCTAAATATTTTTCTTTTTAGAGATTTCAAATGGACTACCACATACGGATGTATATAGACATATTTTAGAGTGTAGATTCACTCATTTTGCTCCGTATGTAGTCACTTGTTGAAATCTCTAGAAAGACAAATATTTAGGAACGGAGGGAGTAGTTGTCTGTAACCAGAGGTGGACATACAAGCTATGCCCCGCTGGTATTGCATAAAGAGTGACATAGTAGGACATAATTGAAGGAGGAGATACAAACTTTTTTAAATGGATCTAAAACATGGTATCTATATTTGTGATTATAGACCAAACTTAGCATTGTTGAGTTCAGAAAGAGAAGCCATTTTCTTTGGAACACTCCTACAAACGCATACATCTTCAGCATGGCAAGATATGTTAGAATATCATGTTCAACCCTTCTAAAGTTGTGCTTAATCGGTTGTTTATAAGTTATTTATAGCATCAACCAATTAAGTTTAATTTTAGATTAAGTCAAATCATGGCAAATGATGCAGAAAATTGATTACCTGTACTTCCACCACAGTAGACTGCCTGACTGTATCCAAGATAAACTGCAAACTATTAGTCAAGTTTTTGACTTGTCCAATACGATATAGGAGCCTTTGGACCTGTGCAAAATAATTTAGTTGAGCAATCTGTCCTTTTTTTGTAAAAGAGAGAGCAAAATATATTTTTTGAATATTCCGGATAGAGTTGTCTCATCTCATTATGCTCAGAAAAGAACACCGCATTTACTAGGCAATGACCCTTTGATATAGCAACAGATGTAGCTTTCGAAAAAAAAGGGTATAGCAACAGATGCACAAGCACAATTTTTCACAGCTATAAATAGTCAATGAAGTATAGTGTAGAGTAAGAGCAAACCGCCGTCCGCACAATACACCTGGCAGCTACAAAACAAAATAGAGTAGCAGAAAAGAGAAATGGCTCCCTTTCGAACTTGAAATCTCCAAAACTTTTAACGAACCCTTTGTTAGCTCTAAAATGAAAATTTGTGCAAGCCACTTTCAGAGTAGTTTGTGTATGGTAAGTGTCACATGCTAGGGCTGATAAGGATCTCAGGACCAAGGAGTGTAGCAATGAGGGTATGGCTTCAAGGAGTGAGGCTAGAGCCATGGCTCCGTGGATGAGAGGGAGAAAAGGTTGGGGACAGGGATTATAACTTTAATAGTACTCCCTCCGTCCGGAAATACTTGTCGGAGGAATGGATGTATCTAGATGTATTTTAGTTTTAGATACATCCATTTTTGTGCATTTCTTCGACAAGTATTTTCGGACGGAGGGAGTAGTTGATAATTCTCATTGATTGCATAATACACATGGATAGAAAAGTCTGACTTGGTGCTGGAAAAGAGGATCTCTAGTTTCCTAACAAATCGTATTTGAACATTCCTAACTAGATCGATCTCCTGCCTTGCAAAACAATAACAAGTGAAAAGAAAAACAAGAGCATTCACTTGGCAATCTTATGGGCCATACCACTGTCTTGCTTACCTCAACTATTAAAAATAATGCACATCCAGGACAGAATGACGCAAAAATCCACAACACTTAAACAAGCAAATGACTAATCCAGAAGACAAGCATAACAAACAATCAAAAGTTTTCAGGTCAACATGACAAGAAGATGGAGTCATGGAGATGGTATTCTGGATACACAAGAGGAAAAGGCAATCATTCTCAACCTTGGGAATGAAACTGGGAATCTACACAGACAAAAATCTACTGATGTCTGCACCAGTTTTTGCCAGCATCATGCGACCTTAAGTTTGTTGATTACAATATGAGAAAGCTTAATCACATCAAATAATCATGCTGACAAGAGAAAATAAAAGAATAATACTCCCTCCGATACCCTAATAATTTTCATGTTAGGTCTCTATGTTGACAACTAATCTCCCATGTACTTTATTTAAATAACTAACAAAATTATATATCATGGAAGTACTTTTTGGGACAAATGTACACATAAATTTCAAGTATCCAATCGAAATATATTCAAAAATTACTAGTCAAAGTTTTGAGGTTTGACATTCCTAATGTCCAAAACGGCAGCTTTTAGGGATCGCAAAATTCTAGCAAATATATGAGCAAGACGAAAACTGTTGAAAACAAGAAAAAATGGAAAAAAATGTTCTAAAATATAACTTGCTTTTCTAAGTCAACGCTTTAAAGTTTATAAGTGAGTTAAACTAATTATAGGTTCTTTTAAAGTGACGACCATTGACTATATATATAGCAGCGACATTCTTCCAAACCTTGCATAAATACGAGTGACAGTCTTCAACTATTTCCATCCAGAAAAAAACCTTTTAACCGCAGACAGTTCATGACAGAGTGGGCAGGAATTGCCCAAAACAGAACTTGATTGCAGGTGCTACCAATAAAGAGTTGATACATATGCACTCTACAATAAACAATAATATAAAGATATATTGAAAAACAATGGATGGCTTGTGGAGTGGTGGGCCAGCATAGATGTTACAGATGGAGCTACAAGGAACACAGACCGTCAGTCATGCAATTTCATATAAATCTGTGGTAGCAGAAGCTAAGGTGAATTCAAGTGCAACATTACCAGATCATACATATTCATAGCAGACCCCAGGAATTTAGATATTATTTTCCAACTAAAAGTAAGGAATTTAGATATTATTTCATGGAGAACGTACTTCCTATATTCATGTTATCGCAATGGTGGCGCACGCGACCACGAGCAGTAGTCCTTGTGAGACGGTGAATTTTAACATGTTCCACCCAAAAACATGACCACCAGTCTGTAAATAGTATGTAAATACTATATTCCTTTCTTAATGAGAAGGCAGCGCTCCTCTATTCATAGCAGACCCCAGGAATTTAGATACTCCCTCCGTCCCGAATTATAAGATGTTCCAACTTCTTTTTATGTGTATAGACATGTTTTTTCACTCATTTCAGTCCGTATGTAGTCCATATTGAGATATCCAAAACATCATATATTTCGGAACAGAGGGAGTATTATTTTCCAACTCAAAAAGAGGAATTTATATATTATTTCAGAGACATTGTACTTCCTATATTCATGTAACCAGATCATAGATATTCATAGCAGACCCCAGGAATTTAGATATTATTTTCCAACTCAAAAAAAAGGAATTCAGATATTATTTCAGGGACTGTGTACTTCCTAAATTCATGTTATCGCACCAGTGGTAGTCCTTAGTGCGAAGGCAGCGCTCCTGCTGGTTGCTCGAAAAACATGCAAGTTAGACATTTTTGTTTCGCTATATAGTCATGTTAGTAACATTACAATGCCAATTGTTTTTTATAAAATGTTGCTATCGATGTCCAGAGAGTCATGTCCAAGCCCGTCCAATACAAACCACTACGTACAACTTCAATTTTCCATTTCCTCTATACTGATCATTCATCCAAACATTGCTACTACAGAACAACTATGGGCTATCAAGTACAGAAGCATGTGATAAATTTCTTTATTTTGAAGGAACAAGTGTCAGTTCATGTTCAAGTTGCATCCAAACCGGAATTTAAATTATCTTGGTGTAAATTTCCATGTTCTGATTTCATTTGCAAGCAATGAATGCACACATCCTAAGACGACCTATATTTTTGAATGCAGGGAGCTCAGATAACAGAAGAACAAGTGCCAATGTTAGGAAGTGATTTGCCAAAAGCAGAAGAAAGAATCACAAGGTTCAGTGTTTGCATTTGGACAGAAGAACTAGGACTTATAGAGCACCATAAACGTCAATGCTACTATTTGTGTATGGCCAATGCAACCATGAACATCAAAGTTACACAGAATATAAGTTCACAGGATACAAGTTCTCAGCTTTCATTTTATTGAAATCCACAACAAACGGCTACATTTAAAGAGTATTTGAGTATGTCTCTTCTTGTAACCCAAGAACTTACACCGATCAGGTAACAGGGGAAGAAATAATCATAAAAAATTAACTTGGAACAGATTTATCTAATTTAAGATGTGCAGGATCCAAATTCCGATGCAACTGTAGCTTCATGTGGCAGTGTCTAAATTTTCTAGGCATGATGTAAAGCTCTTTACCCAAGTTATATCAACCACACCATAACTATACATCCAATGTCCAACTGATAACAAATCAACCACACCATTACTAAACATCCAATGTTAACTGATACCAAAATAGCAAACCTGCAAACTCAGTTTGAATGGATAAAAAATGCTTAATGCCAACTCTCCATCTCCCACTCAATCAGCAAGTACACAACCATAGAAGGTGACCAGAACATTACTAGACTATTGATGAGTTTCCAAATAGACTGCTGGATTATAGTAGCAAAGCAAGAAAGAACTGGGGATTTTTCTAAACTAAAACCACCATGTAAAACCAGCAAACTAACCTGGTTAAAGCCAGCAATCAAGGATAATGGCACCCAACCATGGTCATCCATATGTCTCCTCAAGAATATGTCCTTGCACAAATTTTCATCACTGCAAAAAATGAGCAAGCGGCTCAATAAAGTGAGCTCAGTGGTGGCAAAGTGTTTTCTATAAATATAGACGGAGAAATACCTAAAGTAGTAGTCTATCTGCACCAGTAGGTCCCTTTGAAGTTGTTCCAGTGGAGAAATTAGCATGGCTGGAGGGGTTGGTGGAGGAGGCGCAAAAGGAAGGGCTTGAAGACCATCCGAAGGGGGCACGGCAAAATAGTAAACATGAGGTGCCATCTCTGCTGTTTAAAATAAAGCAAATTAAGGTGACATAACAATTGCACAAAGTCATGTTCTCACAAAGAGCATGAATAACATACCAGGGAATCCCATAGGCGCCCCATAAGGTGGTGTCTGTGGAGCAGCAGTTCCATAAGGTGGTGTCTGTGGAGTAGCAGGGCCAGCAAATTGTGGCGCGGGAGGTCCCGCTGCTAAAACAGCCAGAGGAGGAGGAGCCCTAATGTACGGTGGCTGGTGAACACGATGCTGGTGCCCTGGCCCATGTCCATCTCTACGGCCGCTACCACGCCGTTGCCCATCAAACCCACCATGGTGCTCATGACCATGGCGACTACCACCTCCACCATTACCCCTTCTCCCCCCACCATAACTGCCACCTCGGCCATGAGGATGGGAACCAAAACGGCCATTCTGATGATGAACGCCGGTACCATTGCTCCTGGCATTAGGAGAGTATCCTAGAGATGGCTCTGGAATAAGAGCATGCATCTCTGGCCCGTCATCCCCAGCAGGCATCATCAACACACGCCGGACCGGTGGACTACTGGTCCCAGCGTCCTTAACAGTGGTAGCATCCAGAGCGCCAGAGATGTCCAAAGACACCGGTAAAATCACTGTCTCCTGAGACCATTCCCACAAGCAAGCAAAACACAATCTGGTCAGACCATAGAAAATATAACTCCAACAATCCTAAATAGATCAAACACTGAGACGGGATCCAACTCCTATAATACTAAGTAAAACGAACACTGAAATAAACTAACAGCTCACAGGGGAAGGGGGAGGAACGTACCAGTGCGTCCTGATCAGGGGTAGCATCCGGAGCGTCGGAGATGTCCAAGGACACGGGCAAGATAGCTGCCACCTGAGACCATTCCAACAATAGCAAAAGCAATATCATCAGACGGTACGAAATCTAACCGCAATAAATCGTAAATGAATCAAGCACTGATACGAAATCAACTCCGACAGTAAGTAAATCAGAAACTGAGATGAACTGACACTCACAGTGGAAGGGGGGGGAGCGGCCTTAGGCGACGCCTTGGGCGGTGTGGGCGGCTGGGGAGAGGCCAGCCCAGGAAGCGCCGGCCAGGAGTCGGCGTCCATGATGGGGCTCCCGGGCGCCACCAGCACCGGCCCGTTCTCCGGGCGCTTCCACGCGGTGGCGGCGGCCCTCTTCCCCGCGACGGGGCTACCGTGGGGCGGCGTCCCCGCGCCAGCGAGGGCAGCGTGCGGGTCGGCGGCAACGGAAGCCATCCTCCACACCTCCTCTATCCGATCGGGCGGTGCCGGTTCCACGGGGCGCTGAATCAAACGCGGAGGCGGTTGGCGGGGATGACGATGGCGGATGGCGGCGGGATCGGTTCTCAGTGGTACGGCATGGGTCGATCGGCGACGAGGGTTCCAAATATTGCCGCGCCGGCGGCGATCGGATCGGGGAGGGGGAGCAGCGGGAGGACGAGGAGGAGGCGGTGGTGCGGCGCGGCGGCTCGCTGCTCTTCCCTACCCTTCCCTTCCCACGGGCGGAATGGACGCGGAGGGGATCGCCCCCTTGCCGGTGGGGCACAAAAGGGGAGCCGCACGCAGCCAGCCAGGTCCATTCACACCATCCCGGCCGTCCGATCCGGATCGATCGACGGCCATGATGCCTCGTGGGCCCCGGCGCCGCTCTAAAGTTGCTCGCGCTGGCGTCTGCTTGGCTGACGAGCGCGCTGGCGCCGCACCACCTGGCCCACCTGGCTGCGGCGCTGGTGGTTGCTGTGGGTGTGACACCTCGGGGGAGTGGGAAGGCCGTCCGATGGCACATCGACGGCTGCGAGGTTGCGGAGGATCCACGTCCGGGCAAAGCGTCGTCCGGATTCGCAAATCCACCGGCTGCGGACCGCACACGCCGCCCCCGCTGCGGCTGTCACTGGATTTCATTTCAATAAGTGCGCGTCTCTTCGTTAAACAGACGGAATTAGCGGACGAGAAATGTTACTACTCTGGTTGCGTATATGTTCGATTCAGATTCGCTGACTTGCCGTGGCAAAGTTAGCGAAGCTACAGTACCGCTACCTTTGCCTGGTCTCGTCCGTTGGATCGAAAAGCGGCGGTTCAGATCGGATGCTATAGTGTGGTCAACATTGATGTGCTTAACAGTGATTCCTATGAACAGTGTTTAGAAAATCTCAGACTACGATTCTTTTTTTCGAGGCTACGCAAATTGCGTACCTAAGCTTTGTAGAAGGAGAGAAATAAGACATACAACAACGTCTACCACTCGCTACGAACAACGAAGGCGACCAACTCAACACCCGGTTGGTACAAGGACAACCAAACACAACAACACAGCTACGACACAAAAAGCCTACCCAACACCGAGCCCCTCGCCGCATCTCGGCCGACATCAAGACCTCCAAGAACAAAGAACTCCGGCTTCCTTGGATTAGCCAATGACGACCGTACATGGAGCCGGAGGAGAAAGATCCGGGCAGCGGTGAACACCGGAGGAGCGCATCATGGGACCTCGAGTCTCCCAGCACAATGCTCCCAACAGAGTAACAATCTCAAAGATGTTGCCATCATGCCGATCCTACGAATCAAGGCTTTCGCCTCGAAGACAGCTGCCGGTACGAGGTCGCGAGGAAGATGGCGTTGCACTCGACGAAGCCTCCAGGAAGGTGAATGACACCCGCAGGTGCCATCAATGCCGGTCCGGCCACAACCGAACAGGATTTTCATCCGTAGCGTTGCACATCTCCACGTCTCCAAGATCCCGGCCAGTCCCGATCAGATGCCTCGCACCGCCTTCACCGCAACAACTTGCCATCGAAGCCCCCCTCACTGTCGAGGGAACATGCCTAAAGCCATCACCTTCAACATAGACTAGGAGCGCCAGCAACCACCGAGCGGTGCAAAGCCAGTTCCACCACGGCGGCCTTCACCCGCGCCAGGGGACTGCCACCAGAATGGATCCGACCCGCACCTCCGACCACACTCCGGCACCCATACCGCCGAGGCATTGCCGCATGCCTCACACGGCAGCAACCGAACGCCCACTGCCTGCCAAGACCCTTCCTAGCAAGGCCTCGCAGCGCCGCCGCCACCATGGCTACGCTCGCACCGCCGCCAGTGCCGGTGCACCACCTACACCTTCCATCCTGCTACGCTCCACGCAAGGATCCAGAGACAACCGCCGCACTCCCTGCCGTGAGCACCCCAAGGACGCTGGCCAGCGCCGAAGACGCACCAGATCCGGACCGAGATCCCCAGATCCGCGCTCCGGGCGGCGCCAGCCAGCATCACCGACCCGCCGCTAGCCAACCACCGCCGGGAGCGAGTCGCAGCAGAGCCACGGGAACACCACGCCATGCCTAACAGAGGTCATAGCCCCGAACCCCGCCCGCAGATCCAGCCAAGGTGGATCCCAGGTGCACCAGCCGTCGAGGCAGCACCACCGGCAGCAGACGCCCCACCACTGAAAGAACATGCGGTGCCCCCATGTTTGGTTTTGGTAATTGATGACAATCTCTATGGACTAATGGTTGCCTTGAGTTATATTTGAAGGTTTTGTCCATAGGCTTTTCTTGGAGTACATGTGTTGGTTTCAAGGAGAGTTTGTGTTGACCAAGGTGCTATTAAGGAATTATCCAAAGATTGGTCATGTGAGAGTTGAGCTTATTGAAAGCATGTCTTGAATAAGAAGATTGTGTGATCATTCATGTTTACCTTCAAGACATCATCCAAATGAAGAGAGTTGGAAATATTCAAGGTTGGTCAAGACTAAGTCAAGAGTGAATCAAGTTGATCAACTCACAAAGCGTAGAAGATGTACCGAGAGGATCAAGTGATCCCATGGCATGGTAAGCATTGTCCATTGTGCTTTGTGTACTAACCCATGGTCTATGTGAGAGTTCTATGTGGGGTTAGGTACGTGTTCATGGGCTTGCGTCAAGAGGAAGATATCACTCAACCCATGGAGAGGATGACATCAAGTGGTGATCGTCATCAAGATTGTTGTGTGCAAGTTCAAGTGGAGCATCACGAAGAGATCAAGTGCTTGAAGCTTTCCATCCATTGTGGTGTCAATGGACTTGTGAAGATGTGCCGAAGAGTGGCTCACCCATAGTGGAGTATGGGGGAGCAATCATCTAGTCTCCATCGACCCAACGCAATCAAGAAAGGTGGTCCATCTTGAGGAGGACAAGATCGTCATCATCTAGCTCAAGTGGATCATGTGCAAGGCAAAGGTTTGCCCTTGATAGGTTTTCTATTTTACCGGTCTCATGGTGGTAGTTGGGAGACCGGGTTATAGGATTGATAGTCGTACTATCAAGGGGGGCTCTCAAGTGAGTAGCTTGATCGTACCATTCGTCGAGAGCTTAAACCATTGCATCCTTGCATCATGTTTCTTGGTTGTTGTTTGGTTCTCCTTGTGAGTCTTAGAGCTTATGGTCATCTTGATGACAAGCTTGAGTTCATCGAAAACGGAGTTTGCATGCGTCTTCTATGATGTTTTCGGTGTTGGAGGTTTTACCGGTCTTATCCGAGGAAGGGTTCTCACCATTTTCTTTTGGGACTTTTCTCATTTTCTTCTTATTGATATTTCTATCAAGATTGTGTTATTCCTTGTCGCTAGCTTTCCAACAAATTTGGTTTCGTCGAATTCGGAGTCCGTTTGCAGAAGTTGTGTCAGTTTTGGTGTTCTAAAAAGGCTGCAGCGGTACTACCGCGGACAGGAGCGGAAGTAATTTTACTACCGCTCTTGGGAGCGGTACTACCGCTTGGAGCAGTACTACCGCGGCTACTTCCGTGGCTACTTCCGCTCGGGACCAAAAACTTGTGTTTTCTCTCTCATTGGGCTGTTTTGACCGTGCTAAGCGGTAGTACCGCTCCTCCAAGCGGTAGTACCGCTTGTGCACGACCTGAGCACATAACGGTTGGATTCTGGAGGTCCTATAAAAGGGGGTCTTCATCCCCAATGAACCTTATCCTTTGAGCTCGTGTTCTTCCCCCATTGTTGACCTTCTTCGAGCTTGCTAACTCTCAATCCCTCCATGGATTCTTGCTAGTTTTGAGGGAAAGAGAGAGAGATCTAGATCCACATTTCCACCAATCACTTTCTCCTCTATGTGAGGGGAACCCTTGGATCTAGATCTTGGAGTTCTTGGTGTTCTCCTTGTTCTTCCTCTCATTTTCTTCCCTAGCATTAGTTGCTTGGTGGGATTTGAGAGAGAAGGACTTGGGCACTCCGTGTGCCCTTGCCATTGCATTTGGTGCATCGGTTTGAGTTCTCCACGGTGTACGTGGAAGTTACAAGTTGAGAAGCTTATTACTCTTGGGTGCTTGGTGCCCTTGAGCTTGTTCCTCTTGGGTGCTTGGGCGCCCTAGGCGGTTGGTGGTGTTCGAGCTCAATCATTGTGGTGTAAAGCTCCGGCAAGTGTCGGGTCTCCAATTAGGTTGTGGAGATCGCCTTGAGCAATTTGACGGTACCGTGACCGCCCCCAAGGGTTGCCATTTGTACGGGTTCGGTGACTGCCCTCAAGGGTCCCTTAGTGGAATCACGACATCTTGCATTGTGCGAGGGCGTGAGGAGATTACGGTGGCCCTAGTGGATTCTTGGGGAGCATTGTGCCTCCACACGCTCCAAACGGAGATTAGCATCCGCAAGGGTGTGAACTTCAGGATACATCGTCATCTCCACATGCCTCGGTTATCTCTTACCCAATCCCTTTACTTATGCACTTTACTTTGTGATAGCCATATTGTTTCTTGTCATATATCTTGCTATCACCTAAGTAGTTTTTCTTGCTTAGCATAAGTTGTTGGTGCACATAGGTGAGCCTAGTTGTTGTAGGTTTTGTGCTTGACAAATTAACCGCTAGGTTTATTCCGCATTTGTTCAAGCCTCAACCGTAACTATTTTAAAGCGCCTATTCACCCCCCTAGGCGACATCCATGATCTTTCAATTGGTATCAGAGCCTCGTCTCTCTTTGTTAGGCTTAACCGCCTAGAGAGTAAAGATGTCGACTAGGGGATTAGGATTCTCTGACACTCTTAGTTTCGATGGCACAAATTTTGATGTTTGGGTAATTCGCATGCTTAATCTCTTTAGGGTCATGGACCCAAATCTAGAGCGAATTGTAGATATGGGTTTTTCTCCTCCAAAGGATCCCCAAAGATTATCTTTAGAGGATGAGAAAATTTTTATCTCAATGCTCAAGCTTCTAATGTGCTTTTCAATGCTTTGAGCAATGTAGTTATATTTCAACTCATGCCGTTCCGGGATGCTCATGAGTTATGGACAAAGCTTCAAGATAAATATGGTGTGTCCAAGATTTGTGGGGATGATTGTTCTCCCTTCACCTCCAGCCGTGTTGCCTTCTCAACTTCTTCTACTTCACCTACATGTGGATTGCCACAAGGTAATGCTGGGGTGAGTAGTGGTGGTCATTGCAATAATGATAGTGTGCTTGTTCTTGGTGATCCTTCATCATCTTATTGCAATGGTCTCTCTTTGGACTTTAACACTTCGAGCACCTTACATGCTTCACATGCTTGTGTTGATAGTCCTTGCATATCATGTAGAAATTGCTTGACTAAATCTCATGATGATATGCTTGCTATATCTTGTTGCCATAATAAAAATGCATGTTTTTCCTTGAGTTGTTGTGCTAACAATGTAGAGGAAACCCAACACTCCATGGAACAAGATGTGGTCTTGAATGGTGTTTCAAGGGATCCTACATCATCATCTATTGCATTTTGCCTTATGGCCAAGGCTTCAAAGGTATCTCCCACTTTGAATCCCAATATATCTTGTGATGATATTGATGATTGCAAGAATGATGATGATGTTGATTATGATGAAGAGAATGATAATGTTTCCTCCTTAAAATTAAGGGGAAATGATTTTAAAGCTCTTCTTAAGAATAAAATTGCTCGCTTCCAACTTCATGGAAATCATGTCTATTGCTATTGAGGGCAAGAAATATATTGATGAGTTGGAATCTCGTCTTGAGGAGCATGAGGTCACCATTGATCAAATGGAAGGTCATGAGCATGATTACGCTAATGAGATTGCGGACCTCTCTCAAGCTCTTGAACTTGAACAAACCACCAAGGAATCTCTTGAGGAGACTTTTGCTCTAGAATTATCTAGAGCGAGGGAATCTCGTGATAGAGCTCTTGAGGTGGCCAATGATTTTGAAACTAAAAATGAGGAGCTTGAAGTGGCGCATGCTAAACTCCTTGAGGACTTTGAGCACCTCGAAAATGGCTCAAGGGTCATTAAGGGTGAGCTCATCAAACTCACCGAGTCTCATGCTCAACTTAAAGCTTCATATTCAAAAGAGCTTGCCAAGTTGTCTTCTCCTCTTGTTGCTAATGATGATGCTTGTGCTACTAACTCTATCTCTTGTGAAGCATCCATATTGAAGGAGAATGTTGAGCTAAGGGCTCAACTTGATTTGCTATCTAGCAATTATGGGATGTTGGAAGAAAATCATGTAAAGCTCACAAGCTCTCATGATGATCTCCTAGTATCCCATAATGTGCTAAAGTTAGCTCACGAGGCTATGATTGCTAAGGTAACATCGAGTGAGCCTCATGTGGACATTAGCACTACTTTTAGTCAAAATGCTATATTGCCTTGTACTAGTCCTCGTAATTCGTCTATGCATAACATTGGTACATCTTGTGATGAATTTCTTTCCTTGCCTTGTTGCTCCAATGATGAAGCTTATACTTCCTCTAGTACTTGTGTTGAGACTAACCATGTAGAGGAAATCAAAGAACTCAAGGCCCAAGTCACTTCCTTGAAGAAAGACATGGAAAAGTGTCATGAAGGGAAATCCACACTCAACAATATCTTGAGTGTGCAAAAATCCCCCAATGGCAAAAGTGGACTTGGATTCAACTCCAACAAGAAGAAGAAGAAGTCCAAGATGAACAAGAAGAAGGGCCAAGAACACGTCAAGAATTCGGCCAAGATTATTTGCTTCAAGTGCAAAATTGAAGGGCATCATGTTAGATCTTGCCCATTGAAGAAGCAGGCCGTTAGTGACAAGCAACAAGGGAAGCGGCTACAAGTGCATTCTCATGCTCAACCTCAAGTTGAAGAAAGGCCTCTTCCCAAGAATACTCAAGCTAATGCTTCTCAAGTTGAGAAATCAAGTGAGAAGAAAGTGAAGAGTAGACGTTGCTACATATGTCGTGAGAAAGGTCACCTCGCTTCTTCATGCACTAGTGGTAACTTATCCAACCCAATTATTATTAATGATGTCTATTCTCTTGGGAAGGATAAGGTTGGCAATGTGGTTGCCAAGTTTGTTGGTACTCAAAGCGGTTTGAAGCAAAGAACCATTTGGGTAGCCAAGCCTATTGTGACTAACCTCTTAGGACCCAACTTGGTTGGGGACCAACTAGCTCAAACTTGATCAATAGGTATTGTTGGAGGTCATTGGAGATTTGGCTACATTATGAAGAATTAAGGGGACTTCATCATTCTTATTGTCTCAAGCCAAGTCAATTGGGTTATCAAGTTTCTATCTTATATCCAATGTGCCTCCTTGCAGTAACTTGTACTTAAATTGTTTACATTGAAAGTTACTTGCCCCTTTGCATGTTTTGGTTTTGTTCCTTGCATGTGTTTGTATGTGTTGTGTCTTCAAATTGCTTTTCTTGAGTAATCAAGTTTATGTATGTTGGTTTGCACTTCATGTACATGTGTGTCGTTCGTTGAGCCTTTATGCATCTTGTTTGTATCTCAGTTGGCTCTTGTGAGAGATTAATGGAATATCCCATTATGGGGGAGTGATGTGCTTTGTACACCTCACAATCCTATAAATGTGTGCACATGAGTAATACCATCTAGTATTTATATTACAAGATTATCTAGTCTCTATGTGGTATGTCTTCTCATGAGAAATTCGAATTCTAATTTGTCCATTAATTATCTCATGTTGGGTCTTTATTTTGCCTCTTGTTTATATTTAATTGGTATCACATTATGGTGGAGTAATATTCTATGTGTATATTACTAGCCTAGAAAATGTGTACATTTGAGATATTGTCACCTAGAATTGATATTGTGAATTATCTTGTTCCTAGGTGGCATGTTAGCTCTACAAGTTGCAATTTGCTTGTGTTTGGTGTGAAGATGATGTCGGATATCCTTGCTATCTACCACTGGGAATTATTTCCAAATACTTCTTGTCTTTTGACAATTGCTACTCACTTATGTGTGGTAGAAATTATTGATCATCTTCACGTTGGCGTTTGCTTTTTATTTGCCTTATCTCTTGCCAAGTTTGTGTCAACTCCCATTGCCTTCCGTGCCACTTGAGGATCTTGCTGTTTTCTTGATCTTGTCTAGTGTTTTCCTTGATATAGTGAACGTGGTGATCCTACCTTGTGTATTTTGTATTCAAATGCAAATTCTCTATAATGCACAACTCGTGGGGAGCTATCCTATTTTCTATAAAACACTAAACTTGTGATCCATTTTAAGTTTGTGTTGGTGGACGGCAAGCCGTTTCTTTTTGGTACTTGTGCCATCATGAAACTTTGTAGAGAGCTTGGTTTGTTTGGAACCATCCTCTCTTTTGGGAGTTTGGTATCTTTTTGTGGGTTCCAATGAATATCTCATTCCTTGATGTATCTTTTAATGATATCTTCCAAGTGATGATTTCTCCTTTTGGTATTCTTTTCACTTGGTATTTCCTTGTATTTTGGTATCGGTTCTTGAAAGTCTTGAGCATGCATATTAACTTCATGTAGTTTCCTTGGCATGCTTTCTCTCTTTGACCCAATATATAGGGGAAACTCCACCAAGTATAAAATTGGATGAGATGTGCATGAAATTCATTTTCATATCTATATGCACATATTTATGTGGAGTTTGTCATATGTATTGTTGGTTTGCTAACTCTTTGGTCCCAACGAGTTTGGGTACCATTTTGTTTGTGGTGTTGTTCTAGGAACAACTAAAGATGCATTGGATGCTCGGCTCATTCACAAGGAAGGTGGTGTCACCATGTGCTTATTGGAGTCAAGCTAGGATACTCAATGAACTACTATCTATTATCTTCAATTGGTTTCTTCTACATCCTTCCAATGATATCTCGGTAACAAGTATCTATTCATGCATTCTTTTCTTGCATTCAACCTTGTGTAGGTTGCATCTTGGCATGATATTCATTCCATCTTGTGATACTTGTTTCCTTTCTCAAAGCATCTCAACGATGATCTCATGTTGCTAGTTGTGATGTCTTTGATGGTTGTGTGGTAGGAATTCATTTATATACAATAAGACCATATCTAGCCATGTGCTATGCTTCCAAGCAAATATCTTATTGGTATATCTATGACTTCCTTTTGGATATCTTGTTCCTTCATGTTGTAGCTATTTTGGGTGTACATCCTTCTTTGTAGATATATATCATCATGATTTCATCTACCTGGAACCTTATACACTTGAGAGAAACTACATCTCTAGATGATATCCTTCCTTTCACGTCCACCTTGTCTTCCTTATGTTATTTCTTTGGTGGCTCCGTGAAAGCTTTTGCCTTGAGTGTGTGTCTTATCTCATTGCATCTTGATGCACTCTTGTGTGGTGAAGATTATTTTCCTCGTTCTTATCTCTACCAGGCTTTTGCCATCTTAATTGGTATCCCTCGTCTTGATGAGGCTTTCATCTTCTATCTTCACCATGGGTTGTGGCAAGCTTTGTTGTTATCTTTTTAGTGAGCTTGTGAACCCATTTGCTAGTGGGTGTGTGTGGGAATGATAGGCCTTGCACCGTGTGCCTCATTCTTTCAAGACTTTATTGATGCTTAATGCTCAGACGTACATTAGTCTTCTCAAGTGCATTGCCTTGACTCACACACATCATTTTGGTTGAGACCACTCTTAAGTTGCCTCTCTTACTTGTTGCTCAACCATGTGTTTGTTGCAAGTACTAGGCTTGGTTTCCTATATGCTCACTTGCACTTGTTGTAAGTTTCTATTGATTTTGGGGGAGCTATGATCCTATTTTGTGCACTTGGTATCCTAATACAAAAAATTCTTATGTGTGCACAAATCATGGGGAGATTCTCTAGTTTCTTTAGATCACTCCTTTGCTCTTATCATAAAATCCTTTATTCATGTGGCTCGTAGGATCATTGGCCTAGTTGGTTCAATTGGTATCTTTTGATAGCTTGCTTCAATAGGTATCTTTTGATTGCTTGATTGCTTGTTTCTCTCTTTGTTATGTCTTTGTGGCATATCTTCCTTTTGTAATATTTGGGCCTCAATATAGTTTGTCTTCCTCCAAGTATTTACCGTTGGATATGTGTATTGCATTCCACTCTCTTGTTGAGAAATACACAAATTATGGAGCAACACAATTTATATTGGCCTTCTAAGCTTTTCTCCCATTTTGGCAATCGATGCCAATGGGGGAGAAGTTTCAGAGAGTTTTGTGAAGAAGTTTAGAGAATTCTCTCCTCTTGCTTTGGTTTTGTTCCTAAGCATTTGCATCTCTTACTCATGCAACATTGGTTGTTGCATTGCATGGTGATGCATAATTCCTTATATATACTCTCTTGAAAGTGATTGTCATCAATTACCAAAATGGGGGAGATTGAAATAACATGCGGTGCCCCCATGTTTGGTTTTGGTAATTGATGACAATATCTATGGACTAATGGTTGCCTTGAGTTATATTTGAAGGTTTTGTCCATAGGCTTTTCTTGGAGTACATGTGTTGGTTTCAAGGAGAGTTTGTGTTGACCAAGGTGCTATTAAGGAGTTATCCAAAGATTGGTCATGTGAGAGTTGAGCTTATTGAAAGCATGTCTTGAATAAGAAGATTGTGTGATCATTCATGTTTACCTTCAAGACATCATCCAAATGAAGAGAGTTGGAAATATTCAAGGTTGATCAAGACTAAGTCAAGAGTGAATCAAGTTGATCAACTCACAAAGCGTAGAAGATGTACCGAGAGGGATCAAGTGATCCCATGGCATGGTAAGCATTGTCCATTGTGCTTTGTGTACTAACCCATGGTCTATGTGAGAGTTCTATGTGGGGTTAGGTACGTGTTCATGGGCTTGCGTCAAGAGGAAGATATCACTCAACCCATGGAGAGGATGACATCAAGTGGTGATCGTCATCAAGATTGTTGTGTGCAAGTTCAAGTGGAGCATCACGAAGAGATCAAGTGATTGAAGCTTTCCATCCATTGTGGTGTCAATGGACTTGTGAAGATGTGCCGAAGAGTGGCTCACCAATAGTGGAGTATGGGGGAGCAATCATCTAGTCTCCATCGACCCAACGCAATCAAGAAAGGTGGTCCATCTTGAGGAGGACAAGATCGTCATCATCTAGCTCAAGTGGATCATGTGCAAGGCAAAGGTTTTCCCTTGATAGGTTTTCTATTTTACCGGTCTCATGGTTGTAGTTGGGAGACCGGGTTATAGGATCGATAGTCGTACTATCAAGGGGGGCTCTCAAGTGAGTAGCTTGATCGTACCGTTTGTCGAGAGCTCAAACCATTGCATCCTTGCATCATGTTTCTTGGTTGTTGTTTGGTTCTCCTTGTGAGTCTTAGAGCTTATGGTCATCTTGATGACAAGCTTGAGTTCATCGAAAACGGAGTTTGCATGCGTCTTCTATGATGTTTTTTGTGTTGGAGGTTTTACCGGTCTTATCCGAGGAAGGGTTCTCACCATTTTCTTTTGGGCCTTTTCTCATTTTCTTATTATTGATATTTCTATCAAGATTGTGTTAGCCCTTGTCGCTAGCTTTCCAACAAACGTGGTTTCATCGAATTCGGAGTCCGTTTGCAGAAGTTGTGTCAGTTTTGGTGTTCTAAAAAGGCTGCAGCGGTACTACCGCGGACAGGAGCGGAAGTAATTTTTTACTACCACTCTTGGGAGCGGTACTACCGCTTGGAGCAGTACTACCGCGGCTACTTCCATGACTACTTCCGCTCGGGACCAAAAACTCGTGTTTTCTCTCTCGTTGCGCTGTTTTGACCGTGCTAAGCGGTAGTACCGCTCCTCCAAGCGGTAGTACCGCTTGTGCACGACCTGAGCACATAACGGTTGGATTCGGGAGGTCCTATAAAAGGGGGTCTTCATCCCCAATGAACCTTATCCTTTGATCTCGTGTTCTTCCCCCATTGTTGACCTTCTTCGAGCTTGCTAACTCTCAATCCCTACATGGATTCTTGCTAGTTTTTGAGGGAAAAGAGAGAGGAGATCTAGATCCACATTTCCACCAATCACTTTCTCCTCTATGTGAGGGGAACCCCTTGGATCTAGATCTTGGAGCTCTTGGTGTTCTCCTTCTTGTTATTCCTCTCATTTTCTTCCGTAGCATTAGTTGCTTCGGTGGGATTTGAGAGAGAAGGACTTGGGCACTCCTTGTGCCCTTGCCATTGCATTTGGTGCATCGGTTTGAGTTCTCCACGGCGATACGTGGAAGTTACAAGTTGAGAAGCTTATTACTCTTGGGTGCTTGGTGCCCTTGAGCTTGTTCCTCTTGGGTGCTTGGGCGCCCTAGACGGTTGGTGGTGTTCGGAGCTCAATCATTGTGGTGTAAAGCTTCGGGCAAGCGTCGAGGTCTCCAATTAGGTTGTGGAGATCGCCCCGAGCAATTTGACGGGTACCGGCGACCGCCCCCAAGGGTTGCCATTTGTACAGGTTCAGTGACCGCCCTCAAGGGTCCCTTAGTGGAATCACGACATCTTGCATTGTGCGAGGGCGTGAGGAGATTACAATGGCCCTAGTGGATTCTTGGGGAGCATTGTGCCTCCACACCGCTCCAAACGGAGATTAGCATCCGCAAGGGTGTGAACTTCGGGATACATCGTCATCTCCGCGTGCCTCGTGAAGGAAATATGCCCTAGAGGCAATAATAAAGTTATTATTTATTTCCTTATATCATGATAAATGTTTATTATTCATGCTAGAATTGTATTAACCGGAAATATAATACATGTGTGAATACATAAACAAACAGAATGTCACTAGTATGCCTCTACTTGACTAGCTCGTTAATCAAAGATGGTTATGTTTCCTAAACCATAGACATGAGTTGTCATTTGATTAACGGGATCACATCATTAGGAGAATGATGTGATTGACTTGACCCATTCCGTTAGCTTAGCACTTGATCATTTAGTATGTTGCTATTGCTTTCTTCATGACTTATACAAAGTTCCCGCAACTATGAGATTATGCAACTCCGTTTACGGAGGAACACTTTGTGTGCTACCAAACGTCACAACGTAATCGGGTGATTATAAAGGTACTCTACAGGTGTCTCCAAAAGTATATGTTGAGTTGGCATAATTGAGATTAGGTTTTGTCACTCCGATTGTCGGAGAGGTATCTCTGGCCTTCTCGGTAATACTCATCACCTAAGCCTTGCAAGCATTGTAACTAATGAGTTAGTTATGAAATGATGTATTACGAGCGAGTAAAGAGACTTGCCGGTAACGAGATTGAACTAGGTATTGGATACCGACGATCGAATCTCGGGCAAGTAACATACCGATGACAAAGGGAACAACGTATGTTGTTGTGCGGTTTGACCGATAAAGATCTTCGTAGAAAATGTAGGAACCAATATGAACATCCAGGTTCCACTATTGGTTATTGACGAAGAATAGTTCTAGGTCATGTCTACATAGTTCTCGAACCCGTAGGGTCCGCACGCTTAACGTTACGATGACAATTTTATGAGTATTGATGTACCGAAGTTTGTTCGGAGTCCCGGATGTGATCACGGACATGACGAGGAGTCTCGAAATGGTCGAGACATAAAGATTGATATATTGGAAGCCTATGTTTGGACTTCGGAATAGTTCCGGGTGAAATCGGATTTTACTGAGCACCGGGTTACTGGAACCCTCCCGGGATTAATGGGCCTTAGTGGGCCATGAGGGAGAAGAGGAGGGCGGCCAGGGCAGGCACGCCCTCCCCTAGTCCGAATAGGACAAGGAGATGGGGCGGCGTCCCCTTCGTCTTTCCCTCCCCCAAGTCCTAATCCAACTAGGAAGGGGAGTCCTACTCCCGGTGGGAGTAGGACTCCTCTGTGCGCCTCCTCCTAGGGCCGGCCGCACCCCCTTGCTCCTTTATATACGGGGCAAGGGGCACCCCATGACACACAAGTTGATCTACGTGATCGTTCCTTAGCCGTGTGCGGTGCCCCCCTCCACCATATTCCACCTCGGTCATATCGTCGCGGAGCTTAGGCGAAGCCCTGCGCCGGTGGAGCATCATCATCGTCACCACGCCGTCGTGCTGACGGAACTCATCCCCGACACTTTGCTGGATCGGAGTCCGGGATCGTCATCGAGCTGAACGTGTGCTGAACACGGAGGTGCCGTACGTTCGGTACTTGGATCGGTCGGATCGTGAAGACGTACGACTACATCAACCGCGTTGTTATAACGCTTTCGCTTTCGGTCTACGAGGGTACGTGGACACACTCTCCCCTCTCGTTGCTATGCCATCACCATGATCTTGCGTGTGCGTAGGAAAGTTTTTGAAATTACTACGTTCCCCAACAAAGGGTATCGAGCCTGGTTTTATGCGTTGATGTCATATGCACGAGTAGAACACAAGTGAGTTGTGGGCGATATAAGTCATACTGCTTACCAGCATGTCATACTTTGGTTCAGCGGTATTGTGAGATGAAGCGGCCCGGACCGACATTACGCGTACGCTTACGCGAGACTGGTCTCACCGCTTCGAGCACTTGTTGCTTAAAGGTGACCGGCGGGTTTCTGTTTCTCTCACTTTAGTTGAACCGAGTATGGCTACGCCCGGTCCTTGCGAAGGTTAAAACAACACCAACTTGACAAACTATCGTTGTGGTTTTGATGCGTAGGTAAGAACGGTTCTTGCTCAGCCCGTAGCAGCCACGTAAAACTTGCAACAACAAAGTAGAGGACGTCTAACTTGTTTTTGCAGGGCATGTTGTGATGTGATATGGTCAAGACGTGATGCTATATTTTATTGTATGAGATGATCATGTTTTGTAACCAAGTTATCGGCAACTGGCAGGAGCCATATGGTTGTCACTTTATTGTATGAAATGCAACGCCATGTAATTGCTTTACTTTATCACTAAGCGGTAGCGATAGTCGAGAAGCAATAGTTGGCGAGACGACAACGATGCTACGATGGAGATCAAGGTGTCACGCCGGTGACGATGGTGATCATGACGGTGCTTGAGATGGAGATCACAAGCACAAGATGATGATGGCCATATCATATCACTTATATTGATTGCATGTGATGTTTATCCTTTATGCATCTTATTTTGCTTTGATTGACGGTAGCATTATAAGATGATCTCTCACTAAAATTATCAAGAAGTGTTCTCCCGAGTATGCACCGTTGCTAAAAGTTCAGAGTGCCCGCACACCACGTGATGATCGGTGTGATAAGCTCTCGTCCATCTACAACGGGTGCAAGCCAGTTTTGCACACGCAGAATACTCGAGTTAAACTTGACGAGCCTAGCATATGCAGATATGGCCTCGGAACACGGAGACCGAAAGGTCGGCGTGAATCATATAGTAGATATGATCAACATAATGATGTTCACCATTGAAAACTACTCCATCTCACGTGATGATCGGTTATGGTTTAGTTGATTTGGATCACGTGATCACTTGGATGACTAGAGAGATGTTTGTCTAAGTGGGAGTTCTTAAGTAATATGATTAATTGAACTTAAAATTATCATGAACTTAGCACCTGATAGTATTTTGCTTATCTATGTTTGTTGTAGATAGATGGCTCGTCTTTGTTGTTCCGTTGAATTTTAATGCGTTCCTTGAGAAAGCAAAGTTGAAAGATGATGGTAGCAATTACACGGACTGGGTCCGTAACGAGGATTATCCTCATTGCTGCATGAAGAATTATGTCCCGGAAGCACCGCTGGGTGCCGAGCTTCTTTGCAGAGCAACGCCGAAGTTGTGAACGTCTGCGAGCAAAGTGATGACTACTCCATAGTTCGATGTGCCATGCTTTACGGCTTAGAACCGGGTCTTCAACGACGTTTTGAACGTCATGGGGCATATGAGATGTTCCAGGAGTTGAAGTTAATATTTCAAGCAAATGCCCGGATTGAGAGATATGAAGTCTCCAATAAGTTCTATAGCTGCAAGATGGAGGAGAATAGTTACGTCGGTGAACACATACTCAAAATGTCCGGGTATAATAATCACTTGATTCAACCGGGAGTTAATCTTCCGGATGATAGTGTCATTGATGAATTCTCCAATCACGCCACCAAGCTACAAGAGCTTCGTGATGAACTATAATATGCAAGGGATGAACAAGACACTTCCGAGCTCTTCGCAATGCTAAAAGCTGCGGAGGTAGAAATCAAGAAGGAGCATCAAGTGTTGATGGTCAACAAGACCACTAGTTTCAAGAAAAGGGCAAAGGAAAGAAGAAGGGAACTTTAAGAAGAACAGCAAGCAAGTTGCTGCTCAAGAAAAGAAACCCAAGTCTGGACCTAAGCTCGAAACCGAGTGCTTCTACCGCAAGCAAGCTGGTCATTTGAAGCGGAATTGCCCCAAGTATTTGGCGGATAAGAAGGATGGCAAGGTGAACAAAGGTATATGTGATATACATGTTATTGATGTGTACCTTACTAGAGCTCGTTGTAGCACTGGTATTTGATACTGGTTACATTGCTAATATTTGCAACTCAAAGCAGGGACTACGGAATAAGCGAGCACCGCAAAGGACGAGGTGACGATGCGCGTGGGAAACGGTTCCAAAGTCAATGTGATCGCGGTCGGCACGCTACCTCTACATCTACCTTCGGGATTAGTTTTAGACCTAAATAATTGTTATTTGGTGCCAGCGTTGAGCATGAACATTATATCTGGATCTTGTTTAATGCGAGACGGTTATTCATTTAAATCAGAGAATAATGGTTGTTCTATTTATATGAGTAATATCTTTTATGGTCATGCACCCTTGAAGAGTGGTCTATTCTTGTTGAATCTCGACAGTAGTGATACACATATTCATAATGTCGAAGCCAAAAGATGCAGAGTTGATAATGATAGTGCAACTTATTTGTGGCACTGCCGTTTGGGTCATATCGGAGTAAAACGAATGAAGAAACTCCATACATATGGACTTTTGGAATCACTTGATTATGAATCACTTGGTACTTGCGAACCGTGCCTCATGGGCAAGATGACTAAAACACCGTTCTCCGGTTGTATGGAGAGAGCAACAGATTTGTTGGAAATCATACATACAGATGTATGTGGTCCGATGAATGTTGAAGCTCGTGGCGGATATCGTTATTTTCTCACCTTCACAGATGATTTAAGCGATATCGGTATATCTACTTGATGAAGCATAAATCTGAAACATTTGAAAAGTTCAAAGAATTTCAGAGTGAAGTTGAAAATCATCGTAACAAGAAAATAAAGTTTCTACGATCTGATCGTGGAGGAGAATATTTGAGTTACGAGTTTGGTCTACATTTGAAGCAATGCGGAATAGTTTAGCAACTCACGCCACCGGAACACCACAACAGTAATGGTGTGTCCGAGCGTCGAATCGTACTTTACTAGATATGGTGCGATCTATGATGTCTATTTCCGATTTACCGCTATCGTTTTGGGGTTATGCTTTAGAGACGGCCGCATTCACGTTAAATAGGACACCATCAAAATCCGTTGAGACGACACCTTATGAACTATGGTTCGGCAAGAAACCAAAGTTGTCGTTTCTGAAAGTTTGGGGTTGCGATGCTTATGTGAAAAAGCTTCAACCTGATAAGCTTGAACCCAAATCGGAAAAATGTGTCTTCATAGGATACCCAAAGGAGACAATTGGGTATACCTTCTATCATAGATCCGAAGGCAAAACATTCGTTGCTAAGAATGGATCCTTTCTAGAGAAGGAGTTTCTCTCGAAAGAAGTGAGTGGGAGGAAAGTAGAACTTGATGAGGTAAGAGTACCAGCTCCCTTATTGGAAAGTAGTTCATCACGTAAATCGGTTTCGTGACACCTACACCAGATTAGCGAGGAAGTTAATGATAATGATCATGAAACTTCAGATCAAGTTGTTACTTGAACTCAGAGATCAACCAGAATAAAATCCGCACTGAGTGGTACGGTAATCCTATTCGGAAGTCATGCTACTAGATCATGGTGAACCTACGAACTATGAAGAAGCGATGGTGAGCCCAGATTCCATAAAATGGCTTGAAGCCATGAAATCTGAGATGGGATCCATGTATGAGAACAAAGTATGGACTTTGGTTGACTTGCACGATGATCGGCAAGCAATAGAAAATAAATGGATTTTCAAGAAGAAGACCGACGACGACGGTAATGTTATCATTTTTACAAAGCTCGACTTGTTGCAAAAGGTTTTCGACAAGTTCAAGGAGTTGACTACGATGAGACCTTCTCACCCGTAGCGATGCTTAAGTCTGTCCGAATCATGTTAGCAATCGCCGCATTTTATGATTATGAAATATGGCAGATGGATGTCAAAACTGCATTTCTGAATGGATTTCTGGAAGAAGAGTTGTATATGATGCAACCGGAAGGTTTTGTCGATCCTAAGGGAGCTAACAAAGTGTGCAAGCTCCAACGATCAATCTATGGTCTGGTGCAAGCCTCTCGGAGTTGGAATAAACGCTTTGATAGTGTGATCAAAGCATATGGTTTTATACAGACTTTTGGAGAAGCCTGTATTTACAAGAAAGTGAATGGGCGCTCTGTAGCATTTCTAATATTATATGTGGATGACATATTGTTAATTGGAAATGATATAGAATTTCTGGATAGCATAAAAGGATACTTGAATAAAAGTTTTTCAATGAAGGACCTCGGTGAAGCTGCTTACATATTGGGCATCAAGATCTATAGAGATAGATCAAACGCTTAATTGGACTTTCACAATGCACATACCTTGATAAAGTCTTGAAAAGTTCAATATGGATCGAGCAAAGAAAGGGTTCTTGCTCATTACAAAGGTGTAAGATTGAGTCGACTCAATGCCCGCCACACGCAGAAGATAGAGAAAAATGAAAGGAGTTCCTATGCTTCAGCCATAGGCTCTATCATGTATGCAATGCTGTGTACTGGACTGATGTGTGCCTTGCTATTAGCTTAGCAGGGAGGTACCAAAGTAATCCAGAGTGGATCATCGGACAGCGGTCAAGAATATCCTGAAATACCTAAAAGGACTAAGGATATGTTTCTCGCTTATGGAGGTGACAAGGAGCTTGTCGTAAAGGGTTACGCCGATGCAAGCTTTGACACTCGATCCGGACGATTCTAAATCGCAAACCGGATACGTATTTTTATTAAACGGTGGAGCTGTAAGTTGGTGCAGTTCTAAACAAAGCGTCGTGGCGGGATCTACATGTGAAGCGGAGTACATAGCTGCTTCGAAGCAAAATGAAGGAGTCTCGATGAAGGAGTTCATTTCCGATCTAGGTGTTATACCTAGTGCATCGGGACCAATGAAGATCTTCGTGTGACAATATCGTGCAATTGCCTTGGCAAAGGAATCCAGATTTCACAAGAGGACCAAGCACATCAAGAGACGCTTCAATTCCATTCGGGACCAAGTCCAAGTGGGAGACATAGAGATTTGCAAGATACATACGGATCTGAATGTTGCGACCGTTGACTAAGCCTCTCTCACGAGCAAAACATGATCAGCACCAAGACTCCATGGGTGTGAGAATCATTCTTGTGTAATCTAGATTATTGACTCTAGTGCAAGTGGGAGATCAAGGAAATATGCCCTAGAGGCAATAATAAAGTTATTATTTATTTCCTTATATCATGATAAATGTTTATTATTCATGCTAGAATTGTATTAACCGGAAACATAATACATGTGTGAATACATAAACAAATGTAATGTCACTAGTATGCCTCTACTTGACTAGCTCGTTAATCAAAGATGGTTATGTTTCCTAAACCATAGACATGAGTTGTCATTTGATTAACGGGATCACATCATTAGGAGAATGATGTGATTGACTTGACCCATTCCGTTAGCTTAGCACTTGATCGCTTAGTATGTTGCTATTGCTTTCTTCACGACTTATACAAAGTTCCTGCAACTATGAGATTATGCAACTCCGCTTACGGAGGAACACTTTGTGTGCTACCAAACGTCACAACGTAATCGGGTGATTATAAAGGTACTCTTCAGTGTCTCCAAAAGTATATGTTGAGTTGGCATAATTGAGATTAGGTTTTGTCACTCCGATTGTCGGAGAGGTATCTCTGGCCTTCTCGGTAATACTCATCACCTAAGCCTTGCAAGCATTGTAACTAATGAGTTAGTTATGAAATGATGTATTACGAGCGAGTAAAGAGACTTGCGGTAACGAGATTGAACTAGGTATTGGATACCGACGATCGAATCTCGCAAGTAACATACCGATGACAAAGGAACAACGTATGTTGTTGTGCGGTTTGACCGATAAAGATCTTCATAGAAAATGTAGGAACCAATATGAACATCCAGGTTCCACTATTGGTTATTGACCGAGAATAGTTCTAGGTCATGTCTACATAGTTCTCGAACCCGTAGGGTCCGCACGCTTAGCGTTACGATGACAATTTTATGAGTATTGATGTACCGAAGTTTGTTCGGAGTCCCGGATGTGATCACGGACATGATGAGGAGTCTCAAATGGTCGAGACATAAAGATTGATATATTGAAGCCTATGTTTGACTTCGAATAGTTCCGTGAAATCGGGATTTTACCGAGCACCGGGTTACTGAACCTCCCGGGATTAATGGGCCTTAGTGGGCCATGAGGGAGAAGAGGAGGGCGGCCAGGGGCAGGCGCCCCCCCCCTAGTCCGAATAGGACAGGAGAGGGGGCGCGCCCTTCCTCTTTCCCTCCCCAAGTCCTAATCCAACTAGGAAGGGGGGAGTCCTACTCCCTGGGAGTAGGACTCCTCCCGCCTCCTCCTAGGGCCGGCCGCACCCCCCCTTGCTCCTTTATATACGGGGGCAAGGGGGCACCCCATGACACACAAGTTGATCTACATGATCGTTCCTTAGCCGTGTGCGGTGCCCCCTCCACCATATTCCACCTCGGTCATATCATCGCGGAGCTTAGGCGAAGCCTGCGCCGGTGGAGCATCATCATCGCCACCACGCCGTCGGTCGACGGAACTCATCCCGACACTTTGCTGGATCGGAGTCCGGGATCGCCATCGAGCTGAACGTGTGCTGAACACGGAGGTGCCGTACGTTCGGTACTTGGATCGGTCGGATCGTGAAGACGTACGACTACATCAACCGCGTTGTTATAACGCTTCCGCTTTCGGTCTACGAGGGTACGTGGACACACTCTCCCCTCTCGTTGCTATGCCATCACCATGATCTTCCGTGTGCGTAGGAAATTTTTTGAAATTACTACGTTCCCCAACACCTCGGTTATCTCTTACCCGAGCCCTTTACTTATGCACTTTACTTTGTGATAGCCATATTGTTTCTTGTCATATATCTTGCTATCACCTAAGTAGTTTTTCCTGCTTAGCATAAGTTGTTGGTGCACATAGGTGAGCCTAGTTGTTGTAGGTTTTGTGCTTGACAAATTAACCGCTAGGTTTATTCCGCATTTGTTCAAGCCTCAACCGTAATTATTTTAAAGTGCCTATTCACCCCCCTCTAGGCGACATC